>OY725343.1:21223741-22423741 GCA_963243735.1 Neocrepidodera transversa
TTTTTATTAAATTCTGAGTGATGAAAAATTATGAAGATTTTTGAAGTCTATAGTCTTGCCTCTTTTTGCGGGTAAAATTGCGCCTTCACCATTTTTCAAAAAAACTCAGTTTCCTCTGAAATTAAAAGAATTAGAGACAAACTGATCATTTTTTTGGAATCTACGCCCCTTAAACCACCCCTCTGCCATTTTTTATTAAATTCTGAGTGATGAAAAATTATGAAGATTTTTGAAGTCTATAGTCTTGCCTTTTTTTCGGGTAAAATTGCGCCTTCACCATTTTTCAAAAAAACTCGATTTCCTCTGAAATTAAAAGAATTGGAGAGAAACTGATCATTTTTTTGGAATCTACTCCCCTTAAACCTCCCCTCTGCCATTTTTTATTAAATTCTGAGCAATGAAAAATTATGAAGATTTTTGAGGTCTATAGCCTTGAGTTTTTTTCCGGTTAAATTGTGCTTTCACCATTTTTTTAAAAACTCGATTTCCTCTGATATTAAAAGAATTAGAGAGAAACTGATCATTTTTTTGGAATCTACGCCCCTTAAACCACCCCTCTGCCATTTTGTATTAAATTCTGAGCAATGAAAAATTATGAAGATTTTTGAAGTCTTGCCTCTTTTTTCGGGTAAAATTGCGCCTTCACCATTTTTCAAAAAAACTCGATTTCCCCTGAAATTAAAAGAATTTAGAGAGAAACTAATCATTTTTTTGGAATCTACGCCCCTTAAACCACCCCTCTGCCATTTTTTATTAAATTCTGAGTGATGAAAAATTATGAAGATTTTTGAAGTCTATAGTCTTGCCTCTTTTTTCGGGTAAAATTGCGCCTTCACCATTTTTCAAAAAAACTCGATTTCCTCTGAAATTAAAAGAATTGGAGAGAAACTGATCATTTTTTTGGAATCTACTCCCCTTAAACCTCCCCTCTGCCATTTTTTATTAAATTCTGAGCAATGAAAAATTATGAAGATTTTTGAGGCCTATAGCCTTGAGTTTTTTTCCGGTTAAATTGTGCTTTCACCATTTTTTTTAAAAACTCGATTTCCTCTGATATTAAAAGAATTAGAGAGAAACTGATCATTTTTTTGGAATCTACGCCCCTTAAACCACCCCTCTGCCATTTTTTATTAAATTCTGAGCGATGAAAAATTATGAAGATTTTTGAAGTCTATAGTCTTGCCTCTTTTTTCGGGTAAAATTGCGCCTTCACCATTTTTCAAAAAAACTCGATTTCCTCTGAAATTAAAAGAATTAGAGAGAAACTAATCATTTTTTTGGAATCTACGCCCCTTAAACCACCACTCTGCCATTTTTTATTAAATTCTGAGCGATGAAAAATTATGAAGATTTTTGAAGTCTATAGTCTTGCCTCTTTTTTCGGGTAAAATTGCGCCTTCACCATTTTTCAAAAAAACTCGATTTCCCCTGAAATTAAAAGAATTTAGAGAGAAACTGATCATTTTTTTGGAATCTACGCCCCTTAAACCACCCCTCCCATTTTTTATTAAATTCTGAGCGATGAAAAATTATGAAGATTTTTGAAGTCTATAGTCTTGCCTTTTTTTTCGGGTAAAATTGCGCCTTCACCATTTTTCAAAAAAACTCGATGTCCCCTGAAATTAAAAGAATTTAGAGAGAAACTGATCATTTTTTTGGAATCTACGCCCCTTAAACCTCCCCTCTGCCATTTTTTATTAAATTCTGAGCAATGAAAAATTATGAAGATTTTTGAAGTCTATAGTCTTGCCTTTTTTTCGGGTAAAATTGCGCCTTCACCATTTTTCAAAAAAACTCGATTTCCTCTGAAATTAAAAGAATTAGAGAGAAACTAATCATTTTTTTGGAATCTACGCCCCTTAAACCACCACTCTGCCATTTTTTATTAAATTCTGAGCGATGAAAAATTATGAAGATTTTTGAAGTCTATAGTCTTGCCTCTTTTTTCGGGTAAGATTGCGCCTTCACCATTTTTCAAAAAAACTCAGTTTCCTCTGAAATTAAAAGAATTTAGAGAGAAACTGATCATTTTTTTGGAATCTACGCCCCTTAAACCACCCCTCTGCCATTTTTTATTAAATTCTGAGCGATGAAAAATTATGAAGACTTTTGAAGTCTATAGTCTTGCCTTTTTTTCGGGTAAAATTGCGCTTTCGCCATTTTTCAAAAAAACTCAGTTTCCTCTGAAATTAAAAGAATTAGAGAGAAACTGATCATTTTTTTGGAATCTACGCCCCTTAAACCACCCCTCTGCCATTTTTTATTAAATTCTGAGTGATGAAAAATTATGAAGATTTTTGAAGTCTATTGTCTTGCCTCTTTTTTCGGGTAAAATTGCGCCTTCACCATTTTTCAAAAAAACTCGATTTCCTCTGAAATTAAAAGAATTAGAGAGAAACTGATCATTTTTTTGGAATCTACGCCCCTTAAACCACCCCTCTGTCATTTTTTATTAAATTCTGAGTGATGAAAAATTATGAAGATTTTTGAAGTCTATAGTCTTGCCTTTTTTTCGGGTAAAATTGCGCCTTCACCATTTTTCAAAAAAACTCAGTTTCCTCTGAAATTAAAAGAATTTAGAGAGAAACTGATCATTTTTTTGGAATCTACGCCCCTTAAACCACCCCTCTGCCATTTTTTATTAAATTCTGAGCGATGAAAAATTATGATGATTTTTGAAGTCTTGCCTCTTTTTTCGGGTAAAATGGCGCCTTCACCATTTTTCAAAAAAACTCGATTTCCTCTGAAATTAAAAGAATTAGAGAGACACTGATCATTTTTTTGGAATCTACGCCCCATAAACCACCCCTCTGCCATTTTTTATTAAATTCTGAGCAATGAAAAATTATGAAGACTTTTGAAGTCTATAGTCTTGCCTTTTTTTCGGGTAAAATTGCGCTTTCGCCATTTTTCAAAAAAACTCAGTTTCCTCTGAAATTAAAAGAATTAGAGAGAAACTGATCATTTTTTTGGAATCTACGCCCCTTAAACCACCCCTCTGCCATTTTTTATTAAATTCTGAGTGATGAAAAATTATGAAGATTTTTGAAGTCTATTGTCTTGCCTCTTTTTTCGGGTAAAATTGCGCCTTCACCATTTTTCAAAAAAACTCGATTTCCTCTGAAATTAAAAGAATTAGAGAGAAACTGATCATTTTTTTGGAATCTACGCCCCTTAAACCACCCCTCTGTCATTTTTTATTAAATTCTGAGTGATGAAAAATTATGAAGATTTTTGAAGTCTATAGTCTTGCCTTTTTTTCGGGTAAAATTGCGCCTTCACCATTTTTCAAAAAAACTCGATTTCCTCTGAAATTAAAAGAATTAGAGAGAAACTGATCATTTTTTTGGAATCTACGCCCCTTAAACCACCCCTCTGTCATTTTTTATTAAATTCTGAGCGATGAAAAATTATGAAGATTTTTGAAGTCTATATAGTCTTGCCTTATTTTTCGGGTAAAATTGCGCCTTCACCATTTTTCAAAAAAACTCGATTTCCTCTGAAATTAAAAGAATTAGAGAGAAACTGATCATTTTTTTGGAATCTACGCCCCTTAAACCACCCCTCTGCCATTTTGTATTAAATTCTGAGCAATGAAAAATTATGAAGATTTTTGAAGTCTATAGTCTTGCCTCTTTTTTCGGGTAAAATTGCGCCTTCACCATTTTTCAAAAAAACTCGATTTCCCCTGAAATTAAAAGAATTTAGAGAGAAACTAATCATTTTTTTGGAATCTACGCCCCTTAAACCACCCCTCTGCCATTTTTTATTAAATTCTGAGTGATGAAAAATTATGAAGATTTTTGAAGTCTATAGTCTTGCCTCTTTTTTCGGGTAAAATTGCGCCTTCACCATTTTTCAAAAAAACTCAGTTTCCTCTGAAATTAAAAGAATTAGAGACAAACTGATCATTTTTTTGGAATCTACGCCCCTTAAACCACCCCTCTGCCATTTTTTATTAAATTCTGAGTGATGAAAAATTATGAAGATTTTTGAAGTCTATAGTCTTGCCTTTTTTTCGGGTAAAATTGCGCCTTCACCATTTTTCAAAAAAACTCGATTTCCTCTGAAATTAAAAGAATTGGAGAGAAACTGATCATTTTTTTGGAATCTACTCCCCTTAAACCTCCCCTCTGCCATTTTTTATTAAATTCTGAGCAATGAAAAATTATGAAGATTTTTGAGGCCTATAGCCTTGAGTTTTTTTCCGGTTAAATTGTGCTTTCACCATTTTTTTAAAAACTCGATTTCCTCTGATATTAAAAGAATTAGAGAGAAACTGATCATTTTTTTGGAATCTACGCCCCTTAAACCACCCCTCTGCCATTTTTTATTAAATTCTGAGCGATGAAAAATTATGAAGATTTTTGAAGTCTATAGTCTTGCCTCTTTTTTCGGGTAAAATTGCGCCTTCACCATTTTTCAAAAAAACTCGATTTCCTCTGAAATTAAAAGAATTAGAGAGAAACTAATCATTTTTTTGGAATCTACGCCCCTTAAACCACCACTCTGCCATTTTTTATTAAATTCTGAGCGATGAAAAATTATGAAGATTTTTGAAGTCTATAGTCTTGCCTCTTTTTTCGGGTAAAATTGCGCCTTCACCATTTTTCAAAAAAACTCGATTTCCCCTGAAATTAAAAGAATTTAGAGAGAAACTGATCATTTTTTTGGAATCTACGCCCCTTAAACCACCCCTCCCATTTTTTATTAAATTCTGAGCGATGAAAAATTATGAAGATTTTTGAAGTCTATAGTCTTGCCTTTTTTTTCAGGTAAAATTGCGCCTTCACCATTTTTCAAAAAAACTCGATTTCCTCTGAAATTAAAAGAATTAGAGAGAAACTGATCATTTTTTTGGAATCTACGCCCCTTAAACCACCCCTCTGCCATTTTTTATTAAATTCTGAGTGATGAAAAATTATGAAGATTTTTGAAGTCTATAGTCTTGCCTTTTTTTCGGGTAAAATTGCGCCTTCACCATTTTTCAAAAAAACTCGATTTCCTCTGAAATTAAAAGAATTGGAGAGAAACTGATCATTTTTTTGGAATCTACTCCCCTTAAACCTCCCCTCTGCCATTTTTTATTAAATTCTGAGCAATGAAAAATTATGAAGATTTTTGAGGCCTATAGCCTTGAGTTTTTTTCCGGTTAAATTGTGCTTTCACCATTTTTTTAAAAACTCGATTTCCTCTGATATTAAAAGAATTAGAGAGAAACTGATCATTTTTTTGGAATCTACGCCCCTTAAACCACCCCTCTGCCATTTTTTATTAAATTCTGAGCGATGAAAAATTATGAAGATTTTTGAAGTCTATAGTCTTGCCTCTTTTTTCGGGTAAAATTGCGCCTTCACCATTTTTCAAAAAAACTCGATTTCCTCTGAAATTAAAAGAATTAGAGAGAAACTAATCATTTTTTTGGAATCTACGCCCCTTAAACCACCACTCTGCCATTTTTTATTAAATTCTGAGCGATGAAAAATTATGAAGATTTTTGAAGTCTATAGTCTTGCCTCTTTTTTCGGGTAAAATTGCGCCTTCACCATTTTTCAAAAAAACTCGATTTCCCCTGAAATTAAAAGAATTTAGAGAGAAACTGATCATTTTTTTGGAATCTACGCCCCTTAAACCACCCCTCCCATTTTTTATTAAATTCTGAGCGATGAAAAATTATGAAGATTTTTGAAGTCTATAGTCTTGCCTTTTTTTTCAGGTAAAATTGCGCCTTCACCATTTTTCAAAAAAACTCGATTTCCTCTGAAATTAAAAGAATTAGAGAGAAACTGATCATTTTTTTGGAATCTACGCCCCTTAAACCACCCCTCTGCCATTTTTTATTAAATTCTGAGTGATGAAAAATTATGAAGATTTTTGAAGTCTATAGTCTTGCCTTTTTTTCGGGTAAAATTGCGCCTTCACCATTTTTCAAAAAAACTCGATTTCCTCTGAAATTAAAAGAATTGGAGAGAAACTGATCATTTTTTTGGAATCTACTCCCCTTAAACCTCCCCTCTGCCATTTTTTATTAAATTCTGAGCAATGAAAAATTATGAAGATTTTTGAGGTCTATAGTCTTGCCTTTTTTTTCGGGTAAAATTGCGCCTTCACCATTTTTCAAAAAAACTCGATGTCCCCTGAAATTAAAAGAATTTAGAGAGAAACTGATCATTTTTTTGGAATCTACGCCCCTTAAACCACCCCTCTGCCATTTTTTATTAAATTCTGAGCAATGAAAAATTATGAAGATTTTTGAAGTCTATAGTCTTGCCTCTTTTTTCGGGTAAAATTGCGCCTTCACCATTTTTCAAAAAAACTCGATTTCCTCTGAAATTAAAAGAATTAGAGAGAAACTAATCATTTTTTTGGAATCTACGCCCCTTAAACCACCACTCTGCCATTTTTTATTAAATTCTGAGCGATGAAAAATTATGAAGATTTTTGAAGTCTATAGTCTTGCCTCTTTTTTCGGGTAAGATTGCGCCTTCACCATTTTTCAAAAAAACTCAGTTTCCTCTGAAATTAAAAGAATTTAGAGAGAAACTGATCATTTTTTTGGAATCTACGCCCCTTAAACCACCCCTCTGCCATTTTTTATTAAATTCTGAGCGATGAAAAATTATGAAGATTTTTGAAGTCTTGCCTCTTTTTTCGGGTAAAATGGCGCCTTCACCATTTTTCAAAAAAACTCGATTTCCTCTGAAATTAAAAGAATTAGAGAGACACTGATCATTTTTTTGGAATCTACGCCCCATAAACCACCCCTCTGCCATTTTTTATTAAATTCTGAGCAATGAAAAATTATGAAGACTTTTGAAGTCTATAGTCTTGCCTTTTTTTCGGGTAAAATTGCGCTTTCGCCATTTTTCAAAAAAACTCAGTTTCCTCTGAAATTAAAAGAATTAGAGAGAAACTGATCATTTTTTTGGAATCTACGCCCCTTAAACCACCCCTCTGCCATTTTTTATTAAATTCTGAGTGATGAAAAATTATGAAGATTTTTGAAGTCTATAGTCTTGCCTCTTTTTTCGGGTAAAATTGCGCCTTCACCATTTTTCAAAAAAACTCAGTTTCCTCTGAAATTAAAAGAATTAGAGAGAAACAGATCATTTTTTTGGAATCTACGCCCCTTAAACCACCCCTCTGCCATTTTTTATTAAATTCTGAGTGATGAAAAATTATGAAGATTTTTGAAGTCTATAGTCTTGCCTTTTTTTCGGGTAAAATTGCGCCTTCACCATTTTTCAAAAAAACTCGATTTCCTCTGAAATTAAAAGAATTAGAGAGAAACTGATCATTTTTTTGGAATCTACGCCCCTTAAACCACCCCTCTGTCATTTTTTATTAAATTCTGAGTGATGAAAAATTATGAAGATTTTTGAAGTCTATCTAGTCTTGCCTTATTTTTCGGGTAAAATTGCGCCTTTACCATTTTTCAAAAAAACTCGATTTCCTCTGAAATTAAAAGAATTAGAGAGAAACTGATCATTTTTTTGGAATCTACGCCCCTTAAACCACCCCTCTGTCATTTTTTATTAAATTCTGAGCGATGAAAAATTATGAAGATTTTTGAAGTCTATCTAGTCTTGCCTTATTTTTCGGGTAAAATTGCGCCTTCACCATTTTTCAAAAAAACTCGATTTCCTCTGAAATTAAAAGAATTAGAGAGAAACTGATCATTTTTTTGGAATCTACGCCCCTTAAACCACCCCTCTGCCATTTTTTATTAAATTCTGAGTGATGAAAAATTATGAAGATTTTTGAAGTCTATAGTCTTGCCTCTTTTTTCGGGTAAAATTGCGCCTTCACCATTTTTCAAAAAAACTCGATTTCCTCTGAAATTAAAAGAATTAGAGAGAAACTGATCATTTTTTTGGAATCTACGCCCCTTAAACCACCCCTCTGCCATTTTGTATTAAATTCTGAGCAATGAAAAATTATGAAGATTTTTGAAGTCTATAGTCTTGCCTTTTTTTCGGGTAAAATTGCGCCTTCACCATTTTTCAAAAAAACTCGATTTCCCCTGAAATTAAAAGAATTTAGAGAGAAACTGATCATTTTTTTGGAATCTACGCCCCTTAAACCACCCCTCCCATTTTTTATTAAATTCTGAGCGATGAAAAATTATGAAGATTTTTGAAGTCTATAGTCTTGCCTTTTTTTCGGGTAAAATTGCGCCTTCACCATTTTTCAAAAAAACTCGATTTCCTCTGAAATTAAAAGAATTAGAGAGAAACTGATCATTTTTTTGGAATCTACGCCCCTTAAACCACCCCTCTGTCACTTTTTATTAAATTCTGAGTGATGAAAAATTATGAAGATTTTTGAAGTCTTTCTAGTCTTGCCTTATTTTTCGGGTAAAATTGCGCCTTTACCATTTTTCAAAAAAACTCGATTTCCTCTGAAATTAAAAGAATTAGAGAGAAACTGATCATTTTTTTGGAATCTACGCCCCTTAAACCACCCCTCTGTCATTTTTTATTAAATTCTGAGTGATGAAAAATTATGAAGATTTTTGAAGTCTATAGTCTTGCCTTTTTTTCGGGTAAAATTGCGCCTTCACCATTTTTCAAAAAAACTCGATTTAGTCTGAAATTAAAAGAATTAGAGAGAAACTGATCATTTTTTTGGAATCTACGCCCCTTAAACCACCCCTCTGTCACTTTTTATTAAATTCTGAGTGATGAAAAATTATGAAGATTTTTGAAGTCTTTCTAGTCTTGCCTTATTTTTCGGGTAAAATTGCGCCTTTACCATTTTTCAAAAAAACTCGATTTCCTCTGAAATTAAAAGAATTAGAGAGAAACTGATCATTTTTTTGGAATCTACGCCCCTTAAACCACCCCTCTGTCATTTTTTATTAAATTCTGAGCGATGAAAAATTATGAAGATTTTTGAAGTCTATATAGTCTTGCCTTATTTTTCGGGTAAAATTGCGCCTTCACCATTTTTCAAAAAAACTCGATTTCCTCTGAAATTAAAAGAATTAGAGAGAAACTGATCATTTTTTTGGAATCTACGCCCCTTAAACCACCCCTCTGCCATTTTTTATTAAATTCTGAGCAATGAAAAATTATGAAGATTTTTGAAGTCTATAGTCTTGCCTCTTTTTTCGGGTAAAATTGCGCCTTCACCATTTTTCAAAAAAACTCGATTTCCTCTGAAATTAAAAGAATTAGAGAGAAACTGATCATTTTTTTGGAATCTACGCCCCTTAAACCACCCCTCTGCCATTTTTTATTAAATTCTGAGCGATGAAAAATTATGAAGATTTTTGAAGTCTATAGTCTTGCCTCTTTTTTCGGGTAAAATTGCGCCTTCACCATTTTTCAAAAAAACTCGATTTCCTCTGAAATTAAAAGAATTGGAGAGAAACTGATCATTTTTTTGGAATCTACTCCCCTTAAACCTCCCCTCTGCCATTTTTTATTAAATTCTGAGCAATGAAAAATTATGAAGATTTTTGAAGTCTATAGTCTTGCCTCTTTTTTCGGGTAAAATTGCGCCTTCACCATTTTTCAAAAAAACTCGATTTCCTCTGAAATTAAAAGAATTGGAGAGAAACTGATCATTTTTTTGGAATCTACTCCCCTTAAACCTCCCCTATGCCATTTTTTATTAAATTCTGAGCAATGAAAAATTATGAAGATTTTTGAAGTCTATAGTCTTGCCTCTTTTTTCGGGTAAAATTGCGCCTTCACCATTTTTCAAAAAAACTCGATTTCCCCTGAAATTAAAAGAATTTAGAGAGAAACTGATCATTTTTTTGGAATCTACGCCCCTTAAACCACCCCTCCCATTTTTTATTAAATTCTGCCTCTTTTTTCGGGTAAGATTGCGCCTTCACCATTTTTCAAAAAAACTCAGTTTCCTCTGAAATTAAAAGAATTTAGAGAGAAACTGATCATTTTTTTGGAATCTACTCCCCTTAAACCACCCCTCTGCCATTTTTTATTAAATTCTGAGCAATGAAAAATTATGAAGATTTTTGAAGTCTATAGTCTTGCCTCTTTTTTCGGGTAAAATTGCGCCTTTACCATTTTTCAAAAAAACTCGATTTCCTCTGAAATTAAAAGAATTAGAGAGAAACTGATCATTTTTTTGGAATCTACGCCCCTTAAACCACCCCTCTGTCATTTTTTATTAAATTCTGAGCGATGAAAAATTATGAAGATTTTTGAAGTCTATATAGTCTTGCCTTATTTTTCGGGTAAAATTGCGCCTTTACCATTTTTCAAAAAAACTCGATTTCCTCTGAAATTAAAAGAATTAGAGAGAAACTGATCATTTTTTTGGAATCTACGCCCCTTAAACCACCCCTCTGTCATTTTTTATTAAATTCTGAGCGATGAAAAATTATGAAGATTTTTGAAGTCTATAGTCTTGCCTTTTTTTCGGGTCAAATTGCGTTTTCACCTTTTTTAAAAAAACTCGAATTCGTCTGAAACTAAAAGAGTTAATGAGAAACTGACCATTTTTAGAAAAACTAAAAGAATTAAAGAGAAACTAATCATTTTTTGTAATCTACGCCCCTTAAACTACCCCTCTGCCATTTTGTATTAAATTTTTACTCCTGATTGGTTGAAATTTCGTTTTCAAATGTCATTCGTCATATAGTAAGTATAACAGAGCGACATGTTTCATTTTCAGCGACTGACCTGCAACGTTTGGAGGATTGGTGGAACTAAACTGAATTTGGCGAGTAGTTTGAATATTCTATAATCTGAAAATGAAACATGTCGCTCTGTTATACTAAACTCTATGAGGAATGACATTTGACAACGAAATTTCAACCAATTAGAAGTAAGATTTTATTATATATTCTGGAAAGCTCAATAGAATTTTGTACACATATTTTATCATTACAAAAATAATGAAGTAAATTTTGACCAAAAATAATCCTTCCCCGTTGGTAACCTTTTTCTAGGTTGGCAACATTGAGGGAACTCCCCCATCGACTAGTAGCACAGAACACCTTAACTATACAGAAGCGAAAGTACAAGGCGGCATTTTGACCTCCAAGGGGCGAATTTTCATGACCTTCATTCTCTACTATACTCTATTTAATAACCAGGAGGAGTAATTCGATAAGCCTTACTTATAAGATTAAAAGTTACTAGATTTTATATTATAAAGAGCGTGTTCCGAAATCCGAAATAGTCTTGTTCACAATCTAGGAAATAGTTGGCTGTATCCACTGAACTATAACCTATAAATGAAACGCCAATTCATATATATGTGCGAGAAACTTTTAGGCCAACTTTTGGAGTAGAAGGATAAGGATCCACAATCGCAAAAATTCAATATTATTTCTTACTGAGTTCTGAAAAGAACTGTTTTTTTTAACGAAATAGAGTGAAAAACTAAGTAAAACTGATGAGATAATAAGAGGACGAAAGCAATAACAGAATTAAAAATATTAAATTATAAAATGTCAGAACTGTTAATGTCAATTATCAGCTGATGTTAATGCTAAAATTTGCTGTGTGAAACCGACTGCAAATTGACCAATCAGCAGTCTACAGAATTGCCAACTTAAATTCAAATCGCTCTTCCTGGTTATTAAATAGACCTTAAGTATTAGATCTGTCATTTTTGAGCGGCAAATTTGAATTATACCAAATATATCCTTTCTGTATTATATTTATTCTTGAGTATCAGTCTGCTATACATTTTTTGCTTCTAATGGTTTCCCAAGATTTTGAACAACAGGCATTCCATAGTCCACCAAATATGTGGCATGTTGATAAGTTGGATATGGTATCGGTAATCGTATACAATGACTCAATGATAGTAACCAAACTACTTTTATTTGATGGGCAACCAAAATTCCATAAGGAGTCAATTCATATTTTTAAAAATCTCATAATTAAAAGATCACCATTTCATTAACGGTTAATACACGCTGTAAAAATGTCTGGATTTGTTGGCAATATTTTTTTAATATGGTGAACTAGATATGCATTTTGAATGATCACTGTTTTGATAGCCATAATTTTATAGTGGCAAATAAATATTTAATAAAAGGACTGGATCAGTAGTACACATTAAACGAATAAACGTGGAGAAGAAAGTACATCAATGTGTAAAAATAATAAAGACAATTATAAAAAATCGTTTTTTAATGAAATTTGTTACATTAACAAGTCAAGTTATTAAAAAACAGTCCTTGAAATTGTTTACCATTCCAAGGGTTACAAAACTTTTTTAAACGATTTAAATTCAAATGAAAGGTTCCCTAACCTCTGAAATACCGATGTTCGTTAACAATAATTATTGCAAACTACCCCCTCTCCCCGAAAAGCACAGGACGATTTTTTGACGACAACTGGTTCCTTATTCTGTAGATGGTAGATAACTATAACTTATGTGAATTTAGCTAACGGAGCTGGCTCCCAAAATTAGCTCCTTTCCTCCGCCAAGTTCACACAGCTTAAATTAAATATTCATTAGTAAGGGAGCTTACTTCTCTTAAATAAGGCTGAACAGTAAAAAATCACCTCAAATAAAATTCTTACCTAGTAGCTATTGGTTTTATAATTTTTCTCCTTTGACAACAATTCCTGATTAAAAAAATGTCTTTAACTTCAGCAAACATATTTTTCATAAAAAGAGTCACTTCGTACAGAAAACATAAAATATAGCTATTAGGGGACTAAAAGGTACTTTAGTTTTAATGAAAAAATAAACTTTTTAAAATCTCACCGTAAATGAGAAAATCGGCTGTGTCACCCCAGAACTTTCCCGGCTCGACCGTAGAGAATATGTTATTTATTATTATTATTTTAATTACAAAATACTAAGCATTACATTAATTTATGGAACACATTAAAAATAGCGAACCGATGGTGAATACGTCTACCGAATTGATATTTCAATGTTAATAATGACATAAGCTGCGCATGCGCACGTTGTATATCACACTGCTACAATTATGATCTCCTAAAATCATGTGTGAAAACTATTGAGAATTTCGGAAATTTTTTCATATAATAGTTGTAGGGAATTTTATGCTTTACAACTTTGCACTGAAAGATTTTGCACTAAAGAGCATAATTTACTTCAAATTAAAAAAAAAGATGGAAAATCCTAAATGTGTATTTTTCTCGCCATCTAGCGGCGAAACTTTGAGGAATTCGATAAAAAGTTAAATATAAAAGTTAAAGACAATTTGATGATTTACAACTTTGCACAAGAAAATTTTGCACTAAAATGCATTGTTTGTCTTCAAAACCAAGTAAAACTAGAGAAAACATACATGCACATATTTACGCGCCCTCTAGTGGCGCAACTATTGGAAATTGTGGAAAAAGCTTAAGACAAAAGTTGTAGAGAATTTTATGCTCTAAAACTTTTTACTGCAACATTTTGCACTGAAGTGTATTATTTGTCCTCAAAATCATCAAAATTAGAGAAAACCTACATGCACATTTTTACGCGCCCTCTAGTGGCGCAACTATTCAAAATTCTGAAAAAAGTTTTAAACAAAAGTTATAGGGAATTTTATACTACAACATTTTGCACTAAAGTGTATTGTTTGTCCTTAAAATTTAAAAAAAGTAAAAAATTGTTACATGTGTATTTAATCAATGTCGCTCTTGAGGACCTTCTACTGTACCAATTTAAACCAAAATCTAATGGTCGCATTCTAGGCACACACCGATCTTCCGTACCAAATTTCAGCTTGATTGGTCAAACGGTTCGGCAGTTATCGTGGAAGATTACACACAGACACACAGACAGACCATACGCTGGAAATGGTTTCAATCTTCTTGGGGGACCTCAAAATGGATATTTCCATCGATATCTCGATTTTTTTTTTGCTCGTTAACCTTACTTTCCTTTGGTGGGTCCGGGAAAGTAAAAAATAATTATTTGATTTTTAAGGGGATGATTTGTAATTATGACGCCAGGGTTTTAGGATGTTGAGTTTTTGACTGAACGTAGATATAATTGAGTACTTCATAGTACTTCTAATCGAAATCCGTCACAAAGATCGCTTTGTCGTAAAAAAATAATTATTTCATTTTTAAGGGGATGATTTTTAATTATGACGCCAGGGTTTTAGGATGTTGTTTTTGGATGAAAGTAAATATTATTGAGTACTTCATAGTACTTCTAATCGAAATCCGTCACAAAGCTCGCTTTGTCATAAAAAAAATAACTATTTCAGATTTAAGGGGATGATTTTTAATTATGACGAAAGGGTTTTAGGAGTTCGAGTTTTTGGCTGAACGTAGATATAATGGAGTACTCCATAGTACTTCTAATCGAAATCCATCACAAAGCTCGCTTTGTCGTAAAAAAATAATTATTCGATTTTTAAGAGGATGATTTTTAATTATGACGCCAGGGTTTTAAGATGTTGAGTTTTTGGCTGAACGTAAATATAATTGAGTACTTCATAGTACTTATCGAAATCCGTCACAAAGCTCGCTGTGTAGTAAAAAAATTAATTATTTCATTTTTAAAGGGATGATTTTAATTATGACGCCAAGGTTTTAGGATGTTGATTTTGTGCCTAAAAGAAGATATAATTGAGTACTTCATAGTACTTCTTATCGAAATCCGTCACAAAGCTCGCTGTGTCGTAAAAAAAATAATTATTTTATTTTTAAGGGAATGATTTTTAAGTTTATTTTCTCGTTAAAACCAAAGTATGTTTTAATCCCCCTAACAGCTATATTTTATTTTTTCTACACGAAATTACTTTTTTTATGAAAAATATGTTTGCTGAAGTTAAAAGACATTTTTTTAATCAGGAATTGTTGTCAAAGGAGAAAAATTATAAAAGTAGTAGATACTAGGTAAGAATTTTATTTGATTTGATTTTTTTACTGTTTAGCCCTATTTAAGAGAAGTAAGCTCCCTTACTAATGAATATTTAATTTAAGCTGTGTGAACTTGGGGGGAAAGGAGCTACTTTTGGGAGCCAGCTCCGGGAGCTAACTTCACACAAGTCAGGATTACCCTATAACGTCAAATAAAATATTACTAACACATTTTTTAAAAGCTTTATTCAAATATTTTATCAATCTTAATTTTTTGGGTATTGTTTGAAATATTGAAACTTCGATATTTTAAATCAGAGGAAATGCTATTCAAATTATAATACCTTTTGCTCTTCCATCCACAGAATTATATTAAATAAAATGCTAATGCTATCTCTTAAATTGAAGCAGCACGCGACGAATTTGAACCTTCTGAGTTGCGCAGTATTGTCCCTAGCAGATTGCATTTTCGAACAAGCGTGTGTTCGCAACGTCGGACAGGGGCGGATTAAGCTTACATTTTTAATCAGTACATGTTATAGATGGATAAAACCATCAACAAATATAATAAAACAAATTGTTTAATAATTATTATTTTCTATTATGAATGCAGTCTTAATACCAGTATTAATGTTTTCCAAAATCATTTTATAGGATTGTTTACTTACTTGAAGTAGCTAATTCCCGGCATTTTCCATTTGTTGGGCCACGAAATTACCATACAAGCACTCACAGTCTTTTATCTGCTATTATTACCCTAGTTATTTGTCCAAAAAGTAAACCAAACTAAGAACTCTGCTTAATAAACCAAATTTGCACTAAGAAATCCACACTTAATACTTAATAATCACAAAGGAGAGCGGTAATATGAATACGGAATACGGATCTGGACGCTTGACATTGAAATCAACAAGAAGTTTACAGTGTTGCCACACTATTTTGAAATGTAAGTAGATTTCCTGATTTTAAGATTTAAATACAAATTAGGAAGTCTTCAACAATAATACCAAATTCATATATATTGGCATCACTGCAACTAAAAAATAGTTAAACTGCGCATGAGCAGCATTGTCCGGTAGACAACTCTTGGCACACTTTGGCCTATGGAAACTGCTATACCTTTAGTTATCTAGAAATATATTATATTATATATATCTGTTGTTCTTGTAGATTTTTTGTTCACTTTAAAGCCGGAGTCTCATGCGTCCGTTTTCCGACCGTCCGATGGTACGACGGAAAAATTTCCCGCCTTTTTTTATCCGAATATTTTTAACTTTTTTCCGACGTCGGACAAAGTTAAACTAATTTTAACTTTTTCCGTTTTCGGATCGTTTTTAACCTCACTTTTTGACTGTCTGACTGGTGAAAAGTAAACAAAACAAAACAATAAACTAATAAAAATAATTATTCGGTTTGCATTTTAACATTCGTCGATAATGGAACTCCAAATTCAAATAAAGCATCGAATCAATAATATCTTGCTTTTGTCGCTTTTGTGAACAAATAAAAATGAAAGTAAAAACAGAAAAAAAAATCTGATGTGGCCAGCACATGACCTCTCGCCATTTTTGAATCAAGAATTTACAGGTTGACACAAAAAAGTATGAAAAAAAATTATATTTTTGTAAATCTGGCAACAATGGCAAAAGTTTCGAAAATTTTAATGAGATGAAAATAAACTATAGGGTATACAAAATATATGTGTAAAACTTTATTGCCGTTTTGTATAATAATGGCGTCATCACCCATAGCAACTGCCACTTCCGGTTGTGCGATTGGCACCAAAATCTAATCAGATCTAATCTAGGGTATCAGAATCCTGTGTGCAAAATTTCAAATTTTTTTATTCAGTAGTTTTTGAGTTATCGTTACTATAACATCCATCCAAACACACACACACTAACACACACACACTAACACACACACACACACACACACTAACACACACACACACACACTAACACACACACACACACACTAACACACACACACACACAGACATCATCGCGAAAATATTAAAATCGTATTCTAGGGACCCCAAAACGTGTTTATCAATTGAAAACTCACTACCCAATTTTTAGCATGATTCCTATACCTCTCTTATCTGAAGGGCGAGAGGTAAAAACAAAAAGATTTTGGGTCAGGGATTTGGTTAAACATCGAAAAACTTTCCACAACTTACAAGAAATTTGCTAAAAATCATTGATCCTAGATTAAATAAGATATATTGTGAACGTGATTACAATTAAAATGAAATAAATAAATTATTGTGTGTATTATAACCTCAAATACAACTATCAATTGGGTCCTTTTTCGGATACGATTTTCGGATAAATGAGACTTGGATTTTATTTTTATCCGAAATTCAGTTTTTATCGGATATCGGACCGACGGAAAACGGACGCATGAGACTCCGGCTTAAATATCTAACTTACACTTGAATTTAGACGATATAATTGCACCACCGTTTGATGCTTTTTCACAAGCACTAGTGTTCGTGCACTTTACGATGAATTTTCCATCGCGTTTTGCTTTTTCAAACAACTTAATTCGGGTTTTCCAAGTCTAATTATACCGGTATAAGTAATAATTAATAATGGTTAAAGCGTCTAGATTGTTATTTGAAAATAAAAATGACATTTGACGTTTGACATTTCTAGAATGTGAAGCAGTTTTTCGTGACCGACTTGGTTTAGTATAGTTATCTAAAGGAAGCGTATACTAACTATATATTTCGATTAAGGTAACATAAAAAATATCATACAATGCCGGATAAAATTTTAATAAGTATAAAAATAATAAATGTGTAATCTTTGATAAAAATCTAAAATGTGGCGGATGAATTTTTCAAAATCGAAATCGAAACTATATTCAAATTTGATATGTGAGGGTTTTTGAGGTTATGATTTTTTTGTCAAAAATTAATAAACTCAAAGTGGAGGCTTCAACAAAAAATAAAAAAATTCAGTAAAATGGCAATGATTTAAAAATGAAAATAATAATTGAGTGGAAATTCAAAACAAAAAAAATCATTTCAAAAACAAACTGGGGTAGATCAGGAATAGGATAGAAATATACATCCATTCTATATATTTATCAGAAATTATCCGAAAAATTGGTCAATCCGAAAATTATCCAATGGTAGACGAAATTATCCGAAAAACGAATAATTATCCAGACATTGGCAGCACTGTTAGGGATATGGTAGGGTAGATATAGCATCAGAAAGATAAGTTGTATCCAACATAACCCCTAAATTTTTACATTAGGACTCATAACGAACCTCTGAAAGCGGTGTTGACAGATTTCATTTATATAATATATTCGCATTTTATCATTTTTTTAAGTACATATTAACGAACTGTTATAAAAATTCATTGTCACTGAAATTTGGATAATTAAGTAAAAAAAAATGATGAACAAAAATTGAAATATGGTTTTCATATTTCAATTTCGAAAT
This sequence comes from Neocrepidodera transversa, assembly GCA_963243735.1. Lineage (NCBI taxonomy): Eukaryota > Metazoa > Arthropoda > Insecta > Coleoptera > Chrysomelidae > Neocrepidodera > Neocrepidodera transversa. The sequence goes on from OY725343.1 coordinate 21,241,973, forward strand.
ATTACTACACTCCTGAACCAACGACGCTAATGCATTTTTATGAACCCTAACAAAACAAAAGGCGCTTTTCGAGTCGAGATGTTGTGTACATCGACTTTACATCTAACCTTATCCTATCTCTATGGTAAAAGTGAAAAAAAATTTAAACAAACACTGCCTGGATAACAAATGATAACCAGTTACCAAGATGGCTGTTGTACCACGTAATCAAATTGTCAAACTAGTAATTCTTCGCTTTTAATTAATTATGGATTTACCTAACGAAGATTTGGAAGAATACGTGGAAAAATTTGAAAAGGTATTCTCGGTAAGTGACTTTCATTTTCATTAATCGAATATATCGTTTTTTAACGTACCTATCTTTTTAGAATCAAAAACATAATAAAAAAAACCAATGCGAACTACTACTACTTATTGAAAACATATCTTCAGAGTTACATATTTGTAAAAAATCGGAAAATAATTTGAGAATTAATCTTAAAAAGTTAACAGAAAATGAGAGTTTTAATCTTAATCAAAAATATTATGAATTAAAAGGTAATATTCGTTCAATTTTATTATAATATAAGTGTAACTGAAAATATTTGCAGAAAAATGCCACGAATTGGAAAATACCAACAAACTATTAGAAGACCAAAAAGAAGAGCTCAAATTTTTAAAGCAAAATGAACTTGAAACTCAAAAAAACGATTATTTAAATCAAATCAAAGATATAGAACAGAAAACACAATCTGAAATAATCAATTTAAAAAACCAATTAGAAAGCAATAGAATATGTTTTGAGGCAAAAGGTAACTAGTTTTTAAAATAATAATATAAGATAAATAAATAACTTGCTTTTTTGAACCGAATATAAATTAATTACATATACAGGATGTCTAAAATTGGAAGGGATAACATATGGCTTTATCGGAAACCGTAAGAGATACAGAGACGGTTAAATGGGAAAAAAGTTAATTAGTTTGGAGCAGAGCTGGGGCGTTACTAAAAAAAGTAACGCGTTACTTTGCCGTTACTTTTGCTAAAAAGTAAAACGTTAGATAAACGTTGCCGTTACTTTTTTTAAAAAAGTAACGATTTATTCGTTACTTTCCAAAAGTAACGCGTTACTTTTAAAGTAATAACGCGTTACTTTCCTATATATTCTTCTTGTTCCATGTCTTCTCATTCTTTTATTGTCCATCTCACCATTTATGGCCGTTATTATTGCACATATATGCAAACAAAATTTTTAAATAAAAGTTGTATGATTAAGCTTGATTTTTTTAAAATGCTATCCAGAACACAGTGACGAGCGAAATCGACGGGGTACAAAAAAATAATAAAAACATTATTTCACATCAAACAGCAGAAACAAAAGAGAAAAACCTTAGTTTTAAAGTAACGCATTACTGTAACGAAGTAACGATTTCGCGTTACTTTTACAAAGTAACGCAATTACCGTTACTTTTCGCCCACTTTAAAAAGTAACGAAATTACTAGTAACGCGTTACTGAAAAGTAACGTTTTAGTTTCGTTACTCCCAGCTCTGGTTTGGAGAGTATTATATTAGCCTAAAAAAATCTACAGGGACTTTTACTATTTTTGGTTTTTTACTCATTAAATTTTTATTTAAAAATATATGAAAAAATAGAAAAGGAAAGTTTTATTATCTCAAATTTGCTATGAAACTGTACTCGTGTTTTAACGGCCTCCCAACAAGATATTTTTTTTAAATACGGACTTTCTTATTACAAAAATTGATAGAACGTTAAAGTTCAAACAAAAATTTTTATTTACGGTCCTGTCTCGTAGTTCTTTTATAATTCGTTTTAATTTAGTAAAAAAATATAACATTACCTAACAATTTCGATAAAAAAGTTGCATTATCAGTGAAACAAAAAATTATCAAAATAGTCAACATTAAACAATAAGTAGAAAAGTAATCGACCTTCGTCCGTGATTAAAAACATTGATGGAGACTTTAATGGAAAATTCAGTGATGTATCATACATTACATTTTCTACGACGTTTTGTATAAATAAATTGTCAGCATCGATAATCTGCATCGTCCTGGATCTGATCTTATGCAAAAAGGTGTAAATAATTAGATTAATGAATAATTTAATTTAGGAAATAACTACAAATATTCAACTAAAGTATTACTAGGTACATATCCATTAAAAATATGAGTTGTGGCCAACATGACACATTATACGTTTTTTAGCTGTCCAGTAGCTATTTTGGAATGTGCATATATAGTACTTCTTATCGATTTGTTTTATTTCTTTTTGATATCTTTGGTTTATTATTGTTTAAATCGAAGAAATTGACGTTGAATTTTTAATTTCGCTTATTGAAGCCAAATCTGTATTGTGGGACAAAACTTTAGATATTTAACGAATCGCGACACGGAGTTTGGAGGGAAGTTTATTTGGCACTGAAGCCAAATTTTGTTGAGATTAGTGATACAGAGAAAAATGCATATGGAAAGTATTTATTAATAAATTAATATTTAAACAAGAAAAATCGTACGGCAAAAAATCGTATAATGTGAAACCACAATGCACTAGATATAAAATCGTACGTTTTTTAATCGGACGAGCCAAATCATATAATGTGAAAGGAGCGTGAGACGGACGATAAATAAACGTACGATTAAAGTGGCACCGGACGGCTGTCAACACGATTAAAAATCGTGCCGGGTTGAAATCGTGTAATATGAATGGGCCATGCTCTTCTTCCGTCGACTGAAAATATTTTAACGTGCGATTTTTAATCGGACGAGCCAAATCGTAAAATATGAAATCGTGTAATGTGAATGGGGCCATGCTCTTCTTCAGTCGACTGGAAATATTTTAACGTACGATTTTTATTCGGACGAGCCAAATCGTAAAATATGAAATCGTGTAATGTGAATGGGGCAATGCTCTTCTTCAGTCGACTGAAAATATTTTAACGTACGATTTTTATTCGGATGAGCCAAATCGTATAATGTGAAATAAGCATAAGGAGCTTTACGTTATCCAACGAATAATGAAACACCAGGTCATACCATAATAATTTTATGAAGGTTGTAAAAATTTTTAACAAGGCGGGGTGGTGACATGTTTCGGTCAATCAGGCCTATAATACAAATATGACACTAGTTAAAATACAAAACTAACACTTAAATATGTTGTATTATAGGCCTGATGATGGTCATCAATTGCCCAAAACATTTCGCCGCCCGTTGTTAAAAATTTTTATAACCTTCATAAAATTATTGTGGTATGACCTGGTGTTTCATTATTTGTTGAATAATTTTTACCACATTTGAGTATGGATAATCTTCTATTTTTTAGGGTTCCGTGCCCCAAATTGTCGAAACTGAAGCATATTGCTCCCGATCACGTGTTCGTCCGTCCTTTTGTCACACCGGTCTAGCAGCTAAACCTTTGGAGCTAGAGTCTTCATATTTTCACAGTGGGTCTTGTTGACCAAAAACCATATAAATTATAAAAAATATTTTTAAATGTTTTAAAGGGGGCTCCCATACAGCTAAAAGGGGGCGCTTGAAAAAAATGGCCTACCCGATCAAGTGAGGTATCGTTATTTAGAGCTCATTGAGTAGATAAAAGCCATATTTTTTGTTTTAAAAAATATTGCAAAACCAAAGTCAGCATTTTTTGCAAAATTTTGTTCCGAAGTATTTTTTAACTTTCCATTGACCTATAAACTTGAAATTTGGTGAAAATGTTTATTGTTACGTATAGTTTACCAACAAATACCAATTTATTAATAAATATGACTTTTTCATTAACATTCACTCATTTTTAGGATTTGGTTCCTTTGTATTTATGCGAATTGTGATATTCGATATTTTATTATTTTTATCTGTGCAATAGTATTAGTTTTATTAAAAAACGCATTTTTGATCTTATAATTTTTTTCTATCTTTGTCGGTTACGCTAATAACAAATTTGTTCGTTGTTAATATATCTAAGTATATATGCGGATTTTGTTAACGCATTTTGCGTCTCATTATTTTTTTTTCTTCGTCGAACACACATGCGCCAGGTTATTTTTCTTTTTACCATGTATTTTTGACTTATTAGTTCGATTAAAATTTTAAAGTCCTTTAAGAATCCTGGCACAGCTGGCTTAAATTCTATATTTGCTACGGAACCCTAAATGTGCGAAGCCCGACATGCACTTGACCGATTTATTTTATTTACTTACCTTAACGTGTACATTATCATCAAATGCGTGATTGTGATTGCCTTTTAGGTATAACAGCACCTCTTCTGATTTATCCAAAGAAATGGAAGCTGGATATCCTCGCTTCGTGCAACGATATGCAACACCTAACATAATTTCTGTGTCGATACGAAAATTATAATTTTCGACAATTAATAATTTTTTTTCCGCGCTCACTTAACATTGTCTTCATTTCAGTATCTTACACGTAAACTTCTTCTGAACATTATAATTTAAGTGGGTAAAATAAGATATTTGTATCATAAAATCGGGCGCATCCTAGTTCGCTCCCGCGGTCAGTTGGGCTTGTTAATCGTATACGAGTTCGCTCCAAACGTACTATACTAATTCGCTCCGGTTTACCTATCGCATCCAGGTAGATTATAGATTATATAGAATATTAAAAAAATAAAAAAGAAGGTTTTATTTGTAAAATTATTATTTATTTACCATTTTTAGTATATTTAGAGCTATTCCTAAAAATACAGTTATTTTAAAACTAAAAATACGTCATTTTAAAACAAAAATACCAGTTATTTTAAAACTATTTTTCTAGCCGCTTATACCTATGAGACCTTATTTTCACAAAATCATATGCTTTGTCATTGTGGTTTAATTGAAAAATTTGTTTCTCTACAAATTCTTTCCTCAAACGAGCTTCTCTGGCGATATACTTTTTTTGGTAAACTTAGGCTTTTTATTTTTATATAAGTGTCTATTTGAATATTTTTTAAAACCTCTAAAAACTGAAATATATTAGGATGAGGAGAATTAAACAAGGAATTAAATTTGGAATTGAAACTTTCACATGTGTTGGTAGTTCGTTGAATTGAGGAACTGTGTTCACCCCACATGGAAGGAGGAAATGATGCATCTTCAGCAATATATTTATCTACCAGATAATCCGAAAATTTTACTACAGGTTCTGTGTTTGGCATTATTGCAGCCAAATCAGTAGCAAAACAATCCCAACTATTTCTGGGTTCAAAATGGTAGCCCAAAAATATATGTTAGGTAATTTCCAATATCAGAATTTTTGGAATACTCTGAGGCCAATTCAAGACTCTGTAATTTTCGCCACCTGAAAAAAAAGGTATATTGATTCTAAGTGATATGTGCTAATATTTAAAACAATACAGGGTATTTCACAATTGTGTGTCATATTTTTATTGAAATTTTGGTATTTTTGGTATTGCTTATCATTCTTTTGTTTATAAACTTACCAAGATATTGTCCTAAAAGAAATCGGCATCCTTTAATGCTAGAAGCTGGTAAAATCTTATGGACTGCACTATGTATCGCTTTTTCAAAATCTGCGTAAACTACTGACGGGTTAAATATTAAACTGAGTTTCAAGCACTCCTCTTTTACACACTGAATGGCACTTTTGTATGATATCTCCTCCTTATTTGGTAGTAGAATAAAAACCAATGGTACATAATGTTCATTCTCGAGTCCGTGAATTGTAAAAAGTTGGTAAAAGAATTTCGTGCAACATTTAAATGTTCCATCGACATAGACACTCGTTGATTTCACATGCAAAAATGACTATATTGGTGTCCAAATCATTTTTAACTAAAATGCTTTCATTTTTGACTAATAAATTTTTCTTTTTTATGTGTCACCACTGTCATTGCATTTAAGGTTTCCTGCACTTCTAGCAGAGAAATTGGTGTTTTTGGGAGCACATTCATTCTGCTGTTATACATATTTTTGTGAATCAAACCCAATCACCCCTCATAAAATTTAGTGCCGGAGCGAACTTACCTGCCATGTTTTCGGGTCGGGGATTAAAATCTGACCGCCGGAGCGAACTAGTGTGTATCGATAAAATCATTAGACTGGTAAAATCTTGCTCTTAGGGACAGGTACTAATGTCTTGTAGGCGCGCAATCGTCATGTCCCTTTTGGAACCATTTTATAATCTGTAAGGATTAAACTGACCGTTGCGCGCTATTGATATATACCCCCAAAAACTAATCAGTTTTAAGTTAGCACCAAAACAATTTTTGGTAAAAATTTGGTTAAAATCGGTTCAGTAGTTTTAAAAAATCGTTATCGAAACATTTGATCACACACAACACGTATATACTGATATGGAACACCCGGTATTACAGATGTCCTATCTAAGAATCTCAATCCGGGTTGGGTTCACTACAATAAATTTATAAAATTAAAAATTATAAAAAAATTTACAATTTTTTAATTTCAATATATCTTATCCCCTCTTCACTTTCTTCGATCTTGCTCTTTTGTTTATGTTTCTTCTATCGCTCCATTCTCAGTCTGTTTTTGTCTCACCTTCTAGTTTTTTTCTATTTTCTTAAGAATATTGTCCGTCCCTGTTTCTTTCTGTCTACTGTCTTATCTCATAGTTCTTCCCTTCCTTGTATTATACTTAAATTTCTTTTTTTTGTATTAAAATTGTTCTTTTGCGTCAATAAAATATTCTCACCTCGTTATAAATCAATTTCTATTTTTCATCAACCATTTATTACATTAAAATTATAATTACAAATTTCTATTTTTGACAATTTCAAATAAAATTCAATATTTATTTTTTTACATCTCACTTGATTAACTTTTTTTATTGCCAGATAATAAATCAACCAGAACTGATCATCCTAGATATGACATCTGAAATGACCTGACATCTTTATATTTTAAATTTTTTATCGAAATTGTTAGGTAATATTATATTCATTTTGACAAAATTAAAACAAATTTATAAAAGAACTACAACAGGGCCATATAATTAAAAATTATTTTCATTGCGATGTTAAGTTATTTTACCAAAGCCATTTAACTAACAAAAAAAAAAAAAGTTATTTTAGATAAAACGTCGTTAAAATGACAAGTATGATATATCACTGAATGCCAATTTTAACGGTTTATCGATTTTTGTATTAAAAAAGACAGATCCGTATTAAAAAAATAACTTCATGGTGGCGGTTAAGACGCGAAACGTCGTGTCGTAACAAAGATTTATTAGCATAATTTTGTAGCAAATTTGGGATACAATAAAAAATTCCTTTTCTATTTTCATATTTTTGAAATAAAAATTATATGCGTTAAAAAAATATATAATTTTTAGTTTTCCCTATATAACTTGAGAATGGCGAAAATCGCTGTAAATTTTTTTGGACCAATGTAATGCTCTCCGATAATAGCAATGTTAACCCTTCCAATTTTAGACATCCTGTATATGTAATTAATTTATAATAATATGACTTCGTATACAGAAACAAAATTATATTATCAATTGATTGCTATTAAACTGTTAAGATTTGTGTTTTAATTTTATTATTGCGTATTTTATAAATGCATGAAAATTTCTAGAAAAAAAGATAATTTAGTCAAAACCGGCTTTCTAAAGCAAAAATCACTAGATATGAAAAACAGATTTTTGGTGCGAAAATGAAAATGTAATTTTATTATTTTAGAAAAGGAACTTTACAATGACTTACAAATGAGTCAAGCTGCTAGTTCCTTAGAATGGGACCTAAAAGAGACAAATTTAAGACGTGAACTCCAAGATGCAAAAAATAATTTACGTCAAACTCAAAGTAACGTTTGCAGGCTTAGATGTGAAGTAAATCAGTTGAGAAATCAGTTATCTCTCCAGGTAAAATAAATAGTGATAATTATGTTTTTTTCTCTAATTTAGTGTATGTTTAGTATAAACCATTTTTGGATTTTGCAATTCTATTTGTAATAAGAGATTATTCAAAGTAATTTTATGTCATTTTCTTGTTGTATGTTCTTGAAGCATAACATATGTAGTAATTAGTATAATTTGAGGTATCTATGTTTATTTAAAAAGGTTTATTGAAATCAGGGTAAGCTTAAAATGTTATTGATTTTAATATAATTTTACAAATATAATATTTTATAAATTCATATGTATGTTCTACTTTCTGGTTTTTCTGCTTATCATTGGTTTAGTTATTTTAACAAAATTTTTGATACATTTTTGTTACTATCCCATTAAGCCTAAAAATGATTTAATTTCTTTTTGTGTTCAAGATATAGGGAGATTTTCAAAGTTTGTAAGTCATAAAAACGACAAACTTTACACAAAAATTAACAATCTACTTGATTCAAATTATAAACATTTAACAAAATATTTATTTTTTAAAATACAGAGAAACTGAAGCAACTTGCTTGAAAAGACAAAATACAAAAGTAATATTATTAAAGATAATTTTTAACTAATCAAAAGGAAACAAAAGATAATTGTATATAAACTAAGCATTTTCTATACATATAATTTGATTTTCTTTTTTATATTAACATAGAATATTATTTTTAGAAAACGGCAGCTCAAAACAATACTTTGTATTTTCAAGAAACTCCTATTCAACAAATAAAAAGCAGATTAGTACAAAAGCAGAATATTAACGAAAGAAATAATTCAGAAGGTTTCGAGTATAATCAGTTGGAATTAAACAGAGAACACTCTATTTCATTATTAAAAGAAGATATACCTAAGTTAGTTAATTCAAGTTCCAAATTAGAAAATGAGTTAAATATAAAGGCGATTTTTTTATTTTAGTACTAATAACCTCTATTACAATATATCAGACGAGACCCATAGCATAAATATATCAGCAAGAAATAATTTACAGCAAACTGACAAATCAACAAATGAAATTATAGAAGAAAATAAAATATCCGACGAAAACAGACCAAGCAGTTCCTTATCATCTGCTACCACGATTAACATCTACAAATCAGTTCAATGTGAAACATTTGAGCCCAAAATGGTTGAGACGCAGGTTTTTCCTAATATTTATACAGGCAGTTTTTCTCGTTATAGTAAAAATAAACTACCTCCTCTAAAACCTTGTACTAACGTTCAAAATACGAAACAAGAGAAAAAACAAGAAATTTCACGTAAAAAAAGGAAGTTATATAACCCTGATAATTCTATTATTTAATTTAAGAAAAAAACTGTTTGAGTGTTTAATTAAGTTTTGTTTTCGGTAAGTTTAATAAAGCTAATTCGTAGTTGGAATCAAATTTTATTTTTTTATCTAAACAGAACACCCAAAAACAAATAAAATTTCTTATATTTGAAAAGTAAATTGACTTAATAAAGCAAAATTCTCTTGAAAAGTAACAATTAAGTAATTGTTTTTATTTATGAATAAAAAAAAATAAATGTCATAAAAAGAGTGAATATAAAATAATTAATATGAAAATCACAAACTTTTAAGGATTCCATTCTCAATAGGATTAACAAGGATCTGGTTTAAACAAAATGCTACAATACCATTAATTTAATTAAGAGCATATTTTTAGTTTTCAGTAGCCTTCCACTTATTCAGAGGGATGGAAAGAAATTACGAAGGAATTTAAGGATTTATGAAATTGTCCAATGAGTATAGGAGCGATAGATGGCAAGCCTTAAACAACGGAAGTTATTTTTTTAATTACAATATGGGTTTTTCAGTATAATATGTTGATGCCCTTGACAGACGTCAAATACAAATTTACATATGTTAATATTGAGTGCCAACGACGGATTTTAATGGAGTCTTTTATAACACTTTTTTAAGTAATGCGTTATTTTCAGAACCATTGTATTTACCGGTTGTCAGGCCACTTCCAGGTCGAACTAAATATCTAGCACATGTTATGACGTAATGAAATCGTATCCTGGAATGGAATGCACGTCAAACTTCAAAGGAAAGAGTATTTACCTACCGTTTAAACCGAGCCCAGCGAATTTCGGAAAATGTTTTTGGAATCATGTCATCGGTTTTTCCCATACTGCATAAACCACTCCTTTTACAACCGGGGAAAGCCGAAAAAATAGTTTAACAGTCTAATTATTTAATAAGTTCAACAGATTCGGATTATACTCCTCTTGATTGGACAGGAAAAATTCAAATACAGGGGAACTTATAGCACGATGGTGGAGACAAGATAGTGAAAGATTGACGTCTATGCTACCACTAAGGGCCGCTTATACAAACCTGGGATAAAGCTTATTCTATGGTATAAACGGCTATACATTTATTCCTAGTATAACACTTATACCGAGTTTGTAAAAGTGGCCCTTAGGTAAGAAAGAAGAAAAAGTTCTGCCTCAGCTCAAGAAGCCAGAAATGAATTTGCCATTTGGGAATGTACGGACTTTCTGTATCCATGCCCGAACATAGATTCTTTGGCTTTTTAATATTCTATAATAAATTGTTAGGTGATGTTTTTTATTTTCCTTTCAACCTCCGCCCTCTATATTTCCAAACCAGTTGCAATATCATTTTTTATTTCGATTTTTATCAAAGCGAACCGTAGGTGAGCTTTCTTTGTCATGCCACGCGGATTGAAAATTTTGTCCGCGAAATTAAACTGCTTCGAGTGATTGACAATAAAAATTTGACTGCACTTAGCTGACCACATAAACTGGGTTGTGACGAAGCCTAAATTTTAAAGGTTGACTTAGTTCAATCGCAAAAAAATTGAAATCTGATAAATGTCGAAAAAAATGAATTATGCCGGCGCAAAATTTAAAATTCAGAAAAAAACTTTCATCAAAATTATTTTTTAATAAATATCCATCTTTCGAATAAAAACACACGGGCTCGCTTTGTTTTAGGGAATTTATGACCGCATAATACTTCGAAACCCGCAAAGTTCAGAGTGAGACTGATATTTTTTGATGAGCCGTCTTGTTACTTTATTATTACACTCCCTACTAAATTTAAAGTTAAACAACAAAAAAGCAAACACTATAAAATCTACTCCTGACGAAGTACCCGAAAAAACTACGTCAGCTAAGTTGGCACCCCCACTAATTTTTTTTTATGTTTGAATACATGATCTTGCATACCATTTTCACAGTTTTTCACACCTACATTTACTTTTTTCACAGTTATCTAATGAAAGATATAGAACTTATATATACTGGGGGGTGACAAGTGGACGCTGGCACCCCCAACTGCTATTTTTCAACTTTTATTTTCGGATTTTGAAAGTAAGTACTCTTTTGCACACCCATTACAAACTTTTGCACAATCCCGTACTCGGAATTAGATAGATGTCAAAGTTACAACTTAGCACCCCCACTGCCTTTTTTTAATTGTATTTACAGATTCTGAAAGTGCAAAAATTTTTGCACAGCTTTGCACACTCATTGCCAACTTTTGCACACCCTAGAACTCGTACTGTTTCAGTACTGGTGCATTCTGTTATACATTCAACCAGCTAATTGTACTTAACAATTCTGCCACATGTTGATAGCAAAAATGATAAAAAAAACGTATCGTTTAAGAGCAGAAATCTTAATGAGCATTTTTAAAACAATTGCAAATCCATCTGGTATTTCATCTCTTATCGTTGAAACCAATTTAATAGTAGTTTACATACCGAGGCGGGAAATGCATCATTACTGTTGAGTGCAAATATAGATCGACGAGGTGATCTATTGACCGAGACAGGAATGAATGTCCACCATGGTTTGTATACTATTTTATTCCCAATCATTTTATTTCAATCCACAATGTAAAAAGAATATATTGTAATGATATTTACAAACTCACAAATTTTGGGTTGGGTTCTAGTCAAACCAATCTCCCTAGAAAAGTTACTAGATTTTCCCCCAGATTGGCCTTGACGTCTGTAGACCTGGGAAAATTTTGCCATCTCAATAGCATTGTAAGCACGCCTCATTTCCATTGTTTTTCCACGTTTTTCGTCATTTTCGTCGTTTTTCGATAGCATCTACAAACGTCTACAGATCGTCACAGAGGTCTACAGACGTCAAGGATAATCTGGGGAAAAATCTAGGGAGATTGGTCTGAAGGGGGACACTATCTACTTTTAACTATTGTGCTATAAGCAGACTCTGTAATGTTACAAATGTTCATTCTTTGAAGCTCAGTTATATTCAATTGAGGTCACTATATTGCATATGATTCTGATCTAGATTTATCAGAGTTTCTGACGGCTTTTTTGAAATGTTAAATTTTCCGAAAAAACTGTCTGAATGCCATAGTGAACTAAGAAAAAAAATCATTCCAACGCATATTTTTCTAGAGCCGCTAAATACGTCACGAGATCGTTACAAACTCTATTATATACATTGTGATATGTGTTTTTTGTTATGTTATACTTTATTTTACATTTTTTTACGAGAAATAAACTATTAAAGAATATATACCAGATCTGTTTTTTTCTTCGGGCAGTATATAGTAAGTGTTTTATTACTAATTTATGAACTATATAGTTCGCAATACGAAATGTGCAAATTTCAGCAGTATGTGTGCAAATGTACAATGCTGTCCAAAAACGGACTTTCAAGATATATCCAAAAAATTAAACAAATTTGTAGAGGCACGATAAAATTTCACAGCTGTAAAATTCAGGAAATAACACTGCTGAATCAGCCAGCAGTAATGCCTTAGAAGACAATTGCTTAGGTGCAGTTTCCGGATACAAAAGCAAAAGATGGTAATGAATGTGCGAAGCTGTGCAATAAGAGTACTTTCAGAAACAGTGAATAAAATTTAAAATAAAATAGTGTGGTGCTAAGTTGTAACTTTGATATATGTATAATTCCAAGTACGAGAGTGTGCAAAAGTTTGTAATGGGTGTGCAAAGCTGTGCAATAATAGTACTTTCCTAATCTGTAAATACAATTTTAAAGAAAGCAGTGAGGAGTGTTAAATTGTAACATTAACATCCGTCTAATTGCGAGTGTGAGTGTGCAAAAATTTTCAATAGGTCCGCAACACTGTGCAAAAAAAGTACTTTCAGAATATGTAAATAAAATTGGAAAAAAAACAGTTGGGGTGCCAGTGTTCACTTGGCCCCTCCAGTTAAAATGTTTTATATCTTTCATTAGAGAACTGTGCAAAAAGTAAATGTAGCTGTGCAAGAAAATCATGTATTCAAACATAAAAAGAAATTAGTGGGGGTGCCAACTTAGTCGACGTGAAAAAATTGCTAATCAAGTTGATCCGGTGGAGACTATTTTTCTTTGATGTACCGCTCCTTGAGCAAAAAACAAAACGAAGTCGGCAACTTAAATTTATGATATAAAAAGTCGATAACTTTCCTGAATTTTCGGTAACTTTGTTACCAACAATAGTCGCCGACAAGTGTTGCTTCGGTGGAGATACGGCTTTATGTAAAACATGAAACATAAAAAGTGTGAGAAAATTTCCATGTTTATACAAAGTGGATGCAGAAGATTCGGTATTTGATTCATTTTCTGGATGAACTGTCAAATGTATCTAACAATAAGATATTAATATAAAGTTATTTGTCAAAGTCGGTAATATTTTATCCTTTTTGTATTTTTCAACATCGGGAGTGCCTCAAGGTAGTAACTTGGGCCCTCTCCTTTTCCTGATTTTCATCAATGATGTGCTTGAAAGTCTAAGGAGGTCTGTTGGGTTGCTCTTTGCTGATGACTTTAAATTATTTCGATCTGTTAGTGGAGGGAGTGATGATGCTGCCCTTCAGGAAGATTTGAATTTGGCACTGGAATGGTTCAAGAAGAACAAAATGACCGTTAATGGGGAAAAGTGTTGTGTTGTGTGTTTTTCCCGAAAAGTAAATGTAATAATTGAGGATTACCATATGTGGATAATGTTAAAATTATTAGGTGCGATGAGGTTAAATATTTGGGGGTCTTGTTTTAGAACAACTTTAAGTTTAACAATCATTACAATAACATCATAAATAAGGCATATAAAATACTCGGATTTGTTATACGGAACAGTAAAGACTTTAATGTTGACACAACTATAAAACTTTATACAACCCTTGTGAGACCCCATGCTGCTAATATCTGGTCACCGACTTGCTGCATCCACAGCAACGAGATTGAGAAGGTGCAGAAGCGGTTCCTGCTGTATATTTATGTTAAAAGAAATGACAGTTACCCATTCATGGTTTCTTATCATTCTATGTTGTCAGAATTTCACCTCTGCTCTCTTGGTATCCGGAGAAGGGCCCAACATGTGATATCTGTGTATAATATTATAAATAATCTAAAGTATTGTGATTGTCATCTTATTAACTTCATTAAATTTAAAGGGCCAAAAATCAATCTAAGGGTGTTATCACATGGCCTATTTTGCATTGACAGGAAGAGTCCGTCACCTCTCACTCACCTGCTGAGCATTTGCGATGTGGTGTTGTCTGAGGGTATAGTTCTTGATTTTGTTAACGCTGGCATGGGGGAAATGAGGCTCAATTTGTTGCTGCATCAACATGAAAACCCCATTTAATGTGATATGCTATTTGCTACTTTATACCTCTACTTGTCTTATTGTTTTTGTTATTTTCCTTATATTATATCTTTTTTAGATTGTAAATTTAGTCTATAGTTGAAAACCTTTGCATGTAATTACCTTTGGTGTATGTAAAGTGAAGATAAATAAAAAATAACATAAATTATGAAAAAAATCCACATACACACAAACTATAGTTCAGATAATACAGTTCCAAGTTTACTGATTTAATTTATTGCCTTTTTAATTGATTATATGGCATCAGTCTTTTCCATCACACTTTATACATTGTAACACTAAGTAACCTAATTATGTTTTTCCGTATGCATTCAAATCCCAAATCCTTTTTCTTAATATGCTGTTTAAAATATTCTTTCTTATTACATCGCACACTTTATCTATTTTTCTCCCTATTTTGTCAATATTTTCATCTATTACACTAATAAATTTGGAACTTAACTTATCGATAATACTTTCAAAGTTAATATTGTCATTGATTTGGCTGCATTGACTTCTTATAAACATTGATTTGGTTAGTTTGTTCCAAATTTCAAAGTTTATATTTTCCGAATACATATATCGTACAGGTTTAAAACTATCTGGTAACTATTGGTAATAATTATATTTTTAGTGAAAATAACTAAAGATGGTAACAATACGTTACTCATACTGATTTTATTTTGAAGTTGGCGAGATTCCAGCAAAAGATGTACAATGTTGTGTCTGATTATTCAGTTAATAAAGTAATTTATTTATGAAGTTAAACCAATTATATATTTGTCAATTACTTTATGGTACCTTTATATCCAATGCTTTTTCTTAAATTAATTATATAAAAAACAAATTAGCACTGCAACTGCTTATCTATTACATCTGCAGACTTAAGCCTATAAAAATTTCCCAACTTGACCTGGTTCTACGGCACCTGGAAATTCACATCAAACAAGAAGAAATACGACGGAATAAAGTAAAAGACGTTAATTAAAAAATCATTTAATACAAAAAGTTGGAAAATACATAAGTGTCCCTTAAAAAGAATCATTAAAACTAATATTTCCAAACCCTTGTGTTGGATAATTATGCCTCACCGTACTTTCCCTACCCCTTAATGCTCTCACTGATTTATACAAGAAAAAAATAAACACCAAAAACACAAAATAAACTTCAATCCTGTAACCAAACAACCATGCTAATAAAGCACCGAAAATAAGATAACCTAAGAACCTATAATTTGCTAAAAATCTGAGACTCAGTCTTGGTGGTAAGTTAGTGGCCATCCTAGGGGATCCAGGAGTGGATTTGTCGTATGTATAGATTGTGATTGGTGGGCATAAAATTTCTCGGGATAGTCTGCCTATGTACGAAGGGTTGTGGTAAAGTTGATAAAATGTTGGACCATACTAAAAAAAATGCGTTTTTTTTACTATACAGAATATTTTTGAACTTATACTACTACTACTTGTTAATATAGAAGTTAAAATTACCTAAATAACAATAAATTTGTACTTGAATAATTGGTGTCGCCTCAGATCAGATTTTTCTACTCACAAGAGTCGTTATAAATTATTATAAAATGCATTTAAAAGTGATACTTACGATTTCATTTATTTTAAGAGTGATTTGATAGAGTGTCCTAACTAAAAATGTATTCTCCATGCTTTGGATGGGACAAAGATCAGGGTCGCCCTCATATCTGATATTTCTTATTCGTGATCTAATCCTTTCTGGTGTTAGAAACTTAAAATCACAAGAACTAGTGATAGTAGAAGATATTAAGTTTATTGGTTCTAAATCTCGATCCGGAATCTAACAAAAATTTCAATATAATTCTTAAACTTTGAGATATTTCTACATAAATAAAAAGCTTACTAACTTAAAATTTACATACCTCATTATTAATGTTGAACATGTCGACTAAGTTATGTAGCGCCACCTGTAGATGAAGAGGAACTTTTTGTCTTTCTCTTAGTGTAAATTCGTCATTCAGATCAACGCCTACAAAAAAATATTTAATGCTTCCCCAAAAGCCCGAGAACATTTCCTGTTCTTCTTTTTCTTTGGCTCGAACGATTTCTTCTGCATGCCTGATGGATTTTTTTATCAAAAAAAGCAAATCGAAAATCTGTAAGTGCGTGAAAATCGGTAGATATTATAATGCTAAAATAATAAATTAAAAACTTACCTCCGAGGCTGGAGGATTCGAAAACAAAGGCTTATAACAAAAATTAGGCCCCTCAAGATCAAAAATTTTCTGTCTAACAACTGGCGCCCATTTTTTATCAGCTGGTATCCTAGTATTGCTCAAAAATGTACTACCGTGTAATCCAGTTTTATTAGTAGTACTAGGCGAAGACAATACGGAACTTTTGTTTAAATTAGTATTCGTAGACCAATTAGACGTTGGAGATAACGGTGGTAGAGTGTTAGACCAATGATTGTTGTATTTGTGCGTTGGAGAATTATTGTTATCTACGCTCTGTTCGATTTCTCTTAAGTAGATTGGTAAGTTTGGTTGATCAAACACCTATAAAAAAAGTAACATAAATGTAATATTTAATATTTTATTAAAATATATAAAGGAAACATTATACAAGGTGTGATCGATTTTAAATGTAAATGCACAATGTATTAATTGCTCTAAATAAATCGGGTTTTCACTAATTATTTTCGTTTGCCCAAAAGAGTTTTATGAAGTTTGTTTACATTTTATCCCGTCAATACAGGGTTATTTTTTTTCAAAATAATAGAAAAAATATGTATTATTTTAAATGAAACAACCTGTATATTTTGATGGTACGTAAAAGAGCTAAACTGCGCCACCTCTTTGTACAATTTATTAATAAAGCAGGAAAACCTAACAGTAAATAAAAATTAACAAATCTGACAAATAATTTATTCAGCAACTAAACATCACAAGCATTTAATAAAACTAATAATGTAATTAATAGTAATAAATAATGTAAAAATACTGTATGTGCCTACTCTTTTTTGCATTTTTTGCAATTTTTTTTGCAATTTTTGCCGCTTTATTTCAAGTTTTTGCGATTTTGTGCAATTTATGCAATTTTTTTAACATTTTGTAAGATTTTTTGTGATTTTTTTGCAACATTTTTTACCATTTTTCGTGGTTTCGATTTGTCCCAATGTTTCCTGATTTTTCTTTCAATTTTTTTTCTTTTTTCCTTTTTTTTCAGTTTTTTTTGCGGTTTTTTCGTTGTTTCTGTATATTTTTATTTTTTCCGATTGTTTTTGTTTCCCAATTATTTTTTTCAATTTTTTGCAATTTTTCTTGGCTTTTCGTTTTTCTTCTCTAATTTTTTCAGATTTTTTGCCATTTTTTAATTATTTTCAAATGTTTCCTGGTTTTTTGTTTTTCCGATTATTTGCGTTTTTCTGCCATTTTTTGCAATTTTTTCCGATTATTTGCGATTTTTTGATAATTTTTGGGTTTTTCTTTGCAGTTTTGTGCCCATTTTTCGCGGTTTTTTTGACATTTTTGCGATATTTTGCAATTTTTCTTATTTTTATGTTTTTCTTCTCTAATTTTTTTTCTGATTTTTTGCCATTTTTTTTAAGTTTTCAAATGTTTCCTGTTTTTTTATTTTTTCCGATTATTTGCGATTTTTTCCGATTATATGCCATTTTTTTAGATTTAGAGTTTTTGCAAATTTTTGACATTTTGTGCAATTTTTTAATTTTAAATTTTCAAAAGTATTTTTTAATATAGCTGTCAGAATGTTTTCGATAATATCCCTAATTGTTTCTGAATAAATTTTTTGTTAAATTTTTAATTAATGTCCTTTTTCCATAAGAAAAAATGCAGTGTTTCTTGAAATTTCGAACTTCTTTGTTGATTGGAGAGCAAAAGATATCAAACTATACATTTTTTAAAAGATGATGAATCGATCTTTTAAATGCAATCAAAATATACAGAGTGTTCCATTTAAAATAACACATATTTTTCCCATTTATTTTGACCAAAATTAGTATTGACGGGATAAAACAACTTCATAAAAAACTTTTGGGTAAAATAAAACAATTAGAAACCCGATTTATTTAGAGTAGTTAATACGTTGTGTGTTAAAATCGATTGGTCTTATTTGGACACCCTGTATAATAAGATACAAAATAAAAATAATCATGTAATAACCAAAAATCCAAAAAATAATATAAGAAACTGTGTTGTAAATTCACCCTTTACACCCTCTACGAAGTCCTAATAATTATATTTAACGAATGTTATATTGTTTATATTATATTTCATTGTTTGTAATATTTTTCCATGTGTATTCAATTTCAAAATTCGATTCTCATCGTTTTATTTTCTATTTCTATGAAATAACTGACTTTTGGTTTCTAGTTGCTAAGTGCACCATGCTCAGATAAAGGAACTACTAGATATGCCCTGTATATCTAATGTCATTTACAAAATTTAAGCCAACATCTAGCCCTCTCTCTCGGCAAAGTTTGTGGGCGAGGGACGTGAGACGCGCAGAAAAATCTCGTGCAGAGGAAATCAACAATAAAAATTGACGTGATGTATTAGACAGTGGCGACGCGAAGAATTATAACTTTTTATTTATTATAGCAAAAAATAGAAAATTAAAATTGGGTATTTTACATGTTATTAATATATCACATTTGAATTAAATATGTCGTGAGAAGTTATATAATTTCGATAAAGTTGTATTTTCTTTAATACTGATAAATATATTAACATTAAAACATAGCAAATGCTTGTAAATTTATATTAAATGTACGTATTTAATAATGGAATCAAATAAATAATATTTTTTATTGTTTCTAAAACCTTGTTTACAGTAAGGAGTAAATGCGAATAACATAAAAAAATGTGAATGGTATATAACTACTTTCCTAACTTACTTGTGAAGTGTAAGATTGATTATCTAATGGCTTGATAAAAGCACCACATTTTTCACATTTCTTTCTCATGGTTAGCAACCTCTCAAGAAAATCACTTAAAATAGTTCAAAATGTTTACAAAAATATTTAGTACAACCGTTGTCTGAATATACAGACAACGGTACAACCTATAAAACTAAAAAATAATACAAATCAATTCACAAACTGTAAACTATTTAATGTATGATTTTAAATTATCCTGCTTGAAAGTACGCTTATGGAATCTCTAGAGGACGATGTCAACAAAAGTTAACTAGATGTTGGCTTAATAAAAAAGGATAGAATGCCCTCTCTATATATATTTACTCTGAGGCACCATGTAGTTACTGTCCCGTTTTGATTGGTAAAAAGTTGTTACGTACATGGCGTCAGTCAGGTGACTAGAGTCGCTAATAAAACCAAAAGTCGGAGATAAATCGTAGTCATTTTACATTGTTTCAGTCATTTGGTCATTTTATTTTGTCATTAATATGCTGTGTTAATTACTCGCCCTTTTATACCTCCCAAAAATTGACAATACAACAACAGTTTAATATTTACCTTTGTTATCCGGTACAACATTAGTGACATCTTGGGACTAACCAAATCAACCCTAGCGAATCTCGGTAAAAGCTGTTGAAAAATAACAACATACCCCAACAAATTTTCAGCTATAAATGGTTTATACTCTGCACCAACCTCATTTTGAGGCATTGTTGAAATATCTTCAATATCTGGGTTCACATCTTTCTTATTTCTACAATTAAATCATTATTTTGTTGTAAAATTGTTATATTATTTAATGAACTTACAGTTGCCTAATTAAATTATTTGGTGGATATCTCCAAGGTTGGATAAAAGTCAACCAGAGCTCCAAAACTAATCGAAAAGATCCATCCAAAGGCCATCGATGGATCAAATTTCGTAAAAATGTATAAAATTTGCCTTGTATCATAGGTACAGAAATTTTTTTTAGCTCTCCTAAATGTGTATCATCTGCTTTTGCACTAGCATGAAAAGAATGCAACTGTTTTATCAAAACCCGCACTATCCTCATATATTCACCTGTTGGAAGTTCATTATGTTGAAGAAAACGCTAAAAAAATTAAATATCACAAAAAACATATTTATTAATAAAAGTAATAACTTACAGAAGCAGTTGGAGCTGCGTGTGGATTATTAAATGAACTATAATTATTGGTATTCTCAGTAACTTGATTATTATGCAACCACATATCTGTAAAAACCGTAAGTACAGTTTCACTTCTCCAAATATCATTCCGTGGATGATGAATATCAAGATTATTTTGAAAAGATTCTTCCTTTGATTTTGTCACAGATTTCGCAGATATCAAACCAGAACTTTGTGGATGATCGCTTAAAATACACAATTAATTTTACCAATCAAATAAGAAATTCATTAAACTTACAGAAAGTTTGATTTTGCTGCTTGTAATGGATTTTTTCCATTGTAATATATTACAGGTAGGACTGTAGTTGAAGGATCAGTGGGAAGAAAGTGAAGAATATAATCACAACACAGTACATAATATACTGTATTCCAAGAAGTAACTGCTGAACCAGCTCTTTGTTGCCATGGATTTATTAAATGGTATGCAAAGTGAAACATGTAATAATCAAAAGAATCTGAAGTATTAAACTAATTATTTCAAAACTTATACATTCCTTTCAAACTTACTTAGCATTAAAGATGTAATTTGTTTAGTTTGAACATTAATATGCAGTAGTTCTGAGTAAAATGGATGTCCATGTGAGTTTTCCAAAAACTGCCTTATTTTTAACTAAAATTTTGGAGCAAATTTAATTTTAAATTAATAAAATACATTTTAACTTACAGGTAAATAAGTTAAAGGAAACTCATATCTAATATTAGGATCCTTCAACAATGTATAGATTAACTTGAACAAAGGGCCACAGGGGGATAAAAAGTGCAGTAGTTGTCGAAAATCTTCATGTTCGGATTCTGTTGTGTTTCTAAGACCCCACGAAAAAGTACCTTGTGGGCCGAATATATTTTCTATTAATACAGGAAAAAAACTATGTAATTCCAGTATATTTCCTCTGTCTAATAAGACTGTAAGTTCGGCACAACGAATTCTAATCGGCAGTCTTAAGGCATGTTGAACACCTGACTAAAAGTACAAATTAAAAAAAATAATAATCTAATATAATACTTACCATAAAATGATCCTGTTCTTTAATCATCATTGTTAAATGATCTTTTTATTAACACATTCACTTTTATTTAATTTGAATACACAAAAAAAATATAAAATACAAATTTAAAATAATTTCTATTCTTCTTCTTTTTTTTCATTGACAAATTAACGTTTTTTTGTTCTTCTTTTTCACATCTATAAAATAAATTCGTTATACGGAAAATCACGGAGTGGGCGACATCTATGTTTGACCTTCTAAACGACTTGAGGTGTGATCAATAAACTAATTGCGTTCGTTTATATCAATGAAAAGTGAAATTTTTACGTTATTTTAAGCCATTTATGCATTGAAAGTGATATATTTAGTAAGAATTTTTGTTAATAAATCATATCACCTGAAAATGCAAAGAATTGGATGATGTGATATATGAAGATTACGAAAATTGCGCTCTTTGGTCAAGGCAGTTAAGAACTAGATGATTATCTTGAAAATAGAAAAACCCATAGAGGTAGGATAGGTTAGAAAGAGCATGAAATGGGTATTTTGTTTTGATCAGGACTCATAAAAATGCATTAGCGGCATTGGTCCAGGGGCGTAGTAATATTTCGAAATTGAAATTTAAACAAGTGAAAAACGGCAATAGTTTTGCCGTAATTTCGAGTTTCCGAAAATTTAAAGTTAAAAAAATAAATTTCAATAAAGATATATCTTATATACTACAGTGTATATGGTATAAGCAGCGGGAAAGTAAAAATAGGTCAAAAAGTAGTATCATTTTTGGTGTTTTTAACGATGCTGAATCGATTACCGTTGTCCGTTTATCTCTATCTCTCACCGTTATCGAGTTTAACCAGACTAACAGACGGACGGACGGACTGACGGACAAAACCATCTTATTAAGAGTTTTTTCTTCCAAAACTGTAAAACCATATTTTAAACATTGTTCACTATTTTTTTTACTTCTCGACTCGAAAGCACGTTTTGTTTTGATCAGGTCTCATAAAAATGCATTAGCGCCGTTGGTTCAGGGGCGTAGTAATATTTCGAAATTGAAATATAAAAATCATATTTTAATTATTCTTCATCATTTTTTTACTTAATTATTCAACTTCCACTGACAATAAATTTTTATAAC
Organism: Neocrepidodera transversa; assembly: GCA_963243735.1. NCBI lineage: Eukaryota > Metazoa > Arthropoda > Insecta > Coleoptera > Chrysomelidae > Neocrepidodera > Neocrepidodera transversa. The sequence continues at coordinate 21,264,656 of OY725343.1, forward strand.
AGTTCGTTGATATGTACCTTGGACCACTTACTATTAGACATCAATTTTCCATCCTTCTCTTGAAGTCGATATCTAAGCATAGCAGGTTGTGATATGACAGTTTGTTTGTATACAAACACGTAAACAAACAGTATCGCAAGTAACTCATCGAGGGTTTAAATAAATGTCCGAGCCATTTTCCAAAGTTTTATTGAGTTATTTAAATTGTAAACGATACTTGTGGTAAGTTACATGGGCTTACGCCACTTCTATTGATGTTTGCAAACACTTCCCCGCACACACCGTATCCCCGCACCATGAGAAATTTCATGAGAAAGAGACAAGATGTATCGACTTCAAAATATTGTATATAAAAATGTAAACAAGGCATGTCTAATAGTAAATGGTCTAAGATATGTACTTAAATAATGATAAAATGCGAATATATTATATAAATTAAATCTGTCAACACCGCTTTCAGAGTTTCATTATGAGTCCTAATGTAAACATTTAGGGTTTATGTTGATTAGAACTTTTTTCCATAGAGAAAGTATAGTATAAAGAAGAGTTGCCGTTTCCTTGAGTAAAAGTGGCAACATGTGCGACTGACCTGCAGCCTTGGAGAGTATGATGAACTAAACTAAATTTGGCGGTTAATTTGAATATTCCCTAATCAAATTCTCATATTTCGTATATTATTAGCATTTTTTGTACCACCTAAAATGTAATTTTTACATCACATTTTAGGTGTTAACAGTAAAATGCTAATAAAGGTTAACAAAAAAAAATTAGGAAAAGTATATAATTAGCAACACATAATATAAAACAATTTTATTCAAATACATAAGTTTAGAAATATTAACATAATATATTAATACTGATAAAAATCATAAGAATAATAAAAATAATAACTAATATTTTAATATAGGTATAAATAAACAAAGAGCCAGCTACAGGAATGCGGGAATTTGATCTGAAACATAAATAAAAGATTGGTAGAAACTAAGATTATTTTCATCCTTTGTTTTGTCTTGTAGACATTACCACAGCCTTGTCCGTTTCCTGGTACCTATTTTATAATGATAAATGGCACGAGAAGTTTTAATAATTAAGAAAATAAGACCCATGTTTTATGTTTTTTACCACGTAAAACTATAAATTTAACTCCCGTTGAACATAAATTAGAGATTTTTTATGACTACTTCATTTAATATTGATGAATTGATGTTTTAAAACAGCTGATTGAAATTTAGCTCAATGATTTCAATCATTTTTACAACAATTTTCACATCATAGGTAACTAATTTCCCAACTACCAAATACTAGGTACCATTACATACCATTGTCCATTCCATTGCATTTTAAACGGACAGTCCCGTTGAAAATATTTTAGAGGATCACAATATTTATTGCTAAACTATTCACTAACAACTTAAAACTAAAAAATACTTACTTGTATTTCATTTTTTCCAACGTCGTTATATGCATTTTAGATATAAAGAAATAATTTTAACGGTACACAGTTAACTGTTGACATTTTATGAAACTAACCTAATAATTTATAAAGCCTGATTTACAATAGGGTAATAACACAATAAATGTTTATTTCTTTATTAAATGTTCTCCTACACTTATGAGAAGTTATAATATACTTTGTTGAGAAAGTTTATGAGTTGTTATTAATCGTTTTATTTGCTACAATTTATATTTTTTAAATTTAAACAATTTGTTATTGTAAAACAGTCTCATAGTTCGCGAAAGTGGCGACCCCATGCGCGGTAAGACGCGCAGTAGCATGTTGGCCTTATGCGCCTATGATTCAAAACACCCCTGCTTTTTTCTTTCTGATGCTACATCTACTCTACCATATCTCTGCTTTGGCCATTTTAGATCTGACAACACAGACTGCTATAAAAGAAGAAGATATTTTGAGGTTAATGTTTGTTTAGTATAAATTTTATTTATTAATAAATATGTGCATTTTAAAGAATTTTGTACAAATTCGAAATCTTAATTCATTTTCTGCTAGTATTACGAAACCACATAGAAGTACTTATGTTCGAACTTATCCTACAATATTAGCAAACCCTGATGGTTCCACTATTACTATCAGATATCACGAACCAAGAAAACTTATAAAAGTAAGTAATGTTTAGGGAAGATCTAGTCAAATTTAGTGTATTTATCTTTTTTCAGCTCCCCCTGAATATTTGGACCATAAGTGAAGCTGAAAGAAAAGCAAGGCTGGAAGATAGAAAACCTAAGAAGAAGGTTAAAATAGTCGATGATTTGGATGATTCTTATGATTCTAAAAAATATTTGAAATTTATCAAAAAGAAGTAGTTATGTGATTTTTATTAGAATTATAAAATAGTTATAACATTTTTTTTTGTTAAATAATATACTTATAGTGTTTCGGTGATATATTGATATTTTCTCATAATTGAACAAAAAAATATAAAAATATAAAATATAAACAAAAAAAGAATATACTTAAATACTTAAGGAATGTTTTAACAATAAAAATGAGGAATTTAAGATTAAATTCGTTAATATAAACCAAGTTTTTTATGTAATTTTCTTATTAAATAGCCCAATACAGTGTTGTTATTAAGATTTAAAAATTTCAATCTTGAAATATTTATTATTACAATTTTATAGAGAAAATTTACTTTCATAAAAAAAATTTAAAACTATACCTACATTAGATAATTCGGGCAAAAATATTTGGTTAAATAACCACATAGAATAATTAATTATGCATACCTTTCTCAAAAGTGAGATAATTTAATCAACAACTTTCATTATGGTAATTTTAAGAAATATAGAAACAATGCAGTAGGTTCCATAGGTGTCACCAAAAATTTTAAAAGGAGGTTTGCATTAATAAAAATAAGAACAGTTAAATATTTCAAAGCATTATTTACTAAATGCCTCAAAAATTAAATCGAAATTTATTTCGTTATTACAAGAAAATTGTACTCATGAATTTTTATTGATCCCAAGGGTTAAAAATATTGGTTATATTCGGACTACAAATATCCAGAAAGTACTTATTTTTATATAAAATAAATTTAAACTACATTTGAGAAATATTTTTAATTTAATAACATTCTAACAATTTAAATCAACCGGTATAATTTATATATCAATCTGCGCAAGTCTGCTATAAAAGTAATCACAGTATCCAAGAAATTTATCATCCTTGTTTTACCTGTATTATTTTGACAGTCAAAAAGTGAGGTATGTCTGTTCTGAATTCGCATTGGTATAGAAGCAGATGACGGCGAATGATGGAGAGTAGAAAGCTTTTTGTCAGTACTTTTTATTTATTTTTTATGGTACGGTAGTCGAAAAAGTGTTTGAAACGAGCGAATTTCGGATACTTTTTCCATCAGTATTAGTGTATTTCGAATTAAATCAACCGGTTAACGAGAAAACAATGTGATCGTTAATTGTTTATGTAGTGACGTGAGTGAAGTGAAGATCTTAGAATTTTGATGTTTCTATCTTGAAAATTTCGCAGTATGTGTAGTAAAAATACTAAACGAGTACAGTGTTGAATACAAATATGTACGAAATTGGTTAAACTTGAATTTAACTGTCTTCTCAGTATTATAATATGTACCCTTTAAATAAAAATGAAACGGTTACTAAATCGAAAATTTCATGTATGTATGACAGTCCCTGTGACCCAAAGGACAGTGATTACGAAAAGGTATTTTGCCCTAATAATGAACTTTCGGAGCCCAACAGAACGAGATGTGATAGACTGAAGACTGGGTCTTCCTGTCAAGCCCTTAAACATGCCGTCGCAGCTTTACACCCTCTGGACGATTTCCACAAGGAAAAAATCGGAGAGGGATTTTTCTCGGAGGTCTTCAAGGTAAATTTTGCTATATTTTTTTATAAATGCAATTTTTTTTACAAAATGTAGGTCACCAAATGGTAGATTTAACCTCGGTAATGCCATAAAATGACTAATATTCTTTTTTTTACATAAAAAACTTGAACAATAAATTACTTGAGGTAAACAAAAATCTGTAAATAGCTTGGCCAGAAATCCTGGTTTATTTTTAAATCAGGCTATGAAACTGTATATCTGAGAAATTTTAAATCTAGGTAATTCTTCTGTTTATAATCCTAATTACCTAGTCATTTTTTAGGACAAGTAAATAGAAATGTATGCCAAAAAAACTATTTGTGTCACACTAAGTAAATTGTGTCAATTAATACCTGCCTTATTTTCTATACATTCCTTTTAAATTTTCGTCATTCCTCATTTAGATATGCAAAATCTTATCTACAAGATTATTATATTTGAGTGTCTTTATTACAAAATTATACTATAAATAAATATGACAATATAAAATGCTGCATTTTAATATAATTTAATCTACATAAGTATAAAACAAATTTTCTCAATGTTTCCCAATCTTCAAATTTTTTTGAAATGACTGCAAAATATACTAACAATAGTAATTTACGTTACAAGACCGGAAAATAGTGTTTTGCAGGACGAGGCAAACAGACGAGCCGTAGGCGAGTCCTGGAAGTTTATAGACCTGCAAAACACTAATTTTCGGTTGCAAGACGTACAATATTTCTTTCATAAAGGACCCCGCGCTTTTTAAATGGCAAATGGCTTTTGGTCAAATTTGCTGAATTTTGCATATGTTGAAGATCTCAATGTAAAAGCTTCCATGGCACCAACAAAAAACAATGATAAGTTTCTGAGATACAGGGTGTTAAAGCAACGATTTTTCATAATTTTAAGATTTTAAAAAATTGCAATGACTTGCATATGTTTCAATTAATGATCAATTAGCAACATATTTTGATTAGAGTACATGTATAAGAGTTTCAAAATATAATAGGAATAATTTTAAATTGCAGCTATACAAATAAAGAGACAATTTGAACGATGTAAAATATTGTATATTTTTATTAATTGTATATTTTTATTAATGGTAATCGAACAGAAACTAAACTTTATGATTATATTGTGATAATTAAAGAACAACTGTAAAATGCCATTTCCAAAAATGTATTATACATATATCCTCTACAGTGTCTATAGAAAGATATAAGAGGTCGAACTTAGCGAAAAGTGGCTATTTTTAAAAAATACCCGGTATAACAAAATCGTTGATCAAATTGTCTCTTTTTTTTAATTAAAAATAAATTCTATTTTAAAATACATTTGCAAAAAATGGTCTAAAACAAATGACAAGTTCTTTTCTACAGGACGTTTATTTTATAATGTCAACCGAAACGTGTTTTGTTTCATAGCGCACTTACATTTAAATTACTTCAGTGGGATTTTTACTGAATTTTTAGGTTCAAAATTATATATAATATATAATCCCAATGAAGTAATTTAAATATCACAAACTGTACCAAGTATGAATCAAAACACATTTCGGTTGACATTATAAACTAAATGTCCTGTAGAAAAAAAAATTGTCATTTGTTTTAGACCATTTTTTGCAAATGTATTTCAAAAAATAATTTCTTTTTAATATTAAAAAAGAAAATTTGACCGACGATTTTCTGTTATACTGGGTATTTTTTAAAAATAGGCACTTTTCGCTAAGTTCAACCTCTTATATCTTTCTGTATATACTGTAGAGCATATATGTATAATATATTTTTGGAAATGGTATTTTACAGTTGTTCTTTAATTGTCACAAAATACGGGGTATGTTAAAAATGTATAACCATCGGGCCAACTTTTTGACTTACGTATTTTTTATATTCTTTTAATACTCCTTAACAAACGCATTATAATCATAAAATTTAGTTTCTTTTCGATTATCTTTAATAAAAATTTAAACATATGCAAGTCATTGCAATTTTTTAAAATCTTAAAATTATAAAAAATCGATTCTTTAACACCCTGTATCTCAGAAACGTATCATTATTTTTTATTGGTGTCATTGAAGCTTTTACTTAAGACATTGAGATCTTTAACATATGCAAAATTCAGCGAATTTGACCGAAAACTATTTGCCATTTAAAAAGTGCAGGGTCCTTTGTTTCTGTATAATTTAGACTGGTTTGAAACACAAATGGTAGTACATACACACACCTTGTAATAAAAGCCTGAGAACCCTACCTAACCTAACCTATCACCTATCTCGTCCGATAGGTCATCAGTAATCAATCACCTATTTGCTTAAATATTCATTTGGTTGTGAATAGTTCAAGCAGGCCTGTTGCAGTAGCTGTTTTCACCTTGCTCTCATCATCTGTTTGTGTGCTTTGTCTTTACTTTGAGATGTTTCGGATTGGCTCTTTGCGCTTGAGCCAATTCCAAACATGCAGAAAGCAGAGGTCCGTCAGTAGGTCACTTGTAATGATATTTGTCTTGTGATTTCTGATAGTTATCGTCGTTTGTATATCTGTCAAATATTTGATGTCTTCTTTTTGCCTTTCATTTATCTCAGAGCTGTCCCTAAGCACTGTGCTTAGTGCTTTGATCAACACTCTTAGCACTTTTTAAGCACTCTTTAAAATCAGTGCTTAGTGCTTAAAACACCAAAGAGCTTATTGCTTGGAGCTCGTCAAAAGTGCTCGCGAGCACTTCAAAGGCTCCCGAGCACACAAAAAGGCTCACTAACTGGTAAATATTTAGTGTATAATGTGGAAAAAAATCACTATTTTGACTATTTTGAAAAATGATTCTATGACAAAAACAATGTTACATCAAATATGATATACATCTCGTTTCATTATTCTTAAAAAAACGTTATATTAAGTTACGAAGCTAAGCGGAAGGTACTTATTGACTTTACAATGTCCGTCTATCTATCTATTCAATAATAATAAAAATTGCTATGTCATACTGTCAGTAGATAGAACGTCCTTTAACTTTAAGACTCAATAAGTAAAGGCAATGACGTTTAGAATAAAACTTTACAAGTTGATTTCTTATACAGTTGTCACAATCTAAACGTCATTGTCATTAGTTATAGGACCGTTAAAGATAAAGAATAGTAGATTCTTTAACAAGGTTAGAATGAAAAATTCGACACGAGTGGAAAATTCCGAACGCGAGCGAAAGCGAGTGTGAGGAACCACGAGTGTCGAATTTTTTCATTCTAACCGAGTAACAGACTATATTTTCTCCACGATCAAAAAGTATGAATCAAAATTAAATTAAATCTGAACACAAGTTATTTGTTGACATATTTGTATTACATTGTATTGATATTTATAGTGTTATTGTACACTTACCGAAATTAAAATCTGGTGCATTGATGTTTTTTCATAATTTGCAATTTCAGATATTATTAAATTCTATATCTACTTCACTTGATTTTTCACTCATTATTTTGTTTAAATTAAAACTTGTTTGAAAATAATTATTACCGTCACCATTTTATATCTGACACTGACACTTTTGAAGTCCATGGCAATCGATATTGTTTAATTCTATTACAGAAAATCCATTCTTTACCTTGATAAAGAATGAAAATACATGCAAAATGCATAAGAGGCAAGTATTATAGAATAAATATTCAGACTCTAGAGTGTGAATGTTTACATTCTATTATTAAAAATGATTTCAGAATTCATACATTCAGTAATGGTCGTGGAGAAAGTTCTATCTACTGACAGTTTATGTTAAAAAAGTTCAGAAATAAATTTAAATTTTTGTTATTGGTTCCTATATTCCAACTCTAGGTAATTTTGTTTGACTTGCTCCATTTTTATAAATAAGTCAACAGACATTTCCACTTCAATAATTGAATTTTTCAAAAAGTGCTTACTGCTTAGTGCTCGTGAATTTAAAGCACTTTTTTAGAGTGCCTAGTACTCGCGAACATTTTCCTATAAAAGTGCTTGGTGCTCGTAATTTTTAACCACTTTTTTTGAGTGCTTTGTGCTCGCGAGCACTTTTTGTCGGTGCTCGTCACAGCTCTGATTGTCTTCTTTTTTTCCTTCCATTTTTTGCACCTGAAATATAAGAATACTTAATATTTTTGGGACCTTTCAGCTTTTGGGTTTTGTGTTTTTTTTGGTGCCAACGGGCATGCATACGACTTGCAGGTTTACTTCTTCTGTTTCCATTTTCTATCTCTTAATTTTCGAAGTGTTTTTTTTTGCTCGAACTCTGTGAATAGTTGTCTGTTTGTGATATACCATGGAGCTCTTATTTATGGAATTTCATACCAGTTTGTTTTGGAGGGACTGTAGTCTTTGTTTGTTCGTTTTGCATGTATGTTCACAGGTTGTTGAGACATATGTTATCGTCGGTATTATTACCAAGTTTAATATCGTTAGCTTGGTTTTTTACCAGTGCTTGCTTTTTGGATCTAACGACACCTCCAAGTTAACCTGTCATTTTCTTTACTTTGATTTTGTATGCTCTGTGAAGGTTAGTCCACTTTTCACAGTTATACCCATATACTTTGCTTTGTTTGTCCATCAAATGGTAGTAGATTTTTAAAGTAATGACTTTCTTAATAATTATGTTATTGATAAATATTACAAATCATCAATAGTTTCTTAACTTACATAAATGAACCATCCGAAAGTTGGCACCTCAATTGTCGGATTGGCATCTCAATTGTCAGATTGATTTTTTCGGAGTTCTGGACTCGTCTCGAACAGTTCTAGAGTTTTTTGGGGTACTAACTTCATGTCGCACCCCTTTTGTGAGAAAAAACAGTTCTAGGTGAAGAGATATCTGAGCAATAAAGAATTCTAGAGTTCTCGGTAGGTTTTACAAAGAGTAAATTTTCGGTAATTACAAAAAAAAAAAATTTTTTGGGGTACTAACTTTATGCCGCACCCCTTTTGTGAGAAAAAATAGTTTTAGGTGAATGAATATCTCAGCAATAAGTTGTTCTGGGAATTTTCGGAAATTTAAAAAAAAATTAATTTTGCCGCACCCCTTTTATGAGGAAAAATAGTTCTAGATTGATGAGTATCTTGGAAATGAATGGTTCTAGAGTTCACGATGATTTTTGTGAAAAGTTCTGCGAATTTTTGCAAATTAGAAAACAAAATTTTTGGTGCTAATTTCATTGCGCCCTTCTTTCTTGTTACGGGTCACCTACTCTGTTCGTAATAAAGAGGTTTAAAGTTTTATAAAAAATTTGCAAAAAGTTCTGCAATTCTGCAAAGTACAGTATTAACTTCTGAGCCGGCAAAATAATAAAAATTATATAAAATAATGTAAATTAATGTTTACATGGTGCTAATTTTTCGCGAATAAATTTGATTTTATATTTATTAACCAGTTTTATTCACTTATGGGTTGTTTTAAGTATAGCAATCCAGAGTTCTGATACAAAAAATACTGAAAATTATGAAAAATGGATATTTACAACTGGTCCTACGAAGTTCCGTTTGTTTTCGCTTATTTTTCGCCAGTGAAGTAAACAACTTTACAAATCAAAAAAATATTTGTAATATAAGAACAAAATATTTAAACTTTCAGCTCATTTGTAATAAATCTGTCAATATAGAAGAAATATGTTGATATAAAAATAAAGGCGGTAGAAAAAGAGTAAAAATATAGTTTGCCAAATTTTTTATTTCTTCATATTGTTGGCTGGCATCTGGCTGATTCTGAGTTCAGTTTTGTTGGCTGTTATCGAGCTTCTCTCTATTTTTTATAAAACAAAACAATACTTTAAGTAACATTATTGGCTTGGTAGTTAGAAAAAAATTCCTTAGATATGAATCATATTTTAAATAAATTAAAAACCAATGAACCAAAAATTCCTTAGATTAACAATATTAAATATACCTACAGAATTCGAATGCTAACTGCTATCATAAAATAAAAAATATTTAATATTAATCCATGTCTTGTTTTTACTTATTACAACCCTATCTATGTTAATAATCAATTAATTTTATGACAATAATTCCTTGATCATTTTTTACAGAAATGCAAATAACTATCCCTATATTCTCATTATTTTCTGATTGTTTTTAAAAACTTATTTCTTCCAAACGGTTGTAGTTAATGATATGCAGTTTTCACAGTTTGATTTAAAATTACTTAAGTTTTGTTATGACATTTATATAAACGGCATACTTCAGGTTTACCCGCTATAAAAGTGGCATGTTTTCAGAAGACAATAGGTGTTATTTTTTAAATGGAACACTTTGAATATTAAGCAATATTCTAAAAGACACATATTTTTACTTTGTAACGGTACCTTAAAGTTTAAAATCGGTACAGAAAGCGAAGCTTGACAACTTTAACTGGGGTACTGAAAACACGCCACTTTTATAGGGGATAAACCGGAAGTAGGCCATTTATATAAATATGTCACAACAAAACATTTTAGATCGAACTGTGAAAACAGCATCTCATTATCTAGAACCGTTGGAAGATATAAGCTTTTAAAAACAGTCAGATAATAATGAGACATCCTGTATTAAAATTAGGCAAACTAATTTGAATCTGCAATTTTACGCAAAAAATATGAATTCTGAATAATCAGTAAATGTGTTTTGTCAGACCCGGAGTGGCTAGGTCGGCTGGTTGATGATTGCCAAGGGGTCCCCAAAAATTGATGAACGTATATTCAACAAACGAAGCATATCTGAGCATAACTACTAGACGAAAAGACGGAACGATTTGAAACTTAAGTGACATTTTCTAAAGTAGTTAATATACACACTGACTAAATTTCAGCGCGTTCCGAATTTTCCAATGCTTTCCCGGAGCGCCGCGATGACTTCGGTGATAACTCCCAGTGGAAACAACGGGACGCCTCGAAACTTGGGTGATATCTTTAAAAGTAGTCAATATATACACTGACCAATTTTCAGCGCTTCCCGTATTTTTCAACGCGTTCCCGGAGCGTAGAGAGGACTTTTTCGGTAATAACTTCCAGCGGAAATAACGGGTCGCCTTGAAACTTGGGTGATATTTTTAATAGTAGTAAATATACACACTGTCCAATTTTCAGCGCATCCCGCATTTTTAGTCACAAATCTTTTACGCAACATAATGCATATTAAAATGGAGAAAAGACCTATAGTTCCATTTTTATTTCATTCTTCCTACAATTCAAACCACGATTCAAACACAGATGAGACTAATAGAGAAATAAGGGCAAACATTTGGCAACACAATTTGAATCCTCTGAATTTATTGGTACACGTCACGAGACATACTGGCTATAGATATTTGAATTTCAATAAATATTTCTTCGGCCCGTGGTGAAAACTGAAAAGCCAAATTTTGGTTAACAAATGATCAAGTTTCCTAATAATTAATAAAAAAATGATTATTATAGCAAGAAATATTCTGAAATAAATATGCATACAAACTAAAATATAGTTTTTATAATGGTAGTTAATAATTTTTAATCAGGAAAGAAAGAAGATGTAGTTGTTCATCAATCGTCAATATCATAAATTTTAGTTACAAATAAAATTTGGGATGAAAAAAATTTTACCCGTATGATGCGAACATTTTGACTAGTAAAAAATAGTATTTTTAATTTTAACTAGTTTTTTTTAAATGATTTTCTTAATGATAATTAAATGAATAACTGCATATAGCATATTGCTAATTTTTGCGAATCATTTTTGCCGATTTGCATTACACATAATTATAAAAAAATATTGTTTCGATTTTGTATGTTGCTAAAATAGAAACAATAGTATATTGACCTTCAAAACGTATTTATATTATTTGTTCGTTTTCTCTATATCAAATTTCTGACTTATTACACAGTGTTAATCATATTCTTTTATTGTAGTAATAACATCTGTAAGATGAGAATATTCCTTTCTATTTTTTTTATTACATATGTTTATGCACGTCTTCGGGTTATTTATTGTTACTTGACGTTTTTAGAACGAATTTATAGCTCGTTCTTTATAAATCAAGAGAGTAATTGGAACAAAAATATATTTTTTTTTGTTTTGTTTGGATACTTGATGAGTTTGACATGGAGAACGTGAAATCGACCAATATTAAAAAATAAACAAATTTATTTAAACCAAAAATTAGACAATAAACAAGCATTAAAAAAAGTAAAATATAGGAGTGTAAAATATCTGGTTCCTTTAGAAATAAAACACTATTATATAAATAAGTTTTCACTCACTCAAAGTACGTTTTAAAAAATGTTTTTATTTACTGTTTACAAATATGGTTTATTGACGTTACTATTACAAATTATGGACTTTAACAAATGAACTGATTGAATAACAAATTAATCGTTCAATACCTATAGGTATTTACAAGTAATATTTAATTATGAATGTTTACTGTCTGAAGAATGGAAATGATGTGAACCCTGTTGATACGTTGCTTCTCGTATTTATGTCATCGGTGTTTGGGTGTAACGGCGTCGTCATCAAGTCGTTGCACTGTTAATTGTCTATTGTTCTTAAGGGCTTATGGTAACATTTCTCCTCCCTCCTTGGGATGAAACTTCGTCCTCGAAGATTCCAATAACTCCTGCAAGGCAAGGGCTTGTTGGGGTTGAATTCTTTGTCCAAACAACAATTTTCGGATGCGGTTTCTTTTCCTAATTATAACGTAGGAAATGAAAACTAAAAGTAAAATTATTAGTAACGTAGAAAATACGCTAAGTCCAGTTGAAATTTGCGAATGTAAATTTAGTGCTTCTATGGGTTGAATCTGACCATGGCTTTTCGGAATTTCCAATTTTTCTAATTTTAATGTATGTTGCGGTTCCAATTTAATTTTAACAATATTCGGAATTTGCAATTCTTGAAATGTCTTGGGTGAAAATCTGTATCCTAAGATTTCTAAAGTTTCATTTGAAATTATGGCACTTGACTGAGAAACAGTATTGTCTTTTAATTTAATCGGCTCGACGATCCCTAAGAGTAAAGCTTCTTCGGTTTCTTGAATAAAATTTTCATTGACTTGGGCTGTGGCACAAGATTTAACATTTGGGATTTGACATCTTGAATTTATTTTGTTTTGGCATATAACAAAATCAATTTTTCGTGTGCAATCTTCATACCATACATTGTTTGCATAATATCTGGCAGGTGGGATTATCATCACATGATCTTGATTAGGTATCGGGTAAATTTTAAAGGCTGGGTAAGAACGTATTTTTAGGATAGGTATTTTAAGGATTATGAGCAATTTCTTTTGGGTAACGCACACAACAGTGTGTGAAAATTCGACTAATTCATAAGGGTGCTCGTTGTCTAAGACTAGAGCATTTCGCGAATATAGAGATATTAATTTTGCTTGAAGAGCTTTTAATTCACTAAGTGTGAATAGTTCAATATTAGTTAAATCTAATTGAGAAAGGGTTATAGTCCTAATTAATTTTTTAATATATTCGTTAATACTCTGTATTTCGAATATTTCGTTAACTATAGCTAATTGTTGGGATATATGGTCAACAATGTTCCTAAGAATTAAATTATTATCGTTTAACTTATCTAATAAATTGTCAAATCTAGAATTAAAGGTTTCACTGAATGATATTTGATTATTGTATTGTTTTATAATTTCGTTTTCTTTAAGTTCTATGTCGGTAATGTGAGTCCTTAAGAAATCAAAGTCATTTGCATCAGGATTTCCTGTAATGTATTTGATAGCTGTCCCGAGGAAGTTAAACAAACCTCGTTTGTGTTGTCTACGTGTAATTTTATGTAAATTGTCTTTTGTTTCCAAATATAAATGGTCATATTGGTTTTTTAATAATGAGACTCCTGTCACGTTGGGTGTGAATCTCTCAAAATTATGTAAACTGTCTGTTATTGTCGCTTCTAGCTTTGAAAGGTTAATTTGTAGTATGTGTCTATGATAATGAGATATTTCTTTCGAATTTCCCATCGGTTCTGGGTAATAACCATTATTAGGTATGCTATGAATTTTGATCAGGGCCTCTAGAGGTAGAAGGCATTTCCTGTAAAGAAGGTTTATTGTAAATTTTTCGGATTCTCTTTGCATATTTAAGATGTGTGGAAGTCGGATTACGTTTGTCTGTAAGTCCCGATATTTTTGTTTTATTTTGTTTTGTCGGTGTCATTACGTGATATGGTGCATCTAATTTAGGCTTGATTTTTTTTTTCTTAACATAAATTGTTTGTTTTTTAACTTGGGGAATCTTTTCAGCGAATTCGTTTATTTTCTCTAGTGCTTTTGTCCGTTTATCTTTTTGTTTTTTATATAAAAATTCTATGAATGGTTGAAGTTCATCTTTATGTTTTTGATTGTATGTATCATAAACCGGTAAATCGAAATCAAAATGAATTTCTTCTGCGTACGGTCCATATAATATGGCAAAGGGCGAATAATTAGTTGAACTATGTATAGATTGATTATAAATTAAAATTGCGTGCGTAATAATTTCGTCTAAAGAATCTGAGGGATTTTGTGATTTTAGGGTTCTAATTTTTTCTAATAAAGTTGAATGAAAACGTTCTATGGGGGAATTAGAAGAGGAATTATTTACTGTCGTAAAATGAACATCTATTTTATGCAAATTCATAAATTCTTTTAGTAATGCGGAATTAAATTCTTTGCCGCTGTCAAAAACTAATTTTTTCGGATAATTGTGATGTGAGAAATAATGTCGTAATTTACTTAGAACAGAAACGGAAGCTTTGTCAGGTAATTTATAGCATTGGGCGTATTTAGAAAAAGAATCAATTACTGTTAAATAGTAATTTTTATTACATTGTAAAATGTCTGCATGTAAAATATCAAAGGGTTTTTGACCAAGTAACGGTCCTAATTGGGGCAATTGATAGGGTTGTCTTTCATATTTATTTTTTAAACAAATTTCACATTTGTTAATAAAGTTTGCAATAGTATTTTGCATTGAGGGCCAATAAAATTTGTGTCTAAGATGTTTGTATGTTTCTACTATACCGTTGTGGTTAGAAGTGTGATATGTTTTTACACATTCAATTTGTTTATTTTCTTCTATAATGTCTTGTAAAAGTGTATTACAGAAATTTGCTTTAACTGTACTGTCGATTGTAGTTCTAAAATGATTACAAATAAAAGGCCTAAAATCATGTGGTACTTTTATTCCGAATTTTTGTTTTGGTCTTAATATTGTTCTAAAAGCGTCCATGATACAGTCTTGCCAATTGTCAGTTACGTTTATTGTATATCTGTGTTTGTTAAATATTTTTTTATAATCAATATTAAATTCTTTTGAGTTTGGTACTATAATAATTTGATTTGTTGATAAATTTAACGCTTCTTCGGAAATAGGGATTCCGTTAATTGGGTTTTCTATCGACGTATGTTGAGTTTGTGAGTCGTCCGTTGGGCTCTCTCGTATTTCGTCGAAATTGTTTAAAAATTCGTCAAGATCGAAATCTGTCGTGTCAGGGGCGTTCGCGCATATTGAATCACTAGTAAGGGCGTTTAATTGTATTCTAGAAAGGGCATCGGCTACCTGATTTTCTTTACCTTTTTTATATTTAACTTCAAAATTATAGTCATCTAATTTTAATCGCCATCTAGCTAGGCGGGAAGTGGGATCTTTTATTTTATAAATCCAAACTAAAGGATTGTGATCGGTTTCGATTAAGAATTTTTGTCCATAGAGATATGGTCTAAAATGTTTACAAGAATCAATTATGGCTAATAGTTCTTTTTCGGTCGTTGAATAATTTTGTTCGGCCGAATTTAAGGTTCGAGAATAATACGCAATGGGATGATTTGATTGTGTTAATACAGAGCCTATAGCGATATTAGAGGCGTCTGTTGTTAACGTAAAAGTTTGAGAAAAATCGGGATATTGTAGTACAGGGGTATTAGAAAGTAGAGTTTTACATTTTTCGAAACATTCTAAATATGTTGGGTTTGTAGGATCTATAACTGCATTTTTTCGCGTGCATCGCGTAAAAGGAGAGGTTATTTTTGCGAAATTTGGTATAAAGCGTCTGTAATAGCCAATTAATCCTAAAAATGATTTAATTTCTTTAATTGTCTTAGGAAGTGGATATTTTTTAATAGCTTCTAGTTTTGCAGGATTTGGTTTGATTCCTTCTGGAGTCACAACGTGACCTAAAAATGCGACTTCTTTTGTCAGAAATTCGGATTTGTCAAGTTGTACTTTAAGATTTGCGTTTTGAAATGTTTTAAAAATAGTCGTAATGTGTGAGATGTGTTCTTGAAGAGATTTTGAAAATATAATTACATCGTCCATGTAAACGAAGCAGAATTTGTACAAAAATGGCCTTAGGAGATTATCCATTAATTTTTGAAAAGTGGCCGGGGCATTTTTTAAACCAAAGGGCATTCTAAGGAATTCAAAGTGTCCGTGAGGGACGGTAAAAGCGGTTTTCTCGATTGACTTGGGATCTAGTTCTATCTGGTGAAAACCTTGTGCTAAATCAAGGGTAGTGAAATATGTGGCTTTTCCTAAATTGTCCAAAATTTCGTCTATTTTGGGAAGGGGATACTTGTCTTCTACCGTGATTTCATTGAGTTTTCTATAGTCGATAACCATCCTATGTTTCCGCTTACCGGAAAAATCAATTTTCTTGGGGACCACCCATACAGGAAAACTGTACGGGGAAATGGAAGGTCTAATGATTTTATCATCTAATAATTTGTTAATTTGTTTAGTAATTTCTTCTTGCATACTTTTGGGGTGTCTAAAACTACGAGCGTATATGGGGTTTTCATCTCTTGTTCTGATTTCATGTTTAACAGCTGAGGTGAAAGATAAGTCTTTTTTTTCATCATAAAATATGTCTTTAAAGTTATAACAAAGTTGTAAGATTTTATCTTTTTCCTCTGGATTTAAATGTTGTGTTCGTATAATTTTTGGATCAAAATTTGAAGGTGTTTTGTCAGTATCGTAATCGTCTAATGATTCTACTTGTATTGGATCTAATTGCATTGGTTCATCTAAAATAATGTCGTCTATGTAACCGTCAGTTACGTTGTGAATTGATTCAGGAAAAATGATATTATTTATTTTTGTTTCAGGTAATAATATTTCTCCGTTTTTAATATTGACTGGAATTTTATTAAAAAGGTTTTGAAAAGGAATATCTAAATTAAATCTTTGTAAAGTTAAAATTTTTGTCTTGTAATTTAATATTGCAGAGAATTTTTCTAAATCATGATTTCCTAACAAAATATCAAAATCTTTATTCCAATTTGCAATTCGTGAATCTATTATTTCGTGAATACCAATTTCTTTAAATAAAGTGGTTTTTAAATTGTGAGAGTGTTTAGTCGTTTTATTCATTGACGTTAAAGTGAAATCTTTTTCGTAAACATGAGAGGGATTAAAATATTTTGATGCGTGGGGCGTTATAATAGTGTCTGATCCTCCTGAGTCTATTAATACTTTTAATTTACTTCGAGGTAGGATAAAATAGGGTAGACGGGGGTAACTTTTAATATTATTTAACATTATTGAGGGGGTGGAAATTCCTCTAGCGAAGGGTTGTGAAAATTTGTTTCTCTGGGGTAATTTTCCACGTAACTAGTGCTGGGATAATCATTTAGACATTCGTTATTTTCTTCAGAATTATTCTGAACGTTAAAATTATGTGTACGTCTTGTTGACATACTCATGGGCTGAGAAGTGCGTATTGTTTGTACGCCGCTCATGGGTTTAGGGGTAGAATTAAATTGTGGTGGATTATAATTATTTCGCATCATTGGGCTTCTAAATTGGTTTTGTTGGTTATTTTGATAATTTGGTTTATTATAAGAAAAGTTCGTATTAGGGAAATTACTTTGTCTAAAATTATTTTGTGGTCTAAAATTATTTTGAGGATTTCTAAACGTTGAATTATTATTTTTATTTTCATATTTTGGTTTTTCTAATTTTGGTTTTGTCGTCTGGTTTCTTAGATAATTTTTATAAGAAATTTGCGCTTCACGGTTATCGTAAGCAATACAATGTTGTAACGCGCTTTCCAAAGAATCAAGCTTAAAATTCGAGAGATGTTTGTTATATGGATAACTTACTCCCGTGGAGAATGAATCTAAAGCTAACTCTCTAAAATAAGGTGCCTTAAATTGGGCAGTTCCTTCGTTGCAGTTTAGCGAAATATTTTGTAATAAATCATAATTTTCTGACGTTTTCTGTACCGCATTTGTTAATTGTGTGACCAAGATTCCTTCGGATCTCCTATCACCGTATTTTTCAAGTAAAGCTGGACGAACTTCGTTCCAGGAAGTTTTATCAGAGAAATTCAAAAAATCGCGAGGTTCACCTTTAATTCGCGATATGATATTTGAATTTAAAATAAAAATTTGCGGAGCAGTTAGATTCTGTCCTTCTAAAAACTTTAATAGGTTATCTACCGATCTTATAAAAGTGGATAAATTTAAACCCGTAGAATATTCGGGGAGTGTGGAACAAAGGCTTGAAATATCACCGTTGCTAACCATTTTTTCCGGAATAAGATTCAAATTATTTCTTTTTTCAATCGGGGACCTATTAAGAGGGCTTCTATCACGAAGATTATAATTTTGCGATAATATTAAATTAATTTCTTCTTCAGTAGAATTTAAAAACGTGCTCATTTAATGAAAAGTGAAAGGAATAAGGAAAAAATTACTTACAGGAAAATTATCAGTGTGATTGACTTCTTCTGTAGCATTCTCTCCGGTTCGTAATGTGGACTTCTACCAAACAACTGAAGTTGACCAGGAATGTAGATTATTCTGTGTAGATGATCCTGTTCGCAGCGCCAAATAAGTTTTCACTCACTCAAAGTACGTTTTAAAAAATGTTTTTATTTACTGTTTACAAATATGGTTTATTGACGTTACTATTACAAATTATGGACTTTAACAAATGAACTGATTGAATAACAAATTAATCGTTCAATACCTATAGGTATTTACAAGTAATATTTAATTATGAATGTTTACTGTCTGAAGAATGGAAATGATGTGAACCCTGTTGATACGTTGCTTCTCGTATTTATGTCATCGGTGTTTGGGTGTAACGGCGTCGTCATCAAGTCGTTGCACTGTTAATTGTCTATTGTTCTTAAGGGCTTATGGTAACATTTCTATATCTTTAGTATTTTTACTGTCGCTAGCTCGAAATCGAATGAATTCATTGTCCCTGGGCCACCGGCAAGTTCCATTATTAATAACCCAAATTATAAAAACACATGAATCACGCTATGTCATGAAACACCCTGTATATATATAGGATCCTGCATCAGTGGCGCGTTGTCCATATCTCCAGTTAGGAAACAGAAATATATTTTTTCTATGATACCTTATTGCATGTTACCTTTTTGGGTTCCAACTTTGTTTTTTTAAATGACAATCTGTATTTTTATCAGATTTTTTGGTTTCTTCATGAAAAATAGAAGGTGCTTTATGTATATCTCTTATAATGTTGTGCCAAGTCCCATTAAAATTGATTTTTGGTCAACGACTCTCCCAATAGAAATATCCAAAACCGACATGTGATCTACAGGGTGCGAAAAATACATTATAAATAAACAATTGCTAAATCTCCCTTATTTCAAATGGAACACCTATATTCTCGATCCATAAGAAGCGTCATCTAGTATTCCTTATGCTTGGATTCAAGTCTGATCTTAAGCTCCAGGTAATTATTTAAACTTCTCTGAAGGATACTTTTGATTTTTACCTCTCGCCCTTCAGATAAGAGAGGTATAGGAATCATGCTAAAAATTGGGTAGTGAGTTTTCAATGGATAAACACGTTTTGGGGTCCCTAGAATACGATTTTGATATTTTCGCGATGATGTCTGTGTGTGTGTGTTAGTGTGTGTGTGTGTTAGTGTGTGTGTGTGTGTGTGTGTGTGTTTGGATGGATGTTGTAGTAACGATAACTCAAAAACTACTGAATGAAAAAATTTGAAATTTTGTGTACAGGATTCTGATACCCTAGATTAGATCTGATTAGATTTTGGTGCCAATCGGACAACCGGAAGTGGCAGTTGCTATGAGTGATGACGTCATTACTATACAAAAAGGCAATAAAGTTTTACACATTTATTTTGTATACACTACAGTTTATTTTCGTATTTTTAAAGTTTTCAAAACTTTGGCCATTGTTGCCAGATTTACAAAAAAGTAATTTTTTTTTCATACTTTTTTGTGTTAACCTGTAGATTTTTGATTCAAAAATGGCGAGAGGTCATGTGCTGGCCACATCAGATTTTTTTCTAATTTTTAGGGTGTTTAATACTCCTTTGACGGCTTGTCAATAATTCACAGTTATTCTACATATAGTCTGTAATGTTTGTGCAAAATTTAAACTTGGGTTTACTTTTCTGAATGGTATTTTTGATTTTTTTTCCAATTGTGAGGGTGTTTAATACCACTTTGACGGCTTGCAAATAATTCACATCTTAATACAGTTATTCTGCATATAGTTTATACTGTTTGTGCAAAATTTGAACTTGGCTAAATTTTTCTGAAGGTACACTTTTGATTTTTTCTAATTGTGAGGGTGTTTAATACTCCTTTGACGGCTTGCAAATAATTCACATCTTAATACAGTTATTCTGCATATAGTTTATACTGTTTGTGCAAAATTTGAACTTGGCTAAATTTTTCTGAAGGTACACTTTTGATTTTTTTCTAATTGTGAGGGTGTTTAATACTCCTTTGACGGCTTGCAAATAATTCACATCTTAATACAGTTATTCTGCATATAGTTTATACTGTTTGTGCAAAATTTGAACTTGGCTAAATTTTTCTGAAGGTACACTTTTGATTTTTTTCTAATTGTGAGGGTGTTTAATACTCCTTTGACGGCTTGCAAATAATTCACATCTTAATAGTTATTCTGCATATAGTTTATACTGTTTGTGCAAAATTTGAACTTGGCTAAATTTTTCTGAAGGTACAGTTTTGATTTTTTTCTAATTGTGAGGGTGTTTAATACTCCTTTGACGGCTTGCAAATAATTCACATCTTAATAGTTATTCTGCATATAGTTTGTACTGTTTGTGCAAAATTTGAACTTGGCTAAATTTTTCTGAAGGGTACACTTTTGATTTTTTTCTAATTGTTAGGGTGTTTAATACTCCTTTGACGGCTTGTCAATAATTCACATCTTAATACAGTTATTCTACATATAGTCTGTAATATTTGTGCAAAATTTAAACTTGGGTTAACTTTTCTGAAGGGAATTTTTGATTTTTTTTTCCAATTGTGAGGGTGTTTAATACCCCTTTGACGGCTTGCAAATAATTCACATCTTAATACAGTTATTATACATATACAACCTTATTCATAAAACTTACAAAATTCTTACAACATGCTTATAGTGCCGTCACCAAAAAATGTTCATAAACGTATATTAGCGCTACAAACCTCTGTAACTTTGTAAAATTTACAACAGGCTGTTCCCTACTTTAACCGTATTTTAACCGAACTTTTTGAAATAATTTGTCGTTTTATTCAGTTTTATTTTGAAATCGTTTAACTTAGTTATCAATATAGATGCAATTAATGCAATTAATTTGATAAATGCAATTAATTTAATTCCATTGAATTTAAAAAGAAGTATCGATTCAATAAAGACACGATAAGGCATATCGTGTAATTGGGGAGTGAAGATCTAGTTCTTGATAGTAGGAGCTGTGGAACTTCATCTGAATTGCAAGTGCTCACTACATTACGTTGTTGGAGCAGAAAAGAGGTAATAAAAAATTTAAATAGCTTTCCGTATGTAATTATTTACAAGATTTAAGGTCAGCCGAATATGTACAAAAGTGGCTAGAGCACAAATTCGTTCGGCAACCAAGATGCGATGTCTTCTGCTTTGCAGTTCGGTAAAGCTGATGGAGCGCCTCCTCTAGTTCGCTTTCTCCTTCTTCACCTGCATTTTTTTCATACCCCATTTTATTTTTACTTGGGCAATTGTGTGATTCAAAAACCTAATACAATAACTGCAAACAAAATTTAGTAAATTATTTGTATAAATTCACCTGTTGTGAATGTATGTCCATGCTCTTTTTCTTTTTATTGGCGTTGGATCTATATTTTTATTTTCAATTATTGTATACTCTTTCCCTCACTAACAGTAGATAGAACGTCCTTTAACTTTAAAGACTCAATAAGTAAAGGCAATGACGTTTAGAATAAAACTTTACAAGTTGATTTCTTATACAATTGTCACAATCTAAACGTCATTGTCATTAGTTATAGAACCGTTAAAGTTAAAGAACGTTGTATCTACTAGTCTTGTAAAAGATGCTAGAACATTCAAAATATAAGAGAATAAACAAAAAAAGGTTACACAATGTAGTGAATTTTGCCCTCTTCTTCTAAAATACTTTTCAAATTGTCCACCTCCATTACAATAAATCTTTATGTGCACACAAAAACGTTTGAATTGTGATGTTTTGTGAGATTATAAACGTTTTATTTCGCCAATTATTTTGGATCATGATCTTCAAATCATGTTTCAGTTTTACCGTTTTGATTACAAGAACATGTTCACCTGTCAAAAGACGAAAGAACAGTCCCTACTTGTCAATCAGCAGTTGTGCAAATTTAGGTTATGCTTTTAATTTATAGAATATATAGTGGTTTCTTTACTGATTCTTTTATGTGTAATAATGAATAATTTCACCAAATAACCATAATCGGATTTTTAAGGAAGAGCCTTGGGAAGAGCTTTTAAGAACTTCATTGCCATGAGATGGCACGTTCATAATCTTCGTCGCTTAGAGCGATGCAGTAATATTTTGCTCTGGATCATGTGTATATGTTTAAAACTTTCATTTTAAAAATACTTTAATTAATTATCCTCTGTCTTATCTTTTTTGAGGTTAGAAAACATTGATTTGGATCTGTCAATCACACATTTTCAATGTTTCAGGGGGGAAAAGGGATTACTGATCATGATCCAAAGTTATGAGTCGAGTGGAGATGAATCACAATTCAAATTTGCTCGAAAGAACATGATTCGGGAACATAACGCGTTTTGATTCCAGGAACATGGTCGAAAGAAAGCAGCTTATATATCACGTTAACAATTTTGGCACTCACACTGTCAGTAGATAGAACGTCCTTTAACTTTAAAGACTCAATAAGTAAAGGCAATGACGTTTAGAATAAAACTTTACAAGTTGATTTCTTATACAATTGTCACAATCTAAACGTCATTGTCATTAGTTATAGAACCGTTAAAGTTAAAGAACGTTCTATCTACTGACAAACAAATTAACATAACTTCACAAAAAAGTGCATTTTATCTGTATATTAGTTATTAACTTGTTACTACACGTTTATGAATAGCACAAACTCTAAAACGCGTTGTAAGCTTTCAGCGCGTTTTAACTAATACAAATACACGTTTAAAACATGAATTAAAATATTTTTATGAATAAGACTGATAGTCTGTAAGGTTTGTGCAAAATTTTAACTTGTGTAGTCTGATGCGTGGCAATATTTAATATTTTTATTTTATATGTTACTCTCTGCAGGTCCCTTAAAAGTATTTTTTTGGCGAATGAAATCATCTTCCGACGCCACTGGTCATTTGGCTGCTGGGTGAAAGTCGGCTGCCAGAAAGTGGCTGCCAAGTTCACACCGGTACCTTTTATTTTTCATGTAGAAACCCAAAAAATGTGATAAAAATACAGATTGTCGTTTAAAAAAAACAAAGTTGGAACCCGTCCAGAAAACACTGAACACCCTGTATGATCGGCAATATTTTTATTTTATCGAGCTCGAGCAGTAAGGTAACCTTATAGAAAAATATACCTATTTATATCTGTTTCCTAAATGGAGATATGGATCACCGCGCTACTACCGCAGGACCATGTATAGGGTGATTCATAAGGAATGGTCAATATTTTAATCATAGATTTAGGACCTCCAAATGTTAATATTTTATTAAATACCTTTGGGTTAAATGTTATCTACTACCAATATACAGGGTGTTGAAGTTACCTATTTTAGATAGAATTTGGTGAACTAAATTAACACAGCTATCCATTTTCATTTTAGTTTTCAAGTCTACTATGTTGAATATTGTAAAATAAAATAAATAAATACCGTCCATAAAACATTTTAAAAGCTAATATCTCAAAATTGATAACACACTTATGATTTACTAACTTCAAAATTTCAAGTCAATACGTTAAATAATAAAGAAATTATTGCAAAAAAATAAATTTTAACTTCAACACCCTGTATCTTAGTGACCATTTCTTATGAAACACCCTGTAGAATAACATCTGTAAGATAAGAATATTCCTTTCTATTTTTTTTTATTGGATATATTTATGCACGTCTTCGTGTTATTTATTGCAACCTGACTTTTTTTAAACGAATTTATCGCTTATTTATATATACATCAAGCGAGTAGGTAATTGTAACAAAAACTATAAATAATTTTTTATCTTGTTTAGATACTCAATAAGCCAATTTGACATGGAGAACATGAAAATACCAAACATTAAAAAACAAACAAATTTAAACAGGAGAATACTTTTTTATTTTTAAAACTTTAAATTCTTTTCTGAATACTGAATTTTTTTGATGTTTGTATTTAACAAAATTTTACGAAATAAATAGTCACTGTTTTAATTTCCTAAAAATATTTAATAAATGAAAATACTATGTAGAAATAATTTAAACACTTTTAATAAAAAACAAGAATGATTATGTTGAAAAAAATGTGTGACATTGAAATATTAGCTACTGAAAATTGTTATTAATCACCTTTAAAAAGTCTTAATAATATTTGTCACATGAATACTTGAATTCAAAACAATTTTTGGCTATTTTTCAAGTGTCTATAATTTCTAATTTATTACAGTACCTATTTTTAATACCTATCGGAATAGTCACATCCTTATTTATAAGTGAAACAAAAAATTATAAAAAAACGTAGGTTTGTCTAATTGTATTTTTAGGATCATTATTTACCATTCATTATTGTTATTTTCAAGTTACATAAACGTACTTGAATTTAATTTAGAGTCTTTGACTTTGGAATATAAAATGTTTAAATATTCTTAACAATATTGTTTTTAACTTAACAATAACTTCTCTACAATGGCTGATATTTTCAAAAAATTATTTACTTTTTGTTGCAATAACGTACCACCTTGCACAATATAATTTAAAAGAAATGTCTAGCTTAAAGTAATTTTCAACGGCATGTTGAATAAAAAATTATGTATGTTTTATGTAACCGGAAGCAAATTTGTTTGAAATTACGCTATATTTATTGAATATTTGTAAACCGCAACATGTTTTATTAAAAGCTATCGGTCCAGTTGGTCCGTTACCGATCCTTACCGAACTAATTTTCCTTTGGTTTTTTTAATTGATCTAGAATTAATGGTTTTAAGGGTATAATAAATAATATATTATTGTTTCATAATACTAAAAAACAATTTGGAAAAAAGTAAATATTTACGAAAGTTATGTAATAACGTTGCAATTATTTTTAATATAATAAATGACTGTTACAATATAATTTTAAGATTAAAAAACGAATGTGATAATTAAAATTTTAATTCAATTTTTTCCACATTGTATGTTAAAATTAAAGAGTAGTGAGAACTAATTCATTTTATTGTGAATTTAACAGACTATACATGTGTTAATTGGGAAAAAAGTAAAAGTAAATTATCAGGCGCTTCCAAGCAAAGAAATTGGACTTATTTAGAAGATATAGGAAATAATAAACTTTCAGTTATTATGTAGCGTTTCCTTGTTTACCCAAACGAGATCAAATTTTCACTACATTCATTATGCTCCATAGAAGGAGAATTCCAATTTCCGATTGATAAGTAAAGTAGCAGATCCCAGAGAAAAATAATTCAAAAACCCTTTTTTGTCATTCATAGGCGCCGCATAGAGATAAATCCCTCTCTTACTGCCTCATGCTGATTGTAATCTGAAATTATAATTAAGAACTATCCCTTTTCTGAGTCACATAATAGTGACTTTCCACAAAAACAAAATGAAAGTTTTTTAAGACTCATTTTTTGAAATAAGAAAATTTTGTCAGTATTAATTGTTTTTAATCTTCGTCCAAAAAATAATTAAAGTATTTTCCGTCTGTCAAACCATTTTAATGCAATATATCTTAGGCGCGACGAGAGGGTATTGAAGGTGGTACAAAATAAAGGGGCTTGGGCCCAGCGCAGCAGGCACCTTATTTTGTTGAAATATAAAAATTTACCCTTTCGGTTAATGTGATAAAACAATGCTGATTATGCATATACAGTGTGTTTCCAAATGACGCTTACAATGTTTGTCTGTAGGTACCTCTCGTAAAATTGGACAAAATGATATAGGAATGATGAGTCCAACATATTTACTTTTTAAAATACAGTTATAAACAACTAAATGATTTTATTTAATAACTTTAAAATTAAATTGAATAATATCCAATGCAAACAATAATTTTTTACCAAGCAGAAAACAAATTACAAAACATGTTCAAAATTTTGTCCATTTACATTTAAAGATAATCTGCAACGTTTTATCATTCAAAATCGCATACTACATGGATTCTTGCTATCAGTCGACGTGTTAACATCGACCATTCATCGAAAGGAGCAACCATAAAAAATGGATTTTTTTATATTATAAATACGAAACAGTCTCATTAATATAAGAAACAGCATAAAAGTGAAATATAAGGGTCATTTTCCTTGTAAAAAAAAATATAACAGATACATTATTTATACTTTTTATTAATGATTAGATTAACTCACTGTTGTCACTAACTATTCACTTGCATAACTATGTATAATAATTATGTGAAATCTCAGAAAATATAATAAAGTAATATGAACAAGTATGTCTACAGGCAGCAAGAACTGTTTACTGTCAATGGTAAAAAATTCACAGTTGTAGCTGGCTAGTTTAAAAACGTTGCGACTGTTCTCTATGAGGGATAATGAAACAGTGTTATTTGTGGCGGGTTATGTGTTTACTCAAACCATAAAAGCAAGGCTAACGACGAGTCTAGTGAGAAGGTGACCGAATCTCATTGGTTAAGATTTAGTGGTGTGATTTGACTCCAATATTTCTCGTCTCCTATGAGAGCGACCGAGAGGGAACCGCTATAAAAAGACAGAGTATTACAAAAGAGTGTTGGATCTTTCTAGAAATTGGTGTGACGTAGCTAGGCAAGCTGTGACTTGAAGAAAAATATTTGCCGTTTTTAAAAAAAATAATAACGATATTGGATATGATTTTAAATATTCATCATTAAGTGTGATTTTAAGAACACATATAGATAGGATTGTAAATTTTTCAGTGAAATTTATCCACCAATGAAGATTGGGATTCTCCAAAATTGCTCCTTCTATAGATGCCTCTTCAATGTTAGGTTCTGTAACTTGCTGTTGCTGCTAAATATTTATTAGTAAAGGAGTTGATTGTAGCCTGCAGATTTGTTAACGTCCTTTGAACTGAGATATAATTTTTTGTTATACTCAAATAGATAGAAATGAACTTAAGAATCAAGAACCAAAATTTTTAGTCTTATAATTCTTTTTTTCCCTAGGTGACGCATCAATCCAATGGTCAAGTGATGGTCCTGAAAATGAACACTCGTCACTCTAATCGTCGAAATATGCTCAAAGAGATCCAACTAATGAACCGACTGTCTCATCCAAACATTCTTCGGCTCATGGGTGTTTGCGTTCACAAAGCGCAACTTCACGCTCTTACTGAGTACATCGATGGTGGTTCCTTGCATCAGCATATCCATGATAGAAGTGAGGATATAGAACAAGAGACTAGGATAAGGATTGCAAAGGATATTGCTAGCGGGATGGAGTACTTGCATTCAAAAGGTGTTATACATAGGGATTTGACCAGTAAGGTGAGTACATAATTTTTTCCACCTTTCAGCAGCATACATTTATTAAATTTCTAAGCAAGCGATTTAAAAAGATATCTATCTATACATTACAATCGTTAAATTGTTAACATAAAAATAAATAAATTGTTTTCTTAACAATAAAATTAAAGTTTCTAACAATGATAAGATTAAAAAAAGTAAAAAAGGTACCTTATTCGTAAATAGGAAACACTAAACTAAAAAATCATGTGAAGTAGCCTGTTTCCTCGGATGATTTAAAAAAATCCACCAGAGGCAGCACTAGTGGGGGGTATACATGTTTTGATTTCCCTATTGGCAGTAACGTTAAACGTACTTTAAAAAAATGGAATTAACGGAAGATCGACATACCTGGAGCAAAATTAAAATTTGCCAAAGTTCAAGACTATCTTGTCCGGGACATGAAACGGTGGCTTGCATGCCGTGGTTTACACCTGTTTCAGGTAATAAAAATATACTTGTAGAATGGTTAGTTTTCTTTGACAGTTTATTTTATATTTTGTAAAAGATTTAAATATTTTATGTAATTATTTTTGTTAATGTTTCCTTTTTTATATTTAAGAATTGAGTAATGTATCGCGAACGGTAATGATCTTTCTATGAGAATATTTTTATTACCTGAAACAAGTAAACAATGACATGCAAGCCATAGTTTCAAGTCCCGGACAAGATGGTCTTGAACTTTCGCAAAATTCAATTTTGCTTCAGGTACATCATCTTCCGTTAATTTCATTTTTTTAATATATTTAATGTTACTGTCAATAGGGAAATCAAAACATGTGTCTAAAAATCCTGGTGTATCTACTGATTCGATTTTGTTTACAACTTTATGTGAGTACTACCTGTTGAGTTCAATAGAACTTACCAGAAGGTGGCGCTGTTCAGAATTGTTCAAGTCCTTGCTGAGTTTGTCACAGATCACTTAAATCAGATGAGATGTCAAATAAATTATTTTCTGTCAGTGTATTTGCACAAGCGTCTAGCGACAGAGGTTACTTGACTTTCCGATGACTTGGAAATATCGCGCAAAATATTTGGGGTTTGAATTTCTAATTGATATGTTATAAATTAATTTTATTTGTTATTTCAATTATAGTTTGGAGATAGAGAAAACAGTTGAAATAAAAATTTCAATGGAAATATATTATTGAAATAAAAATTGTTTTTATTTCAATAATATATTTCCAATAACTTTATATACCTACAAATTACAACAAATGTTTAGTAAAAGTTGAAGTAAAATGTGTTTTAAACCAAAATTTACTCACCATTCTATTAAATGTTTTCATTCTGATAAAACTTTAATGGCAAATGTCAAAAAATTGTCAGAAGATAAATGAAACTAATTTCATTCTCTTTAGGGCCATATTCACCGTCCGGCGCTTAAGCGGAGCTTGGCTAAGCTGGCTTAAAAGTCAAAGCTTCGCTTTGGATCTGTGAAACGATAAATAGGTAAAAAGATAATTGAAGTGATTAAGCTGAAATTATATTATGGGTTCGTTCCACGAATAGAATTTGAAATATATCAGAAGTATAATATTAAATATAAAAATTTTGGACGCCAGTCAGTTGATTTTTTGGTGTGATTAGAAACAATTGCCAAAAAAACTGTGATATATTTCAAAATCCGTCCTTTATTTTTTTTTCGGTTAAGGAAATTAAACTCAAATGAAACGTTATATTTGTTTATTTTATAGATAAATCTATTCAGATATATTTATTTTTTTTCCTTTTTTTCTTCAATAAAGAAACTTCGCTTCATTTAGTAGGATCTTGGTGTTGTCGGCGTAAGCTGTCCTGTTTCAATGGTCCAGAAGAAAAAGCTTCTTGGATCGAACGTTGGAACAGCGGAAAATTTTCAGTACCTCCAAGTGAAAATTGGAAAAAACCACCAAAAACCCCTATAATTGAAGGGGAGACGAGAAAGAAATCTTCAGTAAAAACACTGGCAATGCAAAAATAATACAACGATATGCAAAGTCTATTTCTGATATTAAATAGATATTCAATAGATAAAATGGCAGGTTCTTAACACGGGATGGTAATTTGTATAAAAGGCCACAATAGATGGAGGGAGAACATATGACGCGGAGGAATAGGAAAGGGAAATTCAAGCGAACATGAAACTATAAAATATACAGAGTAGGTGAAGAATGAAAATACAGGGTGGCACAAGAAAACGTAACATCTGCCATTATGTACCGCAGAAGTGTTAAGCCTACAATAAACATGGCAACATCGTAAATATATGCTCCCCTTCTTTTGTTCTTACAGTTTCTAAACTATATTACAACGTAATAACATACAATTTTGTTATTTGTAACGTTGTGCATTTGTACTGTTTGTTTTATTTAATTTTCCATATACTCAAGAAGTTAAAGCTTTTGTATTATATCATGAGTTGCAGTATTAGTAGTGCAATTGTCAAAAAACTCGTGTCACAAATTTTACTAAAGCCGAAATTGTACATTTAATTGCAAATAAATATGCATTGAATTGGAGGGCAAAATAACTTACAAATCACATTCAAATTCCAACTGATCTTCTATCATTTATAATACAGTTAACACCAGCTGTTTAGTGAATCTAAATCGTTAAAAAAAAACTCATCGTCCATATCCTCAATATAATTACGCTTCATGTAATATCGACGTGGAAACCCAAATTGGATAATATCTATATCATCTTCCAAGAAAATTGCTTCCTTTGTTCCATAGGTAGGTAATAAATAACTTCGAAAAAATAGTAAACTTGTGGATCGTAAAACCACAGAAGATAAAACTAATACAGAAGCGAAGGTTCCTGATGTAGCGATGGTCAAAATTTGAGTGACAGCTGAAGTTTTTGCGGCTTAATACACTGTGAAAAATGTTCAAAATTCGTAAATTCGTTTATTCACAATCGTATATGTAATAGCTCAATTACACCCTTTTTTGAGGTCGGAAAATAAGCTATTACAAATTTTTCTTCATGCCCACGGGTGGGCATGAAGTGACACTGGCACTGGCACTTCCCACCCGTGAGCCGGATAGATTTCTCTATACCTATCAAATCAGTAGAAAACGATACATAGTATTATTAATTGCAACAATAAAGTAACAGACTATTATAAACTATACGTATTTCCAAAACCTATTTTATTTGTAAAGTCAATCTTAATGTTTTGTGACCATAATTTGCATTTTTCTTTTTATTTTTTTTTTAAATTGATGGTACAACAATAAAATGTCATGTAATATATCTTAATGAAAAAGTATTTTGATTTCAAAGAAAACTTGACTAGAGTATTTTAATAGACATGTCACATACGACACAATTTTAAAAACAAATATATATTCATTCTAAATTTTGGATTAAAATAAAATGATTGTGAATAAAAGAGTATACAAACCTTGGCGAAAATTATCATTCCTGTCTCGGGCAATAGATCACCTCTGCGCGAGCGCCTCGGTGATCTATATTTGCCCTCGACAGTAATGATCATTTCCCGCCACGGTATGTAATCTACTATTATCTCGACTTACAAATTTTTCCAGTGTATTAAGCTGCAGAAACTTCAACTGCTACTCAAATTTTGACCATCGCTACATCAAAAAGGCCGATAGGAAGCTTCGCTTCTGTATTAGTTTATCTTCTGTTTTAAAACAATTCATAGAAAGTGGAGTTATATACTTTTACTTTTTCTATAGATTATATTTACTTATAAGGTTGGCTTTAACATTTAAGCGGCCAAATATGACAGCTTAATTTTAATCGCGCTTAAATACAATGTTGGCTTCGGTGCATATTAAATATGTGAGTTAAGCGGGATTAAAGCTTAAGCTAAGCTCAATCATCAACGGTGCATATGGGCATTAGTAGCCAAGTTTTCCTTATCTAAAAAAATTTAATTATTAAACATAATAAAAAATTCTATATCTCAAAAACTATTTTTCTTTGCCAATAAGTTCTAACATCCAGAAACAAATGTTGTTACTACTAGCAGGTCCATGTATATAAACCACAGACACGAATAATAAATCTATTATGTATTTTCATCACTTTAGAATAACTGTAATTTCCGTAAAAATGTAAAACAAAACAATAATTAATAATTATAAAGTTTTAACTAAGTACAGAAGAAAATATTTAAAATTACCATCAGCAATATTCTGCTGGCATATCTGTTTACAAGGTTAGACTTTTTTGATACCTACATATACTAAATGAATGTCCTTGCACATATTCCATTTTATTGCTGAGTCTATACAAGTACATGAAAAATGGTGCAAGCAAGCATTACATTCAGGGAAAACTAATTGGCAACATATATGCACTGTTTATTAACTTCTTCTACGACATATATTTCTTCATTAGTAGTGGATAAAAATTATCAACCAAATTTCTTTTGACTATTACCAAATCCAAATCTAAATTTGTGCTAGTTTTATGTCATTTCATCAGTTCTTTTATTTTCGAACAAAGTTTGCCTTTACTTAACAAAATTAACCTATAACTATAAATAATTTTAAATATACATATGTTATAGGTATGTACATTTTACTGTATATAAACATATACTAACTGTTTAGGGACCCCGTTTAACAGGTGAAATCCGCTAACACGTTTGGAGTCTTTTTCAACTCTCCGGTGCACTAATATCAGTAGGAAGCTGATTCGTAGGTTTATTGTCGGGGATTTTGATACGAAGACTAATATTTAAGGAAGAAAAATGCTTGTTAATTATATTTATTCATCTATGAATAATATGCTGCGTTGGATGTATACATCTATTTACAATTGTGCCTTATGGCGGTACAAGTAAATTCGTGGGCCAAGCTCGTTGAATGTATATGACTAACTGTACTTACAGATCTCTGGAGGTTTACACTATTAACTACCTAATTGACACTATTAAACTTATGACTAATTTACACTATTGCACTTAATTTGGCAACGCAGGAAAAGGAACCAGAGTGGACCCTACTTAACCGTCAAGCGGCAGAATATGGAATGGGATTTTTACAATTTAAGGTTTTTAAAAAGGGACTAACTCTGTGGTATTTTTCCTAGCCGTTACCGGGTAGTGGAGGCAACAAACTACCAACGAGGCAGGGACGGACTTACTTGTTGAAGCACTTTCAACACTAACCTTTCAAAAATCTTGTCTTCTTGCTTTAGTAATGGATATTGAGGGTTGCTTATATCTTGAGATTTGTAAAACAATATTCATTAGTTTCTTATCTCCTTTATCCATGAATCCACACTAACAGAATCATTTTTGTTATGCACTGATATTTAAATTATATAACTGCTCTATGTTGTACAGATCTTTCTTGATAAGCAGATGGATTCGTTCTAGATCTGAACCGCAGATATTATCACTGATATCATCCAAAATGCTATTTGAAAGATGTAAGATGCAAATGCCCTAAATTGTTATCATGCCCTACATGAGTCTTCGTATATTGAACTAAATAGTTGCCACCATTGTAAACAACTATAATCCTTGCAAGACAGATGGAGCCACCAATTTTTTTAGAGTTTTGGGTTTTAAACCACCTCAGTCCTTTACATTGAAATCCTAGTTTTTATTATACTTTCGTTCATCAGTTCATAGTTATTTTAGTGTAGTTAGTTCATAAGGAATAGTTCTAAATCGTGAATAAGAATACTTTTCGTCGAATATAATGAAAAAAAAAAGACGCTTAACACAGTCCTTGACCTATCCAACATGTGACGACAACACTTGCGCACTCTATTAACAATTTCAGTTAACCTCAAAGCACAGAATATAAATACACCCTGTGTGATCTGTGATTACAATTTACTATGAGCGATGTAGGCGTCATCTGAAACTCTAGTAATCTCTCAAAATTAGTCAAAATCAAGTAGATAAAAATCTCCCAGTTTGTCCCAAACTTTTACAGGTATAAGTAGATACACCAGGATTTTTAAACATCTTATGTGCCGCCCACTAGTGCTGCCTCTGGTGGATTCTTTTAAAAACAATAAGGACCATGTAAGTCAGATATATTAAAATCATAGTTAAAATTAACTTACTAGTTAAGTTAATTGACTAATTAGAAACTTTAATTTGTTTATTTCTATAATTCCATTTTTATCGAATAAATATTCATGAAATATTTATTCTCTCTAGTCCATGAATATTTTTAGTTATAATTTATAAATTATTTGAAATGTATAGGATTTTTTTAGGAAAATAATATTTCAAAGTAGTTTAAGTTTACTTCACCATTTTGTATCAAAAATATTGATGGAAAAAGAAATTAAAGGATTATTAGATTTGTAATCTGCTATCTCAAATTGTTTATATATTTTTTTCTTGACGATTTTTTATAATCTACATTTAATTCAAAAAAATCCTATGTGTTTATTAAATTTTTTTAATTTTATAAAGTTGTTATTGAGATGAGACAGTTATAAGGTCGTGAATGAAGGTGAAAAGTACTAATTTGGTCTTTTCTTTGGTTAGACAAAATGAATACAAGGTTGTTGATAAATAAACATTAAGTTTAACGAAAAGAATGAAGTATATTCTAGAAATAACAACTCTTCGAGTTTCAATTTTGATTTTCATTACTCAAAAAGTCTTGGTAAATAAGTTAAGATAAAAAAAAGGTTATGAAAAAAGAAATTTTAGTGAATTCTTACTACATTTTACTATATTATTTATTATCATGTTCAAAAGGTTAAAGCGTTGCTAAAAATTGAAAAAATCACTTTCTATTAAAGTTCTCAACTCTAGTTGTGTTATAGTTAGTTTTTAGACTTCTAAAAAAAGTCTTATGATACGGCTCTGTCCGTCTGTATGTCCGTCCGCGCAATAACTCGGGAACCACAACAGATAGAGACAAACAGACAACGGCAATGGACTCAGCATACCTTGAATATGTGCCCAAGCGAGTTTCAAGTTCCTGTGACTTCCGGTTTCAAAACTTGAGAATTATAAGATGTATGATTTTTTAGAAGTCTCATTTGTCTGCTAACATATTTTGAATAGTAATAATTTTGTTCAAAAATATAATTAAAATAATTTTTCCCTAAACTATAAAAAAGTTCAGTTCTACTAAATGCTATTTTGGTGGTCCATATAGTAAACTAATAATAGAATAATAAATAGCTAATTAATATGCATACAAATAAATATTATTACTATTATTATCGACCTTAAGGGTAAACGTACCAGGTCTTCTGCAATTACTTGCTTTACTTAAAGCAATTAAATTTCCCAACCTCAATCATTAAAAGCTAAGGTTTAAAATCAGCCTTACAAGCCTGCTTCAGCATAACTGAATACTGAAAAAATATTTCTAAAATGTATGAGCATGAAAAATAATAATAAAATGAAAAAGAAAACAAACTTTACTTCTCACTACATAGCTCCATTGTAATCGATGATATTATAGACATAAGTGCCATAAGATTGGTTAATCTGTATTATCAGCATGTGGATGTCTTTTTTGTGAATTTTTTTATTAGACAATTAGAAGATAATATGCATATCTTAAACGTCTGTTATAACAATTTTTTTTATGTTTTGTATGCCTCTACTACTTTTAATTTACTGTACTTATTCTTCTTTTTCTGCAAAGAGACTTCTCTGTTTATAATTAAATAAATATAAACTATTAACAATATCTATTTATTTTTTATAGAACGTCCTAATTAAACACTTGGACACCAATAAACTCCTTCAAGCCATTGTAGGCGATTTCGGTCTCTCCACCGACATCCCAGATCCTAAAGAGAAAACCAAACTTCCCATAGTGGGATCCCCCTATTGGATCTCCCCTGAGAGCCTCAATGGCAAGTACTACGACGAAAGGAGCGACATATTCAGCTACGGCATCGTCTTGTGCGAACTAATAGCTCGCGTCGATGCGGATCCCGATTATTTACCGAGAACGGATAATTTCGGATTGGATTATTTGGCATTTTCAGAGTTGTGCGGTCCAAACGTTGTACCTGATTTTTTAACGCTAGCTTTTAGGTAAAATAAATGAAAAAATAGTTTAGTGCAACACAAATAAGATATAAAAATTTTTTCTGTAGGTGCTGTTCTGTGGAGCCAAAAAGTCGCCCGTCCTTCTCCGATAACGTCCACGCCTTGTCTGACATCCTGAAAGAGATAAAGATGGCCGAAGACAAGCGAGCTCGGATGGCGAATTGCGCTGCAAAAAGCGAAGAACAGTTGCCGGTACTTTCTGTACAATCCTGCGCGCCTCAACATCGCAAAAGTATGTATGAGTGTTCCAAGATGGTACTTTTTCTTGATTATCACTGTGGTTTTAATCATAATATCAATGGTAGCTGTGGGCAAGTTTTTTAAAAGTTTCGTGTGTTAATTATAAAATAAGTTGTATGTGTCTGATTTTTATATTAATAAATTTGTTTTTTGCTACTTTAGCTTATCCATTTTTAATTAATTTTGCTCTTAAGTATAAATATGTCTATAAATTTTTAGCTTCTTTGGTTAAATCTTCCTTCTCTATTTTCTTTCACATCATTTCTTTTTTCCTGTCAAAGTGGCTATTTAAACTACATTAAGATTTGTTATATCTTCTCAAACAATTATAAATTTTATAATATATGTTATATAAATGGTTATGATTTATTTTTGTTTTAAAATTTAGTAAATTCTAATGGCATTACTGTTACTCTCTTTCAGTTACACATCGGCGGTCCTTATCCGAGGACACATCCATGCTGTCTCTATCGATGATCGCGACGCCTAGCGACAAAGCGCGGCGACACGCTCTTCTCATGTGTCGTCAGGATCCGCATTACAAACCGAGTACTACAAATCCATTCGCGGCACTCATCCAGTTTCAAGGTGTCAAAAAACTTCTTGGCAACTTTTCATCCTGCTGCGAGATGCCTTTCTCGCTAATCGAAACGACCGAAACTCCTAAATCTCTTCCCGGCTCTCCCACAGCTTCCCGCAAATCCAACACGATCCGTTCCCAACTTTTTATCCATCCCTTGTACAAAGGAGGATCAAGTTCCAACTTGCTAGAATTCGCGACGGAATCGAGCACGGGATTACGCCGACGAGGTTCGTGTGAATCCGGCTTTTACTCCAGCGTGGGGGAATGCTTATCCCCCAACAGTCTATGGGGTGACAGTGGCACAGCTGTGAGTTCGTTGCGATCTCTCGACGAATTAGAACATGCCGAGCTTCAAGCTCTTTGCAAACGCGCGTCTTCCATCTACACTGATAGCAGCGAGGATTTGACAAGTTCTGACTGGCCTAATGAGCTTAAACCGAATATATCTAGCATCGTGGATTATTTCGAGCGAAAGGGAGCAACTTTAAGGCATCCAGGTGGGGTTAGAGGCGGTTTACAGCTCAGTTCTAGAATAGCCAATTTGAGGAGGTCATTAGAGAAACATAACATGGGAGGGGCGAGTTCGGGAACTCATTTAGTACCTCAGAGGCCGAAATGTTCTAGGTTGGTGATTTGCGAAGGGGCCGTTAGGTCTAAATTGCCGTTGTTTGATAAAAAGTAAGCCAGTTTTCTTCTATTACACTTCTGGGAATGTAAAACTGAATTTAAGAAAAAGACTGATACATCTCTCGGAGGTTAGGGAAAATATTTAGATTGAACTTGCCAGCAGGTCTTTAAAATGATGTTGGACGTTGATATTTTCATCTTGGAAATTGTTTTGTTGATTTGCTAAAACAGTTCTGTTAAATACAATCCTAATAACCATTTAAAAGGAGCAAGAAGTGTCACTTATCATTTTTTATTGCTCGTATTATTTTAACAGAAAATATTACATAATTCCAAGCATCGTCATATAAGGAAAATTCTACAAAAATCTTATCAAATTAGATTAATTTGTTGTTCAAAGGTCGCTTAAATTAAACGCAAAAAGAACAAACAATAATTAAGCATCTACTTGTTGAATTTTCTTTTCAGTAAGAAAAACATAATCATACCACAATATTTTTAAACATCATTATTTCTATAATATATAAAATATAAACAAACCAAAAAATAACATACGTTTAAGGGCACTGTTTGGCTTTTTTTTAGTTCTTTTTTATTTATTTAACTTTTTAGAAAGTACACGCAGACTCCCTAACATTTTGATACAATTACAAAATATATTCCCCACTTAACAAATTGTATATTTATATTGTTAGTAAGATTTTTTTGTTAATTTTAAATGCCTGAATTTGGCTATACTTAGCCAAAACTAGTCAACTATCTTTCCAATTTTTTTTTTGTTGTATATGATTTTGTTTTTCTTATTGCATTACTTTGACCACATTTATTTCATGGTTGTGAATTAATTTTCTTTGTTGATTACGTAGGTAAATGAGACACTCAAAAGGAAGATCTGTCACTTTTAAATTATCGTTTATATTTCCTGATAACGTTTTTATAAATTTTTCTTCTAGTCAAATGGTATCTAAAGTTTGAGGCCTAAATGATGATTAAATTTCTATAATAGTAGATTGTATATAAAGTTTGCTGAAATTGTTCTTTTTTATTTATGGTCTATGTAAAAAAAAACTGTTGAGATCAAAACTTTAGCAAATTCTATTTCTAACTATTTGTTAGTGTCAAAATATTGATGGATATGTCAAAAATGTGACAAGCATTAACAGCTTGTATTTTGTAGTTCATATGAATATTTTTTACATTCATTAACGATTTTGGTAATTCGAATTTTAAGAATTTTTTTGACAATTTTATTTTATTGTCATTCATATAAGTCAATTTTATTTATTTTTTGGTTGACTTAGTTGTAATTTTACTTCTTCAAAAAAAATTACATAATATTGAACTTAATTGCAAAAAAATTGTGATTAAATAATATGGTTTTAAAGTCTTAAACTTTGTATCAAAATTATAATTTTTTTATTATCATAAAAAAATTATGGGACTGGCTACATTATTTCGTCCAATAAATGAATATGTTAAAAATTGTCATATTTGAACTGATTTTATAGTGGCTGCTATTTACGAGATTTAGCAATAAGTATTATTTTTGTTTTTTATTCTTTTTTAAGTGCAATTTTATTTATGAAAAAAAAATTTTATTTTCGTTTGAAATAAATTACAATTTGTTTTTGCTATTTAACTAAATTAATAATTATTACTAAAGAACAAAATTATAAAATATTAAGACTGACTTTGAAGTTCGATAAAATTATCAACTTTGAATCAATTTAACCAAAACCTTGACTACACTTAACTGTAAGGGAAAATGATACTGGTACAAATTTAAAAACAGCGACGACCTCTATATTGTGTAGTCTAGTAAGACTTTTTAAAGAAATATAAAAAGGATTGCTGGCTTTTTGTGTGCAGTGCACTATTTTAAATTATTATAGCTTTATTAAAATTATTATTTTACCTGTATAAAATGTGTATATTAAGTATTAAAACGTATTTATTGCTGTTTTTAAGTATTTTTAGAACAGACCAAAAAGAAAACAATAATTTAAATAGATCAAAAATTACAGAAATTTACACTTGTCTCGAGATTATCATGGTATTATAGAACATAAAAAACAAAACTTTTTTTTTGTTGTGATACATTCAGTTTAAAATCATGACAGCTAAAGAGGTATCTAAAATATCAGATATTACCACCAGAAGCAATAAATAAACAATAGTTTTTGGTAGTTCAAAATATGGATTTTTTGTGAAATTTTATATGATTTAAAACTTTACGGTGATGATTTAATAGAATAATTGTAAAAGTGTCCTTGATTAACTTTGTAACAGTTCCCAATTAGTGTGAAATCAAGTTAAAATTCACGTACACGCATACACTTGAAGCCCAAGTTATCAGGTTCAGCGCCATGGCATACACCGGTGTTTGATCAGACACTGGGCCTCATGGGTGTCTGATACACTCTCAAATTTAACGAACTACCTGGACTGTGATGACAAAATAATAGGAGAATACACATACATATGTGTCTGCTATGACCTAGTACTACGCGAAATTTGTACCAGCTATGTTTCTAAATTAATGAACAAAATTAGAAAATTATCATTGGATTTACTTTTATAAACGGAAAGAGTTAAATCAAATAACTCTTACAAATAGAAAAACAGTCACACTTATATTCAAGAACAATACTATGAGTTCGCACAGTATGATAAAACCCACAGGAGACGAAATTTTGTTTCATAAACGTCAACGTGTTGACCGATACTATACAACTAATTAAATGCACCCTTGTCCATAGTTATTCATGAGCTACTTTTAAGAACGCATAGTGTAGGCGTAAATGTTAAATTCATAACCTCAATACTGGTTATGAATAAAGCGTATATTTCTTCTATTTTTTATTCCGTATTTGAATAGTAGTAGTAGTGATGGAAGAATTCAATATCAAGTGGCGGTCACTAACCAAACTGATAAGGAGTTCTTTTTCGCCTGACAAAAAAGCTACTTGTTTTGAGGTAAAAGTTATTATCATTAAACTACACTGTTTATACAAATCATAACATTGAGATTTTTTAATAAATTGCAAAAAAGTAGCATTAACATTTATCAGCCGGAGACGTAATGTCCATTTTCACAATTATCGCACAATTTTGTTGTAGATGCGCAAATAAGTTGACTTTGGTTCAACTTTTTGCAGATTTTTACGGATATATTAAATGTGTTCATTTATATTAATTTCAAAATTTCTGTTAAAAATCAGCTGCAGATTTTCCACCTAGTGAGAATCCGTATTTAGAAAAGAATATCAACAAAAAAATCCTAGACGCAAAATAAACACACGATTTGTCTGGGGTTAGTTGTTTGTGATGACAAACTGAAACCAATGAAAACTACGTATTTTTCCCTATGCGTTCACCGAGTGAAGAAATACTTAAGTGTTGGTTATGAAACGTGCCTATGGATATCTCAGACACTGTGAGAAAACAGAAACTTTACAGTGAGAACAATTATATTACTTATGAGAAGTACGGAAAGTCAATCCAGTTACGGTTTAGAGCAGAGTAGTTATTTAGTCACATGACTACCGAGCAAATAGTGCTGAAAAATATTAAAGAAACAGTTGGCAGCAAAAGTCATAAACCAAACCAAACATCAACATTTTATTGATCTACAAATATAAACTGCCTACTTGTACTTTAAATCTGGTATTGTTGTGTGGGTGTTTCATTACTAATTGGAATAATTTCAACTATAGAATCCTGAGCTCAAAATATGAAGATTCAACTCAAATTACCTATCTAAAATGTATCTCCCGTCTGAGTACAGGGTGTTTTATTTAAAAAATCAAATAAATTTTACACCACTCATAATCTTAATTGTCAGTAACAACTAAGAGCATTGACAGCATCCTACTAGATCGAAACAATCAAGTCAGCCCAGTACTAACTGTAGTAAGGAGAAGAGATATATGAGACTCATTATACAAGTCGACTAATAAACTACCTACATTTAACAATGGTTTATGAGTACACAATACCTAAGCTTATTTTCAATAAGTCGTACGCACTTTAATATCATAAAAGCATTTAATAATATGGAAAATTTTGATTCAAATATAAATGCATCTATTCGTTTGAAGAAATTTGGATAAATATTATGTTTTATTGTTAATACGGATTAGTTTCATTTGCGTAATAATGACAAAAAACTCCGAAATAATTAATACACATTAAATTCAAAATAGTTGTACAGTTTCATATTTAACTTAAAATAAAAAAGTGTAATGAAATTGCAATTCCGCTAGTGGTGTAGAATTTTGGAAGGATCAACCAGTAACTGGCCCCTGTTGTACGCCTTTGGTAGCAGCCAGAAACGTTTATTTGACATAATTTAGTAGGTAGATAGTATCTACACTTGTCAAATATGACAATTATATGTCGAATAGTTTTAAAGTACCGAGCACAATTTTTTTTAATTTTTACGTTTCCATCATGCAGTAGATTATCACACTTATACTTTAATTTTTTCTAATAAACTCCTACAGTATTTTCTATTTTCACGAACTTTGCAGTTTAGTTGTCCAAAAGTATGGATTTCGAGACTGTGTTCTGGGCTGTGATTTCAGCTTATCTTCTATAACTACTTTCATACAGAAAATAAGCATTCACCTAAAAGCACTTCGATTGCCACTTTTTTGTACCAACGAATGGAACATAGCAACGCCGTACTATAGCTCTCGACATTTGATCAGACAAATCAATGGAACTTTAACCTTATTATAGTCGATGATTGCCTTCGGCTTCTCAATTTGTTTGTTGTACCTCTGCACTTCAACTACCTTATTAGTATGATAAGTAGATAGAACTAACTTCTCTTTTTAGCTTTTTATTTACGACTTCCTTAGGATTTCCTAGTCGGTTTCCTAGTGCTTTTCTATCTAGAAGTATGTGGGGCTAATTGAAGGCTTGTGTACCAATTGTCAGTCACACATACTCTTCCGCTTTCCAAAAGTGTTTCTGATACCTGCAGAACAATTTTAATGTCGGAGTTTATTCCTCCATTTTCTTGTGTCTGATCTTGTTGTTTACCAGCGTATATGCTCATATTCCATGTATACCCATGGTAGCAACATAATTTATAAACTTCGATACTGTATTTTTGAGCCTTTTTTGGATTATATTGTTTGAATAGTAGTCTACCCTGAAATGGTATCGTCTCATTAATTCCAAAAAAACTTACCAGGTGTATTCGCTGTATGCAACTTGCCATGTGGCGACACCTGTAGGCTGAAATGTAAAACTTTGTCCGCCTTCTCGCACACAGTGAATATATTTTCTGATAATTTTGAATAAGTTTGTCCAAAAGTGGCTGAATTTTGTAAAGACGATCACCTTCTGGACAGAGATTATTATCAAAACAGTGCAGCATCTTTAGCAAAATTTCGAATCGGTTACGACTTATTACATTTTTGCGACATTATTTGAGAACAATCATTTTCTAGACCAATAGTCCAAAAAGTGTATTCAACGATATTTGATTGTTTTCGATTACAAATTGGGTTACGTAGTGGTTGGTTTGTTCTATAATCATATCAAGAATATCAAAGTCCACTAAAGATAGAAAGAATTGAAGTGGTTTTTCACCTTGCAACAAACAATGCTATTCTGGCTGTATATCGCTTACAAACGTTTCAATCAAATACCAGGTTGTTTTCCTTGTGCAAGTAGATTACTCTAAATTATACAGATTTATTTCACTCCCTGTTACTCTATCATTGGATCGGTCATTTTGTTTTTCTGTTAGTTGATCTAAGTTTTTTTCTACATCTGATGTTTTAATTTTTTGGCATCTGTTACTGCCAATAATTCATGTTGACTGGTTATCTATCTTGCTTCAGATTCAATATCGGTTCTATTGACTTCATCAGGTTGGAATAAGACACTTTTATGCATAATTTTATTTTACTTGTATACAAAAGAACAGGGCGGTCCTGGAACACAATCATTTTGTAAAAAAATAGCGGAACTTTCTTCTGGGTTGTAGACAGAACCATCTGAATCACAATGAAAAGGATCATCTAATTCAGAGTCGGAATTAAATACTGCATGATAGTTACAACATAAAATATATTCACAAACTAAAACTTACCATCATAATACTCTTGCTGTTTAGCTAATTCAACCATACGTTTACCACGGTTACTCATAATTTACAGTTTGCAAATACCATTAT
The DNA here is from genome assembly GCA_963243735.1 of Neocrepidodera transversa. Classification (NCBI taxonomy): domain Eukaryota; kingdom Metazoa; phylum Arthropoda; class Insecta; order Coleoptera; family Chrysomelidae; genus Neocrepidodera; species Neocrepidodera transversa. Next base: position 21,308,073 of record OY725343.1, read on the forward strand.
CAAAGCAAAACTGATGAATAGGCGCTAAAAACGAATATCGCCCACTCACGTGTCTTTTGTGTGCGCTAAAAGTATGCAACTTACCAGGCCAAAGCATACACTGGTGTCCGCTTTAATTTTTGCTCGCCCATTACGATCACCGGTGGCCGCTGCTTTTTTGATAAAATATTAATGTCAAAAATTTCTAAAAGGTATGAAATAATTTGGTTTTGGCCTAGGGGACAGTTTTTGTGAAAATTACTTGGCGGCGAACTTATTAACAAAAATACGACATACATCCCTATAAATGTTAAAGCAGACACTTTTACAATTATTACTTACAAAATATCACAAAAAAATATTTAGATTAATGGCAAAAAATCGGTTTTATTTTAAATTAATTTTCTTTCTTTATTAACCAAGTATAATTTTCATTTAAGAGCGACTTTCCTCTTCATTATCTAATTGGATTTTGTATCATTCTGATTTTCTTCAGATTTCATCAGATAAACATATATGGGCATTACAGATCTATTATGGTGGCCATTAGTTTCATTTTCAACTAATAGTCTTCTACTTGGATCTGGTAAGAAGCTGGCAATTATTATCACTAAATCTGCTCAATATAATGGTAGGGATTTGCAGTTTCCCTATTTTTGTTTTTTCTTTGTAAAGAAAATCAGAAAGGTACAAAATCCATTCAAAGTTAATAAAGGAATAAGAAATAAAATAAATTGTAAGAAAAAAACAATAATGGGGAACCTAGTAGCCCTATAACTTTATTTATATATTTTGAACCTCAAAACTTGTGCAGATTTTATCTAATAGTTGCAGGAAAAATAATTTGTATCTTGTAATTTTGTATAGATTTACCGTCCAACATCAATAATTCTATGAACTTGTAGTTTTTTAAATTTATTGGAAATTGTAATATTAATATTTGTAAATGGTCTGTTTGTAATCTTCCATAACGTCTTGTCAATATAAATATGTTTACTTACAAGTTATTTAGAAATAAAAAGTGATTTTTTCATAAATACGATTTTTATTTTAGGATTCCCTTATAATTTACAAATTATATATATACAAATAATACAATAAAAACATATTCAAAATTACATTCAGTATACTCTTTTTTCACCTACATAGTGGGCAATATAAAATACATTTTACAGTTTCCTATAAAATTTTCTTCAGCCTCAATCTGTTTTCAGTCTTTTTACTGACACCATTTCACTACCTTGTGAATTTGAGTCATCGGAAAATGTCATGTGAGAGGAAGAGAAGTCTGTGGGTCCTTGAGAATCACTTACAGTTGAAAAACCTTTACAAATAAGTCACCGATTAACCTACAGTGAATATAAATTTTGTGATATCAATTAACACCTGATATTTTGGTCTTAGAATCATGGTTTTATGTTAAAAGAGAAGTCATAATGGGGTAATTAGTAACATTTAAGAGATGCAGACAGCTTTGCTTAAGAGGCGTCAATATCATATTTTATCTTGCCTGAAATGGTTTTTGGACGGGTGCTCCGTTAATATTAAAAATAAGAAGCTGCGGTTTTCAGCAATCGATTCTATATTTAATTCTTGAGAGCGCGTTTGTGGCACTTTTTTAAAATTATTTTTAGTAAAAGTGATACGACTAGAAACTTTTTCTCTAAGTAAATTTGAAAAAAGTACAGACGCGTTCTTGTAATAAATATCATGAAAGAAATCGCATATTTTTAGTCATATATTAGGCGAGATCTCGTCCAAAAATTAATAATTATGTTTTGTGGCGCTCTACCCCATTTTGTGCAGAAAAAATTTGACTAGATTGTAGGATTACTTAACATTAACCGGATAATACTAAAAAAAAACGTTTTACACGAAATTTATTAGAATACAAGTACATTTTTCATGGGTAATTCCTAACCCCGGAAACCACAAGTCACGTGGTGTGCAGGAAATATTTGTTTAACCCCCCCCCCCTCCCCCAGAATATAATCTATCTTTCTCTGTAAGTCTGGATTATGTGACGATGCTTTATTGTATTAAAAATATATCTAATATTATATTTTACTCCGAGATGTGCTTGGGACACTTTATGCATTTATACAAAAAAAAACACACATAAGTACAATGTACTTTTATATAAATAAAATAAACTGTAATTCAAACCCCCAAAGCAAACTATAATATTAATTTTTCATATATAATTTTATTTATTGTTTTTCAATAAAGCAGATTTCCAGAAGATTTTGTATTAACAATATCTTTTTTTCACTTATAATATCACAACAACTTAAATTATTTCTAAAATTTTTTTTAAAGTCGCGAATATTTTGAAAATTATACCGAGTCACGCAGCGACGAGGGATATTTTTTTTTATTATTCATGCCCGAAAAAAATTTTCCAGGAATAATTTACGCTCGTGTGGTATTCGGTAAGAAAATTTCACACAAGTACAAATCAAATCTTGACATTTTAAATTAATTTCACCGGTTGCGAAGTCAGCCAAGGTATTGTTGTTCACATATGTTGATTTTTTGAATTATACAAACGATTTTGTCACAGTAGAAAGTAATTACTAGTTCAAAGTGTACGTACGTTAAATTCAATATTAATAATACTTATAATAGTAATTAAATGTCTTGTAGTATTATTTTGCTTATTTGATATCATTAGAGATTTGACAAGAAAGATAGTTCTACATGAAGCAATTGTAATAAAATTCAAAATGTTCACAATATTTCGTTATATAAAAAAAAATCCAACACTAAATACTAAAACTCAGATTGGTAGTAGTTCAATATATCGTCCTATGGCAACTTTAGGCCACCAAAGGTGGTAAAAATATATTTTTTACAAGCAACAAGGCCCAATTACTAAGAAATTCATATGGCGCCTCACCACAAAAAAAATTCCGGAAATTAAGTTGCCATGCCAACGACTCAAAATAAAGGCATCTTATTGGTTTCAAAATAGAGGTGAGAAATTTTCTGTAAAATATGATAGTCCAAGACACATGTAGACCACGGATTTAAACCAACTAGCTAGTAGCTCAAAAGTGCCGTTTATAATAGTTGTAAGGGAATGGTGAGTCTGGCTGGCATATACATATTGCGCAAGGTAAAATATGTGTGTTAAAAAAATCTAGCTGACCCACCGTAAAAACATACTGGGTGAAAACGAGTCAATGGATGCCTCTAATATTTTGTTTGTTCTTTTAATTTAAAAATTAGGTTTTTAGCAGTCAGACTTACCATTTCCTTTACATCACTTTTTAGCTATATGTATAGCTAGTTTTGTCAAATCCGTGGTCTAAATGTGTTGCCAGCTCTCCAACTATGAAAATGGGTATACACTACCACTCAACTTTTTGCACACTTCTAGTAAATAAGTAGTTTAATACATTTTTGTTTAGAGTTTCACTTCATGAATTATAGAAAAAATTAAAAGCCCTAGTTTTTTGGACAGAAAAAATTTTTTTACTTTCATTTCATTTTTATGGTTCAAAAGATTGTCAGAAAAAAATGAATACTAAACTAAAATTATGATGTACCAAACAATTATACTGTAACATGTCGAATATATTAACTGGAAAGCTACAAAGTGACAACTATACTAATTTTAAAATTTGGTAGTATACATAAATGGATATAATCTACAACTTGGCAAACGTAGCAAGACCCCTGAGATTTTAATGTGCCCTAGACAAGCCACCCCCTACTACCTAGACAATGCGAGAGCTCATTTTTAAATTGTCTTCTTGCACGTAGCGATGGTATAGTCCCAGACAAAATTTAAAAATATTTTTATTCATATATTATTTAAAAGATATTTTACCAAACAAAATGCCGTTTAAAAGTAAGGTGACAAATAAAGTGTTGACAGGTCAAAGTCGTGAAATTATTAACAATGTCTTGAAGTTTATTAAGCAAGAAGCAGAAGCTGGTACTCTCGTATGTTTAATTTTTTAATGTAGTTCTAAATTAAACCCAAGGTCTCACCTATTCTTAAGTAGGAATATGTGTAGATGATGGCCTTGAGGCACCTATTTTATTAAATGACCTAAAAATTGCAAGTTTTTGAAAATTAGCCCCTAAGTATTCCAAATTTCAATATAATGATATGGTAAATCAAAAATTCCAATAAATATGAATCATGTCCTGGTGCAAAATCTGACATGCCCCAACATCAAACTTTTTATACGTATAAATTTTTAAATTTAAATGTTTTTAAGGTTCATGAACGTTTTGCTGCAGCCACTGGTGCGAGTCTTAAAACGATTAAGAGAATTGAAACTGAAGGCGACAAAGTTGATAATGGTTTAATTAACATGTTTTCAACTCCTAATAAAAAGAGGAAATACAGAAAATTACCAGTTGATGAACATGATCATGCTCTTTTACGCAGAACAATAGTAAATTTCCATGTTACAGAAAAAGTGCGTACCAACATTAAAGGCAATCTACAAAAAATATCGTGAAGAAATGGGATATCAGGGAAGTAAAGAGACATTAAGGAAAGATATTAATAAAATAGGGTTTCGTTGGCGTATAGTACAAACTAATCGTCCAATCTTAATGGAACGGCAATCTATTCGACACTTAAGGATACAATTTCTAAAACGAATGCAGTTATATAGAGAAGAGAAGCGTCCGATTTTTTACATGGATGAAACTTATATTCATTCTTCTCATACACACCTTAAAGGATGGAATGATACAACAAATGATGGACTAAAGAAGCCTCTTTCCAGAAGCCCTCGTCTGATAATCGTAAATGCAGGAGGTGAAACAGGTTTCGGACCAAATTCATACATTAGGTGGAAGTCAAACTGTAGCACTGACGATTATCACGATAATATGAATTTCGATAATTATAAAAGACGGGTAACTGAAAAATTGATACCTAATTTAATAAGTAAAAGTGTAATTGTTATTGATAATGCGCCCTATCACAACAAATTAAAAGAGACATTACCAACCTCTACAACAAGAAAATTAATTATGCAGGAATGGTTAAGGTCGCGAAACATTCCTTTTGACAATAAAATGTTGAAACCGGAATTATATGCCCTTAACCCTATTGAATTGGTATGGGCAGCAATGAAAAATGTTACGTTTTCTTTTTAAAATATCACGACTTACTGTGATGAGTTTTTTGAACAGTTCACTGTTGAAGAATGGAAAAAGCGGTGTTTCGTACCTTACCTGTAGAAAGTATACAATTCATAAACAGGGTTGCCAACTTATAAAATTAAGCAAAACTATTCACAACGGGCTGCTTCCCATAAGCGCCAGTTCCTAATTTGGATCCTTGGTTAAAAGAGGTTTATCTGTTTGATTCCAATGAAACTCAATATGTAAATTTAAGAAGTATTTACTAAAATGATTATAATTAAGTATATAAAAGATATAAAAAGTGTAAAATAAAGGGTAACTAAAATGTAAAATAAAAGGTAAATAAATGTAAAATAAAATGTAAACTAAAAGGTAAATAAAATATAAATATAGAGATGTATAAAAGATAAAAAAGGTGGTGAAAAAAATGTATAAAATAAACAAAGGTGAATAAACCGACGACAATAAACCAATAAAAATGACTTGATTAGGCTAGTTCGTAAACTACTTAATATAATTTTAACAATTTAGTCTGCTAGCTACAGAGAATTAAACCAATTATCTTAATAATATTCCGATGTTTTCTGTATAACGATAATAATGGTTAACTCATCAAAGTACTAATTGGACCACTTATCTTAGTGATATATAGGAGATATATCACTCCAAATAGCAATTAGAGCTTCCTTAGCTCTGGTGAGATTAAAGATCCACAATATTGGCACTGTTCGCTTCACGTACACAACACTCTGTATACAGGACAATTGCACCAATACACAATACTCTCAATGGAGGGGGGGGGGGTTGGTTTAGGTGGGTACCGAATTTAAATAATACGGTAAACTATCAAAAAAAACACAAACTATAACTTTGAGTGCAGGACACTTGCTTTCTATACGGCTACTCTTTGCCTATTGCATAAAAACTACCTAACTAAGGGAATACAGCCCTACGATAACCGTACGACCCCGATAAAAAATCTAAAAATAGCACATTCTCAAGAATTGGCTACGCGGAGCGACGAATTTCACCTTCGTCAATCAACATATCGATGGTCACACAAGGGAAGATGAGTTTTGAAACAAAATATAATTTTATGGTCGGGGTGGCCCGAACAAGCGGTGTGATCGTGCGAAACGTTTTGAAAAATAATTTATAGAAAGTGAACCAATGATTGACAACATTGTTGAAGACATAATTATAAATTTAAATGGTGACTCTGATACAAATTCAGACACCGAGAGCAGCGACAACGATGAATATCCATCCTGAGGAACCGGCAAATGTACGAGTATGTAGCGATTTATCGGGTATTGAAGAACTTTCGGACGCAAACGAACCATCACGTCTATGTAGCTGGAATACCCCCTACGGCAGAATTTAAAGGGACGTGTGCAGGATTTATGTGCTAATTTCGGACGCCAATAAAAAATTTTGTGCTCTTTTTTTTTAAAAATTACAAGTGGTTCTGCTGGCTTCAGACCAAGCTGGAATACCCCAGGTCAAATATATTGGAAAAAAAATTGAAAAACATTTTTCTTATCTCCTATTTATGTGCTAATTTCGGACAACAATAAAAAATTTTGTGCTCTTCTTTTTTAAAAAATACAAGTGGTTCTGCTGGCTTCAGACCAAGCTGAAATACCCCAGGTCAAATATATTTGAAAAAAAAATTGAAAAACATTTTTGGCTATCTCCTATTTATGTGATAATTTCGGACGCCAATAACAAATTTTGTGCTCTTCTTTTTTAAAAAATACAAGTGGTTTTGCTGGCTTCAGACCAAGCTGGAATACCCCAGGTCAAATATATTGGAAAAAAAATTGAAAAACATTTTTCTTATCTCCTATTTATGTGCTAATTTCGGACGACAATAAAAAATTTTGTGCTCTTCTTTTTTAAAAAATACAAGTGGTTCTGCTGGCTTCAGACCAAGCTGAAATACCCCAGGTCAAATATATTGGAAAATAAAAATTGAGAAACATTTTTGTTATCTCCTATTTATGTGTTAATTTACATTTCTCCACGACCATTACTGAATGCATGAATTCTGAAATCATTTTTAATAATAGAATGTAAACATTCACACTTTGAGTCTGAATATTTATTCTATAATACTTGCCTCTTATGCATTTTGCATGTATTTTCATTCTTTATCAAGGTAAAGAATGGATTTTCTGTCCCTAGAGGAAATTCCTGAAGCTAGATTACAAAATTTTTTATTCGCGTCCAAAATTAGCACATAAACAGGAGATAACAAAAATGTTTTTCAATTTTTTATTTTCCAATATATTTGACCTGGGATATTCCAGCATGGTCTGAAGCCAGCAGAACCACTTGTATTTTTTAAAAAAGAAGAGCACAAAAATTTTTATTGGCGTCCGAAATTAGCACATAAATAGGAGATAACAAAAATGTTTTTCAATTTTTATTTTCCAATATATTTGACCTGGGATATTCCAGCATGGTCTGAAGCCAGCAGAACCACTTGTATTTTTTAAAAAAGAAGAGCACAAAAATTTTTATTGGCGTCCGAAATTAGACCATAAATAGGAGATAACAAAAATGTTTTTCAATTTTTATTTTCCAATATATTTGACCTGGGGTATTCCAGCATGGTCTGAAGCCAACAGAACCACTTGAATTTTTTAAAAAAGAGCACAAAAATTTTTATTGGCGTCCGAAATTAGCACATAAATAGGAGATAACAAAAATGTTTTTCAATTTTTTATTTTCCAATACATTTGACCTGGGATATTCCAGCATGGTCTGAAGCCAGCAGAACCACTTGAATTTTTTAAAAAAGAAGAGCACAAAAATTTTTATTGGCGTCCGAAATTAGCACATAAATAGGAGATAACAAAAATGTTTTTCAATTTTTATTTTCCAATATATTTGACCTGGGGTATTCCAGCATGGTCTGAAGCCAACAGAACCACTTGAATTTTTTAAAAAAGAGCACAAAAATTTTTATTGGCGTCCGAAATTAGCACATAAATAGGAGATAACAAAAATGTTTTTCAATTTTTATTTTCCAATATATTTGACCTGGGGTATTCCAGCTTGGTCTGAAGCCAGCAGAACCACTTGTATTTTTTAAAAAAGATGAGCACAAAATTTTTTATTGGCGTCCGAAATTAGCACATAAATAGAAGATAACAAAAATGTTTTTCAATTTTTTTTTTCCAATATATTTGACCTGGTGTATTCCAGCTTGGTCTGAAGCCAGCAGAACCATTTGTAATTTTTAAAAGAAAAGAGTACAAAATTTTTTATTGGCGTCCGAAATTAGCACATAAACAGCACATAAATCCTGCGCATGTCCCATTAAATTCTGCCGTAGGGGGTATTCCAGCTACATAGACGTCGAACCATCTACGAGTGAAGAAAGAACCTATGCAAATTTGACTTCTATTAAGTTTGATTGAATTTAGAAAGTTTTGTAAACTGATTAAAAATTAATTGAAAATTAACAAGTAATTAATAATTGTAAACAATTTTAATTAGGTTTTATTTGTACATTTTATTTTCGTATTTTCGATTCTTCCATTTTTTACCGTCCCCCCATTTCCCTCCCATTTACCCATTTTAAATATTAAAATTTATTTTTTAATCAATTTAATATTTTTTCTTTGAATTGAAGGAAACTACACTTTAATTTGTATTAAAAAAATATACAAATTTTTGTTTTTTCGATTGGTTTATTTTTCATCTGTCCCCTACTGATACTTTTTTGTTGATTTTATACTACATAACAATAGTGTACCTTGCCATCATATCAACAACAACAAAATTATAAACATATTTGAATAATTGTGAAGTTCGTGTTAAAATTTAGAAAAGTAACGAAATCTGCCCGAGTACCGAGCAATAGTTCTCAACTTATTTCACCGATTGTACTTTCCCGCATAATGAGTTATTGCTATCCTTTACGGGGGCTGAGTTCTCTGTTTATCTTCTGCGCATTTCAGGGGTCTTGCTACGTTTGCCAAGCTGTATTAATCTAAAATATTTTGGACAATGCGGCGTTGTCGCTTCTACCAGAAAGTAGTAGTAACTTTGATTTTTCAAATGAAACACCCTGTATAGAAAATAGAATATCATTTTATGAATTCTTATCACTTTCTCGACAACTCCATTTAATATTTTCCTATATCTATCTGTGATCATTTGCGAAATAAAAATTAATTTCTATTTTTTTTTGGCCAAACAAGACCTTAAAAAAATTCTTAAGTACTAAGACGATAAAATTCAAAATGATGTAAGGTGATACGTGAGCCTTCTCCCCTCAGACCCAAATTTTGATTACCTCATACAATGTCTAATTAACACTCATTATGAACATCATAACATTTTAGTTGTTTTACTATTCTCTTTTTCTGGCAATCTTCTGAACAACAAAATTATTAAAAATGTAATCAAAGTAAAAAACATTTTTTCTGTCCAAAAAACTAGGTCTTTCAATTTTTTCTATAATTCATAAAGTGAAACTCAAAACAAAAGTGTATTAAACTACTTATTTACTACCAGTATGCAGAAAGCTGAGTGGTATTGCCTCCTTTTCTTTTTTTTTACTTTATTTTTTATGTACACCCATTTTCATGGTCGGGGAGCTGGCGACACATCTAGACCACGGATTTGACCCAACTACCTATACAGATCTGGTAATATTTTTAAGGAACATAGGGAATTTGTAATGAGAGGAAGAAGAATGTATTTATGCAACGATTCAATGCGAATAAATAAGACGAAACATTGACTCCACCCTATTCCACCACTCTGAGGGTAATGTGTTGATGAGAGCGATAAACTCTCATGTCTCAGACTGTCCGTGTATTTCCCCAAACGCAGACGTAGATCCCATGCGATACGATAAATTACGAATGTATTTAAAAAGGAGTATACCAAAATATTTTGTTCTTATTCCTCGCATATCATTTATTGTGCTTCTTGTCTGTTGCATGACATTCCCTATGTCCCTCAAAATTTTGGCCAAATCTGTATAGCTCAAAAGTGTCGTTTATAATATTTGTAGAGGGAATGGTAAGTCTGGCTGCCAAAAACCTAATTTTTAAACTTAAAGAACGACCAAAATATTGTAGGTGTACATTGGCTCATGGTCACCTGGTATGTTAAAAGCATTTGATCGTCTTTTTCCATGAACTTTTGTGGTAATTCGAAATTTCGATTCATCCATGGTTTCACCCACCACCTACAGGGTTTTCGTCTCCTTTTATGCTTCAATGCCACTACTACACAGGTAGCAGTTAAAATGATAACAGCAACTTCCTTCTTTTTTTGTAACATTTTCATATAAACAATGAAAAACACTAGAAGATATAACTAATATATTCTAAGGGAGAACAAAATCTGTTTTAAATCAGTTGTCAATATCTCAATGCCAATCATTTGTATGTTTTCATCACTGCTTGTCAATGCGAGATGAAGTAAAAATTGCTTCGAACTTGATTAAATGTATTGCGTTGCGTGAAAATTGCATTGCATGAAAATAGCACAATGCTATAGATCCAAAACATGAGGATTTAACTCGATATATTTGACAAAATCACTCGACCTAACTGTCCCGTGATTTCAGGGTTGGCAAATATCATGATATTTATATAAATATCAAAATATCATAATATCAGATATATATCAGAAAATTTGTTCTATAGCTATAATGCAAAAAACCATTCATTAAACACATAAAACAAAGACCATTATTCTGGTAAAAACAAAAATCAAATTTTAATTCAAAATAAGTAACAAAAAGAAGAAACAAGACAAATAAAACAGAACATTTTTCCTAAATATATAATATAAATAACTTGTCAATTGGGACTTTTTTCAAATACTCTGTAGTGTGTGGATGTCCCGATGAATCGATGGTTGACATTAAGAATGAATCTCTACTTATAAATGTCGCTCAAGGAAATTTAAATAAAATGCACTTTCGTATGACTCCAATCGGCCTAGTGAGTATAGATTGTCCAACAACTAAACCGACACCTTCCAAATCCCCATTTCTCTAATTTTAACTTTGTTCTTTCGCTCCCCATATCTGTAATTTTTAACTAAGCGGTTGGTTTAGTAGTTGGACAAAGTTTAGTGGGTTTTTAATTCATAATCAAAGATTTACTTTAAACTTTTGATCTTAGATTCTTTGATAAAGAAAACAAAAAAAAAACCTAATTTCCTCTGTATGGCCTTTACATACTTTTGAGTGGTTCATCATTCTTGATGGTATACCCTGCATTTCCTTCTTGCATTTTTTACACACAGTCCAATTCCTGGAATTGCCTTGTTTAATTTTACACTCAAAATTAACCCACACGGGATGCTTGTTTCTCGGCATTTTTTTTTTTTGAAAAACACTCACGTTATAATACAATTAAAACTTGAAAGTGAATGAATATACAACTAATACCAATTTGATTTCATGAGTAAGTGTGCACGATTCACTTACAAACAGTAACTGAACCGTCTGAACCCGCGGAATATCCTAAACCAAGGAACCACGTTTCAATTTTATGCAAATTATATATCATGATATATATCATTCAATAAATATCAGATATATATCATGATATAAATCATGATATATCACTTGATATATATCGGCCAACCCTGCGTGATTTTGTCAAATAGACCTCGTTAAATTGATAATGAAAATAAATACTCAACATGAAACTTATAAAAAATTATCTGGAAAAATCTGAGCTCTAGTGGAATTACTCCCGAAATTTTTTTTTTACTCAAAATTATCCTGAGTCACTTTGCAAATTCTCAGATAGTATCAAAACTGACTTTATCACATGAGCAGAAACCCCACCATATATCAAATTGTACACAAAATAAATGTCACTAACATATTGTATAATTTACAACTATATTTTGAGTATAATCATTTAAAAGTAGACGATATAATATTTAAAATGGAAGATTTAAAGCAATTAATATTTGCTTTTTGAATGTTTTGCTTTATTTTTGACCCATTATGATTTCCCACTTAAACATGCCATTATTAAAAAAATGGTATTGTAACTCGAGTAAAATTGTTTCAGTCCATTAATAATTGAATGGCACCTACTATAACAAAAATAAAGAATATTTTCCTGTAAACTAAGCAAAACAATTACAATGATCTTAATATCAGGTGTTAATATTATACAGAGCAAAATAAATCTTGTCTGAATTAATAGGTAAAATAAAAAAATTGAATTATTACTTACATGTATTGGAATCCTCAGCTAGACTAAAATTTGAGTTAGAATTCGAAGTATCTAAAACATTAGGTTTTCTTAAATTTTCTTTATTTTCTCTATGCTTTAAAGACTTTTTGGGTTCTGTAACTGGAACCCACTTGTATATTTTCATGGTAGTATCGCCGATGGTTACCCATTTCTTCTCCCTTTAAAAAATAATCGATTAGCAATGGACCACTACGCTTCTGTATAAACTATTTACCAATGTCGGACCCTGTCGATTACGTTCATAACTTTTTTAATATCATCTTTAGCTCTGCTACGAGTCTCAGCTCGAATTGAACGAGACATTTTGTTTCAATTACGGATTTTATCACACACTATAAATTTTATTTCAAAGTTTGTACAGAATTTAGCCCTCCATTTCAGTAAACACCAAAACCGAAACTGTAAAAGGTGGGAGCAGGGTTACCAATACTGAAAATAATTTCGTTCCTTACTGAAATATTATACAATAAAATAGGGTTCCTATTTGTATTCTTAAATATAAATTACTATATATAACAATTTTTGAAAAATAAACATTTAATTTATAGAAAATAGGAAAATTTTCCGGTATTTGTCAACAATGGATGAAATGTTTGCAACAAGTCACGTGATTGTTATCCAATCAAAAAATAGTATTTTTTAGTGTTGCCAACATAAATGGTTCTTATTGCGAATTCCATTGGTAATTAGTTCTGCACCAGTGTTGCATTGACAAGAAGTTCATGAAAAATGTGAACTTTCCAATGAAATACAAAATTTTAGGTTACTTTGGTTTGTTTTCGTGCGAAAAGTATAAGGTTGGATAGAGCCCATCCAAAACTAAAGAAGAAGAAGTAAAAGGTTGTTGTTATTTTTATTTACATTTTAGAAACTAATGACACTATACCAGAGACGCTAATATATGTTTATGAGTCCTACTCAAAATAAAAGGTGCTTTTCGAGTCAAGATATTTTGAACATGGGCTTAAATTAAATAATCTTTAATGCTGTGTCTAACCTTATCCTATTTCTATGGTTTCACAGATATCAGCCATTTTTTTTTATTTTGACAGCAATAATGACCAACTTAGAACAAATAAAAATCTTAACTTTGTTTGGTGGTGGTAACCCGTTTTAGTAGTATTTCAAAATTTAAATCATGGCGGATTCTGTCGAGTTGCGTATGAGTGTAACGTCCATAAAAAGAGTAGATCCATATGTAAAAGATATTTTAGCAAGTGCCACACACGTCGCTTTGTACATATTTAACACTTCTTCGAACGAGTGGGAAAAAACCGAAACAGAAGGTGCGTTGTTTATATATAGCCGAAATGGAGAACCATTTCACAGTATTATGGTTATGAATAGGTTAAATACTGACAACCTTATAGAACCCATTGTCAAAGATTTCGATTATCAGATGCAAATACCGTTTTTACTGTACAGGAACTCGAAAAGTAAAATATTCGGTATTTGGTTTTTTAACAGGGAAGAGTGTATAAGAATCACGTTTTTAATAGAGTCTATAATGGAGGGATTCAAAGACGGTGCCGATCAAAATTCGGCTAAAAAAGAGAGCAACGTTGATATATTTAGTATGTTATCGAAAGCACAGGAAGATTTTAACAAAACGCCCACAAAACAAGACGTCGTACCCACTTTTTCATCCACTCCTAGAATTCCTGATGTGACATCAAGTGTTATGGACTTTTTCGCTAAAGCTAGCACGAAAACCGTTCAAGCTCCCGCTGTGCCTGGAAATCGCGAAGAAAACGTCCTCCAAAGGTTAATGTCCAATCCAGCACATTCCGTTGAACATATAGAAAAGCAACAAAGGTCTATAACTCCTCAAGAACAAAAATTGGTAACTAGTGGCGATAGAAGAAGCGTACCCATTTCATTTCCTAGTTCCACGGGTGAGAAAAAGTCTCGGAGTGAGAATGGTGTTAGGTTGAATAATTCTAAACCTCATTTGATGCAAAGTACTTCACCTCTTGCTTATATGTTGCAACAAAATCAACAGCAGCCTGAGAAAGAAGAAAGTCGAGACCTGTTGAGCAGTTCTCCATTTGGACAGGTAAGAAATTAAAATAGTTTGTTATGAGGAATACATATGTCTTTTTCATGTAGAAATTCTACTTTGTTGTTTTTTTTCTGTAACAGTTTGATAGGGATAACAATCTAACTTTTCAAGTGATGTTAGCTCTGTATTCATTTTATAAAAATTCTACCTTTTTTTAGTATTAATACTAGTTGTTTCTCAGCGCAAACAGTTTGTTTAAACTTTTTTAGTGAAATCAGATACATGTTTTTCATAAACGATTAAAAATAGACCACTTTATAAAACATGGATTAGTAAGTTTGTTTACTATTTGTTATTTTTTTTAGTTTTTGGATTCAAATAAGCCTCATTTAATGACCCCCATGATGTTCACAACACCTAAGTCGAATGAAACGTTGGAAACCTCTCAACAAGATCAAATTGACTTGTTGACAGAAAAGCAGCTAGCGCAAGCTTTAATCTACCTTTTGAAGAATAATTCCGATTTTACAAAACAAATTCATGAAGCCTATGTGAAATCAATCATGGAAAAGGTAAATCTCAGTACTAATAAGTCCTTTTTATAAAATAGTATTAGTTGTTTTATCTATTTTTGACAATTAAGTTGTAACTTGATATTTTTAAAACTTGTTACATAATTCTGACTGAGTTAACGTAACATTAAGTAGTTTTAAACAAAAAAAATTCTTAGTTTACCTACTTGCAAACAGTGATTTTTTAAATACTTTGATTCCATAAGGTTGTTAAATTATTAATTATACTGTAAAATATTTTATAGCTATTGTATTTATGTAGTCAAACTTGTTTTGGAATACAAACATACGTGATACAGTTTGTCCATTTTTTATTTACCCTTATTATCCATGAAAATATTGTTTAATATATGTATATAATTGTGGTATTAGATTATTTCAAAGAACAACATCTATAACACGTATCAAAAGGTCTTTACATTTTCAATTTCAGTTTTATTGTGTTAAGACAAATTACATTGTAATTTGTCTACACTCGTCAATAAGTATAAAACTAATTAAAATGTTAAAATACTACAAATACATATAGACAATGAAAGAAAATAAAACTTATCAGATATACATTTTCTTTCAGAAAATCTTTTGTATTTTTGGAGAATTTTATTGTGTAGTAAACACCCCTCAAGGTTATTATACATCTTAATATGTAAAATTTGAAGAGTTGTGATTACTTGTTGATATAAAAAAGGGCAAACTTACTTGCATATTCCTTGTTTGATATTTGTTGGAGTTGTTATTAGTATTATAATTCCTCTTAGCATAAATTAAACATTCATTGATTCACACATGTTAAAATTCCTAATTTTTTAAAAAGTGGAAGATAACTGTCTGTGAATTTAGCTCTAGTTATTATTCGAAAAGCTTTCTTTTGTGAAATTAAAACTTTGCCTATACGACATGATCCTCCTCACAGAAGTATACCATAGGAGATAATACTGTGAAATAAGCCATTAGTAGTACCTTGTCATGTACTTGGTTTATTAGATGTCTTTAACGATGTGTGTAATTCGATAAAGGATTTAAAAGATTATTTACATAGTTAGATACTTTATTTAATTAGGTTAAAACTAACATACAAAAAAATATATAAAATTTCAAATATAGTAATTACAATTAAAGATAATTATTATTAACATAATCCCAGTTAATTTTATTAGACATTTAAAAGATACTTTAAAAACACATTCACTCATACAGTCCTCTTAATTAACATAACATTAGGAATTAACAATAAAACAATAGTAATAGTACAGTTGAAAGAATGAACACATATTCATTAAATAGCAAGAGACAAGTTAAAATAATATTTTATTAGATTTAATGACAGTTCTTATTTATTTTTTTAAATCTTGCTAGGGAGTTCGTTAAATTCTTGAAAACCTTTGAACAGTAGTGGTGCCTTTTTATTAGAATAATTGACTCTGCGGTTAATAACCCTAATATTCCTGGCTACACCACCATACATAATGGAGGAGACTTCAACAAAAATGATGGTATTTTAACACTAATTAAATCTGATCTTAATTATAACTAATCACAAATTTAATATA
The DNA here is from genome assembly GCA_963243735.1 of Neocrepidodera transversa. Lineage (NCBI taxonomy): Eukaryota > Metazoa > Arthropoda > Insecta > Coleoptera > Chrysomelidae > Neocrepidodera > Neocrepidodera transversa. Next base: position 21,324,544 of record OY725343.1, read on the forward strand.
TGCGGAGTTTCTCTTTCTATCATAAATCTATCAATTTTTAATGTATCCTACAGAATAATATAGTTATACAGACCAAACTTGACTTCCTTCATTGAGGAACTTGATACATATTTGTATGTTTTATAAGTTGAAATGTGAGCAGACGTGTCTAAGTGTGCTCCCGTTTTAAAGTGAAATTTCTGTGGAGTTAAGGTTAATTAAAGTGTTTTTAACATTGGAATAAACTGCTAAATCTACCTCCATGGGAAGATATAAACAATACAGTGTTATCTGTTAAACTATAAGAGTTAAATTTTGCAAAAAGTGCACTTAATATTACTTCTTCTATAAACTTATTTCATAAAAAGTGGTCATCAACTTATTTTATCTTTATGTTTTTTTTTGTGAGACTTGTCAAAAATAAATAATAGACTCGCCAGTGGCGTCCTGCTGTTTTGATGATCTTAAAATGGAGTGTAATATCTGCAAGGAGGTTAAACACCCGACCCATGTGACTACTATGGAAATTTGATATGCTTAGACTGTACAAAATTATCTGCGTCCGAAATACGGTGGTTGGGCGTTTGCTAAAGTTTCACTGTAAAAAATGCCGTGACTACGGACTAATAGATATCATTTTAGGACAATGTAAAGATAAAGATCAGATCAAAGATAAAGAAGAAATAATTAATTTGTTAAAATCCAAAATCAGTCAGATAGAAAAGGTTAAACATTCTGCTCCCACCTTTGCTCAACATCAAAATATCAATATCCAGAAGCAAACTACTAAAGATAATTTTCCTAGCATCATCGTCAAACCTAAAAATGCCAACCAAAGACCTGATAAAACTAAAGAGGATGGTGAAAAAGCTATTGATCTAAACAATTTGAAAGTGGGTGTACATAGTTTAAAAATTGCAAATAACAAAACAAGAAACCCTAGAGTAATGATCATCATATACCGAAATAGGGAAGAGACTAATATGTTGGAAGAAAACATGAAAACAAAATTACGAAAAGACTACATTGTAGAATTAAGCAAGATGAGGAAACCTAGAATAAAAATAGTGAACTTTAATCAAAAATTAGATAAAGGAAAAATTGAAGAATCTATAGCTGAACGAATAACCTACTGAGTGACGAGATCAAAGTAGTCTTTATAAGGAAACCCCAGGATTCCAGTTCCTCAACAGTGTTCTGTGAATGTAGCCTTCAAATTTTAAAACAATTAGGTAAACTTTTTATTATCTGTCAAAGATATACGATATATGAAGACTTGGATATTCAAAGGTGTCATGAAAAAACCATCTGTCCTAAGGATAAAGTATGCTGCAAAAACTGTAAGGTATCAAATACTAAATATAATAATAACTATCCCACCACGCCACCGATGCAAACTGTAAAACACTTGAATTTCTCAAACAGGTGCTGCGTAGTAAAACGGATTATTGTGATTCTTAACTGTTATCAATAATTTTTTTTTTTTGAAATGTCCAATCATCGGAAAAACTCATATATAAAATTTGCTAACTTAAATTTAAGGTCACTATTTCGCAAACGATTTTTCACTATTAATTAATGATGCGTTTGATGTTGTATATGTCACAGAAACTTGGTTAAGTACCGAAATAAACTCAGGTATAGTTGCTTTAGACCATTTTAATTTTTTTAGGAAAGATAGGTTACATAGAGTGGGAGGTGGTGTGGCATGTTACGTAAAAAAGTGCTTTCCATGTGAATCTGTAAATTTGTATATTAATAATATATTCTTTGATTATCTCCTTAAAATAAAGATTGAAACATATAATTTGGCTTCAGTCGTCATATATCGGCCTCCCAATGTTAATGTTACCAAGCTCTTATCAGTAAATAGAATGTCCATTAACTTTTAAAGATTCAGTAAGTATAGGCAATGACGTTTAGCATAAAACTTTACAAGTTGATTTTTTGTACAATTGTCACAATCTAAACGTCCTTGACATTAGTTATAGAACCGTTAAAGTTAATGAACGTTCTATCTACTGATAGATAGACTTTCTAAATGATACTATTCCCCATTTGTTAGCAGAATATGATTGTTCAATTATTACTGGTGATTTAAATGTAAATATGTTACTACCTAATTTAGTTCTTGATTTATTTGATACATATGTAATGTATTCAATGAGCCTTCAAGGATCGCGGCAAATTCTTCTACCTTGATTGAACCTATTTTTATCAGCTGTAATGACATTTGTCGCAATTGTGGCACCATTTCAGTCCATTTTACTGACCATAATAAAATCCCGTTTTGTACATTCGATATTACAGTAAGAAAAATAAAGCAAAAATTCTTAACCCTAAGAAACTTCAAAGATCTTAATATCGAACATTTTAAAAGAGATCTCTCCTTGTTTCCTTGAGATAACATTTTTTTCATTGATAATATTAATGAGAAAGTTAAACTTTTAACTGACAACGTAATAAGTGTATTCGATACTCACGCCCCTTTTAGAACTTTCAGAATCAGTATACCACCAGCTCCTTGGCTTACAGAAAACCTAAAACCGATTCTCAAAGAAAGAGATAAAGCTTTATACAAATTTAATTGTTCAAAAACTCCTGGAAACTGGGACCACTATAAAATGTGCAGGAACTTTGCTTTGATTATTTTCTTAGCGTTTTCAATTAGTCTGACAACTGTAGCGACAAAATAATATTTTATTCAAATAACAAATTTGGTGATAGCACGTTTGTATTTAATCTCGTTAATCAAAATACAGTTCTCGAACCTATAAACTCTATTAAGCAAATGCTAGTGGAAAAGACTGTATTTCATTGCATATCATAAAGTTATGCTGGCCAACAATTGCCGACCATATTACCCACATCATTGACTGTTGTCTCCAATGTGGATACTTCCCAAAATCTTGGCGTGAATCCATTGTCTGTCCAATTCCAAAAACAACTAGTCCAGATTCTGTCAGTGATCTTCGTCCAAAAAGCTTATTACCGGTTATCTCAAAAATTATTGAAAGAGTGGTATACTCTCAACTGTATCGATATGTTTCAGAAAATAATATTTTACCTAGTGAACAATTGGGCTTTCGTAAGGGTCACAACACTAGTTCAGCTATGCTAAATTTGACTGATAATATTATGCGAGCCATGGATAAAAAGATGGGTGTCGTTTTAGTTAGCTTAGATTACTCGAAAGTTTTTGATCTAATTGATCATGAGTTGTTGTGGGCAAAACTTAAATATTATGGTTGCGATAATACAGTAATATCCTTCTTTAAGTTTCTTATATATACATCAGACTTACCTAAAATACTAAATAATTGCATATCACAACTATATGCTGATGACATACAAATAATACTTTTTTTTGATCTTACTGACATTGATAATGTAACACACTCAGTAAAAAATGACCTAACTTTGATTGCACACTATTCTAAAGATCATAATTTGACTATTAATCCGTTAAATACGACATCCTTAATTGCCACATCACAGACCATTATCCGGTTTTAATACAGGTAAATTATAAATTAAATACAAAAACTCTACATTCTAATCTAAAAGTAATAACTAAAATAGACAAACATATACTACAAACCGTAATAAAAACTAGAAACTGTTTAGTAACCACATCGAGAATTAAAAAATTTACATAAAAAGCAGGACAAAGTATTCGAAAATAAAACCATGGATAACAGAAGGTTTAATTGTATCTATAAAACATAAAGACAAATAAAAAAAAGACTAAAACTTCACTGGAACATAAATACAAAACTTATGGAAACAGACTGAATGTCTTGTTAAAAAAATCCAAAAATGGCTATTATTTCAGGCAAATTGAGGGCAACAAAAATAAATATAAAAAACTAATATCTGACGCTACCAACAAAAATACAAATAAAAAACCTACACTTCAAATTGTTAATGACGAAAACCTTGCATTTAAATAAAACACACAAATGGCCAATTATTGTAATGACTACTTCATCAATATTGGTCTTAATATGGTAACAAATATAAAAAAAAACTACTTTCACAGAAAAAATTATAACATCATGTTTCTTAATCCTGTTACTGACAATGAATTAATTGAACATATATCCTCGTTAAAAAGTAATACTTTCCAGGAATTGACGGAATAACAGCTGACATAAAAAACAATCATCAATATATTCTAAAAGTACGTAAACATATAATTAACTTTATATTTCTGAATGGTGTTGTCCCCAGACAATTTAAATCTTCTATATTTACTTCCATTCATAAATCTAGAGATAATTCAATAATCTTAAATTATAGACCGATAAGTGTGATCAATAATTTTGGTAAAATATTTGAAAAGTGCTTGAAAAAAATTAAAAAGTGGGAAATATGAGCCAACTTTCAAATTATTACTTATCAAGGCTTTAGAAAAATGTTAAGAGAAGTGTACTTTTGTTATAAAGATTGTTGATGGCGTTTATTTTTGCAAAATGGTTATCTACATAAGTAGGGTGAATTATAAATAATAATAAAAAGTCAAAGATACAAGCGAAATATCTATATTGATTCCTTATTTGTTTTAGTTATTTAGTTAGGAAAAATTATTCTTTTTCGAGCTGTTTATACTTAAGATATTTTGACTATTACTTTTATTCTTTTTAAAAATAGTTTGTTTTTTGCAAGTGTTTGAAAATATCGCGCAGATATTAAGTATAAATATATCGAAAAATAATCATTTTCCATAGCAATTAAAAGAAATTATTTTTCTTTAATTATGTGGATTCTAAGTTAAATTATTTCCAAATTTAGAAATTATCTATTAACTAGTCTTGTCAATTTTTAATTTGAACGCTATATTTCAGTAGTAGGGAGTATCATTTGAACCCCCCCCCCTTTATTCAGCAAAATTTCAATATTTTTGAGTTAAAATGTTTACCATTAGAAATAAGAAAGAGCAAAAAAATAACTGATTGATGAAAAATATTATTAGTTTTATAAAAGATACAAAAATTCTAAAAAACATCATTCCTTTTAATATAATTTAGAATTTCGAAGATATTAGACTACCATCCTTCCCTTCCTTACTTCAAAGTCGTGATCACGTCACGCTTTAAAATCACTGATATCAAAAAATCACAGTAACGATTCACACTGTGATTGTGAAATCACGATATCCTACCATCACTACTTGTGGTAGCACCACAGTTACTGTTCGCTGACAATACGTCGTACCTTATTTTACCATATTTTATTATTTCCCCTTTTCCTGTACAATTTTCTTTCCTTTACCGCCTGTGTTAGAATTGTTTAAACAATTTTATATTTTCGCTTTCTAAAAATAATATCAACAATTTAAAATTAACCTTCTGGCCTGATAATGGCAGTTTGCCGAAACCAGTTGCCAACCTTCTTCAATATTAATAAAATTTGTGGTACCCGACATTGGAGTTTTATTACTTCAAATAATCTTTGATTTATTTTTATTTTGTAAATTAGGAAAATAAAACATACAATTCAGTCAAAATAGCATTTATCATAAAAATATTTTACAAAAATACTTGGTAAATTGATTATACCTACAAACAAGAAACAGTATAAAGACCAATTGGTAATTTAAGCATCACCTCCACAATCGTTACTCTACTTTACTCTTTTCTATTTCAAATCCCACTATAAGCATAAGTTTGTCGAGGTCAACGTTTATATTAGCAATTGATTTTAACAATACATAAATAAGTAAACAATATACATAATTTTCTTCAAAATTAAATCTAAAACGGAAAACGTACGAACTATACATATTTACAAAAGTAGGTACATTTTTAGTACATTTTCTCCTGCTTTTAATGATATTAAATAAAACGAAAAAATTATTTTTACTTAATGTATATTATATTCTCACTTTTTATTTGAGCAATCCATAGATATAAAGGAGAATGCCAATGTAACAAATTAAATCCCCCATGATTGTAGTGAGGCCTGTAGTCATAGCCAAATGGCCGTGATCTCAATAATCATCAGTAACCTCGGAGCGCCACGGTAACAAGCTTTGTCCTTTGTGGTTCACTCATAAGGGGGAAAACTATAAGAGAATTATTGTTAATGTGGAATAAAATCTCTCCTTAATGAAGCTATCTAAATCTATCTAGGTGTGTGATCAGCACTTATTTTGTATTTTATCATTTTACAAATTTCTTTCTACTGTCTTATCTTTCGTTTTGTTATTTCGGTTATGAATTATATTACTTCCTGTATCATATTGATTTTGATCTATAGGGGAAAGAAACAACCATGAAAATGGTTTAAGACTTAGTTATAGAACTAAAGCGGCATTGTCACATAGCATTCGACTGTGAAAACAGTTAAACTGCGGAGATGGGAGGGCGAATACTACTGCGATGTTCTGTTTGACAGAATAGGACATAATTAGAATTTTTTTTCACGAAATGGCGCCAAATAAAGAAACAGTGGTTAGGTGTGGAATAACTTTTTTGTAATAAAAAAAAAGTTATTCCTGTTTATTTATTTGGCGCCATACTATATTATACTAAGAAAAAGTGCAGAGTAAAATTTTACTTGTGTATCTTGAGTTGGGGAAGTTTATGAGCAATTATTACATTTGAAAAGTGCATATGCTTAAATCAAGGCACCGTTGTCAAGTAAAGCTTAGCTGTACTTGCACCTTTTTTCCGGTATCAAATATTTTCTTTTTTTACGAGGTTCAGTTAAACCCTTAGATCATTTATGTTGCGCTAGATACGGCATCATGTAGTATTTGTTTGGTAGAAGAGGGGTAATTGATGACAGCGTACTCTAATTCGGGCACTTTTAATATGGTTTTGTATTATGTTGACTTTATCTTATATAATTATTTATGCTCTTGATATAATTCGATTAGTGTAAAAATTTGGTCATCTGAGAATGCAATTTGTTTTACTTTCACACTAGAAATATTTATAGTTATCGCAGTAGCTGGTATAACAGTCGACTGCGATCGCATTCGTATATGATTCACAGTTGACAGTTACGCTCCTTTCACATTATACGATGTGGCACGTACGATTAAAAAACGTACGATTTTATATCGTGTGCATTGTGGTTTCACATTATACGATTTTTTGCCGTTGGTTGATTTTTGGGAAAATGAACTGAAGTTGAATTTTTCTTTAAATATTAATTAATAAATACTTTCCATATGCATTTTTGTCTGTATCACTAATCTCATCAAATTCTGATTTCAGTGCCAAATAAACTTCCTTCCCAGCATTCCGTGTCGCGATTCGGTCTTTGTAAATATCTAGCTTTGTCTTACAATACAGGTTTGGCTGCAATAAGCGAAATTAAAACTTCAACGTCAATTTCTTCCATTTAAACAATAACAAACCAAAAATATCAAAAAGCAATAAAACAAATCGATAAGAAGTACTATATATGCACATTTCAAAGTAGCTACCGTACGACTAAAAAACGTATAATGTGAATGCGCTCTTTTAGTTATGTGTACCACTGAGACAGACGTACGATAAATAAACGTACGATTCCAGTGGCACTGGACGGCTGGTAATACGACTAAAAATCGTGTAATCTGAATGGGGCAATGCTCTTCTTCAGCCGACGATTTTTAATCGTACGGGCCAAATCGTATAATGTGAAAGGAGCGTTAGACCACACCCACCTACAGTCGCTACTATGACAGTCTAATGCTATGTGAAACTGCCGCTTAAGAATGAGCACCATATTAAAAGAAAAACATACTTAAAAAACATAGATTACATAGGATAATAATGAATGCACGTTCTTATAGAGGAGCAGACAGAGATTCAGATCATTATTCCGTTGAGATAGGACTACGGTAAATTTAAAATTAAACGAAATAACACTAAAATCAGATATTTCGTAAAAAAAAGATTGCTCAAATTATTGATATAGAACATAATATAAAAGGAGCAACACACAAAAAAGAAGACATAAAATAGGAAAGGATGGCTGGACAATCAATGCAAAGATAACAGATTACACTAAAGAAGGGATACAGAGAAAATGTTACAAACCCGTGGACAAACTACAGTATAATAAGAACAAATTACAATAGGCGAGATCCCTAATTTCTGGAAAAAATACCACAACCTTCAGAACGATTAGAAAAGTGGTTAGATTAAAAAAAAAAAAATTTCGAAGTAGGTCTTCCAAAATAAATTCTAAAAGATTCCTATTTGAACACTGCGATATGCACCGGAGCGCTGGATTAGTGAGCAAGTGCTCTCAAGGTTATCACCAGAAAAAATAATGACATAGTATTCGGTATACATAGATATTACTCAAGAATAACTAAATCGAGAACAGCCATCAACTACGAAGTCTTCATTTCAATATACTGACAAAAGTTCGTGTTTTATTCATAGAATGAAACTGAATATCATTTCTTCAAAAGTTCCGAAAAATAATGAAACTGGCAACTAAAGAATTGCCAAAGTACTGATGCCGTCAGAAGAAGCGGAAATAACGCTCGTAACCTTCTGTTACCTTTATTAATAACGCTTTTGTTTGAATGTCTCACTAAATTGGAGGATTTTCGAGCAGCGTTTATTCAAATATTACATATATTCTAAGAAAATCTATGCATACATATTTTTTCACTATATTTCGACTACAAGCACATTTGAACCAAATTTACGCATTAGAGATCTCGCCTATTATATTATGCAGGATGAAGAAAAGTTTTAGAAAACAAGCTAAAAAACCTTCAAGAGAAAAGATTAAATATTTTTAAAACAATTATCAAGATATTCACAAAGGAGACAAGGGGGTTGCGTTATATCTGAAGAACAAAAGATAATTTAATAGGGGACGAAGAAAAAAGTAAAGAGAATATTTTAAATAGGTATTCAATGAAGAAAAAGCACAAGCTATAATAGAAGATACTTCGAAGAAGTGCTGATAAATAAAAATCCAGGAGAAAACGAAATAGCTACAGAAAATCTTAAGTACGGATGAATATATTTAAATAATGAACTATATAAAATAATATATTGTATCTGAACAAAGACTACCAAGTAGATGGGAGAAAGCTATAATATACAAAAAAGGAAATATGTGGTGCTGTGAGAACTATAGATTAGACACCTTTTACAAAAATAATTATTCATAAAGAATCGATCAACAATTGCTAGTATAGTATAGTATATTTTTACATTAAAAAAAATACTAACAGAGGCTTACGAATATGAGATACCAATGCATATTCTGTTTATTGCCGTAATTTCGAGTTTTCGAAAACTCAAAGTTACGAGAATAAAGTTCTTTATAGGTATATACCTTATATACAGTAGCGAGAAAGTAAAAATACGTCAAAGATTAACATCATTTTTGGGGTTTTTAACGAAGCTGAATCGATTGCCGATTGTCTCTATCTCTCACCGTTCTCCAGTTGAATCAGGCTGACAGACGGACAAAAACGTTATATAAGTTTTTTTTCTTCTTCGAAAACTCTAAAAGGACGAAACAGAGCTGAACAATATGAGGTGCCAAATATAAAAATGAATGATCATTATAGGTCTGTTCGTACAGAAATCACTTAGTCAGATATATCTGAGAAAATTCCCAATTTTTGTGATTGGCCGACTAGTTTGGGATTGCTATACAAACAAACCTTACATTTCCTATCTTATAATTATTGTCTAATGTTAGTAAAGAATAATCACATTTCTATTCATATTTTCTCTTATTTATTTACAATTGTTACTGTTATCAAAAATAATATAAATTTCAAAAAATAATCAGTCAATTTCGAAATACTGTTTAATAAGATCTCAAGGTCCAAACATATGTCAAAGTTTATTTTGACAGATCTTTATTCACAGCCTAGAATCTAACAAACTATATGATTGATGGCCTAATTATTTGAAAAAACAAACAGTAAGTAAAAAAGATTTTAAAGAACAGTAACGGTCAGTCTACTAGACTCACTTATGATGAAAAATTCTTTTGAATACAAAATTTATTCTCAGTTTCAGTATTTGCAACGTTAACTTTAGAACAAGGCGGTTTTTCCTTTCCGATTTCCAAAATAATAGATTTTCCGGATTCCTCGTAATTGATGAGGTTATATCTTGCATGAGTCGTATTTTTTTTCTCTCCACTAGTGCTAGATTTTTTCTGAATCAGCGGTTCATGGAAATGCCGTTGGTACTCTTCTGTGCGATTGTAGTAAAAATCGTTGTGAGGTGATATTATGTAGTCTTTACGAAGTAGGTTGTCATAAGTTTGATGAAAATCGTCTTGAGTTTGTTTTTCTTTTGAATTTTTTGGCAATGAAATCGGCTGGATATATAAAGTTGGCCTAAAAGAAAAAATATATATTAAATGGGATAAATGGATACAAATATAATTTAAATGACAGATTTAAATAATTTGGCATCAAAATATTAAGAGTGAAACCATTGTATATAGTCTATATACATACAATGGTGAAACTAATCTTCAATTTTCATTTATTTAAAATATACTCTATCCATGAGGGTTGCGCTATTCATATTCTGATAGGACTACAATAAAACAAAACAAGTGAAAAAAAGCAATATTTTTATCGTTATTTCTGAGATTGCGCAGTAAATGAAAAGTGCGGAGGCAAACTGAATAACTTTAAAGACAAACTTTATTTACGGCGCATTGGAATAACCTTTTTTGTGGTTATATGGACACAGAAATTGTCTCTGAATGGCAGTATATTGCTATTGCTAACGTCAGTCTGTTATTGTAACCTTAACATTTGTGTTATAGTTCTTATTTACTCTTTTCGTCGAAATTTAATTATCTCAGTATAATGTTACAAATCAACTGAATATTTGACTGCCTTCTTCTTATTAATATATTAATATTTTCATCCATATTTAAGGAAAAAAACACAAACAACGAAATGTCACTAACTGCGTGCCCATAAAATACAAAAAAGTTAGGTTACTATTAAGATGTCTAAAAACCCTGAAGTTTCCACTTATACCTGTAAAAGTTTGGGTGAAACTGGGAGATTTCTACCTACTTGATTTTGACTAATTTTTGAGAGATTACTAGAGTTTCAGATTAGAAATTTCAGATGGTGCATACATCGCTCATAGTAAAATGTAACCACAGACCACATAGGGTGGTACTGAATACAGACGAATGCTCAAATCTGCAACTTTATACTGTCGAGGACTCCAACAAATCTAAACAGCGCCATCTTACAGAATTCTGATAAGCTCTATTGAACGCAACAGGTGGTACTCCCAATAAGTTCGAAACAAAATCGAATCAGTAGATACACCAGGGTTTTTAGACATCTTGGTTACTATCACTTTAATCAAAGAGACATTTTTTTAACGTTCCAAAACTCTTTTCAAATCATGCGTCATTATCGTTATCCATAATAAATATAACCACAAAAAAGGTTATGTTTTAGTTGGTTCAAAAATTCCTTAATGTTACGAAAATATATTCCTTTATAGGTATATACCTATAAAGAAATATATAACAGTATATACGGTATAAGTAACGGGAAAGTAAAAATAGGTCAAAGATTAATATCATTTTTGGGGTTTTCTACGATGCTGAATCGATTGCCGTTATCCGTTTGTCTCTATCTGTCACCGTTCTCGAGTTAAATCAGGCTAACAGACGGACGGACAAAACCGAGAGTTTTTTTCAAAACTCTAAAAGTAGTGTACAATAGTCCAAACTAATATAGCAAAAAAAACATGATACAAGAAGATAAACAGTTTAGGTTTGATAGTCTAGAATCAGACTAGGAACTAAAGGAAATTCTTTCTCGGAAAATTATTAAATTCATGTGCAGGACCAATATATGGTCTGATGGGATTTTGTCATTAGCAAGATGCGGATTGTAGAGGGTTTGAGACACCTTTTGTTTTTCTGAATTGAAAAAGAAGATATTCTTTATATCAGAGCTACAAAGGGCTATCAAAATCACCAAAATGTCAATATTTCTCCCACCACTGTCACGTCACATATTCAGTTAAGGGGGCAACATAAGAGCTATTGTGATAATTAGGATATCAGCCTCCTCATCAGCTTGTTGTGAATCAATTCTTGCATCATCAAAATTTTCCATTAGTATAGATATGAACCGGCTCTTTGTTTTTTGTGATTTGCAACTGAACTGCGAGACGGTGGGAACCATCGGATTGTAGCAGATCGTTTTCTTTGCGCTCTTTACAATTGTTCTATGCGTTTATTGATTTTTTTAATTTTTTTGCGTTTTTTTCAATATTCCGCCATGATATGTTCTTAGGAAACCTCAGAATCGGATTCAGCACCACAAAAAAAGTATAGAATGAAAGAAATCAAAACTTACCCAACAACTTCCCTTAGAAAAAACAATTTAACTTGATTATGCTGACTTTTTAACTTCTATTTTACTTATATGGCCTGTTTTAGTCTTAATTTTTGGTTTAAGTTTTTTAATAACTAAATTTTTATACCTGTTACAAATATATAAGTTGTAACGTAGTTAAATAAACTTATCCATCTATCTATCTCTTCGGAAAGCAAAACCTAAAAACTGTGGCCCTATCTAGCAACGAAGCTGTATCCGAAGCGATAATTCGTTTACGATAAGATTAGTACTGAAAATGTACCAATGGGAATTAGGAAGACAAGCTCGAAAATTGGAATCCTTCAATTATCTATATTTATTGTGGTTGTTCAGTTCATAACGTAAAATGTGTAAAAGTGAACATAATTTGTTATGTATTTGTTTAAATTTTTCCATATTTACCCTAGTTTGTTAATGGCAGAATTCTGGTGTTCACTTTTCAATATTTTAATAGCCAGTGCGATAAGTGCGAATAAAATGACAGCTCCGCATATCGGAACGGCAATAGTAGCAGCTCTGAACCATACTTCTGAGTCCGAGTACAGGAAAGTTTCTTGTTTTTGTTGATATTTGCTGTCAGTTTCTTCAACAGAATCATCTATAGAATAACAAAAAAAAAATTAAAAAAGTGCTCAAAGTTTTTTCGAATTTTTTTACTTACCTAATAATGTACTGTTGATAAGATTTTTCGTTGAAGGGCTTTCTATATGATTGCACATATCATGGTGACAGCACATTAGATGTGATCTTTGATTTTCTTTTTTTCTAAACGTTGTTCTTTCGTGTGCTCCAATTTTTCCATGACACTTGTATTTTTCTTCTCTAAAATAAAAATAAAAAAATTGTAATTCTTTATCCACCAATCAAAATATTGTAATCGTGAGGTCTTCAATTAACTTACACTGTATATGTTTATTGGAAAATAAAGTTATTAAAAACATCAAAGTCTTTTTAATGAGCACACATATTAATAATTAATTTAATCGTGATAACTGTCAATGACCTCTAACAATTACCATAATTAATGTTCTGTTGGTGAATTTAAAGAATGCAAACGATATCATGAGAATTTTATTTCTAAATCGGACGACCTAGTTTTTTTAATAAATTCTTTGTTGATTAATGCAGATTTCTCTCAAATTTTAAGCATTAAACTGTTGATTTAGAGGTGATGTGAGTTTATTACAAAACAAACGAAGTGTAGATTTAGAAACATTTCTCAATAAAACAAAAAAAAATTATAAACCGTTATGAAAATAAAACCAGTTGCGTTTTTTGTATAAAATTATAAGTAACGAACATGGTCATTAATGAACAAAAAAACAATCTGTACTATTTATTAATAATTACAAGTGATACGCTTAGTAGGTATATCGATAAAAAAGTATGCAGTTATATTACTAATAATAGAAAATCCAATGGCGTTACAAAAAGAGGTGTTAGATTATTAATTAAGATTAGAAAAATGTGCGTGCATAGAAATAATAAGTACATGTGATGACGTAATCTTAATGATCGGTAATAATAACTATATAAGAAGTGATCAAGATATTTTTTTATAACGAGTTAATCAAGTTTGGTTTTATACGCATCCAAAGGCGTATCAGAAGAAATTTTTTATTTTTATTCATATGCTCAGTGTGGATTTAAAACTTTTCGTTGTCAGCAACCGGAAAAAGCTTTAATTTAAAAATTCTTGAGCCGATAATGATTATTTACTTCCTCTAATATTAATTTTAACTTGTAGATTTATTAAAACATAAATTATAATTTACAAAATGAAATTGTATTTACGAATAAAAATTACAAAACATATTAACATTGATATAAATAAAACGTCGCATTTCTAAAATTTCTGTTTTACATTCTGCCAAAATTTTCTTGGTTGAAATTTTAGAATATATTAATAATAAAAATATTAAATAACAATTAAATAAAGCAGAATCTTAGAAAATATACTTCGGTGATCTTAGCTCCCGGCCGGCCAGCTCCAAACTTATGCCAGGTAATCTTGGCTTCTGGCCAGCCAGCACCAAGCTGCACTTTTCCACCACGGTCAAATAATTTCACAAATTCATTCAGCCGATTTGGGGTCTACTCATACAAATTTTCTCGTATTATATCTGCTCTAATTTGTTTATATTTTTTGTGGCGTTGAGAATAGGCGGCCACGAACAAAAATTAGCTGATGACATAGAGAAATGAAAGGACTATTTAGACAAAATTTTTCGTTCCACATCTATCTCCCCCAAAGGACCGCTGCATGAATCGAAAAAATCGAACAAATTTCAATATTTTTTTGGGGGGTTGAGAATAGGTGGCCACGAACAAATATTAGCTGATTACATAGAGAAATGGAAGGACTATTTAGAAAAAAAAATTTCTCAACCCACGAAAAAAATATTGAAATTTGTTCGACCGCTACGAAAATCTACTTTTCGATCCTTGGAGCTGGCCCTTTGGGGGATATACACGTTAACGAAAAATTTTGTCCGAAAAATCCTTCCATTTCTCTATGTTATCAGCTAATTTTTGTTCGTGGCCGCCTATTGTCAACCCCCGAAAAAAAAAATATTGAAATTTGTTCGATCGCTACAAAAATCTACTTTTCGATCCTTGGAGCTTGGCCCTTTGGGGGAGATATATGTTAACGAAAAATTTTGTCTAAATAGTCCTTCCAGTCATCTATGTAATCAGCTAATTTTTGTTCGTGGCGGCCTATTATCAACGCCACAAAAAATATAAACAAATTAGAACAGATATAATATAAAACAAGCAAATTTGTAAGAGTAGACCCCAAATCGGCTGAATGAATTTGTGAAATTATTTGACCGTGGTGGAAAAGTGCAGCTTGGAGCTGGCCGACCGGGAGCCAAGATTACCTCGGTATATGCTTGGAGCTTGGCCGGCCGGGAGCTAAGATAACCGAGGTAGAAAATATGGCTCTTCCAGTCATTTAAAGTCAAAAATAATTAATCAAACTATTATGGGATGTACCCGAATTAAACAAAACAACATGGGCAAATCGAGTGGCGAAATAAAATTTGTCGCTATTATAAAACCTGTTCTTTCGCTAATAGTGGATTCTGTAAGTCGGAAAACTCGAAAAGTAAATATTTCAGAGCCCAACGAGACTTATTTTCACCCCCGTTAGATGCTGAACACGATGGCGGTGGTTTAAACTCTCTCCGAGTTAACCACATCCCCAAAAAGACAAAAAATCGCTGCCCGAAAGGGTTACGCCGTCTCATGCCAACAAAACCTGTGACACCCCCCGTTTTCAAAGAGGCTGAACATGATGGTGGTGGTTTAAACTTTTTCCGTGTTAACCCCACCTTCATAAACGGCCAAAAACAAGCCCAGAAAGGGGTGAAACGCGAATGCGCCATCTCTTACAGACACAACCATCGAAGATGCTGAAGAACACGAAGGTGAAGCTGGATCTTCTCCCCGAAGCAAACTACCTCTTTAAACGGCCAAAAAATTTCTTATCCGATGCACTTCATAAAAACGGGTATTAATCAAAGGTATAATTTTTGACCGTTTAACGGGTTAGTTTGCTTCGGGGTGAAGATCTACTATCACCATCGGCGTATCCGGGTTTTATATATCTACAGCCACCACTCCGTAGCTCTAGTCCCCTGTACAAGTTTGTACATGTTTTTCACCGGTTGACTATTGCATTCTTCGGGATTTAGCCTAGGCTATAGTATGTCTATTGTGCCTCGCATTCTGACAATATATGTTTGGCCGTTTCTGTCTATTTTCCACATTGCAGGAAAGTTCTCCGTTGTACAGCCCCATTATATGCATGTGTCCTCTGATTGGACTGTGGCCAATGAGGAAGCCCGTTATAGCTCTGACTTGATTTCTACTCATTTTGAGTATTTTTCAGTTTTGTGTTTTTTACGTTTCTTTATTGAATGTTTTTCCGTGGTGCATGAGAAGGGCTTTATTCCATCGCTCTCTTTGTTTTCGTTTGATCCAGTCCCGTATGCATCTTCGGATGGTACATTTTGGGTTTCAGAGTTCGGGTTCTGGGGATGGAGTTGATGAACCTTTTCTGGCGAGTTCGTCAGCTTTTTCGTTGCTCTCGATGCCACAGTGTCCTGGAACCCACGTCAAAGTTATTTTGTTGTGTTCTGAGAGGACACAGTTCTTCTTGGAGATCCCATACCAGTATTGATGTCACTTTATAGGGGCCTTTAGTGACGCCTGGCTATCTGTACAAATTTTGATCCGCACTTCCCTCGTATTAGTTTCTCAGTGGGATGCTCTCCCCTCGCTGTATATTCCAGCACCAGATTCTCTCTCCAGGTTTGGTCGTGATGTTGTCATATGTCCATTTCTTTCGCTCTTGTACGTACACCTCGAAGTTAGTGTTGAAAAAGTACATTGAAATTGTGTGGTCCGTGAGTTTCATTTCAAGATTGTTGCTTCACACTATTTTCTTTATCTTGTTGTGATTCGACCTCTGTAGCTCGTGTTTTGTAGCCTTGAAAGTCCCATTCTAGCCTCCCCCAAGATTGTTCTGTCAATTGGGCGAAGATTCAGAAGAGCTTCTATGACTGCTGTTGGTGTTGTTTTAATAGTATTATACTGAAAATGCATACGTGATCATATAGGCTTCACCACAGTGAATCCAATACACTATTTTGGGACTTAACTTGGTCCCTATGTTTTTCCGTGTGCTCGTCTGGCTGCCATTAGTGTCACCTCGGATTTCTTCTTTACTTTGCCAGTTGTTGGTTCCAGGCAAATTTCGAGTCTAAAATTACCGAGATATTTGACCTCTTCTGACAACTGAATCTAAGACCCTTGGAGGGCTAGTGGGCCTAGTCCCTTTTAACTTACTTCTTCGGGAATTATAGTTAATTAGTTTTTCATTTTTGTGATTTATATTTATAATTATAACTATTTCTTATCCAAATTTTTTTTTATTAAGAAATTAATTAAAAAGTGTTTAAACCTTTCTTTTTTTTTGGTAAGTACAAATTTAAATTGTTTTTCTTTTTATTTGATATTTTAACTTATTTAATCTTTTTTAAATAAAAGATTATTTTTTAGTTTACCAAATTGACTTTTACACACTACGTAGTACTTTATTCACGATAAAATAGTTATTTTGTTATAAATCAAAAATACTGAAAATTTGTTTAAAAATACTAGAATGAATGCCTTCAGTATAAAAAAGGTTTAAAATGAGGGTACAAAGGTTTAAAAAAAAATAACATTAACACAACGATAATGAACTTTTTGTTGCACATTTGTTTTTAACCTTAAAAATTCTCCGTTGTCTATTTATAACAATAATTAATGAATGCAAAAAGCCGCATACTCAGGGTCAAATAAAAAAAACATGCTAATGATGCGGCGGAATGACAAATTATGGCGCCAAAATAACAATAAACAACTGCAAAATTATTATAAATGACGACATAAAATGATAACATACATTTTTATAAGTATCTAAAAGCGAAATATTAAAAAACAGTAAAAAATAATGACCCCTAATCACTGCCACTGATGGAATGTGATTTTTTTCTCATAAAACGTGAGACTACAAAATACCAGTAAAATATTTCTGTAATTTAATGGATGTAACGGTAAGCCAAATTAATATTTTCAAACCTGCCTCACACTTTACATTTAGCTAAATAATCACCTATCTCACGGTATCCACAAGTAACGAAATTAATTTTAATATCCTTATTTTCTCGTTAACGCCTTTACTGTCACCTAAACCAACGAACCAAACACAGTAAAATAGGTGTATTTAATATTATATGCATTAGGCCCCAATAATTGGCAGTCAAACGTACTTTTTATTTATTTAACGTTGACATATTTTTACTATCAAGGTTTAATCACTAATGCCAGAAATGTTGGCAGTCGCTCTTGTATTCCAATCAGAGAAAATGATTTTTATTAAATCTATATGATTAATGGATAATTTTACATCTCATCTCATCATATTAACCCGTAATCACAAACATATGGTCAACATGACCAATCGCTTTCTGACATTTCTCCCGTTTTTACCCCTACCTAGTTTCTATTACAATTAGGTCAGTAGTACTCAGTTACTCAGTAGTCAGCGTTGCCAATCTGTGGGGAATTCCCTACTACCTCTTTTGGCGTTATTCAGTAATTTAAATGATATCAAAACAGATATGCTTACAAATTTGGACAATTGTACCATAACGGTTCTCTTGCATACAAAAGAAGGTATATTTTTTTCCTTAAAAAAAACTTAGCTTTTCTTGCGGTTTTTTATCTTCTTTCTCCACAGGAAACTGTAGTCCAAGACTTGGTCCATAGGAGAAACTGAAGAAGCTGAAGTCCAGAGATAAAAACTTGGTCCAAAGGAAACAGTGATGAAACTGTAGTCCAGAGATAAAAACTTGGTCCGAAGGAAAAACGAATTCCAGAGAATAAAAAATATTTCCCAGGAAAAACTTCTTGGTCCAGGAAAAAAAACTATCCAGAGGAAAAAAAAATAATTCCCAGGAAAAAGTTCTTGGCCCAGGAAAAAAAATGATTCCCAGGAAAAACATCTTGGCCCAGGAAAAAAAATTTCTTGGCCCAGGAAAAAAAACTTCTTGGAACAGAAAAAAAACTCTACAAGATGAGGGGGAGAAAAAAGAAGAAATCTTCAGTAAGCGACACGAAAGATATAAAGTCAGTTATTTTGACTAAGTAGGCAAAGAGAAGAACATTATTAGCATGTGAAAGACATTTTATAGGAATACCAAGAGAAGAGAGGGACATGACGCGAGAAAATAAGAAGGGGATAGTATGAAACTAAAATATAATGAGTAGAGGAATAATGAAAATATAGGGTGGCACAAAAAATGTAACATAATATCAAGATTGGAATTGAACGGCAAAATTATAGCAAATCAAATAGCGACAAGCGTGATCTTGACGTAATGGAACTTGGGGCTTTTATAGGCTTATTATTTTACACATCCATATTCAAATCCAATAACGAAGATATTCGATCAATTTTTGCGACAGACGAATGTAAACAGATTTGCTATACTTCTCAATTATCTTTGATCTGATAATATTGAAGACAGCAGAACGTCGAAGACAAAATCCCATAACTCATAATTCAGCTTTCTTTGATTCTTTTGTGCAGAACTGTCAAAACATGTTTACAATCGGCGCATTGACGAGATGCCGATTTCTTTTAGTTCCGAATGTACATGTCCAATAAGTTCGCCAAATACGGTTTGAAACTAATGGCATTAACAGATGCAAGGTCCGGATATTTTTTTAATGTTTACCTTTACCATGGCAAAGGATCAGACTCTCTTAATTTATCAGAAGAGGAAAAGAGAATGTTTATTCCATCATAAGCAGTTATACGTTTGGCGAAACTTATATATGGAACAAGAAATAATACAGTTGATAATTGATTTTCTCAATTCATGTTGGCGCCCCAAAGAAAAATTAAAAAGAAATTCCTCTTTCTTTGTTGACATCTAACACCAGAACTGTTGGTTCTTCCTCATTATGAATATATAAGAAATTTAACTCTATTGTCACATGTTCACCAAAAAGAAAAAAGCAGTCTCATCAATGCATCATTTAGCTGAGACGAAGAATTAGGAAAATCTGAGATAATTACGTATTATAATTAAACTAAAGCAGATGTTGACGAGCTAAATGAAAAATGCTCAGTCTATGGCACAGAGACGAACTACGAGATGGAAAATTGCATTCTTTTCCAGAATTTAAGATATAACTTCATCAAACAGTTATTTATACATAACTGGAGGAAAAATTACCTTCCAATAAAAAGATTGTATTTTATAAAAAATCTTGCTTTTAAGATAATTCGCCCAGTGTTACAGATTAGGCTAAATAACTTCCACATAAGACGAGAAGTTCGATTATATATTTCAAGAATATCGAATATTGTTCCGGAAGAACCTGAAACTGCAGCCGGAAACTAGAAAAAATCTGATGTGGCCAGCACATGACCTCTCGCCATTTTTGAATCAAAAATTTACACGGTGGCACAAAAAAGTATGGAAAAAATTTACTTTTTTGTAAATCTGGCAACAATGGCAAAAGTTTTGAAAATTTTAATGATACGAAAATAAACTATAGTGTATACAAAATATATGTGTAAAACCTAATTGCCATTTTGTTTAGTAATGGCGTCATCACTCATAGCAACTGTCACTTCCGGTTGTCCGATTGACACCAAAACCTAATCAGATCTAATCTAGGGTATAAGAATCGTATATGCAAAATTTCAACTTTTTTTATTCAGTAGTTTTTGAGTTATCGTTACTACAACATCCATCCAAACACACACACACACACACTAACACACACACACACACACACAGACATCATCGCGAAAATATCAAAATCGTATTCTAGGGACCCCAAAACGTGTTTATCCATTGAAAACTCAGTACCCAATTTTTAGCATGATTCCTATACCTCTCTTATCTGAAGGGCGAGAGGTAAAAAGACAACTATGTTATATTTGCCCTTCAAAAAAAAAAATTCGTATAAACATCGGTCCACAATCCTTTCGTTACCGATCTGCACAGTGTTGAAATTTCAAGGCTTGCCAAATTGTGATAATTTACAGAGTGATATTTTTTCAGGGGTCGTGCTCCTTTTTTCCCTTTGAATTTTTTGCGGTGCGTCGCTGGTAGATTCCAAAATATAAAATTAATTTCCTATTTTGTTTGGAATTTTAAAAAAATAGTTGAGGATGAGCATTCAAAGATAAAACGTTGTTCTAAAATAAGCGATATTTGGCCTTCAATAAAAAAGTTTTTTTCTACAAGCGTGCGGAAAAGTATACTTTTCCGCACGCATTTGAGTGCGGAAAGTTGTACTTTTCACACTGATTTTATAAATGCTAAAATGATTAAAAAAATATTTCTTGCTGTTTCCATAAGAGACTCTGGTATTTCGTCATCCATTTTGGTATATTATAATTACATAAATATTAAAAATTCACTAATGTCAAATTAAGTTGACAACTTGTAAATTAATTCTTGCTTGGTTACTATGATTACTTTCAGCCTAATGTTTTATTTATTAAGAAGCACTAAGCAAATTTTTGTTTAATGACAAAAAAATATTTTTGCTAAATTTTTTTTTTAATTCTAGGCGCTTGTAGAAAAAATATTGTTCCTAACACTTGTGTAAAGTATCTTTTCCCCACTTAATTGCATGCCCGAACTCCGCTTCGTGTCGTTCGGGCAACTGCAATTGCGTGCGGAAAAGTATAACTTTCCGCATTTGTTAGGAAAAATAACTATTTTCTATTTTTTAAATATTAACGTGTAGATTAAATAAATCGAAAATCGTGAATTTCGGTGTTTTCAAATATCTCGGAAACCGGTCCTGATATTATAATTTAAAAAAAAACAATGTTTTGAATATACGCTTTTCCCATTTAACCAACGTTGTATCTATAATGGTTTACAAAATCCCAATAATGTCCAATTAAATTTACGCCACCCTGTATACGTGTTTTTAGAGATCATTAGAAAAACGAAGAAACAATGAAAACGCAGGACTAAGAAATTAAAATAATATCCTAAGCAGGATCGAAAAAGAAAAAATGATTAAAAAGCAAGATAGAAAAGGAAAAAAATAGCGTATGTGGCCAGTGTCTCGAAAGAGTGTGCAGGAACTGTGCGCTCTCTAAATAGAGTTTTTTCTACCACTGTCAGTATTTTTATTCCTTTAGAAAAATTGCTATTTTTATTTTTTTTTCGCAAAGTTTATTCATTGACTATAAGAAAATATTTTTCTTTTTCATATATTTTGTTACATTTTCATAAAATAATTTTTTTTGTTTCATGATATTCCTTTTAGTGATTTTTTACACCTTCCACTCTATATTTTTTTTACCAATAAAAACTACTGCCAAATCAATACTAATTTAGCATAAATAGATAAAATGAAGTATTCCAATTCGTTTTCTATTAAAAAAATATATTTTTAGTTGGGAAACCTAAACAATATAATAAATAATGAGGGGGTAATCCCACCCAACTTTCCGAACACTCATAGTAAAGTAATAGCTTAAGGGTATAATAGCACCTCAGTAAAATTTGAAATCGAAAATCCTTTTCTAAAATAGTTGAAATTTTAAATGTATATATTGGAGGAAGTTATCGATTGCTTCCGATTTTTTTTTTTTTTTAAGTACTTTTTGTTAAAGAGAAAAAAATTCGGTTTCCTCAAAAAATTGGAATTTTGAAAAATAGATATGACCTGACCGAGATAATGCCACAATGAATATGCTGTAAAAATTTTGTTTCTTAATATCAAACCGTTGTCGAAATAACATTTTTCAAAATTTCTTATTTATATGTATTATATCATAGCAACAACTTCACTCTGTACACTCGGGAGAAGGACAACGGTTTGATATTAAGAAACAATATTTTTACAGCATATTTATTGTGACATTATCTAGGTCAGGTCATATCTATTTTTCAAAATTCCAATTTTTTGAGGAAAGCGAATTTTTTTCTCTTTAACAAAAAGTACTTTTAAGAAAAAAAAATCGGAAGTAATCGATAATTTCCTCCAATATATACATTTAAAATGTCAGCCATTTTACAAAAGGATTTTCGATTTCAAATTTAACTGAGGTGCTATTATACCCTTAATCGATTTTTTTAGTTTTTCTACATCAAAATACGTTAATAAAATTTGTTTAAAAAACGAAAAAAAATCAAATCAGAAAAAAAAACCAAAAACAGAAAAATGAACAGAATAATGAGAAAACGAGAAAAAATTAGAAGAATCGAAAAAATCTGAGAAAATAAGAAGAAAAAAAACACGAAATATTGGAAAAATCAGAGAATATTGACAAAAAGATGAAAAATAATTGTAAAGTACGGAAAAAACGGAAAAATCAAAAATTTTTAAAAAACCAACAAAAAATACGGAAAAAATGGCAAAAAAACGATAAAAATCACAAAAAACGAAAAAATCACAAAGAATGAAAAAAACGGCAAAAATTTGGAAAAAACGAAAAAGCCAAAAAAATCGTACAAAACATTAAAAAATCCAAAAGAATCGAAATGAATCGAAAAAAATCAGAGGAATAAGAAAAAAATGGGAAAAATCTGAAAACAAAAGAGAGAAATAGAAAAAAAAAACAAGTAAAAAAAACGAGATACAAAAAAATCTAGAAAAAAACAAAAAATAGAAAATGAGAAAAAGAAAACGAGAACAAATTAGAAAAATTGAAAAAATCAGAAAATATTGGGAAAAAAAGAAAAATAAACTTCTAAAATACGGAAAAATCAAAAAAATCAATAAAAAAAAACAACAAAAAATACGGAAAAAATTGCAAAAATCGAAAAAAAATCACAAAAAATTAAAAAAACGGCAAAAATGTGGAAAAAAAAACAACCAAAAAAATCGTAAAAACATTACAAAATTAGAAAGAATTGAAATGAATCAAAAAAAATCAGAGGAATAAGAAAAAAATGAGAAAACAAAAAAAAAACACAAGGAGAAAGAATCGGAAAAAAACAACAAAAAAAAAATGAGAAAAACGAGAAAATAAGGAAAAACAAAAAAAAAATCGCTATTACTTTTACAAATATGTACTATGTTAAAATTATGAAATAATTTACACATTTAATACTTTTGGATCCTTTTCGGATATGCTATTTACTTTTTTCATTTATTTTATACTTATTGATAAAACTAAATTACAAAAAATTTAAAAAAAAATCTTTATTTTACCTATAATAATTACAATTCTAAATTTTAAGAAACTAAAATACATTTTAAATTTAGAATTTTATATTATCTTTTGAATGGTGAAAATCCCATTTCAATAACTTTAATATTTTAGAAGTTATTCAATTTAGTTTAAAATCGTTAATTTTAAATGTTTCTTAGCCAATTTTTAAAAAATTCCACAATTTTTGTAATAAAATTTTGAAAAAAATTATAATTATAAAATTAATTATTACAAATTTAACGATATTTTTTTTTAATGTTTAGTATTAAAATTTAACTAAAAAATAATAATTTAATAAAAATTGTTTAAAAATTAAAATAAAAACTAGCGACGAAACTATGCGGAACTCGAAAAAAAAGTAAAGACAAAATTTTATGTTCTACAATTTTGATTTTATGTAATTTTTCATAAAAATCAATAATTTTGTCTCAAAATCTTAGAGTCGCAAATGTCTATATAAATTTTTTTCACGCCATCTAGCGGCGAAATTATGAGAAATTCAAAAAAACGGTAAATACAAAATGTGTAGAAAATTGTTCTACAACTTTCATATCCTGTAATTTTTCATAAAAATGCATTATTTTGGTTATTTAAGAAAAATATGAAAAATAATTACTTTTTGATAAATCTGGCAACAATGGCAAACGTTTTTGAAAATTTTAGTCATTTAAAATTAAACTATAACGTATAAAAAATATTTGTGTAAAACTTTATTGCCATCTTGTTTAGTAATGGCGTCATTACTTATAACAACTGTCACTTCCGGTTGTCCGATTAACTCCAAAATCTATACAGGTCGTCTCCTTGCTACCCTAAATATGTATATAAAATTTCATCTAAATCGGTTCAGCCGTTTAGACGCTACCGTGTTCACACACACAGAGACACACAGACAGACATCATGCTAAAAATGGTATAAATGGATTCAGGTGACCTCAAAACGTAAAGAACCGTTAAAATCTGGGTATGGTCAAAATATCATGATCGCAATACTTTCCTTCTATACAACTCTGTTGTTCGGAAAGTAAAAAGGGTGTTCAGATTGGCCATACATCTGTGATTGTATATCTCTAGTGAGACGTCTGTGATTATTAGTAATAATGGACAAAAATGAACCTACTTTTAAGCTGGTTGTGTTTTGGGTGGTCAGAATTTTTCCTTTGCGAATTCTTAGAAACTATTTCGTACGCGAAAAAAGACAGTCTTGTTTTTAAAGTCGGTCATAAATTTACAAATCAGAATGAGTCTGAGAGAAGACCAAAAAAGAAGAGACACGCGTTGTCAGTTGTCGGCTCAATTATCTCGACTTTTTTCACTACAGATTGTATAATTTGGTGGTTTACATTACCAGTGGCGGAGCAATCAAAGATTTCAATTCGTGGTATGTTGTATCGACCTTTCTACTGAGAAAATAACACATAAAATCACTTTTTATTCGTTCCGTTCCATCGTAAAATCAGTATTTTATTGTTACAGGTAACATTCAGTTTAATTTTAGAAATCTCATTGTGAAATTAAGCACGTATACTTACAGCAGTTCTAAACATCCATGTCTTCCATTATCATTATTGGTTCGGTCAAATACATCCGAAAAACATCCCCCTCCACTCGATTTGCACATGTAACCCGTCATTACACATGATGGTAGATTACAAAAACATCGCACGTATTCTGAAACAAAAAAAAAATCTTTAATTGTGCCAAATATAATATTATTTAAAAAACAAAAGATTATCCATACTCAAATGTGGTAAAATTATTCAATAATTTTTAGGATCTTAAACGAGAGGCAACATGTTTCGGCCATTCGATGGCCATCATCAGGCAGAAATTTTGTTAAACAAGTATAACATCTACGAAAAGAAAACTTTAACCAATTGTGGCGATACACATTTTAAATTTGAAAGTGGTAACTTAAAATATTAAATTAAATATAAAAAATGATTAAACATTTTTTTTAGAATAACTTTTTAAGTAGCCGCTCCATACTAGAGGGCCGGAAAATAGTTACAAGATTTATGTCGTACGATGCACTTTACAAAATTTAAATTAGAATTTAATTAAATTGCGCATGTAATCGACACCATGCGGCAAGTGACTAAAGTGACAAGTCTGTTTAACAAAATTTCTGCCTGATGATTACCATCGAATGGCCGAAACATATGCCTCTCGTTTAAGATCCTAAAAATTATATGATTGTGGTACGACTACGATTTATTTTATTATTCTTTGAATATTATTATTTAATGAAAAATTGTCTTCTTAACTTTTTTTCAAAATAGCAATGGCGTGACAAAATTTTTTGAACGGAAAAACAATTCAGGATAATGTTACGCCTCTGGGTATTAAAAATAAATCTTGGCTTCTGCAACCTTCGCTTAATTAAGGACACTCTGTAGTTAATACTAACGACAAGACATAGGCATGACCATTTAATGTATGTGGGTCACTTAAATTCGTTAATTATTTTATTCCTTAGGTATAAAAAAAATTATTTCGAAATTAATTCTGTTTTTATGCCTAGAGTAAACAAAAATAATAAGACAAATGGGGGGGGGGTTTACTCGGGAAATCACATATGTATTCCATAGTGTAAAACAGGTTCAACTTACTTAGTTAAATTAAAAATGTGTTTATAAAAGTTAATTCTTTACCAATGGCTGGTTTCTAATTTCTTCTACAAATAAAATCACAAATATATCTTAAAAATCGTGTAAATTATCATACTATTTTGTATCTCAATTTTTATTAAAATAAACTAAATAAATTAAATTCAGATATAGCCAAGTCATAGAATATCAATTTTCCTTTAGTTTGGCTTATCAAACTTGTCGATTATTAAAGTAATATCCAAGTTCTGTGCTAAGACAAATCTAAATAAAACATGGCTGCTTGTATATGGTAATTTTAGAAGGTGGAAACTACTGATACAATTTTGGGGTGGGTTCTGATCTAAATAAAAAATCATAAATTTTTACAATATAAATAAATAATGTATTTTGAGTGCGATGCTAATTTTCGATGCGGCTTGTTACTTTTTTCTGGATGCTTTTTCTCTTTAGCTATTTCAATGTTTCTTCGTATCATCTTTTTGCCTTCTTTGGAGCTGCTCTCTGATTTCTTGTGTTTCTTGATTTATTATTCGTTTGTATCTTTTTCTATCTCATCTCCTAGTTAATTCCTATTTTTTTCTCTGTCTTCTTCGATGCTTATTGTTATTCTTCCTCCGGTTTCTTATCTCTTTAATTATTATCAATTGTATTACTTCCTGGCAAAGTTCATTTATATTTTATAGAATATTTTGGTAATGAAATTATCTCACTAATTCGTATTTTACTTCTTTTATTTTCTTAATATTTTCAAAACTAATTATAACGTTTTTATTTTAAATCATACAAATCTATATAAAAATTCACCCTTTTTTTATTTAAAACGAAAAAAAATCTTGTTACTTGATCGAAAATCTTATTCCAAATCTTTTATACTGAATGATTTTAACTTTTTTTTTAAATTACTTTCTAACCATAAACTCATAAACAAATTTCATTTCTACTAAAATTTCATAAGACCGCGTTAAGATATTCAAAATTGTTGAATAAAAAAAAATGTTTCTCTATAAAATCCTTTCAAATGTAATTTTTTGAAAACAACACGTATTTATTACGGCAAAATACGGAAAATCAGGCAAAATAGAGAAAAAAAGAGAAAAACTTGGAAAAAAAAATGGCGAAAAATATGAAGAAATACGGCAAAATAGGCAAATGTAGGAAAAAATAGGGTACAATAGGGAAAATATGAAAAAATGGAGAAAAATAGGGAAAACATTAAAATGAGGCAAAATGAGGAAAATAGTAAAAATTAAGACAAAACAGGGAAAAATAGTGAAAAGTAAATTAATTTGGTGAAAAATAGACAAAATACTACAAAACGGAGAAAACAGAAAAATGGGGAAAAATAGAGTAAATAAGGGTAAAATATGAAACAATATGAAAAAACTGGGAAAAAATAAGAAAAATAAAAAAGAGCAGAAAGGGAAAAATGGAAAAAATGGGAAAAAATAGGAAAAAATAGGAAAAAATGGGAAAAAAAATTGGAAAAAATTTGGAAAAAATTGAAAAAAAAAGGAAAAGAGGGAAAAAAGGAAAACATTGGAAAAAAATCGAAAAAATATGAAAAA
Source organism: Neocrepidodera transversa (assembly GCA_963243735.1). Taxonomy (NCBI): domain Eukaryota; kingdom Metazoa; phylum Arthropoda; class Insecta; order Coleoptera; family Chrysomelidae; genus Neocrepidodera; species Neocrepidodera transversa. Next base: position 21,352,810 of record OY725343.1, read on the forward strand.
ACAGATAAACATGGAGAGAAATAGGAAAAAATTGGGAAAAAGTTAAAATATGGAAAATTAGGGCAAAATGCAGAAAAATAGGGAAGAGTAGGGTATGAAATAGAGAAAAATAGGGAAAAATTAGGAAAAACAAATAAAATAAGAAGTAATAGGAAAAATACGGAAAAATATGGAAAAAATGGGAAAAAGTAGAAAAAGACAAATAAAATAGCAAAATTAGAGATGAACAAAGAAAAATCTGGAAACATATGGGAAAATTTTGTAAAATAGTTGAAAATAAGGAAACAAACAGATAATAATAGGGAAAATACGGACAAATAGAGTAAACAGGAAAAAATAATGAAAAATAGGAAGAAATGGGGAAATTAGAAAAAAATATAAAATTATAGGAAAACATATAAAAAAAAAGAGAGGGTAATCCCACCCAACTTTCCGAACACTCCTAGTAAATTAATTGTTTAATCGGTTATTTTAATTTTTCTGCATCAAAATACATTAAGAAAATTAGTTTACAAAAATTAAAAAAAAATTAATTTTTTCTAACAAATTTCTTTAACTTTTTATAATTTTGTATAATCTCTACAAGTAAGGTCCGATCTTATTCACCCTATATATTAATAATCTTTTGTATCTCAGGTCAACGGGTACCATCCTAAGTTTCGCAGATGATACTGTAGTGATCTATATGGCGGATACGTGGCAGGAGCTAAAACAGAAAGCGGAAAAAGATTTTAAACATATCGCGGATTGGTTTAAATTTAATAAATTAACATTAAGTTGTGAAAAAACCAAATATGTTGCTTTTACTTCATATGCTGAATACTTACCAAATATGGGAAATCTTCAAATTGATACGAATATCTCTATCCCACAAGAACGCTCTGTAAAATATCTTGGTATATTTATAGACCAACACTTAAGATGGGACGTACATATAGATAATTTAACAAGAAAACTACGGGGGCTACTGTCGCGCTTTAAACACCTTAAAGAAGTTTTAGATATAGAACATCTTAAAATAGTATACTATGGTTTAGTTCAGCCACTTCTTTCTTATGGGATAATAGGCTGGGGTGGAGTTGGCGATTCCTATCTGGAAAATATAAATATATTGCAAAGAAAAATTCTTAAAATAATTTTAGGAAAGGAAAATCAATATCCTAGTGACAAATTATACAAAGACATTAATATTTTTGATATAAGACAATTGTACTGTTTACAAATTCTCTTGAACATTAAAAAAAATAAAATTGAATCAATGCCTATGACACACCCTTATAACACTAGAAATAAAGACTCCACTGTATTATTACCCAAATGTATAAAAAGTGTTGGTCAGCGGCATTGTAACTACTTGGGGCCAAAAATTCTTAATCTCTTACCTGAAAACATAAAAAATAACAAAAATTTTTCAAGCTATAAAAATAATATAAAAATTTGGATTCACTCTAAAAATCTCGAATTCTTCCATAATTTTCTAAACCAAAAATAAACGCGAAAATATATATATATATATATATAAAAAAAAAAATTGAATATAAAATTAATATAAAAATATCCATTGATTAGGTTAGGTATTACTGTATTAGGATATATTAACATAGGACTATATCACATACAAGCAATCTGAGAAGTTGCTTCCGTGATGTCCTTGTTTATTCACTTATATAAGCATTATGTACTTTTTTTGTAATATTTTTAGTGAATAAACATTATTATTATTATTATTATTATTATTATTTTAAAATTATGAAATATTTCACACAATGTATTTTTTGATCCCTTTCGGATGTCCTATTTACTTTTTTCATTTGTTTTACCATTTTCGATAAAACAAAAGGAAAAAAAAAATATTATTTTTTAATTTTGTTTATAAGAATTACAATGTTAAATTCGAAGAGACATTTTCTAAATTTAGAGTATTATATTACCTATTCAATGGTATAAATCCCATTTTAATATCTTTAAAAATTTAAAAATTTCAGAAAAAAAATTTTGAATTCTACATTTTTTGAATAAAATTTGGAAAAAAATCACAATTAGAGAGTTTTTTACTACAAATTTAATGGTAATTTTTTTTAAATTTTTAATATTAATATTTACCTTAAAAAAATAAAACCTATTTTGAATAATTTTAAAATCAATAAATAATTAATATCTCGAATTCAATTTTATTCAAAATGGGAAACAGACCTTTTTTTAGGTTTTATGGATCAAAATGCATTAACAAAGTTAGTTTAAAAAACTAAAAAAAATCAAATTTTTTGTCAAAAATTCATGGGTATCCATTGAATTTTTTTAACTTTTTTCATTTTTTGCTATAACTTTTACAAATACTATGTTAAAATTATGAAATAATTTACACACATAGTACTTTTGGATCTTTTTCGGATATGCTATATTTACTATTTTCATTTATTTTACACTTATTGACAAAACAAAATTACAAAAAATTAAAAAAATATTTTTTATTTTGGCCATAATAATTACAATTCTAAATTTTAAGAAACTAAAATGCATTTTTAATTTAGAGTTTTATAGTATCTTTCGAATGGTGAAAATCCCATTTCAATAACTTTAAAGCGCTCGGTCGTCTAGTTACTAAATAGACTCCGTAGCAAAGCACGGGTATTCAGCTACTCTGAATACATTCGTGTTTAAAGAATCTTAAATTTGACAAATCTGTGTTAATTTTGGTAGTTGTAATTTTCTATATTTAAGTTAACATGAAATCAGAATGAACATTTTGTGTAAATAGTTCAGGATGTTTATGTGTGAACTTAGTTTTAGGTTTCAAGAATGTATGTACCCCCTCTTAATTTTTCGACCCAACGATGTTTCGGTGCAGCAATAATTCGATGCAGCATTATTTCGACCCAACGATATTTCGAATTTCGACCCAACGATATTTCGAATAATGACGTTCGATCTAACAACTTTCGAACGGGCGATTTTCGATCTAACTATTCGGTCCAGTAGATTTTCGATGCTACAATATTTCGATGATACAAAATTCGATCCACCAATGGTCACTAATTGTAACATTTATAATTAAGATATTTATAATGGTTTAAAATTTATGACACCATTGGGAAAACATTGCAAATCGTTTTATATATATATTATGGTTAAATTTTATCTGGTAAAGTAAACATTTGATATAATATATTTATTATAGATCAACACAAGCGATCTGATTAAAACCAATAGTCGAATGATTTATTGATGGCGTCCGACAAATTAATTTTTCAAACAAACATAGGTTCGTATCGTTTAAATATTTATAGACTAAAATAAAATTTCGTCGTAACCGGATAATGTTCAAGATTGGTTTTGATTCGGCAGTCTAAAAATAGTGTTAATGTGTCAAAACTGGCGCCTTTAACTATTTAAAAATTACCCTGTCTAGCCAGGATCTCATTAAATTCGTGTTGTATAGTCTAGTACTTCAATTTTTGTGCAAGTTTAATATTGACACACAAGCGTCGAATAAGGGTGATATTAATTCTTCACCAGCTGCCTCTTTTCTATTATACCAATAGGAAATTTAAAAAAGTCCCATTATCATGTATTAAAAGAAGAAAAAAACAGAAAGAAACGCATATGTGTGATTGTAAATTTGAATTAGTTAAGAGGAAGTTGTACTATACTATAAAGCAGTGGATGCAAAGGTTTCGTAGTCCCTAACTTTTAAAGTTTAATTTTTATTATTAGTGGATTAAAAAATTTGTACGTATTAGTAAAGATCTGATCTATGTTCCTTACCCCTCACTATTTCGAAATTTGATTTGGTTTTTTCAAAAAAAAAAATCGCAAAATTCCATGTTTTTTACTATTTTCATATTTTTTTTATTAGAAAAGATCCAAATCAAATTTCGAAAAATTGAGAGGTAAGGAACATAGATCAGATCTTTACCAATACGTACAAATTTTTTCATCCGTTAATTATAAAAAAATAAACTTTAAAAGTTAGAGACTACGAAACCCTTACATTGCAACATTTTATATCTGGAGAGTGGCGCCGTTATCAGAATTCAAAGGAATTAATCATTTATGAATAGAGATGAAATTCATTTACTTTTAACAATGTTTACGAGGGTAAAGAATTATAATTTTCGTGAAAAATTAAATTATTATTATTTCATATCGTACAAAGAAAATCAGGCAAACTCAAAATAATAAAAATAAAAGTAATACATGACCAAACATTTATTTTTGAATTTACCTGGAAACCGATGAAAACAATTTTTATATTTGTTTGGTCAATTTTTTGCTGCACACACAATTCAACTTTTACTTGTCATAAATAAATGAGAATATAATTATGAAAAGAACGTATATTCAGTATAGAGGCGACACTGCAATTTAATAAAACTTGCCAATGTCCCTAATGGTGCATTCGAGATGATGCTCCTTTCACTCCGAGTTAACTCCATTTGTGGTTTCTTCGTGTTCGTTTTGAAGATCGGTGTAAGACGCGGTAGCATTCGAGTTGGAGTAGGGTGAACAATAAGAGCAATCTCTTTTCACTCTGGACCTTCGTATAGGGTAATTGGAGCTTTCTATGATTGTCAAAATCTTAACCTTAAAATTAATTGAGTTATAAAATCCAAAATCAAATACCACAAATTTAATAAAAACAAACGTTGTTAAACGGACATAAATGGGGAAACGGCAACTAGTTTCGGCAGAACTGCCTTCATCAGGCCTGTAATACACAGTTTCAGCGAAAATTGTTATTTAACATAATTAAGCAAAACTTACCAAATAAAAAGGAAATTGAGAACGAGTGCTTGGCATTGGTTGGCGCCAAAAATTACAAATTAACTAAAAATGCGTGTGAGCGCATAGGTACGAAAAGGAATAAAGGGTGAATAAATCTAACATAACTGAAAGTGGTTTTTGAAAATTACGTGCAGGTTGGGTATAATTAAATTAGTTAGGTATTTAAAAAAAATCATAACTCTTACGAGCAAACTGTGATCCAAACGAAGTAAGGATAACACTAGATGAAAGGTTGTGATCTGATAATCAGAACCTAATAAAGAAAACTAAATAAATATCATATTGAGGTTATGTTATAATGTTATTTTCCTCGGTGACATGTGTAAATCGATTAGCTCTATAGTAACTCGAACTCTGCACTACTCCTACCCTGCTCGCTCCGTGGAGTTTCAACTCGAATGTAACATAGAGGTGCCAATACAAAATGTTATCTTGAATGAAATAGTTTTTGGACGGGCGCTCTGTTAATATTAAAGCTAGGAAGCTGCGGTTTTCACCTATCGATTCTGTATTTAATTGTTGAGAGCGCGTTTATGGTATTTTTTAGAATTATTTTTAGTAAAAGTGATACCACTATCAACTTTTTCTCTAGATAAATTTGAAAAAAGTAGAACAGATGCGCTCTTCTGATAAATATTTTCGTTGGGTAATTCTCTAAATGGCAACAAAGCAAGTCACGTGGCCTCTTCCACTTTCCCTGTGTCGAAAAATAAAACAGTTTTATACTAAATACTAGTTGAATACTTGTACGACCATGCTTTGCTTGATTTTTTTTCCATTTTTCCAGTTATTAGTGTTCTTTTCTACTTTTTTATTTTTTTTTATTTTGAATTATTTTTTTTTCAAAGTTCTGATCTTGATTGTTTTTTCCAATTTGTCCCCATTTTCCCCTATTTTTCCTATTTTACCCTGTTTTACTTTATGTTTCCCTATTTTTTACTATTTTGACACATTTGTTACCATTTGTTCCCACATTTTTCCATACTTTTCCGTATTTTTCCTATTAATTCTTATTTTATTTGTTTTTCATTATTTTCTGTTTTTTTTCCTTTTGCGCTATTTTTTATCTCTATTCCTCCATTTGCCTTATTTTTCCATATTTTAACCTTTTCCCAATTTTTCCCTATTTCTCTCCATGTTTATCTGTTTTTTCATATTTTTCCGATTTTTTTCCAATTTTTTCCTGTTTTTTCCTTTTTTTCCTTTTTTCCTATTTTTTTGTATTTTTTTTATTTGTTTTTCATTATTTTTTCTTGTTTTTCCCTATTTTGAGCAATTTTTTATGTTTTCCTAATTTTTCCCCATTTGTCTCTATTTCGCTCTACTCTTCCCATTTTTCTCCATTTTGCCCTATTTTTCTATATTTTAACCTTTTTCCAATTTTTCCCTATTTCTCTCCATGTTTATTTGTTTTTTCATATTTTTCTGATTTTTTCCCATTTTTTCCTTTTTTCCCTTTTTTTACTTTTTCCCCATTTTTTCCTACATTTGCCTATTTTCCCTATTTTGCAGTATTTCTTTATATTTTTCGCTATTCTCTTTTTCATGTTTTTCCGTAATTTTCCTACTTTTCACAAATTTTCCATATTTTATCCTACTTTTGAATAAAAGACAGAATAAAAGATAAAGAGTGAGAAATGAGTTTAATTTAAAAATCTCCTCATGCCTAAAGAAAAAGAAAAGTTGAAAAATAGCCTCTGCGCACGACATTTTTTTGCAATATCCTTATGTTTCTTATCTTGCCAAGATTCTATGTGCCAAAAATCTAGTTATTAAGAGGCCCACACACCACGTGACATTTGTGTTTTCCGGTTAGAGAATTACCCAAGGAAAATCTGCTTCTATTCTAATAAATTTGGTGTAAAATTTTTTTTTTAGTATTTTCCGGTTAATGTTAAATAATCCTACCTTCTAATCCAATTTTTTCTGCGCACAAATATTGTATGCAACCAGTGTGTAAAGTGCCTTTTTCGCTCATGTGATTGTCAAATAAAATTCACAATCGTGAAAAAAGTACGCACTTGTTGCATAATTAACTATTTTATACTCCTATTTAATGATACGCTACTTAAAAGATTAAAAATTCTGTTTCATGAATGTTATTATGATAGTGATTTTGACTATGATAAATTAACTCCTATATAAAATGTGTCCTTTTGACAGCGATATAATCAGACTACATGTAGTAGCCGCGCGTCGGTACGTCACTTTAAAAATAATTTAAAAAATGATAATAATTATTCTAAAAAATAAATAAATAATAATAATCAAATAATTTATTTGTATCAATAAAGATACTTTTTCAGCCAATAGAATATAATTATTTTTAGGGAAGTTGGCAGTTATTTTTGACAACTGTCAAAATATTGTTTAAAAGTTAATAACAAAATATTATTATTCCTTTAGTATTTTTCTTATTTTTTGTTATTTTACACTTCCACCAACGGTAGCATACCGAATTTAGACTCCCCCTCGTAAGTGTTCAACATAGATCAACACAAGTAATAAACTTCGGTCTAGGAACGGATTGACGACTAAATAATAACGTATTCGTAGTATTTAGGCCACGCCTATCAGTAGCGAATATTATACCTCCGCTTCACCCGACACCCCGCAGATATTTCTGTTTGTCATGTATCACTTCCTCTTAAATGATTCAAAAGTGTTAATTCGTATTACAACCAAAGTCGATTTTTCAATTATTTGGACATGATTTTTCAAAGTACCTGATGACTTTTTGCACAACCCCAAACCGATTTTTACAAAATATTTTATTCCCCTTAAAATACGCCAATGTTTGTCCAATAACTTTTAAACCTAGATTAAAATCTTAAGTCTTATATTTTCATGTGGGTATTTACTTAAAGCTCTAAATGCACTTTACTTGTAATACACTCGTAAAGTGTCGCTGATTGATCCGACAAAATATTTTTTCTTGAAGTACTAATAGACGAAGGTGTTTATCGAGTAATAAGCTTTCATATATGGCGAAGAAACTGGTTTCTTAGTCGTAGTGATCTAATTGTCATAGTCAATTTTCTACCTACTTCAAGTTTTAAATAATCTAATGGAAACTATAATTAACTGTGTATTTGTTTTATAAATAGAAAACTTATAGGTACAGCGTAAAAGCTATTATAGATAAATACAAGATGGTTATTATATCTGTAACTTCCCTATTGAATTTAACAACTTTAACATTGTAACGGTCATTATGGAAACAACAAAATCGGATTAGATAAAGTATGGTTGATATCTTAACTAAAGGTAAACCCATTGTTTGGAATAACAAAAGGTCTTAAAAACACTTGTCAATAAACAGGATAGGATATAAAAGTAATAGGTAGTACGAATGGATATTAATTAAAATAAGAAATTTAATTTTAATTCAATTTAAAATATTTAAGACTTTAATTATTGGGACCAAAACCAAAATATTGAGGAATATTCTCATCTATTATGAAATATAACTAAAACAATTATATATTTTTATATACGGGTGCCCCAAATTTTATTAAACATGGAGAGTGAAGAAAAAATACCTTTTATTAAAACTTTTAAGTTCGTTGAGAATAAATTAACACGTTGACTGCCAACTACCAGGTAAGTAGAAGTCAAACTACAAGCTTTTGGCTTTTTAAAATTGAAAAACTTTTCCTGAAATTTAATTTTAAAATTTTGCCCTATTTGTAAGTTTTTTTCCATCAAAAACTAGAAAAAATTGGATTTTTTTGAAAAATTCCAAACCTTTTGTTTTCCTTTTTGTTTAATAATACATATAAATTAAACTTAAAATTTATTATTTCTTTAAAATTTTCGATTTTTTTAAAACCTTTTTTCGTTTCGAAAAAGTTTTTTCCAATATATTTCGAAAAAATATTTAAAAAAATTTACTGTCAACTTTTATTATCAAAAATTTCTAAATTTTCATCAAACAATTATTTGAAATTTAAAGTTTTTAATATTTTTATATTTTAATTTTCATTGAAATTGGAAAATTTTCAGAAGTAAAAATGTATTTTTTTAGAAATTTGGCTTTTTAAAATTAAAAAAACTTCCTGAAATTTGTTTTTAAAACTTAAAATTTTTATTTTGTCCTATTTGTAAGTTTTTTTCAACAAATACTAGATAAATTTGGATTTTTGTCAAAAATTCCAAACTTTCTGTTTTCTTTTTTCTAGTAATACAAATTAAATTTTTCTATAATTTCAGTTTGCATCTAAAGTTTTTTCCAACATTTTTCGAAAAAATATTTTAAAAAATTTACTGTCAACTTTTATCAAAAATTTTAAAATTTTCAACAAAAAAAGAATGGATTTTGCTCTTTTTATTTGAAATTTTCATTGAAATTGGAACATTTTCAAAAGTGAAATTGTAGTTTTTTAGAAATTTGGCTTTTTATTAGAAATTTTGAATTTTATTATATTTTAATTTACATTGAAATTGGAACATTTTCAAAAATTAGTTTTTATTTTATCAAAAATTTTGGTGTTTGGCAGTCAACGTGTTAAAATAAAATATAAAAATACTAAATATTATTTATTATGAATATCAAACAATTTTTTTGTAGGAGTAAGAATTTTTAACACGTTGGCTGCCAACTACCAGATAACTAGTAGTCAAACTATAATATATCTCATAGCTGGCAGTTAACGTGTTAAAATAAAATATAAAAATACTAAATATTATTTATTATGAATATCAAACAATTATTTCTAGAAGTAAGAATTTTTAACACATTAGCTGCCAACCACCAGATAAGTAGTAGTCAAACTACAAGATATTTCATAGTTGGCAGTCAACGTGTTAAAATAAAATATAAAAATACTAAATATTATTTATTATGAATATCAATCAATTATTTCGTAGAAGTAAAAAAATTTAAAATATATAAAAATACTAAATATTATTTATAATGAATATCAAACAATTATTTCGTAGAATTATGAATTTTTAACACGTTGACTGCCAACTACCAGATAAGTAGTAGGCAAACTCCAAGATATCTCATAGTTGGCAGTCAACGTGTTAAAATATATAAAAATACTAAATATTATTTATAATGAATATCAAACAATTATTTCATAGAAGTAAGAATGTTTAACACGTTAGCTGCCAACTACAAGATATCTCGTAGTTGACAGTCAACGTGTTAAAATATATAAAAATACTAAATATTATTTATAATGAATATCAAACAATTATTTCGTAGAATTATGAATTTTTAACACATTGACTGCCAACTACCAGAAAAGTAGTAGTCAAACTACAAGATATCTCGTAGTTGACAGTCAACGTGTTAAAATAAAATATAAAAATGCTAAATATTATTTATTCTGAATATCAAACAATTATTTCGTATAATTATGAATTTTTAACACGTTGACTGCCAACTACCAGATAATTAGTAGTCAAACTACAAGATATCTCGTAAGTAGTTGGCAGTTAACGTGTTAAAATATATAAAAATACTAAATATTATTTATTATGAATATCAAACAATTATTCCATAGAATTATGAATTTTTAACACGTTGACTGCCAACTACCAGATAATTAGTAGTCAAACTACAAGATATCTCGTAAGTAGTTGGCAGTTAACGTGTTAAAATATATAAAAATACTAAATATTATTTATTATGAATATCAAACAATTATTTCATAGAATTATGAATTTTTAACACGTTGACTGCCAACTACCAGATAATTAGTAGTCAAACTACAAGATATCTCGTAAGTAGTTGGCAGTTAACGTGTTAAAATATATAAAAATACTAAATATTATTTATTATGAATATCAAACAATTATTTCATAGAATTATGAATTTTTAACACGTTGACTGCCATCTACCAGATAATTAGTAGTCAAACTACAAGATATCTCGTAAGTAGTTGGCAGTTAACGTGTTAAAATATATAAAAATACTAAATATTATTTATTATGAATATCAAACAATTATTTCATAGAATTATGAATTTTTAACACGTTGACTGCCAACTACCAGATAATTAGTAGTCAAACTACAAGATATCTCGTAAGTAGTTGGCAGTTAACGTGTTAAAATATATAAAAATACTAAATATTATTTATTATGAATATCAAACAATTATTTCATAGAATTATGAATTTTTAACACGTTGACTGCCAACTACCAGATAATTAGTAGTCAAACTACAAGATATCTCGTAAGTAGTTGGCAGTTAACGTGTTAAAATATATAAAAATACTAAATATTATTTATTATGAATATCAAACAATTATTTCATAGAATTATGAATTTTTAACACGTTGACTGCCAACTACCAGATAATTAGTAGTCAAACTACAAGATATCTCGTAAGTAGTTGGCAGTTAACGTGTTAAAATATATAAAAATACTAAATATTATATATTATGAATATCAAACAATTATTTTGTAGAATTATGAATTTTTAACACGTTGACTGCTAACTACCAGATAATTAGTAGTCAAACTACAAGATATCTCGTAAGTAGTTGGCAGTTAACGTGTTAAAATATATAAAAATTCTAAATATTATTTATTATGGATCAAACAATTATTTTGTAGAATTATGAATTTTTAACACGTTGACTGCCAACTACCAGATAATTAGTAGTCAAACTACAAGATATCTCGTAAGTAGTTGGCAGTTAACGTGTTAAAATATATAAAAATACTAAATATTATTTATTATGAATATCAAACAATTATTCCATAGAATTATGAATTTTTAACACGTTGACTGCCAACTACCAGATAATTAGTAGTCAAACTACAAGATATCTCATAGTTGGCAGTCAACGTGTTAAGATATGTAAAAATACTAAATATTATTTATTATGAATATCAAATGATTATTTCATAGAAGTATAAATTTTTAATCATTGATAACCTTTTCAATTTAAAATCATCTAAGTGTAAAATGATAACAAAAGTTTGTAATAGAATAGAAGGTTTAACGCATGTGACCAAGTAGGGAAAGAAAAATTTGAGCATTTACTATAATTTTTCTAATATTTGGTTATTGATTTAATATTGCTTATAATAAGAAAATTATTCGGAATCAAGTACATTAGAAGATAATAACGTCTCAGATTTTTATTGATTGTCAAAAAGGAAAATATCACAAGAATTAAGACAAAATAAGGAAGAGGTGATTTAACAAGTTAGAAGAAACAAGAAAGAAATAAGAATTGAAATGATAAAAAGAAGTAAAGAAATGTGAACATTTCTATCTTACAAAAAAAGAAGAAAGTTGTGCCAGAAAAGCGTTGGAAAATGCGGGACGCGCTGAAAATTGGCCAGTGTGTAAATAGACTACTTTTGAAGATGTCACCCAAGAAAGCGTTGGAAAATGATGCTCGCGCTAAAAATTGTTCAATGTATAATTATATTGATTTCTCTTGAAGATATCACTCAAACTTCAAGGCGTGCCGTTGTTGTTTCCGTTGGGAGTTATCGCCAAAAAAAGTCTTCTCTACGCCCCGGGAAAGCGACAGAAAACGCGGGACGCGCTGAAAATTGGCCTGTATGTATATTGACCACTTTTGAATATGTCACCCAATTTTCAAAGTGTCAAAGTACAATCAATTTTTAATTAATTTAATTCAAAAAGAAAATAAAAAATGAAATAAAACATACAGGTCCGTATTTAAAAAAAATTGTTGAGGATGGCACTTTAAAGACGAAACATTTTTAAAAAAAATTGGATACGCCATGTTAAGTTTAGTTCATACAGACGCGAATCGCGATTTGCGAATTGACAAGATTTTCAATATATTCGCGCGAATTGCTGTTGGGACTGATCGTTTTATGGTTAACACATGCGCCTTTTAGCACATTCTTGTTCTGTTCTTTTACTTCTGTCTGATTCTTGTCATTGAAGCGTGTTTCTGACATGGAAAGCAGCGAGACATGTTGCGTTATTCATTGTTTGTAAATAATTTAACCAAAATAACCTAAAAATGCTAATCTGTCTCTGGTTTATTTCAGGCCCCAGTTGAATGTAATGAGTGTGGCGAACTTCTTGAACTAAATTGTGATACGCCCATTGCTACTTCTTTAATTTAAAAATTTCACGAGTTTCAACTGACCGATATATTTTATTCTGTCTTTTTTTTTAATAATAAGTAAGCAACGATTTTACGTCTTCGTTGCCAATGAAATAAATTGAAGAAATATGCATCCATTTTTAAAAGTAAATACAAACTGATTTAATATTAATAAATAGAAAATCCCAAATAAAGCACCATACACATTGTACATAAAAACAAATACCAGCTGATATGTCAACTTTGTCAAATGTTATGTCATAATTCACTCATTGCGAACTTTAGAAATACGAAAAAAAGTAAATATCCCCAAAAACATCGCAACTATATGAAATAGCCCAGAACTGGCGAATTATTTTCCTGCGAATTCGCAATTCGCAAATCGCGATTCGCGTCTGTATGAACTAACCTTTAAGCGATATTTCGGTTTCAATAAAAAAGTTTTATAAACTTTTTTATCTTTAAAAATTCAGGTGTTAATTAAATAGAACAAAAATCGTCAATTTCGTTTTTTCCCAAATATCTCGAAAACCGGACCTGTTATTTTAATTTAAAAAAAAACCAATAAATTCGTCTTGAAAATACACACCTTTTTCCCCAATTAATCAACTGTGTATCTATAACGATTTACGAAATCCAAATAGTGTTCAATTAAATTTGCGCCACCCTGTATAACTAAAACATTATAAGCATTGTATAATCAATGTTTTTAAAAGAGATAAATGGCCGGGAAAATGTGCTTGTATTCTAATAAATTGGGTGCAAAAATTGTTTTTCTTTTTAGAATTTTCCGGTTAATGTTAAGTAATCCTACCCTCTAGACAGGGTAGAGCGCCAAAAAACATAATTATTAGTTTTTGGAAGAGAACTCGCCTAATGTAGCAGCTAAAAATATGCCGTTTTTTTCATGATATTTAAAATATTTATGAGAATAGTGCGTCTGTGCTACATTTTTCAAATTTGTCTTGAGAAAAAAGTTGATAGTCGTATCATTTTTACTAAAAATAATTTAAAAAAAGTGCCACAGACGCGCTCTAAAGAATTAACTACAGAATCGATTAGTGAAAACCGCAGCTTCCTATCTTTAATATTAACGCAGCGCCCATCCAAAAACTATTTCAGGCAAGATAACATATGGTATTGGTGACTCTTAATATTTGAATATAATAAAAAAATAGAGTTGAATCCAGTCCGTACTGAAAATTCTTGAGAGGGACATCTGTATACTGGGTGTTTCGTATCAGTATATTTCAGGTTAGACTAAGAAGAATATGAATATTCCGATATATCTTCAAACAACAGAATATAGACTGTGTAATAAAATTTGAGACACGTTGTATATTAAAACACCTGTAGGATCAACTATTTATTTATCACATTTTTTTGTGGCTAAGGGCTAAGTTTGCTAATGCCAGCACCCAACAACACATACACACCCTTATTTATCTTATAAAAACTGAATAAATATACTAACTTCCATTCATTAATGTACTACAGACAAACGCATTTTTACTCTACATTTAATCTGGAATTGGGAATTTAGAACCTTTACAATATCATCACTACTAAACAAAAATATACTTTTTTTAATAACACTCGATATACGTTTCGATATGTTAACATCATCAGGAGTTAATGATAAACTAAAAAAAAAACAATTAATTCAGATTTGCAAAATATAGCAGAATTTTTTGGTTGGGAAAAATAAATCACTTTGTAAATATAATTCGTTGACGTTTCGGTCTTTCTCCTATTTTAAAAATACAAAACAAATTTATAGTAGGTAATATTATTTTATCGTTTTTATTGATACATTCTACAAACATGTATGCGTTCCATAATGTATGATTATTGAATTTTTAGGCGCCAATACAACCATAACGAATGTAAAATAGCAAATTCTCAATAACAATAAAATAAAACCTACGCTCTGTTATGCACCATTGTTACTGCTTAAGAGGATAGAAGACATAATTCTAAGTTCAAATATAAAATATTTTTATAACACGCAATACAAAAAATTAGCAAAACCCTATTTAGGTTTTGATAGTTTAGTTAGAATTTTTTTGCTCTTATCAATTTTTTTGCTCGAGCTTTGGTTTTGCAACTATATCTGTAAATTATTGGGAATTTTGTAATGCAGTCTGCAGGCAAAATGTTCTTTACACCGAAATACATAACTTCTGTGAACATGGACAGAGTTTCACTATTTCGGGGTGTTTTTAGTGAATAAAGACCTAAGAAACGCCATTTTTCCCATTTTCGACAATAACTTACAAACCGTGTATATTTTAGCATAACTGACTACAGCAAAAATGTTATCTGAATCAACACGACTAACTTTGTTCAACATTGCAATTACCTACAATCGATCCTTAAAGTAAGTATCCACGATGACAAATTTTTTAAGTCATGAATCAAAAATTTCAAGTTTGACAGTGGAAACACACTTGAGATACGTGAAATATTGTTAAAAATGTCATGACACAATATTTCACGAGACATTTATCTCATGAACAAGTCTCAACGTGTATACATGATCTGCATCGTGTTTCATTTAAAATATTTGTTTCACTTGTTGCACGTGATTTTTGGTATTTTCTCTGAAATAAAATCGCTAGCTAGTATGTGTACAACGAATTCGAGTTTGGTTATTGTGAAAATAAATAAAATAAATAATAAAAGAAAAGCGTGTAGTGTCAATTAGTCACAAGAAATGATATTAATATTAATGTATGGGATTACTCTTTAGAACAAAATAAAAATCAGAATGTTAGAAAAACCTCCATTGATGCTATTTCAAATGCTATGGAAATATATAGCTTTCGGTGCCAATTTTAGATTATAAATAGAAAACGAAAAAAACTAAAAGCGGTTAACTAAATACTGAGAATTGGCCACAGACATCCTGAGAAAATTCTTGTAACATTCCTGATCCTCTATTTCTAATTTTTCCAAATTGACTATTCATTAAATTGTGTTTTTCTCTTTGTTTAATCTAGTCGCGTACCCAAAAAATTTTTTAGATCTTTTTGTTTATGAAACTATTAAGTAATAACAAGTCGCAGCTTTTCTTCTATCCTTTTTTGTAACCATAAATATCCACGAATAATTAAATGACCGTGGAAACAACAAAACATAGTATAGTTTTTCAATTCTCAGTTTGAGGAGGCTGAAATCAATCGAGGTTGTCACATTTATTTTCTAAAATTCTTTCTTAGCCTTACTATAAAAATGTTCTCGTTATTCCAGTAAAATTTTAGTTAGTGACGCTGTTAGACAGATAGTGTATTTTTTTTGTAAATATATAGATATAAGTGTATTAGTGTTATATTATAATTAATTAATTCCACCAATGATAAAATTCATGTTAAATATAAAAATTCGCCTTATGCATGAACATTTTGGTAACTTGGCAACAGCCGGTCTTTGCGGATAAATAAATACAATGGGTTATAAATCTTTTAAACAGTAGTTTTTTTGTATAAGGAATGATTTTATTTTATTACTTCATTTTTCTCCCTATACAAATTTTATATGCACGCCCGTTGTCGGCATGCCGCCCACTATCATTTGTGACTTTTATAGTAGCACGTGTCCTCAAACTGAGAATGGAAGAACTATACACCGTATCTTAAGAACCAAAAATTTCAAGCTTTCGCGAAAACTTGTGAGTGAAGAATTTTTTCTCTATTGTGAAAACCATCCATGAACTAAATGTCTCATGAAATAAAATTTTCATGATATTCTTATTTCTTTGTGGACAACTAACTTTACAGTTCTTTTGGTCGTTGTAAGGAATTTCGTCACCATTCCTCCATACCAAAATTTCACATTTCATCATATCTTTTATTGTGTTAAAAGTTTATTTCACAAATTTTTATCGATTTTATGAAAATTCAAGATTTAGAAAAAGGCAAAAAAAACGTATTTTTAGTCTATTTCCATGGCCGCCAGAGAAGATGATGGTTTTGACCTCTTCGATAGTTGTACTAATTCATCGCCTCATCTGTATTTGTTTATTCCGAATTAGTTTAGTATAAAATGCAAATATTGGTGGGATAGTTTGACATTGTTTGAAATTCTTTACAACGGAAAAAAGAACTATAAGGGTGGATTGTGGGTTATTGCAATGTTGAGCAAAGTTAGATGCAGAGAACATTTTTATCGCAGACAATTATACTAAAATATATGAGGTTTGTAAGTTAGGGTCGAAAATAAAAAATGGCATTTTTCAATTTTTCTTCTCTAAAAACACCCTGAAAGAGTGAAAATCTGGCCACTGCATTAATAACTTCCGAATAATTTACAAGATATTCTGTCAGTAGATAGAACGTTCTTTAACTTTAACGGTTCTATAACTAATGACAATGACGTTTAGATTGTGACAATTGTATAAGAAATCAACTTGTAAAGTTTTATTCTAAACGTCATCGCCTTTACTTACTGAATCTTTAAAGTTAAAGGACGTTCTATCTACTGACAGATAGTCATGCAAAACCAAAGTTTTAAGAAAAAAATTGACGATAGCGAAAAAAAATTAAAACTAAACTATCAAAAACCAAATAGGGTTTTGATAGTTTACATGGGCACTTTTAGAAATTGAAGTTACAATTTAGTTTACATTCGATAACCTTGAAAATGTTGCACTATGTAATATAAAATTGATCTATTAACTGAAAAATGTTTAAAAATTTTAATAAAGCTTTATTTAAGATGTTTCGTTCCATTTTAATAACAATATTTAAATAGTAACTTCAATTTCTTAAATTAAATCTGTCTTTTTTATTAATTCATTTTTAATTTTGTACTGTAATGAATAGTGTTATCCTTATTTATCATTAAGTAAATAAACATTCATAAATCAAATGAAGTAACATATATATTTTTAAGAAAAGACATTTTTTTACATTCTAAACTATTAGTCATTTTTATTGTTTGGATGTGTCTAATGCATTTTTCGTAGTTTAAATTTATTTTGCCAAGGGGCCGTTCATAAAATACGTTCGCTAATAAGGGGGAGAGAGGGATATTGCTTTGCGTGACGAGATATGACAACGGAGGTTAAAGGACTGTTACATTCGCAGTTCATCAATTTTATTTTAATTTTTTTCTTAATTTGGTATTTCTTAAAATTCTCAAGTACTTAAAATACATATTTTATATTATTCATCTGTATGCTATTGTTAATGACAAAAAATCGTTTATAGGGAGGGTTGTTAGATTTTGTGACGTATTATTTGTTAGGAGGGTCGCTGAAAGTGTGACTTAGCATGACGATGGGGGAGGGAGGGGTACAATAAAGTAAAATTCTGAGTGACGTATTTTATGGAGATCATTTATTTTTGTTAAAAATGCATAAATCAAATGAAGTAACAAATTTTTAAGGAAAGACACTTTATTGCATTGAAAACTATTCGTCATTTTTATTGTTTGGATTTATATTTGTCAATAAATAGTGCTTTGCCAAGCATTCTAAGCACTTTTGCGCTCGGGAGCACAGTGCTTACGAGAACTTTTTCAAATCGGTGCTTAAAACACTTTACCAACGGGCTTGGAGCTCGTCAAAAGGCTCGCGAGCACTTTCATGAACATTTTTAAACTCGCACTTGTAAATATTAGTGTATAATTTGGAAAAAAAATTAATACTGTTTTGATTATTTTGAAAAAATTGATATTATGACAAAAACAATATTACATCAAATATAATATACATCTCGTTTCAAAATTCTTAATAAAACGTTGTATTAAGTAACGAAGCAAATCAGAAATTAGTAATTGACTTTAAAATGTCCATACATCTATCTATCTGTATGTCTGTCTGTCTTTGCGATAACTCGAAAACCGTTTTGAATTTTGGAACTCTACTATTTTCAGTGACCCAAGTCAACTCTACAACCGCCTGTCTGTCCATAGCTGAGCTACTTGGATACTGTTACAGTAAGCGCCAACATAAGAAAAGATAAAGCCGCGCATTAATTGGGATGAAGATGACGAATTTTGAGATCTGCGCAACCTCATCAGCGTAGCTGGGGTGAGGTAAATCCACGCATTAAGGGCGGAGTACGATGAATTTCAGGATCTACGCAATCTTTTTGTAGTTGGCGCTTGCTATAGCTTACTGGGTTTATTAGTATATTAAAATACAAGTTTCATCAGACATTAATTTACTCCACGCGCCAATATATAGAATAAGAGTCACTTACGTCCCTATGAACCGTGTATTTTATACCGTTTTTTTTGTTCTTATGTATTCAAAAATAATAAAAATTGCTTTGTTTTTATATTTAAAAAGTTCAGAAAAAAATTTAGAGTGTTTAGTGGTCGCGAGCACTTTCCTGTAAAAGTACTTGGTGCTCGTAATTTTTAAGCACTTTTGAGCTCTTAGTGCTCCAGAACAGTTTTGTTAGTGCTCGTCACAGCTCTGTAACTAAATAGGAATAAGTATGAGTAAAAAAACATATATATTAAGGTGCACTATCCTCTTAAAACTCATTGTTTCCTAGATATTTAATTCTCCTCATGTTAGTTGTGTCTACTGCATACATTTCTGTAATGAATATCAAAATATTTTTATTTAATTGTTAAAACAAAAAATAGTTACAGGGGTTTTTCTACAAACAAAATTGACATTAATAAATTTATCATAAAAAAATATATTTTATTGAAATATATATAATATTTTAATATTTTTGTGATGATTAAATATCTTGAATTTTCAGAATAATCCGGTTTTATTTTTTGAAAAATTTATCGACTTTTCTAACATGTAGATTTTTTCAATCTGTTAATTTTTGAAAAATTCTGTTCTTAGGTATACCAACATTTTCATTATGCCAAAAACATATATTTATATACACCAGCGAAACAGACCTAACCTTTATCAATGGATCAAAAATTACTAAAAATCGTATGTCGAATTGTAGGATAACTATAGACATTGTTATTTTGTCGATATTTTCGATTATGTACTTTTTGAAGTATATAAATATAATAAATAATTAGAAAGTTCAGTTTAATTATTTTTTATATTACTTAATTTTCTTACATTCTTACCAGCAACAGTGGTAAAGTTTTTAATCCAACATAGCATGATTCTTCTTCTTTCTATTTCACACTGGACTGTCGTTCTGAACAGATCAATCTAGGAGACCAGAGGCGGAACATTTTTAAGGTTTCGTCCGGTCTCGGAAAAGTCAAGAGTTAATACCGACCGGTAGTTGCTCATAAATTCAGTTCTCTTTTTATCTATTTGCAACTGCACATCGTAAATTATTTCATTTTTTGTTGATATATATTCCTAAGTACCCACCAACTTGAAATAAAAGTACCTGAACTAATAGAAGAAAGTACAAGACGAAAAGGTGGTAAAGGAGGAGGTGGAAACGCAGATTTATACTGGGCAGCCGCCATTATTATGGGCAAGATGGCGCTATTACTTACAGCTATTTTAGGTTTACTTTTGAAATTATAAAACAACCAAAGTATAACGAAAGTCATAATCATTCTACCTCATATGAAGATGAAAGTTATAGTCATCAGAGATTGTTTGATACTGCTGATAATACTTCTAGAAAGGTTTTTAAAGCTTATATTTGAACAAAATTTGATTCGTAATAATACAGAACTTGCATCAATCTTACAATGAATATTTTTTTTATGGATTTCGGTTTAGAATGTTCTAAAAGTAATATAATAAGTTAAAAAAGGTATTACTTTTAATTTATTAATTATTTAAAAAACGTTCTAAATTCCAACTTTTAAATCCGTCACAACTCCTGCCATTGGCTATGACGTCATTTTACGCAGTCTTACGAGATTTATATTTTTCCGCGTCAACATATGATTACAAGTGTCATTAAAATAACATATAAAAAAAACAAAATGCCTAAACAAAGTTGCGTCACTGGATATCAGGTTGGTTTGGACATGCTGATGGATTGTTTGTTAAAGATTGGAGGCCAAACTGCTGAAATTTCATAAAAAATTTGACAGTAATCGTTATTGCAATGAATTGCCGCTAGATGGTGACAGATTCTAGCATAAAATGACGTCACGGCCGTTTAAATCTATACTTTTTCCCGCCATGCAGAATAGTATTTTAAACATTTTTATGAACAAAATAGTGAACTAAATGAGTTTTAACATGTTTTTTCGCTACTTGTGGATAATAAATTGAATCAATAAAAAATAGAAAAAAAAATCATGCAAGTTCCCAATTACCGAATGTCTTTTATTATAATAAATTATTTGCACCTAAAAATTTGTTTCATTTTATAGTAAGAAGATCGACCCATAATGCGCGGCTTTATCTCTTCTTAGTTGGCGCTTGTAATTATCAAAATTTTATCTACATGTGACTATCTAATCTGGATATAAGTTTCTAATTTTAAATCAACGAAACGATTAATTTCTGATCTGATGTTTTTCTAATATTTTCTCAGTTTTCTTTATTTCTTATTTTCTGATTTTTTCCCATTTTTTTTTTATATTTCTCAGATTTTTTTAATTTATTTCAATTTTTTCATTTTCTTTTAAATTTTTTTTGATGGTTACAATTGCTTTCGGTTTTTTTGGTTGTTTTTTGCTTTTTTGCGATTTCTTAACGATTTTTTGTAATTTTTAGCCTTTTTGGCGTTTTTTCAGTTTTTTACAATTTCTTTGATTTTCTCGCTTTTCCGAAGTTTACAATTTTGTTTTTGTTTTTCATTTTTTGATTATTTTGCGATTTAACGATTTTTTTGCAATTTTTAGCCTTTTTGCGTTTTTTAGTTTTTTACAATTTCTTTGATTTTGTTGCTTTTCCGAATTTTACAATTTTGTTTTTCATTTTTTTCCAATATTTTCTGATTTTTCTTTCGACTATTTTTTCTAATATTTTCTTATTTTTCTTTCGACGTTTTCCAATGTTTTCTCTTTTTTCTTATTTTTTTCCTATTTTGTAAATATACTTGGTTTTTTACAGCTATTAAACTTATTTTCATAAATATTAGAGACTTTGGCATTAGAAAATAAAAATTTCCAAAATTTAATAGATTAAATGTTCCCGCATTTAGTATACCCAATTGTACTAATTAGCGTTCTTTGGAGTATATTCATTTAAATTTATTCTTTAGTAAAGTATTTTAACTGCATGTAAAGTTTTAACCCTTTAACTGCGGGCAAAATTTGGCAGCGGTGAACAACAAATATTGAAAAATATACTAAAAATATTTTGTAGTGGAATTTTGCCATAATTTAAATAATACACAAATAAACATGATCCTATTAAGTTTCATAAATTTAAAAAAGAAACTAAATTTTAAGAAATTTAAAATTTCTAAAATATGTCAAAAATATGTCTGGAAATTCAAAAATTTCGATAATTTCTAAAATATATCGAACATTTCCAAATATATTAAAAATTTTTGAAAATTGCAAAATAAAAATTTCAAAACTTCATACAATTTAAGAATTTCAAAAACATTTTGAAAAAATTCAAAAATAAAAAAAAATTGGAATTTTAAGAAATTCAAAAATTTCAGAAGTTACCTATATCAAAAATTAAAAAAAAAAAAAAAAAAAAAAAAAAAAAAAAAAAAAAAAAAAAAAAAAAAAAAAAAAAAAAAAAAATCGAAAATTGTAAAAACATATCAAGAATAAAAAAAAACAAAAAAATTATTAGAAACTATAAACATTTCAAAAATGTCAGGAATTTAAAAAATTGTAAAACATGGAAAAATTGTAAAATAAATATGTAAAAATATGTAAAATTTTGAAAATTTTATAAAAATTTGTAGACAAATAATAAAGTATACCAAATTATTTATTTACGATGCTGACATCACAGCATGGTTTTTAGGAATCGTTTATATACGTTAGCCGCAGTCAAAGGGTTAAAAATTGTCCGCAGTATTAATATTCTGGAAGAACAAAATCAAAATTTCACCAAAGGAATTAATAGACACCTGGGAAATATATTTAAAAATATTCCTCAATTAAATTGGAAAAGAATACAAAAAAAATATTTTCTATAAACGATGATTCTTTTTAGTCCGTCCGTCTGTTAGCCTGCTTCAACTAGAGAACGGCGAGAGATAGAGACAAACGGACAACGGCAATCGATTCAACATCCTTTAAAACCCCAAAAATGATATTAATCTTTGACCTGTTTTTACTTTCCCCCTACTTATACCATATATACTGTAGTATACAGGGTCTTTCAAAAGCCTGGAAACGGTCCTGGAATTCAAAAAATACTAAAGATAAATTGTTCAAATTCGGGATTTAGTCATGACATGTCTTTTTTCACATTTTCATGCGCTTAAAATTCAAAAGCATTAATTTATTTTTGCTATAGGTGAATTTTTTTATAAACAAATATTTTTCGACGTATCGCAATGAGACGAATTCAACATTTGATATCATTATTGTTACTATTGAGTTATTTTATGAAATCCGTCCTAAAAATATTGAAAATTCTGGAAGCGGTCCTGTAATTCAAAAACGTTACAGATAAATAATTCAAATTAGGGATTTAGTAATTAGATGTATTTGCGTTATGACAATAAATCCCGAATTTGGAGAATTTATCTTTAATAGTTTTTGAATTTTGAAAGACCCTGGAAATTTAATTTCGTAACTTGATATTTTCGAAAACTCGAAATTACGGCAAAAATACTGCCGTTTTTCACTTGTAAAATTTTATTTTTGTTTTGTATTTAATAAAATAAAAAGTTGACTATGATTATTACTACATTACAGACGTGAAGTAGAAAAAATAACTAATTAAAAAAATTGTTTTGAGTCTGTTATTAAAAATTGAATTTTTTGTTTTTAACTCACTTTGATTTTCATTTATTTTCATTGCTAGTATAATTAAATATGATTTATTATAGCAGTCGTGCAAGATATAATTTTTAAGTACAACTGGTAATAAAACAGCCATGTTTAAGTGATCTGTTTTTAATGATCTTTTACAAGCAATATCTCCAAAGCTTTTAGCTTTTTTTAATAATTTATTTTTGTGTTCTTTCTTCTCTTGCAAATAAATTCCATTTTCCGATAATGATCAAGAGCATACGTGACCGCACGAGAAAATATAGCAATTACAGTTAATAATTTGATGTAAAATCTGGTTTTGAAACGGGATGAACCGGATTCCATCGTCAAATTACTCATAACCGGAGTACATGAAGATAAGTAGATTCACAACGGTATTAGCTGATTATTTATTATAAGAATCACGATAATTTACTGAATCTACTGATTAATAAAAAAGTAGTAAGAATGCGGCAATCAATAAGGTAATAAAATGTGAAACGTTGCAAGAATAAATAATAATAATAATAAAAAACTAGTTCTTATTACATGTATTCTGAAGTTAACAGACGAATACAACAAAGTTTTTATAAAAAGGAATAGTATTGTAATTATGAAAAAAATTCAATATCAGGATTTCGTGACCGTATTTTATTAAATAAAAGGTCGGTTACGATTTCGGCGCCAAATACCTGCGCCTTTAATCCCTTGCTCGATTTCGGCACCAAGCTACGGATTACGGAGTATGTAAACTGAGGACTAAATAAAAGCAGGTAAAAATTACGAAATTCCCAATATTTCAATATTTTAAACACAAAAATAAATGAATATAAGAGTGGACAAATATCTAGTAAGTGTGTTTCTTACCTTGGTATAAATTTATCTCATAGTTTTTTTTATATTTGTAACATGTTGTGATGCAAATGTTAATTTTTTATTTTAGAAGCACTATATATTTTTTATCATTGTACACGGAATTGATTTCTTGAATTTTATTATTGTTTAAATAACTCTGTATAAGTGATATGGTGCAGTAGTCTATAAAAATAAAAATAATTAAATGTTATCTTTGGAAAACGGTTAGTCCTCAGTTTACATATGCTGGTTCAGGTACTAAATATTAAATCTGAATTTTGGTCCTCAGTTTACATGCACCCAAGGATTAGAACTAATGTTTATACTTTTCAAAGGCAAGTGTAAATTTGTCTATATAAATAAATGAATCGAAACCTTTTACTTTCCATATTTAAAGAAATTTGATCTGAAATAGCGAGTTTAAAAAAACGGCGATAAAAATTTGGCATACTTAAAAAAAAATTGTACTTTGGTTTCCGATGGGTGAATTCCCTTAATTGATAAAAAATATTCGTGAAATTCAATTAGGTTACCCTAAATAAACATTTATTGACAATAATAATGCTATAACCAGTTAATTTTTGAAAAACAATTTTTAACTGATTATAGTGTTGTTACTTTGAAGATGATGCTATGAGAATTTCTAAATTAAAATATTGGCTTTTATCTCATATTAGAAATTATTTTATATCTACCGATGATACAGGTTTACATTTTAAAAAAAATCAATTTTCTATTGACTTTTTAGGAAAGTCTGAATTAGTTATGTCCGGAGAGAGAGTAGAGATACAAACTGATTTAAAAAGTATGGAGCCTTATCCAGACCCAGACTCAAGTGAAGAGGATGAAGACGATACAGGGTGTTTCATTGGGAAAGTGACATACGTTAACTATAGATAGAGGACACCTAGGCGATCTCAAAAACCCCATACTTAATGGATCTAAGTACTTTACTAACCAAGATACAGGGTGTTTTATCTATTTTACCAATTTCTTGCATGGTTCCTAACTTTCTAACCACACCGTATATTTTCATATTTGGTGGGCATATTTTGTTTAAAGTGCCCAATCGATCAATTAATTTATAATGAAAGAAATCAGTAAAGGAGCTATGCCGGAACGAGCGCATTATCAGCAAAATCTACATGTAAATCTCCATAAGAAAATCCAAGGTCCATCCTGGCAATTTTGGTTGGAAAAGTGGAGGGGGTAAATTCATGCAATCTGCGCATGCGCTACGTCATTGGATAGCGGGAAAGTACCCTTCATCCTTTACCATGATAATTTGCCGTACGGGGTAGTTGGGGGTTGATATACTTTTTCTCTTACTCCTCGTAGCATTAGCTATCCAATGACGTAGCGCATGCGCAGATTGCATGAATTTACCCCATCCACTTTTCCAGCCAAAATTGCCAGGATAGACCTTGGATTTTCTTATGGAGATTTACATGTAGATTTTGCTGATAATGCGCTCGTTCCGGCATAGCTCCTTTACTGAAATCCAGGTCCGGACTAAAAAAAATATGATAAAATATTCCGACCCAAAAACAACACCCTGTATATCAAATTTTTCTAAAATAGATTCTGTATTTGAAAAGAGCACGAAAAAATGAATTTTTGGCAAAATGTTTTTTCTTGTAAAATTTTGGAATTCTGAAATGGTGTGAATTGTGAGAGCCCAAAATTGAAACTAATTTCTTTTTAATGTAATTTAATTTAAATGAACACTAGTTAACCTAAATTGGTAAAATTTTAATATTTTATGTATTTTTTCATTATTTGCGATAAATAATCCACAAAAAAAACATTCATCTTTAATTAACGAATAAATAATAATGAATCAATGAAGAATAAATAACTTATTAATGAAAAATTACAAACCTTTTAAAAAACGCCTAAAAAATATTACACGGGGTAAAAACATATGATGGTTTTAGTACTTCGGCCAGAAAAATTCACGTTAACAATAAACACAAGAACTATACGCAACACGAAATTTATGGACATTACGAGTTTTCACAATTTTTTACTATTTTTTGCGTTTTTTACAGTTTTTAACGTTTTTTAACGATATAGGGTTTTTTACGTTTTTTACAATTTTTAAGATTTTTTAAGATCTTTACGATTTATAACGGTTTTTAACGATTTTTTACTAATTTTTACGATTTTTACGATATTACCTGTTTCGATATGTTTAAAAATGGCGGAGATATAATATTTTTTTTGATATTTCAACCCCCTCCAGTTTCAGGTCGGATAAAAAAAAAGTTTTATACAAATTGTATTTAAAAATTGTTAATCCATAATGGTTTTACTTTGTTATCATTAATTTTTAGATGTTTTTTATAATTTTTGTTGTTTTTCATTATTTAAAGTTATTTATTTTTTGTAAATTTTTTATTATTTATTCGTTAATTAAAGATCAATGTTTTTTGTGGAATATTTATCGCAAATAGTAAAAAAATACTTAAAATATTAAAATTTTACCAATTTAGGGTAACTAGTCTAAATTAAAACTAAATCACATTAAAAAAAATTAGTTTCAATTTTGGGCTCTCACAATTCACACCATTTCAGAATTCAAACTTTACAAGAAAAACATTTTACCAAAAATGCAAAGTATATCAATAAATTCATTTTTTCGTGCTCTTTGCAAATACAGAATCTATTTTAGAAAAATATAATATACAGGGGGTTGTTTTTGGGTCGGAATATTTTATCATATTTTTTTTAGTCTGGACCTGGATTTATTTTATTGTAAATTTATTGATCGATTGGGCACTTTAAGCAAAATACTATACTATACTATACTATACTAGTGCCTTTATTTTGCATTGTTATATATACAATACATAATATATGAAGAGGCGAAGTCTAGCTTGCGCTACTCTACTTAACCTCTCCTCACATATTTTATGGTTTGAGAATTTTTTGTATATGATGTAATATAAAATATTATGTAACTCATTTTATAAGATTTGACATTATAAAATATCATAAAGTGTAAAAAAGATAAAAATAAAAATATACTGTAAAATTAAAAAAATATTAAATGATATTAAATATTAAATATGCAAAGTAAATTACTGGGTGGACAGCAACAGAAGTTTAAAATATTTTTTAAAAGATCTTTCAGATTTAGTTTTGAAGTCATTTGGTATATTATTAAAAATATTAACCGCATTGTAAGTGAATGAACGCCGAAACAAGGTTAGATTGTATCTGGGCAGCATTAAGAGTATTCGGGTATCTTAAGGGCAAATTGTGAGCATTGCCTCTAAATTGCAATTTCTCTATAAGATACGGAGGTTTGGAAGTTGCTATAGTTCGAAATACTAAGGATGACATATGGTACTTAAACATGTTTCCGACTTTAAGCCATTGGAGTTCATTAATTTTGAAGGACACCCTGTCATATCGTTTTAGACCGTAAACGAATCTACAACAAAAATTTTCAATCTTTTGTAATCTGTATTTAGTAATTTGATCTAAACAAGGATAATATAATACTAACCCATATTTTAAAATTGATAATACTAAGGATTCGCACAGAGTTTTCCTCAACGATAGATTAAGGATGTGACGATGCCTATATAACTGTCGCACAATAAGGTAAGACTTCTTGACCAACAACGACACATGTTCTTGAAAACGAAGTTTGCAATCAAATATTATTCCAAGATTTTTAGAACTTTTAGTTATTCTTAATAATATGTCCGCCAAATATCATGAAAATATACAGTGTGGTTAGAAAGTTATGAACCATACAAGAAATTGACAAAATAGATAAAACACCATGTATCTTGGTTAGTAAAGTACTTAGATCCATTAAGTATGGGGTTTATGAGATCGCCTAGGTGTCCCCTATCTGCAGTTAACGTATGTCAGTTTCCAAATGAAACACCCTATATATAAATAAACATAACAAAAAGTAGTAGTAAGGCCTATCAAAACAAACATATTTGGAATGTTTAGAGTGCGTTTTTTAAATCAAAAAACCAAATAGAACAAACGGAGTTATAGTGATTTTGGGAATGTCTTCCGGTGCTTGCACGTAGTTACCCCCAACTGGGTGGATTTGGACTGGTTTTAGAGCCCAACTTTAATATAATAGGCCTAGCTGCAATGCGGCCACCTCCCGATCCGTGCGATATATCATTTTTCTAGCCACGCCGAGACGACTCGAATGAGACATCGCACGTGTATGGAGGCATTATGGGAGTAGTGTAGCTAAACCCACTTATTGTGCCACAAACGTGTTCTGTCACAAAAATATCAAAATTTTGATACAATCTCGAAAACAATGCGTTTTCTCGAAATTCTAAAACCGTGGCGACCTTTGGCTTGGTCCAAAACCTAGAAAAAAGTCGAAATTTTGCAAAATATCGAGTTTTTCGGATTCTACAGATTCTAAAGAGTCCGAAAATGCCATCATTTGCAAAAATCGGTGGTTCTATTTGCCAATAACAAATATTCCTAAAAAAGTTCAACTTTTCCATTTTCGTATCCAGGTCGCCGGAATCTCGAGATATGGGTATTTATAGAAAAATCTCAAACCGTGGTGCCCTCGGGAATGTTGTAAAATAAAGGCATTTTGTTTCAAACTATAGAACGAATTAAAAAAAAAGAAGCCAGAAGTAGGGTAAAATATGCCCTCCTCAAATTAGGACGAAATGAAAAATATATGAGGTCTATTGAGTAGATAACCACACCAGTCGATTCGACTTGAGGTGTAGAGTAAGAATCCGCTTTCATTACAGAAAATAGTGGGTTGTCAAAGGACTTACGGGCCAAAATATGGTCAAAATCGAGGAAAATTCCAGCATGATTTTCGCCTATTTTTCGAATTTTTCGAAAATATATAAGGACTCTCGAGCAGATGAAGACGCCATTTGATTTGGCTTGACGAGTATAGTAAGAATCCGGTTTTAAATAAAGAAAATAGTGAGTTGTCAAAGGACTTAAGTGCCAAAATCGAGGAAAATCACTTTGGCTGGAGATAATTGATATCAAGTTAGTAAGACAACAATTTGCCGCTAATTATTTGCGGGAAAAAATTTTGCCGCTATTTTTTTTATTAAAAATCAAACATCTTGCTACCTTGATATCAAGACAACTGCGTAAATAATGACGATATCAAAAAACTAAAAGCTGGAAAATTTGCCGCTTTTTTGCCGTTAATTAGTTGTGGGAAAAAATTTTGCCGCCTGTTCTTTATAAACAATTTCCAGGTTTTTAATATTGCAACTGCAAATTTTAGAAAAAAAAATTTACTTAAGTGTGTAATTGTTTTAATCCGAATATATGTTTGAATAAATAAATATATCATTCAAGCCATATGAAAAATTTTTGTACAACTTTTGTTTCAGGGAAATGTGACTTTTCTTCAATTTTTTTTATTTTAAAAAAAATTGTGCTACTATACGTCAGAGGCATGTAAATATTTTGATTAAAAATTTTTTGACACTCTCACAGTCCGGTTTTTATTTATATAATTCCATATAGTGTCTCATTTTTTAAAATTTTTGAATATAGAAAATCGTTTAGAATACAATTCAGAAAGAAATATTGTTTTAACTATAATTTTTCAAATCGAAATGGAACAATTTTAATAATCTTGAGAAATTTTTAGAACTTGATATATTTCACAGTAAGCTTGAAATGAAATGAATCTGAAATGTTGATTCAAAAAACTGATGGATAAAAGAAAAATGGAAGATAAAAATAAAAAAAACCATCCTATGAGAAGCGTGTTATAACCAATGAACGATGACTTCCCCCTAACTCAGCGTTGCCACTTGTAACATAATTATCGAATTGTAACATAATTTTTCTTCTAAATTATAATAATAATAATATTTGTGAAATGTTATGTTCTACAACTTTGATCTCCTGCAATTTTTCATAAAAACGAATAATTTTGACTGAAAATCTAAAAAAAATAATTTTAAAACGAGAGGTAGGCAAAAAGAGGGGGCCGGAGTTCCGAGGGTAAAGTACTGGATTGTCATATCATATTTGAATTAGAGTCATAATCTAAGTACTGGATGGTCATATCATATTTGAATTAGAGTCATAATCTATCTAACGAGCCTTCAACGAACTCGATCCGTTGCCGAGTTCTCAGACTGACAGACGGACGGACAAAGTGAGGACAATAGCGCATTTTCTTTATAAACGAAGCGGAAAATTCTCCAGCTTTTAGTTTTTTGATATCGTTATATTTACGCAGTTGTCTTGCTAACTTGATATCAAGTTTGCGAGATGTTTAATTTTTAATAAAAAAAATCGGCTGTGTCACCCCAGGACTTTCCCGGCTCGACCGTAGTGAATATGTTATTTATTATTATTATTTTAAGTACAAAATACTAAGCATTACATTGATTTATATGGAACACATTAAAAATAGCGAGCTGATGGTGAATTAATATTTCAATGTTGGTAATGACATAAGCTGCGCATGCGCACGTTATATATCATACTGCTACAATTAGGATTTCCAAAAATCATGTGTGAAAACTATTGGGAATTCGGGAAAAATTTTCATTCAATAGTTGTAGGGAATTTTAAATGTGTATTTTTCTCGCCATCTAGCGGCGAATCTATGAGGAATTCGATAAAAGTTAAACATAAAAGTTAAAGAAAATTTGATACTTTACAACTTTGCACAAGAAAATTTTGCACTAAATACATTGTTTGTCCTCAAAATCAAGAAAAATTAGAGAAAACATACATGCACATTTTTTACGCGCCCTCTAGTGGCGCAACTATTGGAGATTTTAGAAAAAGTTTGAGACAAAAGTTATCGAGAATTTTATGCTCTAAAACTTTGTACTACAAAATTTTGCACTAAAGTATATTGTTTGTCCTCAAAATCAAGAAAAACTAGAGAAAACCTACATGCACATTTTTTACGCGCCCTCTAGTGGCGCAACTATTGAAAATTCTGGAAAAAGTTTGAAACAAAAGTTACAGAGAATTTTATTCTCTAAAACTTTGTACTACAACATTTTGCACTTAAATGTATTGTTTGTCCTTAAAATTTAAATAAAGCAAAAAATTGTTACATGTATATTTAACCAATGTCGGTCTTGAGGACCCTCCACTGTACAAATTTAAACCAAAAACTAATGGTCGCATTCTAGGCACACACCGACCCTCCATACCAAATTTCAGCTTGATTGGTCAAACGGTTCGGCAGTTATCGTGGAAGATTACACACAGACACACAGACATACAGACAGACCATACGCTGGAAATGGTCTCAATCTTCTTGGGGGACCTCAAAATGGATATTTCCATCGATATCTCGATTTGTTTTTTTTGCTCGTTCACCTTACTTTCCCTTTGATGGGTCCGGGAAAGTAAAAGAGCAGAAAAAATTCTTTTTCACAATTAGCGGCAAAAAAAATTGCAAATTCCCCAGCTTTTAGTTTTTTGATATCGTCATTATTTACGCAGTTGTCTTGCTAACTTGAAATCAAGTTTGCGAGATGTTTAATTTTCAATAAAAAAAAGAGCGACAATTTTTTTTTCACAACTAATTAGCGACAAAAAAGCGGCAAATTCTCCAGCTTTTATTTTTTTGATATCGTTATTATTTACGAAGTTGTCTTGCTAACTTCATATCAAGTTAGCGAGATGTTTGTTTAATTAAAAAAAAAGAGCGGCAATCTTTTTTCCACAACTAATTAGCGACAAAAAAGCGGCAAATTCTCTAGCTTTTAGTTTTTTGATATCGTCATTATTTACGCAGTTGTCTTGCTAACTTGATATCAAGTTACCAAGATGAATGAAAAAAAAGAGCGGCAATTTTTTTTCTACAACTTATCGGCAAATTACTGATAAGATACCGTTGTAATTTTCCGAAGTTGTCTTGTTAAGTTGATAGACGGGGTAAACAGTTTAGCATTGGAGCCGAATTCATGTTCTCGGAGCCGAAATAGTGTACGCCCAAATAAAAATACAAATTCTTCAGATTTCGACATAAAGGTTTTGAAATATCACTCGGAAAAAATGTTTGTATAAAAAAGGAACAAGTAAATTATTGTGGGTACTTCCGCTAATTTATTTTTATACATTTTTTCATTTTTCTCATGCATGGATGAGACTGAAGACCAGTAATTTTTTTTTCTAAAAATAACAACCCATCTTCAATGAATAGGTATGAAATCTGTATCGGTACGATACCCTGTAATTTTGCGGCTGAAAGCTTTTCAGTCGTTAGTAGTTTATGCTATTATTTACCTGCTCACGAGAAACGGACGCGTTCTGACCAGTTATTTTACCAGTGGCGGCGACAAAAACTTTTTAATAATAATAAAAAACAAAAATGATAAAATAGCTCTAATAAAATATATAAATGAAACAGTCTATATTAAAATATGGATACTATTATTACGTAGCTTAGATTTGTTGTGCTTTAATTCTAAAAATAACAAATTTATTACGAAAAATTTTCGATATTCGGATAGTTTCAAACGATTCAATCGATTTAGATGAAATTTTGAACATGTATTTAAGGTTACCAAGTGAAATCGTTGACAACATTTTGAACAGAGATTATAAATTGATAAATAACAGTTAATAAAAAATAGTTACATTCTAATTTGAAATCTTACCTTTTTGAGGTTATGTTTGATTTGAAATAGTCATATTTCTACTTTTGAAGCAGCTGGTTACTTAATTCTGTCATTAATTATCTGATATAAACTACTAATATTGTACCTTGAGTAAAAAATAATCTTATAACCATTTTGGGAAGAGAAACATTTCATTTCGCAGTTAAATAATGTTAAACTGTCAATTTATATGACATTAATGACAGTTAATTGAGTACGTTCCTGACGGTGGAAAAAAATGATTTGGAGTTTTATTTTGTTATATTTCAAATTTAAATTATTGAGCTCTATTTTTAATTTAATATAAATGATTACCTCGAAATATTTTGATGAAATTTTCGTTTTATCAAAATATTATTAAAAACTAAAAATAAATTGGAATATTGAATAGCTTAACTAATTTTTTTAATATTTTTTCCCTTACAATACAAACATTTATAATATAAATTAAGATTTTCTTAATATATGGAGATACGCCAATGGTTAAATTTCCTGAAGTCGTTAAAAGTAATTAGAGCAAAGAACTACGATATATAATTACTTAATAACCATGTACGGCACTGCCTGTGGTATTCCATTTCTTTTTTTTGGGACTTGTATTATTTGAAATTTCCTTCCATTTTAAATGTAAGTATCTACTATAACCCTATAATAATGGGCAGCATATATTTTTTTTTAAATTATAGACGCGGTTCCCTACATAAGTAGAATTCTTTGTTTCAATAATTTGACAAAATTTTGTCTTCTATGGATCAAGTTTCAATAAAAAATATTTTTTTACATTTGTATTGAAGATATCGTCTTCATCCCATTGTTACTAAATTTATTTAATAACTGTAGGTGCTTAACAAACAAATGACCATAAGAAATTAGAAGAAGAAAAAGAAGACTGACATATATTGTCAACGAGCTGTCTATGAAGTGCGTTCATTAGGCGAGTTCGGCAATTACATCCAGATTGCTCGGGATCGTTAAGATCGTTCGTTTATATCTAGATGTACAAGAAGTAAATCTCGACCGTTCAGCAGTTACAGTCTGAACAATCGCATGATAGTCTTTTTGTTCGGAGAATCTTCATCGAGCATAGTGATTAATCTGAATTTTTGAGGTTAAATTTAAGTTCAAAATCACTTTATTATTTTTGATATTTCAATAATATTATTTAAAAATGAAGGAACTTGAATTTCCTGATGTAGAACAAAAAACAAACTATCTCCGCAAGAGAAGAAGAAGATTACAAGTAAATCAAAGTAAGTAGGAAAATGGCTAAAACCACTGACATGCCCAGCGGTGAGAATTGTGCTATTTTGAGAGAAAGAGGTGAAACGATGGTTCGGTCAATCTCTATCTCTCTCAAAACACGTTCATGAGTATATGTCAATGGCTAAAACTATTTCTATAATAGAAAACTGTTATCCAAACTCAAATGTGCCTGTAATTCATCAACGAAACAACTAATCCTTGGGCTAAGTGACGAGCTACAAGAAGAGCGAAACCGGTTCACGACTACTATCGCAATCACAACATAAATCACAACATTCAAACCAAAATAATGAGAAATTTGACAGTTTTGACTTTGACATCCGTAACCGTTCGTTTAATGCAACTTACTTTGTCTAATCTATACAAATAATCCGTCGCATCTCTGATTACATTACCGAACGCGCTTAGTATACTGACAGTGTATGTGGATGAAAGCTGAGTTCTGCTTAAATAATTTGGAGAATTAGGAGTAGAGTGTGAGTATTTGGAGTACCGTCTTAATCGAATTTTTGTCAATACCCGAACGAATAGATCAAGAGCGAAGTAAAACGAGTGAAAATAGTAACCAAGCCGAATTCACCTAGAATAAGGCAATCCAGAACACGTGACCAAACGTCATTAAAATGGCCGCTGGTATACACACAAATTGTAGTATTTACTGCATTTTGCATGTGTTTTAAGTTTGTTTTATGTATTTTGAGCTTTTAGAAGGTGTTTGATGTAGGAGTGATTGTTTATTGATGTTGGAGAGTGAAAGTAAAGACATTGCCATAAGATATAAGGAAAGGAAAAATCAAAGTAATACAAAGTACTGATCGTTTCAGAATCATGAATAATCCTGGTCCTGATGAAAAAACTCGAGATGTCGACTTTCCACGAGTGACTGCTTTCCACTTATTCTCATATATAGTTCTCAGACATAGTTCTTACACCAAAGAACAAGTCAAAGCCTACAAGAGTTTGTCAGCATATAAATATTTTTCTCCTGGTTTTTCCCAGAATTGACTACACAGCAAATGGAAGTCATGTTTTATAATTCTCTCTAATAAACAATATTTTTTTATATACGCTGTCACTTTATTAAATATCGATAATGCATCCCGAGTAGTCACACAACTATTCTAAATTCAAATGCCCGTTTTAAGCTTCAATCGTTTCATATGTTAAAATAAACTGCTCTCTTACTCTCTTCATACTAACTTCATGAAAAGACGTGAATTTTGTGTGCCTACCAGCGGCCATCTTGAATTTCATCTGACAGCATCTTGGATCCGTTTATAAACGAGAAAAGTGTGTCGTCACAAATGTCATTCTTGTCAAAACAAAAAATTTGAGGTTACGTTCTCTGTTGATGTTTTGCTTTTTAGTTAATAAAGACGGATTCTCACTAGGCGGAAAATCTGCAGGTGGATTTTCTGTATCCAATTCTATTGGTCGATTTCGAATTAATTTTCGAAATCGATCAATAAATTGGATACAGAAAATTCGAATGCAGATTTCAAATAAAAAATAAGACAAATATTTTATATATAACACGATGAAATCAATCTTCTACCAAAAACCTTAACGGAATCCATATCCGACAAGCGGATTTAAATTTGAAATTTGACAGAGGTTTGTTCGGAATCACTTATTGACAAGAATGACATTTGTGACGTCATGACTTTCCTCGTCTATAGAATGTTTTAAATATTGTTGGAATGATTTTTTTCGATCAATACGAAAGTAGTAAATAAAAACTAGACATTTTTTATGTTATGAAATTAATTTTGCAAACATAGGTAAAAATTAATTATAATAAAGTATTATGTTGGCCACCAGTCAGATTTAAAACTAATAGTGTAAATAAAAAGCGATGTTGCCAAACTGGGAAAAAGCGCGGAAAATACGAAATACATTTTCTTTTACTTATTGATTTACTATCGTAGATATTAATTCTACTTTTACAAACACGTGTCAGAAGGAGCATGGGAATATAAAAAAATTATCATAATTATTTATTTTTTAACAAACAATAAAAACCGAGAAAGTCTCACAAACAGTCTAGCGAGCAATAAAAATATGTTAAAAATGAGAATTTCATTTTTAATTAACAATACCGTGGAAAGTGTACGGTATCTCTATAGGAATTTAATTAAAACTAATTTATGTAACCTATTGCAACATCTCTATAAAATGCCAGTTAAAACAGGTTTTAAACAGGTAAATAATTTAGCCGTAACTTAAGGTATTTTACATTTTAATATATTTTTATACATCTGCGGTGTTTAACATCATATTTATTATTTTTAGTTTTGAATATTGAATTTAACGCCAAGAACTTGATCATTTAAATTGAATAACGAGCAACGGATTAACAATAAAATTTTTATTTCTGGTGGTATTTTATCAAATAAAAGTTTAAATTTGAGAGGTAAGCAGACATAATTGTTATGTATTAATAAACTGCTGTATTTTTGAAACGGTTATAATTCGGAGAAGGATTTTGTTAACGGCACGCATGGACATAATGGAAATCTTAATGCTAAACGCTACATATTGAATATTCTTCAGAAAGATGTTTAAACTTAGCATCTTATATCGGTCAACAATATTTTTGCTAATACAAGATAATGCCCGAGAGCTTCTGGATTATTTACTGGAAGTTGGGCTCCGTGGGACTTGCGAACGTGGGCTTTGCGAACAGAAACTTTTTCGTAGGCTTTAGAATTAATCTAAGCGCTGACTATCTGTGGGATTTGCGAATATGCCTAAGATTAGAACTATAAAACTATTAATATATGATATTATTAAATTATTATTCAAAAATGTAAAAGTCAAAAGATAAATATTCGTAGTTTCTGCATGCAATTTTCATTTTATGCAGTGTCTTGTTGATGGTTGGCTATTTTTGGAGAAGCACCGGAGTTAGATAATTTATTTTTTGATAGGGAAATTGAGGGAAGAATCAATAAATTCATCGTTTATTCTTAAGCAAATTGAATGTGGAGTTCCTCGAAATAAAGGAAAAAACTGTACAGGATGTCCCAAATTGGTGTGTTTTGCAGGGTATCTCGTAAACTAGAAGAGAAAGAAAAAAAGCAGTTAAGATGTTATGACTTCTTTTTTTGTTAAAGTAATCTTTAGTAGATTCCTGCATTTGGAAGATACAGGGCGATTATTGGAAACTGTCGAAAACTGCAAGGTTCTATAACTTCTTAATTAAGAAAAATATAAAATAACTTTATAAAAACTTTTGACAGATATAATATTGAACAGTTCAGTGGAGCACAAGAATTTTTTTAGGGGGTCTCACTAAGGAAGTATAATGCAAACTTATATTTTTTTTAATGTGACACCCTGTATATTTTGACGTTATTTGTTTCGTTTTTTAATTCTCATTCGCCTGATAAGACATATTATATATTTATTTTCAGTGGTTGGAACTACAGTGCAAATAAACCATATATCAATGTTATCAGGTGAAAGACCCTTAAAAATTGAACACTGAGTAACGAAATTTAACATTTTATTATAAGGATAGTAAAAATTAGATCAGCAAGAAAAAGGTGCCAATTATTATTACAACAAAATGGAGGTCAGTTTTAATATTTAATGTAATTTTCAAATTCTACTAAAATTAGTTACAGGTAGATTATAGCTATTACAAGGTTTATTGTTATTTCATAAGTTTATTGTTTTAATTTTTTTAATCTGTTTTTTTTATTAATTATAATTTTGATAAATAAAATTTTCACACATCAGTATCCTTATAACGAAATGTTAAATTTCGTTACGGAGTGTTTAATTTTTAAGGGTCTTTCACCTGATAACATTGATATATGGTTCGTTTGCACTGTAGCTCCAACCAATGAAAATAAATATGTAATATGTCATATCAGGTGAATGAGAAATTAAAAACGAAACAAAAAACGTCAAAATATATAGGGTGTCCCATTTAAAAAAATATAAGTTTGCATTATATTTCATTAGTGAGACCCCCTAAAAAAAATCTTGTGCGCCACTGAACTATTTAATAATATATCTATCAAAAGTTTTCATAAAGCTATTTCATATTTTTCTTAATTAAGAATTTATAGAACCTTGCTGTTTTAGACAGTTTCCAATAATCGCCCTGTATCTTCCAAATGCAGGGACCTACTAAAGATTTAATTAGGCAATCGTTACTTTAACGAAAAAAGAAGTCATAACATCTTAACTGCTTTTTTTCGATCTCTGCTAGTTTACGAGATACCCTGCAAAACACACCAATTTGGGACACCCTGTACAAAAAAATGGATCAGAAAATTAATGAAGTACTAAATAAGCTTCACCAGTAGAACAAGTTCGGGATAAACTTGGAAGGCTTATCTGAACCAGCATAAAAACTTGGGAGGACGTGGCTCGGTTTTTGGTTAAATTTAGAAATCGACTGGATAAGAGTTTAGTAGAAATTCTTGAGTTTCATTCAAAAATTAAAATAAAAAATTTTGCTACTTTATTTTATTTATAATTTTCGATCAACTTTTCTAGAGAAACATGTAGCAAAAATTACTGTCATCTTAAAGATGAATTAGATTATAGTGATTTAGAAGAAAAATGAACAAAAAAATTAAATAATAATAATAGTTATTTATGTACCAAGTGTATAAATAGATGTTTATGCCCTGAGGGCGATGATTAATAAAGGTTATTAAACAAAAACTTTTTGTCTTTATGCCCGGGCGGGCCATAAAGTGCAGATTATCCCGCACACGGGCATAAAGTACACTTTTATGTAAGCGGTAACTAAGCAATAAAAACAAAATAATGAACCAGTATGACATAAAGTGAATTAAATTAACGTTCAAATCGAATAACGTTTGTCCTGTCAAAATCGGACTAATAAAAATGAAGTTTGAAGCGAGTGTCCTTTTATCATTGTTACTGCGCATTTTATAAAGTAGTATGTCTATGCCTCATTTAAAGTCGTATATTTCTTTTTCGTCAAAATCGAACCAAAAATATAAACTAGTAGTCGCCCAGTGGTGGAAATTCGTAATCATTAAAATTTTAAAGTTTATGTATATACCTATTTTTTCATATTTTCTCTATTTTTCTTTATTTTTCCTGTTTATTTTTTTACGAATTCATATTTTTCCCCCTTTTTTGTTATTGCCCATTATTTCTTATTTTTTTCGACTTTTGCTAATTTTTTGCATTTTTCCTATTTTTCCATATGGAAAATATTTTTTTACTATAATTTCTTTCCTCATTTTCCGTATTTTTTCCCATTTTCCTATTTAAGCGTTATTTTTCTAGTTGCTAATTCTGTTTTAACTATTTTTCGGACTATTATTCACTATTTTTTTCTACTTTTCCCCATTTTTAATTTTTTCCTATTTTTACCTAAAAAAACTGTTGGAAACTATTTCTCAATTCAAAAATAAAATTACAATAAATAAAAGTAAAAACTGAAGTTAATTTTTTCCTAATATGTCTATTTTTCCGAAAAAAAGAAACAAATCGATCGTTTCTATCAATAAATTAAACTGTAAACTTCTTTCAATGCGGCCGCTGAACATGAGGTATTCGAAAAATCCGAATTGTCCCAGACTTCATCAGTCCGAAGACAAAAAAGAAGACGAAAGGAAGAAAAAACAATTAACCAGAATGAGCTCTATATAAGTGCAAAACCCGATCTTGCCGGTCTGTCGAAGATAAAGTAAACTGATCCGGCTGCTTAAACAGAGACGGGCTTAGCCAAGCACGTTTTTTATTTTTCATATGAAGAATTTTTCAATTTAATTTGTACATTTTTACCAGTTACAACTTTGCTACATATTAAGCTAATCCATTTTTTATGATTAATTTCTCATTACAAAATGTAGCAAATTGAAGGGTACCAACGTGGAGTTTTGTGAAAGGTCAAAGGACCCCGCACTTTTGAAATTGTTACGTTTTTGCCACCCTGTATTTTCATTATTCCTCTACACAATAGATTTTAATTTCATACTCGCTTGATATCCCCTTCTTATTTCTTCGCGTCATGTCCTCTCTTCTCTTGGTATTCCTATAAAATGTCTTACTGAAGATTTCTTTTTTTTCTCCCCCTCATTTTATAGTGTAAGTTTTTATTATATTATATTATATTATATTTTCACTAAAATTATTTGATATCATTATTAATTATTTCGACACTGTTATTTTTAATTTTTTTTTATACCGGTATATTTTTTTTTACTTAAAAGTTCATATCTTATCTTTTATAATAAACTTATCATTAGTTTTTGTTGGTGCCATGGAAGCATATTTACTTAAGACATCCATATCTTCAACACATGCAAAATTCAGCAAATTTGACCGAAAGCCATTTGGCATTTAAAAAATGCGGGTTCCTTTGGCGTTTAACAAAAATATACCTAGATAAAAAAGAATTAGTATAAAATGTGGGACATGTAAGTACCGCATCAGAAAATAGATTTATGGTATAATAAAATAAATAAAATAATGTGAAAAGAAAATTGTAGAAAATATGAATGCAAAATTAACAGGAAGATAAAATTCATAATAAATTGTAAAAAAATACAGGAAGTGATAAAAGAAATTTTAGACCACCATTAACAAAATGCATAATTTAAAAATAAATAACAGAATATAACAAAAAATTACTGTAATTCTTTGTGGGTTAACAGTCAAGAATTACTATCAAAGTGGACTTGGAAGATGATTTTGTCGAAGAACCACTCAGTTGTTTTTGCAGAACTGAGACCGCATGAATGAATGATGAAACTTAATTTTAAGTTATTTATTCATATCAAAACTTTTATTATGACATTTAAACAATTACATGTTTTGATCAAAGTTATTTTATCCAACAAATATACTGATTTGACTTTGGTTAAAGAAACTGTATATCTTTTTCAAACCTTAGAAAATTTACATTTGGTGCATTATAGACGCTCAATTAACTCGAGAAATACCGGCAACTTTTGCAGTATTTTTGTTTAACGTGTTGAATATTTTTTTACACGGAGAACCATGATGAATTGATGGCGTGGCGATGGGTACATGGTTCCTAACTAGTCTTTGTTGATTCAAGGCCGGTTCTCATATAGGCTTTACTGCACTTCATTGTGCTTCGCTTGGCGTCGCGACAAAGCGTCAAAATTGACAGTCCAATTCACATATAAGATTCAAATCGAAGCGTGGTCGACAGTTTGTGCCAAACCAGCAGTGTGAAAAGATTACTTGTTTATTTT
This sequence comes from Neocrepidodera transversa, assembly GCA_963243735.1. NCBI lineage: Eukaryota > Metazoa > Arthropoda > Insecta > Coleoptera > Chrysomelidae > Neocrepidodera > Neocrepidodera transversa. Next base: position 21,394,406 of record OY725343.1, read on the forward strand.
TGGAATTAACTTGAGTAAATTAAGTTAAAGAAATAATGCTTAAGAAATGCAGTTCTGACCGTACATCATCAAATGAAGCATTTGTATTAGCACTTGTAACGAATGATTACGAAAAACACAAAAGACAACGGCGTGGATATTGGGTACATGACATTTTCCGAGCTCGATTATCAGAAGGCGAATTTCATACACTTTTTAAACGACTGGAAGAAGACGAAAACAAATTTTACAAATATTTTAGAATGTCTCCACATAAATTTAATTTATTATTGGGAGCAGTAGCTGTGGCATATTCATGTTGAACATTGGCAACACCGCTCCTTAGAGACAGTTGACATCTTGGCGGGAAGAGAATGCTGAGCGTTCATGTATGTAACAGGTTTTTAATAATAAATGTTAACACAAGATCTAGTGACTAATAGCTGATAACCCAATATAACTACAAAACAAGACAGTAGCAGACAAATTGACCAAACAAAATACCAGATTCATTCCGAAGTTTTTAAAGCCTGCCAACAATTCGCGTAGTGTAAGTGAGAACCGCTACATAAGAAACCACGAAAACTGATTCAAGGGACTGTGCAATGTTGCCAAGCGTCAAAGGCTGGTACTGCTTGGCTTAGTTAAGTATTGCCATAGGAAAAAAGAGAAATTCCCTAAGCTCAAGAGAAATTCCCTAAGCTCAAAACGTTCAAAATCAAAACGTGTGTGTTGTTTTCTCTGCGACTTCCCCATTTTACAAAAAAACAGGTGTTACAAGTTACAAAATATTAGATAGAGAATTTTTTCTAACTATCATTAACAAAAATATACGCTGACCTTCCGATTACTCACATTTTACTCATAATTGCCCTTGACTCAGAAAATTATTCACAGACTAGTGAAATTACTCACGAATGTGATAAATAACTCACAAATGGGCAACCCTATGAAGGCAATTATAGTGACAACTCAAGACCAGACCAGACCACTAGAATAACATCGTAAATCTTAGGCTGGGTGACGCCATCGAGAGGCCTAAGGGAAACAAGACATTAGTTGTGATGAGCCTCAAGGGGCACACGTGTCAAATAACAAATAAAGTTTAAGTTCTCGAATTTTGCATTTTACACCTGGTGAAGTACGACACTCAACTATGTAACTTACATTTGACTGGTTAAATTATAGTGACGTGTTAGCTCCGTGAAGTCAGCACCCAAAGTGTTAATTTTTTTTTCGGAAATTTTTAAACTTTGATTTAGTGCTTCAAATAGTTTCGAAAGTGCTTCTCCATTTTTTTAGATATTTTAGATTTTAACTTCAACGTCAACCCCAAAACATTTTCCTATTGACTCTATTTTGGTATTCGTTTTTAGTACTTCAAAAAGTTGCAATCACGATCCTTTTCTTTTCGAGATATTTATCTTTTAATTTTCAAATTCAAATCATATGGGATTGACTTAAATCCTAGAGTCGTTTCTTGACGCATCGTTAGTGCTTTAGACAGTTTTCTTAATGATTTTTCCGTTTCCTGATTATGTAGTATTTTTTCAAATGTACCAAAAATATAGGGAAGCAGAAGAAGTGCTACACAAAAAACATTTTGAAGTACGAGAATAATTAAAAAATTGAAAAATATACAGGATGTTTTATTAAAACAATGCTGAATCACTCACATTACTTTTAGTTAAGTTCATAAAATATTTTTTTGTTTCAATATGTACCACCTTTAAATTTTAAATGTTGACTCAACAACCGCGCGGTTGTGATATGTTTACCTTTTGGCGTTTCTTCTGCGCAGAATTTTTTATTTGCGATTGTTCTACGTCACATTTCAAATATAGCGCCGTTTTTCGTGTTTAAATCCGACCAATAGTAACGGAGATAGAGAGTCAACGTTCCTTCTGCGCATGTTTTTTTTGTTGAATTAAATTTTTTTCTAAATGCTGTGACGTTAGTCGATAATGCTGGCACCTTCCCCGCGTGCCCGCGCCCCCGCGGAGCTCCACAAACTTTTTTTCCCAGATCTGGGGAAATCGTGACGTCACGCCACACATCGGTATAGCAAATTTCCCCAGACGCGCTCGTACAAAGGTTATATCACTACTAATTTTTTATTCGTTACTTCAAATATTTTGTTTGGTAAGTTTATTTACTTTTGTTAACCCCTATAAACTATTCACTGTTCTCAACCTATTAGGCCTGATGATGGCTATTTAGATTTAGCCGAAACTAGTTGCCTTTTGTTATCATCCTTCTATAATATTATACGTTGTGGTACTGACTTCGTGTTTTATTTTTTGAAAAAAATACTTGGACCACAACATTTGAGATATGGATAACCTCTTCGATTTAAAAATAAAAAAGGTCATTGGCCACGGCAACTTGACTCGCATTGTACACTAAAAATAAAATATACAGCAGGCCAATAACTTTTTGTTCTTTCTTTTTAGTTTCTGATATAAGGTAGTGTCCCTTATAAAAGGGCCAACCTATTCGTCCAAACTAAGATGCCACTTCCCCTTATAATAACATCATCAACAACAACATCAACAACAACAACAACAACAACAAAAGAATTTGGGTGCAAATTTGGAAACAAAAATACTGAATTATCAGGAAACGAAAAAAGCATTAAGAAAACTATATAAAGCACTAACGATGCGTCAATAAACGACTCTAGATTTAAGTCAATATCATACTTAAAAGTTAAATATCTCGAAAAGGAAAGAATCGTGACTGCAACTTTTTGAAGCACTAAGAAGCACTAACAAAGCACTAAAAACTGATACCAAAATTGAGTCAATAGGAAAATGTTTTGAGGTTGACGTTGAAGTTAAAATCTTAAATATCTAAAAAAAAGACAAGCACTTTCGAAACTATTTGAAGCACTAACGAAGCACTAAATCAAAGTTTAAAATTTTCTCCATTTTGGTATATTGTTAGGGCTAACCTTGAAATTAAAAAAATCCTTAATATGCTCAAAACGGAAAAAGCACTAACAAAAACAGTTAAAGCACTAAGAAGTACTAACAAACGGGAAATTTCCGAAAAAAAAATTGACACTTTGGGGGCTAACTTCACGGAGCTTGACGTGTTACCTTCGCGAGGGCACCTTTGGATAAAATTCGTTAGTGGAGTAAGTGGAGTAAAGGGATATAATATTTTAAAGTAGCTATGAGAGCGAAAGAAATAATATTTTTAACAAGAGACGAAATATGTCTGCTAATGTAATCTTGGAACATTCTAGAAGGCATGCGATGACGTAGGAGATATGCATGTCTAGACAAGTAAAAATTAATTAAATTATATTTTTAGTTTACACATGAAAGTAAGATTTAAAAATGAAGTATAAAGAATATTTCTGGTTAAATTAAATCAAATTTAACCAATTACAAAAAATAAATAAAATAAATTATTCCATATAGCTAAATATGTTTTGTTAAAAGCCCAAGTACGATCCTGAATGCGGAGGAAGCTGGACGCTTTAGGGCAGATAAAGCAAAAAACGTCGCTATCTCTTTTACAAGGTAAAGCACTCTCCGATACGGCCAGGTATACCTTAAGATAATGAATGCGCTTTTAAAATGAAGGGACCGCAGATAAGAATAAGTAAACACTGAAAAAAATTATGAACACACGAGTTAATGGTCAGCGATAATTGAATAATTAACTAAATGAAGAGCTTTTTTTATTTTTTACAATACCAAAGATCATAAATCGAAAATTGAGAACAATTTTTTTTTGAAAAATGTAAAATGTAAACCTGAAGACATTTGTTACTTTTTTTGTATTAAAAAAGAAAACAATCACTAATTTAAAAACAAAACCACAATAAATAAAGAACACTTTTATACCACCCTGTTACCCAAGCTTGAATGAACCTGTTTAAACCAGGTAAACAGATAAAGGTCTTCATTTGTCATTGTTATCGTGAAATATTTGTTTCTTTCGAACTGCAAATTATTTTAAAATACCAGGACTGTTAAATAGACCCTTAATCATGAGAGGCTGTGTCTGTCTCTTTCAAGGATTTCATCCATTGTTCTCTTAAAATTATAGATAGGTATCTACAGTACGTTGAAATATAATCGGGATAAAAATTTAAAATCTTAACTCAAATATTGGTTTTAAGGTTTATCTTACCCTGACAAAGATTTATTACACGTTTAAAAATTTTGAAAAAAATTGTGTAGTTGCACATGACTTTAAGTAGTACTGTTATGAATTTTAAGCAAAATGTTTGGAGAAAAATCAAAACAATTTATAAAATACAAAAACTGAACATTCAAATTTATTCAGTTTTTTAAGAAGTAATGACAGAAGAGTAAGAAACACAATCAAATTTTTTGAAAATTTTTCATGTTACAGATTTGGTGCAATATGAAAAATAAAAATTTATTGCTATATATACCTATTAATAACATAACGAATTATCTTAATTTTGTATGTGTAATAGAAAGGTGAAAATTTATGAAATCACATATTTTTTCATAAAGAACGACAAACCCGATATATGGGAGTTTTTAGAATCACCTATGCACAGTTAAAATTTCCAATGAAACACCCTGTATAGGAAAATAAATATCTTCTGAAAAAGCAAATATTAGAAAATTAATTTTAAATATTGAAAGATTTTTTTTTGGTTTTCTATCATATAATTTAAAATGTTAGGTATAAGGTGTTCAACAAACTAACGCTTACCACTCCTAACTTCAAAAATGTATTATTTTAAATACATCACCCTTTTTGAGAAAAAAAGTCATTAAAGCTATTTTCAAACTGTTGGTATTAGTTCCTTTTTGGGGACAAGCTATATATTTGTAATCCTAGTTGATATACTGGGTGACAATAATATCTTTATTAAATTTTAACATGCTGAAGAATATCATCATCACTAACCAAAATTATACATACTTTTTTTAAAAAATACTCGACCTACGTTTCGCTTACTATGTTGGTATCATCAGGAGTGTGAAAACAAATGAAAATAAACGAAAACAAAGGAAAATAAACGAAAACAAAAGAAAACAAATGTAAATAAATGAAAACAAACGAAAGCAACTGAAAATAAACGAAACCAAATGAAAACAAACGAAAATAAATGGAAACAAATGAAAACAAACGAAAACAAATGAAAACAAATAAAAATAAACGAAAACAAATGAAAATAAACGAAAACAAAAAAACAAACGAAAAAAAAATAAAAAAACGAAAACAAATGGAAATTAAGGAAAACAAATGAAAACAAATCAAGACAAACGAAAACAAATGGAAACAAATGAAAACAAACGAAAACAAATGAAAATAAACGAAAACAAATGAAAATAAACGAAAACAAATGAAAACAACAGAAAATAACAAATAAAAATAAACGAAAACAAATGGAAACAAACGAATATAAACGAAAAAAACGAAAACAAATGAAATTAAACACAAATTATCAACATTATTGAATACCAAAAGTTTCCAATTCCCCATTCAAATTTTCAAATTTGAATATATAGTTTTGTAATTCAGGACACTTAATATTAGAACATTATTCATATTTTTAAAGTAAAAGCACCCTGTATAATTATGTCAATCATAAAATTGTTTTTTTTTACTCTCGCGTTTTTCGATCTCCTCCCATATTACCCCTTTTTTTCTAATCGTTCCATATTTTTCCAGTGTTTACGGTTTATTACGGTTTTTCACGATTTTTTATTGTTTTTTAAGTTTTACGATTTTTTTCGGTTTTTTCACTTTTTCCAATTTTTTACGTTTTTCCGATTTTTACGACTTTTACCAATTTTTTTTACCAATTTTTTACGATTTTTTATGATTTTTTACGAATTCATTACGATTTTTACGATTTTCTCCGTTTCTTAATTTAAATCGTAAAAAATCGTAAAAAAACGTAAAAAGTAGCGAATTAAGTTTATAATAATTAGAACATAAAACAAAAATTGTAGAGTTTAATTATCTAAAATCTCTCTATGTTACCTTTTTCTCGGAAATATATAATTTTACCGGAAAATTGGAAAAACGGCGATAAAATCCAAAATGTTATATACAGGGTGGCGCAAATTTAATTGAATTGAAGGGGATAATAAAAAGGACAAATATTTTTTCATTGACTGGCTTGAGTGGTAAAAGATAAATATTTTTACATGGACATGTTAAAGATGAAAAATTTCAAAAATTATAAAAATTTTAAAAAAACGAATAAGTATTCTAAAAAATCAAAAATTTTCAATATTAATAAATTTCAAAAATTCAAAGACTAAATAAAGCTGAATTGATGAACAAATATTTTCACATGGGCAGGTTTAAGGGACAAAAGTTTAAAAAATTCCAAAAATTTTAAAAAAATTCAAAAATTTCCACAATAAAAAGTTCAAAATATTCAAAAAATTAAATAGATACATGAAAATTTTTTTCACCTAATAGTGTTGTGGGTGGTTCAAAACGCCGAGAAGTCATTTTAAGCAAAATTTTCAAATTTTTTTCATGATTTTAATACTTCCAGTCCGGACCGAAGTAAAAGTCAGAAGCGCCTGCGCATTAGCAGGCACGTGACGACTTTTAAACAAAAATGCGATTATCTCATGAATCATAAAATATATCTCAAATCTGTTTTCAAATATCGATTCAGCGTTAAATTTCATGTCGGAAATAGTTTTGAAAAATCTGAAATGTATTTGGGAGTTATTTAAGGCACACTGATTTTATTATATATCGTTGACCGTTTGTCTCGTTTTGTTTTTGAGTTATAAATGCGGACGGACAGATAGACGGACAGACAGACAGAGCCGTATTATAAGACTTCTTTACATTTTAGGGTTTAGAAGTCTAAAAAAGTAGAGTCTTGCACTTTAAGACCGAGGCGTTACTCGCTAACCACCCTGTATATATGACATACGTTCACTGCGCAAAAAAACGTATAACCTGTAAATCTTCCAGATATTTGTGTGTGTGAAGTTAGCCCCCCTTTTTCCGAATTTTAATATTTTGAAAGTTGTTCCAAATTGTTCTAGGTTTGAAAAAAATTGTTCCAGAAAATTATTCCTAAAACTTAAATACAGAGCCCGGCCCCATTATTTTTGTTTTGATTTTTTTTTATTGCACCAGATTGTTCTGAATATTGTTCCAAATTGTCATGGCTTAAAAAATTATTTCAAGGCCGAAATCAATGAAAACCATTTGTATCTAGGGCCCCATTATTTTTTTTTCGAAGTTTTTTGTTGTACTAGATTGTTCTAGTTATTGTTAGCATTGTTCCAAATTTTCATGACTTGAATATATTATTTAAGAACAACTAGAACAATATGTTACAACATAAAAAAAAATTCATTGATTTTGGTCTTGAAATAATTTTTTTTAAGACATGAAAATTTGGAATGCGAAGACCAATTAGAACAATCTAGTACAACAAAAAAAAATCCAAAAAAAAATGGGGGCCTAGCTATAAATCGTTTGAATTGATTTTGAGCATGAAAATTTGGAACAATGTTAAGAACAACTAGAACAATCTGGAACAACAAAAAAAAATCGAAAAAAAATAATGGGGGGGGGGGGTTATCTATAAATGGTTTTTATTGATTTTGAGCTTGAAACAATTTTTTTAAGACATGAAAATTTGGAACAATTTTAAGAATAACTAGAACAATCTAATACAATAAAAAAATCGGTTGTGTCGCCCCAAAACTTTCCCGACGAGTATCCACGAATACTTTATCAGATATTTAATGTTAAAGTTTCAACTTTTGACATTTTTTAATTTTTGACAGGTGACAGTTGGAGAAATAATTTTGACTGTTCTGTATAGAGTTTTTCAAGGACTTTCAAACGACATAATATAGAATGTCCAATTCCGTACTAATTGATTCTTCCGACAGATAGCCCAAACTCATATAACAAATTTCAGCTCAATCGGATTAATACTTCTTCAGATATTTAATGCTGAAGTTTCAAATTTTGACATTTTTTTATTTTTGACAGGTGACAGTTGAAGAAATAATTTTAACTGTTCTGAATAGAGTTTTTCTAGGGCTTTCAAATGACATATAGAATGTCCAATTCCGTGACATATTGCATCTGTCATTTTTTGATAGTGGTACTTCCGTTCGACAGATGTCGTACAAAAACTAATGGGTTCTTCCGACGGGTAACCCAAACTCCTATACCAAATTTCAGCTCAATCGGACGTGTGGCCTCTATCGTGGAAGAATACACACATACACACACAGACCGACAGACAGACTTCGATCTGGAAATGGTCTTAATCGTCTCAGGGGACTCGAAAATGGATATTTCTGTTTTTATCGCGAATTTTTTTTTTAGCTCGTTCACAATACTTTTCCTTCTAGGAGGTGGGTCGGGAAAGTAAAAGTATTAAAATATCAAAAATGTTCACTTGTTCCAAAAAAAAAATCTAAAACAAGAAGAATTTAAAAAAATCTCAAAAATGTTTGTCCATTTAACAAAATATTTCAAAAACATGTCAAAACTTGAAGAAATAAAAAAAATAGCCAAGAAAATTAATAAAATTCGAAAATTTGAAAAAAAATGTCACTGAAAATTTGGAAAAAGTGTCATGAAGTATTAAAATGCCAAAAATGTCCATTTGTTAAAAAAAATTGAAAACAGGAAAAATTTCAAAAAACATCAAAACTTGAAAAATAGAAAAAAATAGTCAAGAAATTTAAAAAACTTCGAAAGTTGGACAAAATGTCACTGAAAATTTGGAAAACATGTCTTGGAAGTATTAAAATGTCAAAAATGTTCATTTATTCAAAACAATCGAAAACAAGAAAAATTTCAAAACTTGAAAATAAAAAATATCGAAAATTTAATAAATTTCGAGAGTTTGAAAAAATGTCACTGAAAATTGGGAAACAATGTTTTGGAAGTGTTAAAATGTCAAAAATGTTCATTTATTCAAAACAATCGAAAACAAGAAAAATTTCAAAACTTGAAAATAAAAAATATCGAAAATTTAATAAATTTCGAGAGTTTCAAAAAATGTCACTGAAAATTGGGAAACAATGTTTTGGAAGTGTTAAAATGTCAAAAATGTTCATTTATTCAAAACAATCGAAAACAAGAAAAATTTCAAAACTTGAAAATAAAAAATATCGAAAATTTACTAAATTTCGAGAGTTTGAAAAAATGTCACTGAAAATTGGGAAACAATGTTTTGGAAGTGTTAAAATGTCAAAAATGTTCATTTATTCAAAACAATCGAAAACAAGAAAAATTTCAAAACTTGAAAATAAAAAATATCGAAAATTTAATAAATTTCGAGAGTTTGAAAAAATGTCACTGAAAATTTGGAAACAATGTTTTGGAAGTATTAAAATGTCAAAAATGTTCATTTATTCAAAACAATCGAAAACAAGAAAAATTTCAAAACTTGAAAATAAAAAATATCGAAAATTTAATAAATTTCGAGAGTTTCAAAAAATGTCACTGAAAATTTGGAAACAATGTTTTGGAAGTGTTAAAATGTCAAAAATGTTCATTTATTCAAAACAATCGAAAACAAGAAAAATATCAAAACTTGAAAATAAAAAATATCGAAAATTTAATAAATTTCGAGAGTTTGAAAAAATGTCACTGAAAATTTAGAAACAATGTTTTGGAAGTGTTAAAATGTCAAAAATGTTCATTTATTCAAAACAATCGAAAACAAGAAAAATTTCAAAACTTGAAAATAAAAAATATCGAAAATTTAATAAATTTCGAGAGTTTGAAAAAATGTCACTGAAAATTTGGAAACAATGTTTTTTAAGTATTAAAATGTCAAAAATGTTCATTTGTTCAAAAAAATAAATAAATCGAAAACTAGAAAAATTTCAAAACTTGAAAAATTAAAAAAATAATCAAGAAATTAAAAAAAATTCGAAAGTTTGAAAAAAATGTCACCGAAAATAGGAAAAAAATTCGAAAATTTGAAAAAACTATGTCACTGAAAATTTGGAAAAAATGTCTTGAAGTATTAAAATGTCAAAAATGTTCATTTGTTAAAAAAAAACGAAAACAAGAAAAATTTCAAAAAATGTCACTGAAAATAGGAAAAAAATGTAAAATGTTAAAAATGTTAATTTGTTAAAAAAGAAATCGGCTGTGTCACCCCAGAACTTTCCCGGCTCGACCGTAGAGAATATGTTATTTATTATTATTATTTTAATTACAAAATATTAAGCATTACATTAATTTATGGAACACATTGAAAATAGCGAGCCGATGGATGGATATTTCAATTTTGATAATGACATAAGCTGCGCATGCGCACGTTGTATGTCACACTGCACAATTAGGATCTCCTAAAATCATGTGTGAAAACTATTGGGAATTTCGAAAAAAATTTCATACAATAGTTGTAGGGAATTTGATGCTTTACAACTTTGCACAAGAAAATTTTGCACTAAAATGCATTGTTTGTCCTCAAAATCAAGAAAAACTAGAGAAAACATACATGCACATATTTACGCGCCCTCTAGTGGCGCAACTATTGGAAATTCTGGAAAAAGCTTAAGACAAAAGTTGTAGGGAATTTTATGCTCTAAAACTTTGTACTACAACATTTTGCACTTAAGTATATTATTTGTCCTCAAAATCAACAGAATTAGAGAAAACCTACATGCACATTTTTTACGCGCCCTCTAGTGGCGCAACTGTTGGAAATTCTGAAAAAAGTTTCAAACAAAAGTTATAGTTAATTTTATGCTCTAAAACTTTGTACTACAACATTTTGCACTGAAGTGTATTGTTTGTCCTTAAAATTTTAAAAAAAGTAAAAAATTGTTACATGTATATTTAATCAATGTCGGTCTTGAGGACCTTGTACTGTACCAATTTAAACCAAAATCTAATGGTCGCATTCTAGGCACACACCGACCATCTATACCAAATTTCAGCTTGATTGGTCAAACGGTTCGGCAGGTATCGTGGAAGATTACACACAGACAGACCATGCGCTGGAAATGGTTTCAATCTTCTTGAGGGACCTCAAAATGGATATTTCCATCGATATCTCGATTTTTTTTGCTCGTTCACCTTACTTTCCCTTTGTTGGGTCCGGGAAAGTAAAAATTACGAAAAAAAATAATGGGGGGCTGGACCTAAATGGTTTTTATTGATTTTGGGATTGAAATATTTTTTTTTTAAGTTATGAAAATTTGGAACAATGTTCAGAACTAGTACAATCTGGAGCAACAGAAAAAAAATCGAAATAAAAATACTCTAAGAATGGTTTTTTGAATCTTACGGCCTTTGTATTTACTTTGTATGTAACAAACTTCGAACAATTTGGAACAACTTTCAAAGTATTAAAATTCGATAAATGGGGGGGCTAACTTCACACACACACACCAGATATTTACCATTTATTATCTTATGATTTACAAATTAAATTCCCCATTTTTATGATATATTAATTTCCGAGTGCCGAACTAAATTTAGTTTTAGGGGAAAGATCATTTTTCCAGGAACTTTTTAAACAGACCGAAAAGCTCTAAAAGCTTGGATTTTGAGAACGAGAAATAATTATAAGTGAGTCAGTCGCACAGGATGCATAAAACTTTTTAGATAAGAGTCACTTAAACAACACGGAGAAGTACTTCGAAAGCAGACGTGCTGGGCGCCAGCTTATCCCCTTATGTCTCACAACACGCCGAATTTATCTTGATTTATTTGATTTTTTTTAAAGGACAATATCCGTAAAAAGGCACCGCTTATATTTATATTGAATTTAGATAGTAATAAGGGGAACCTAATTTTTTGTTTACAATGACTATATTAAATATTTATCTTATAAAGTAAGCAAGATTATAAACATGTTTTTATATAATTTAAATGACTAGTTAAGAGATTAGGGGCTTAAATGTATCATAAATGTACAAATTAAATTTATTCTAGTATGATTACCACAATAAAAGACAAGATTTTAAAATATTAATTTTAAATGAATGATTTTTTCTCTAAAATAGCAAAAAAAGTCAAAACAAAATAGAATAAATCTCAGTCTTGACCAAAAGATAATCAAACATTTCAACTTTGTAAATAAATAATTTTTGGTCCCTATTTGTGGGTCTCCACGGTCTACTGGGTCAGTTTGCTTGCGTTTTTAAGAGTAATTACACATCAGATCTACTATTCTAATTATATTTAATGGTTCCATGGCGCCAAAGTAGTCTGGTGTTCATTGTCTACCCTCAAAAAGTAGGTATCACCATAAATTTTTCTATGCAAAGTGAAATACCTTTTGTGTTTTCCTTTGTAAGAGTTTTATTGCTTGTCAATAAAGAAGATGAGTGACAAAATATTTTGTCCTGTAACTTTCTGAGTGGCTAGAGCACCCGGCGACGTTATATTATGGAAATGGGGCGAAATTCGACTGTAATTCATTAAATTTTGAAGTTTATGTATATATCTATTTTTATCATATTTTTCCCTTTTTCCCTATTTTTCTATATTTTTTACTGTTTTTTATTGCTTTTTTTATTTTTCCCATTTTCCTGTTTGCCAGTATTTCTCTATTTTCATCTTTTTGTTCATTTTTCCATTTTTTCATGTGTTTTTCTATTTTTTCCTATTTTTCCTATTTTTGCCTATATTTACCCTATTTTTTGTCTCTTTCGGTTGTTTCTAATATTCTATCAATTTTTCTCATTCTGTTTTTTTATATCTCTTTCTTTTGTTTTCTGATTTTTTCTTATTCCTGTATTTTTTTTCGATTTATTTTGTTTTTTCATTTTTTTAAATTTTTTTTAGATGTTTAAAATTGTTTTTTGGTTGTTTTTTGCAATTACTTTACCTTTTTTCCTTCAATTTTTTTCCGTTTTTTTGCAATTTTTGTGATTTTTGACAAATATTTGCCATTTTCTGCGGTTTCTTTTATATTTTATTTCGATTTTTACGCTTTTTTATCTTTTTTGTTTGAGGTTTTTTTGTAATAATTTGTGATTTATTTAAAATCTTTTCATTTTTTTTAATCTTTCCGGGGTTTTCGCGTTTTCTTGCAATGTTTTGCGATTTTTTTGATTTCTTTCGTTTTTAGCGACTTTTTTTTTGGATTTTTGCGTTTTTTATTCGTATTTAAAAAATTTTTACCGATTTTTTCAATGTTTTCTTTCTTTTCGATTTTTTCGGATTTTTTCTCACTTTTTAAATTATTTTTCTGTTTTGTTCTGATTTTTTTTTCGATTTTTTCTAATTCTTTATCATTTTTTTTCTCATTGTTCTGTTTATTTTTGTTTTTTCTATTTACTGTTTTTTTCTTATTCCTTTGATTTTTTTTCGGTTCATTCAATTCTTTCGAAATTTTTCGTTTTTTTTTTAATTTTTTTTAAATTGTTTTCGGTTTTCTAGTTGTTTTTTGCGATATTTTCAGATTATTTGCATTTGTAATTTTTTGTGATTTTTTCCCATTGTTTGATTTTATTTTGCCATTTTCTGAGATTTCTTGCGTTTTTTTGAGATTTTTAGCGACTTTTTTTCGTTTTTGCGATTTTTTCCTATTTTTTTCTTTTGGATTTTTTACTATTTGTTCATGTTTTTCCCTAATTTTCTCCATTTTTCTGTTTTTCCTAATTATCTAGATTTTTTCTGTTTTCCTAATTTCTCTATTTTCTTTCTATTTTTCCTGTTTTTCCTATTTTTCCTGATTCTTGCTATTTTTCGTATTTTTCCCTATATTCCCATTTTTCTATTTTTCCCAATATTCTTATTTTTACCTATATTTTATATTTCTTTCTTTTGTTTTCTGATTATTTCTTATTCCTCTATTTTTTTCGATTTATTTTAATTGTTTCGAACTTTTTCATTTTTTTTCAAATTCTTTTTAGATGTTTAAAATTGTTTTATGGTGTTTTTTTGCGATTTTTTTACCATTTTTTCTTCAGTTTTTTCCCGATTTTTTGCACATTTGCATTTGCAATTTATGTGATTTTTTAAAAAATATATGCCATTTTCTCCGGTTTCTTTTGCGGTTTTTTTAGGATTTTGTTTCGATTTTTTACTCTTTTTTTACCGTTTTTGTTGAGATTTTTTTGAAATAATTTGCGATTTATTTAAAATCTTTTCATTTTTTTAAATCTTTCCGGGTTTTCGCGTTTTCTTGCAATGTTTCGCGATTTTTTTGATTTCTTGCGTTTTTAGCGACTTTTTTTTTTGGTTTTTTGCGGTTTTTTTTTGTAAAATTTTTTTTCCAATATTTTTTTTTCATCTTTTTTGAATGTTTTCTTACTTTTCGATTTTTTCCGATTTTTTTTCTCTCTTTTCAAATTATTTTTCAGTTTTGTTCTGATATTTTTTTCCGATTTTTTTCTAATTTTCCCTCATTTTTTTTCACTGTCCTGTTTTTACTATTTCTTCTATTTTCTGATTTTTTTTTCATTTTTTCTTATTCCTCTGATTTTTATTCGATTTATTCAATTCTTTCGAAATTTTTCATTTTTTTTTATTTTTTTAAATTACAATTGTTTTCGGTTTTCTGGTTGTTTTCTGCGATGTTTTCCGATTATTTGCATTTGTAATTTTCTGTGATTTTTTTCCCATTTTTTGATTTTATTTTGCCATTTTCTGCGATTTCTTGTTTTTTTTTGAGATTTTTAGCGACTTTTTTTTCGTTTTTGCGATTTTTTCTTGCTTTTTCTTTCGATTTTTTACTATTTGTTCAAGTTTTTTCTATTTTACCTATTTCCTATTTTTGTCTATATTTTCTCTATTTTTCCTGTTTTTCCTAATTTCTTTCTATTTTTCCTGATTATTACTATTTTTCGTATTTTTCCCTATTTTTCCATTTTTCCCAATATTTCTTATTTTTACCTATATTTTATTATTTTACTCTATTTTTCCTTATTTCATCTGCCTTCTTTACCATTTTTCCTGTTTTGACTTTATTAACGTTTTTTACTGTTTTTTGTTATTTTGTCCTATTTTGCTCGTTTTTCAATATATTTCACGGTTTTTTTCTATTTTTGCCCATTGTTTCCCATTTTTCCTATTTTTCTATATTTTTTGACGTTTCCCCATTTTTCCACTTTTTCAGTTTTTCCTATTTTTCTGTTTTTTTTTTCTTGTATTTTTCCTGTTTTTCCTATATTTCCCTATATTTTCCTAATCGTCCAACGCGCCTAGAGAGATTTTCACTTCAAAAATAAAATAACAATAAAAAAAAGTAATTGTTCGTTCCTTAGTAACGATTATTAATTTAAAATGTGAATAGTTATTCAATTTTATTGTTGAGTTATTTTTTTTACAATTAATAATTGAAGGTTTCTGATTTTGAAATCAATAAGAAATTTTTATATGTTATATTGTGATCATTTGTGACGAGGTCACAAGTTTACAATTTTGAATATATTTGAATTAAAGTTGAATATTTAATTTGATCCAGGTGTCTCACTATATTTATTACAGGTTGTTGTTTTTTGTCTTACCCTAGATTTACGACTTTCATGCTGAACAAGTTAAAATAATTTGGTCATATTGAACTTTTCTCTCTATATATCTATAAATAATAAGGACAGTCCGAAAGCGAAATTAGTGAAATTTTTTCAGATAAATTCCGAGAAACGTATATTCATCAATGAATTTCTTGTATTCAACAAATAAATTTGGATTAGCAAGGAAGCGTTTTCCTAAATTGAAAAATCGTCTTTGAGCAATAATCACCCAATTTTGAATGATCAAGATGGGACTTGGAAGGCACAATTTTCTAATCTGATATAATTTTGAACGAAACTTTGTTCAGCCAGCTCGGCATCATGTGGCAGGATCTCAACTTTAGGAAGCTCTTCAACTTCCCAGAATCTGGATAATATTTTATCTAACGAAGTCTTAAGATCATCGTCCATTTCTTGACAAAAAAGCGAAACGCTTTTGGCTTGTTTAGAAAATGATTGCGAAGGCATCTGGAATCCAATAATCCAACCCAATTGAATAAGTTGGAGAGTCGGGAGTTTTGGACCTAACCGATGGATTTGTGGAATGTTTGGAAAGTTCATGACTTGGAGATATGGTAATCTAGTAATCTATAAACAATATGTATCGTAGAAAAAATTGCATTTCCTACTAGAGATGAAATACATTTTTTTCGCAAGTGGACAAATCTTCACCTTATGAAAAAACAATACTTTCATATCTTGTAAAATATACTATTAACCCTATTTGTACTTGTCCACTTTCATGCATTCTAGTTAATCCACTCTTATGTAGCCTAGTCAAGGTCGTAGATAGCAAAAAAATGGCACGAAAAGAAGAAATAAAATATATGAAATATAGAAACGGACAAACATATTTGTCTAAAAGTTTGATTACTCCCCCAGGAAAAAAGTTATCCACACCCCCAGGATACCAAACAATAGCACGAAAAGAAGAAATAAAATATATGAAATGTATAATTAGACAAACATATTTCTCTAAAACTTTGATAACCCCCCAGTAAAAAGGTACCTCCAAGGGAAAAATAGTTATCTACGCCCTTGACCCTATACAGGGTGTTGAAAATTTCAATGTACAAGTTTTTCTCAGTTTGTTCGTTTCTGCAAAGGGTTGCGTCGGGATGCGTCTGACAATATCATCACCCTTTCCAGGTTTGCTAAAATGGGGTTCATATTTTAAAGTTTATGTGTCTTAGGAATTTTGCTAATAAGCGAGATGCTTAAAATTGTAAGATTACTAAGCATTATTTCTGTTATTGTTGGATGCAAGATTTTAATGTCAAGTACAGTCCATTTTTACGTGCATAATCTATTCTATATTCTAAAAGTATATGTTGCAGACTACCTGCCATACCACATTCACAAAAGGGGGACTCTTAACTCCGATACGATATGGGTCTTCAGGCAGAGCTGGGGCGTTACTTAAAAAAAGTAACGCGTTACTTTACCGTTACTTTTGCTAAAAAGTAACGCATTACTGTTACTTTTTTTTTTTAAAAGTAACGATTTATTCGTTACTCTCCTGATTAAGCTTGATTTTTTAAAATGCTATTCAGAATACAGTGGCGCGCAAAATGGACGGTATCAAAAAATAATAAAAACATTATTTCACATCAAACAGCAGAAACAAAAGAGAAAAACCTTAAGTTTTAAAGTAACGCGTTACTTTTTAGTAACGCGTTACTTTTGCAGTAACGCGTTATTGTAACGAAGTAACAATTTCGCGTTACTTTTACAAAGTAACGCAATGGGGACGTATTATGTAATTTTTTTAAATTAGGACCTTAAAAGTATGTTATCAAATATGCCTACAAAAATATTTATAATTGTTTTAAACCTGTATTATATTTAAAAAAAAATAAATTAAAAATATCTACATTAATTGATAATACTGTTAAGAGATGTCAGTATATACGAATTGAATTCCTTATTAAATAGAGGCCAGCTGTAAGTATGGGAAAAGAAGAAAATTGCATTGGTTTTATTTTCGCCGTGACTAGCAGTACATCGGATGTGCTTGTTTATATTGTACATCGGAAAATAAAATAAACTACCTAATTTTTACATCTCGAACTTTGAGAAAAAAAGACACTTTACTGTATAAATCAAACTAGTTACCATGTCACTATCTTTATGTAGATTTTAAGAAGTTAAAGCGTGAAATCTAATAATCATTAATTTTGGACAAAAAAAACTCTACTATACAAATCAAACCAGTTAACAATCACTATTTTATGAAGCTAAAAAAATATTAAAACATAAAAAAAATGACCGTACTAGGATGAAACTCGGGCCCTTTTAAGGCATGTTCATGCTCATACGAATTTCGCAAAATTTATGCGAATAAAATGGCGCCTGAAAATTTTGCAATAAAGTTGAAATAATTGAACTTTTTTGCGCATTCGGATGATGACGTGTCACACAGAATGTGACAGATATCAATAGTGGTAAATGTTTTATAATATAATCTATAAAAGTTCAATATATTTAGTTTTGTTTCTATTTCTGAATCCATTATTTTTTATAGTTAAGTTTGTTTACAAAATTCACGAACACAACATAAACACCATAATTTCGCATATTTTGACTTATGTGACTTGGACGTTGGCAGAAACCGTCAAATTATATCGCCCAAGTATGAACATCAAATTTTGGGGACGGCAAAACATTTTCCGATTCGCATAAATTTTGCGAAATTCGTATGAGCATGAAGATACCTTTACACCGAAACCATATACTATACAACGACGTTACAGAAATAATATCAAACTTATCAAGCAAACATACTTCTATACTTTGTAAACCTTAAAACGCAATGAACGGCCGAAGTACAAAATAAATGCGTACATCCGATGTACTGCTAGGCACAACGTTTTATTTTTGACTTTTCAGTGTAACATAACCTATTATTTTTAAGGCTATTTGGTTTAGTAATACTCGACAGATAACTGTAAATTATACCTTGTCATGCCATCTACATTATTTTAAACAAATTAATGTAGCTGACGTCACTTGGAAATTTTGAAAATTTATTTCTTAGCAATCGTAGTGTTTCAAAATTAACCAAGCTTATTTTTATGAATAATTTTAAGTAGATTTTCATATACTACAAATGAATTTGCTGTAGCTACCGCACCACACGTCCCCATCCAGTAGAAACGAATTTATTGGTTTTATATTAATGAATGAATAGCTTAAAGAATTTAGTTGCTTATATTGTTTTTCATTGTTCTTATAATATTAAGTAATTAACAAAAATCAATAAAAAGTAATTAATATATTTTGAAAGTGGCGGTGCTTCTTGACCAATAATTAACGTTTTACTTTCTACAGCATTGCCAAGCTTCCAGCTTTGTTCGTTTGTAGAAAAATTTGACATACTTCTTTCCTTCTTTTAATCATAACAAATGAGAACGAGGGTTGCTAGTTTTATCGATATGAAAACATAGCCAAAAATAATCTTTCAGTCTTTCATTTTTCACTTGTCATGTCATTGTCTTTCATTTCTTCTTTTCCTCAATGTCTATACCTCAGAGTAAATATATATAGAGAGGGCATTCTATCCTTTTTTATTAAGCCAACATCTAGTTAACTTTTGTTGACATCGTCCTCTAGAGATTCCATAAGCGTACTTTCAAGCAGGATAATTTAAAATCCTACATTAAATAGTGTATTTTTTAAATATTTTTGTAAACATTTTGAACTATTTTAAGCGATTTTCTTGAGAGGTTGTTAACCATGAGAAAGAAATGTGAAAAATGTGGTGCTTTTCTCAAGCCATTAGATAATCAATCTTACACTTCACAAGTAAGTTATGAAAGTAGTTTTTGAATAATTTAAAATATAATACAAGTTGATAAGATTTGATAATTTTTATTTTGCTTTCTTTCTTTTTTATGTTATATACCTACCATTCACATTTTTTTATGTTATTCGCATTTAGGTACTCCTTACTGTAACAAGGTTTTAGGAGCAATAAAAAATATTATTTTTTTGATTCGATTATTAAATACGTACATTTAATATAAAATTACAAGCATTTGCTATGTTTTAATGTTAATATTTATCAGTATTACAGAAAATACAACTTTATCGAAATTATATAACTTCTCACGACATATTTAATTCAAATGTGATATATTAATAACATGTAAAATACCCAATTTTAATTTTCTTTTTTTTGCTATAATAAATAAAAAGTTATAATTTTTCGCGTCGCCACTGTCTAATACATCACGTCAATTTTTATTGTTGATTTCGTCCTCTGCACGAGATTTTTCTGCGCGTCTCACGTCCCTCGCCCACAAACTTTACCGAGAGAGAGGGCTAGATGTTGGCTTAAATTTTGTAAATGACATTAGATATACAGGGCATATCTAGTAGTTCCTTTATCTGAGGTCTATACCTGCACCCGCTTTCTGACATCTCTTATCTTTTTGTTTATAATAGCAATTTCATAACTTGTTAAAATTGATTGTTTTTGAACGACTACTGTACTGTATCTTTACTTTGGGTCATAATTTTAGTTGATTATTGTATTTCGTTTATGTCAACCCTCTCCTCTCTCCTTACGCTCTAAGTCATTTCCTATCTGTCAAATGTAATTCCTCCATTTAGCGGCGATGTTCCAGCCTTACTTATTGTTGTTGTGTCTCAAATTGTTTTCACCACGAGTAAAATTAAAATTAAACTTGGTGTTTTGGCACATGGTTGCCCTCATTTTACGCGTCCCAAGGTGGACCTTCCTAAATTACTTGACGATTCCGGTTGAGTTCAAGAAGCCGGTTGGTGTTGATCCAAGAGGTCATGTGGCCCCTTTGGTTCACTTGAGTATTTTAATTTCCTCCTTTTTCCTATTTTCATCTTCCAATCATCACGATTCACTTGTTAGAATCACCCTACCCCATTGTGGGGGTTCTCTACGATTGGAGATATTTAATTTCTTTTAAACCACCTATTCCTTTTTAATTTAATTTTGTCTACTATTTTCATGTTCCACACTTATCCTCTTCCCTTTATTCTCCACACGTAACCCTTCCCCTACCTTTCAAAACCACTTAGTTAATTTAACTTAACATGTTATAAATTTACAACATGTTGTCAACCAATTTATGGTAAGTTTGTTTTTTATTATTGTACCCCTCATCATCGTAACATATTTCTTTTAGGCCTGAAGATGGCTTTTACGCCGAAACTAGTCGCCGTCCCTTAACTTTTTGCAATACAATTTATGTGGTACATGACTTTGAGTTTTATTTCATTATTGAAACATAATGTTTCAATTGGGCAGTCACAAGCCACTATAGCCCCGATAATCAAATTTTAAGAATTAATTAGAGCCGCAGGATCGGTCTCAAAAGGTCTGGACCCAGTGCAATGTGTTATGGTAGGCCAAAATTATAAAATAAAAATACTAAAAAAATTCACTGGATGAGTCCATTACATGAGTCCATTACCGTTACTTTTCGCCCACTTTAAAAAGTAACGTTTTAGTTTCGTTACTCTCAGCTCTGCCTTCAGGTGTACTTCAGTGTCCCATTCTCAATCTGCAAATGGTAGATGTGTTTTGTATCTGTTTTGATGGTTTTAACTGGATTTTATCTATGTGTTTGTTTAAATGATTGATTATGCATATTTTTTTCATTCTTCTTCAGAGCAGTTTTTAATCCCTCTTTGCTAAAAACATGTTTCTGAATTCTAACTTTTTGAAGTTATTTATACTGTCCTCTAGGTTTTATTTGACCAGTTTATGCTCTTGTTCATTCTCCCAGATTTCTATGTGGCTTGGAATACACCCAAATTCTATATTGATGTTTTTCATTCTTGCTTAAAATATCGCTTCCTTTGTTAGTAGCTCTGTCTTTCCTGAGGTCACGTTTATTCCCATTCTAGTGATTTTCTGTAGTAGACTTAATGAGTCTGCTAGAATTATTGATTTGGTAGTCTTTTGGTCTATTATTTCTGACAAATGCGTATAAGTGTGAATTGCCAGAGTTTCATTCTACAGGCAGCACCCTTGTCAAAGCCTGCTATGTTTTCAATTACTGACATATCTGTGTATACTATCCATATCTGGCGAATTGTTTAGGAGAAAAGAGATTGGTTGTTGATTGCGGCTTTGGGCAAGTTGAAAGAGTTGAGGTGTATGTCTAGGAATTGGGATTCGTAACTGAATTGGAAGCAAGGGAGAGTGTCCGTTTTTACCAGTTGAGGGTACATGGCAAATACTTTGTCTAAACTCGCCAATAATGGAAAGTCCAAATGATTAGTTATTGTGTTTACCAGTGCCCTTGCTATTGGGCTGAAACCCTCCAATAATGGAAAGTCCAAATGATTAGTTATTGTGTTTACCAGTGCCCTTGCTATTGGGCTGAAACCCTCCAATAATGGAAAGTCCAAATGATTAGTTATTGTGTTTACCAGTGCCCTTGCTATTGGGCTGAAACCCTCCAATAATGGAAAGTCCAAATGATTAGTTATTGTGTTTACCAGTGCCCTTGCTATTGGGCTGAAACCCTCCAATAATGGAAAGTCCAAATGATTAGTTATTGTGTTTACCAGTGCCCTTGCTATTAGGCCGTTATTAACTGACAGATATTTTAATGCGTATTTTTCAGCTATCCAGATTCTGAGTGGAGCACATTACGTTGTGCTTATGTGTAATTGTTTTGATTCTATTTAAAGTACTTTGAATTTTAAGATGTCATATGAATTCAAAAAGATGCAGTAAGTTGTATTTTTCTATTTTTGATTTCTTTACTTATTCTGGTACGCAACATTAATTATTTGTAATACATTTGCTGTTATTTTATATATGAAATCGGCCTCCAAAGTTTTTTTCCCAGAAAAAAGACGAAACTTAGAGCGAACTAACGAGCAGCGTGATTTAATCCCATTTAATTCAAACTTGGTTAGTTTTAAGAATACAATAAATTTTCTGTACCTCCTTAGTGATAATAATTTGTTCAGAATAGTATATAAATAGATGAAAAATACAAACTATAATATAAAAATGAAGAATAAATCAGATATCCGATAAGTGCATGAAATCATT
This sequence comes from Neocrepidodera transversa, assembly GCA_963243735.1. Classification (NCBI taxonomy): domain Eukaryota; kingdom Metazoa; phylum Arthropoda; class Insecta; order Coleoptera; family Chrysomelidae; genus Neocrepidodera; species Neocrepidodera transversa. The sequence continues at coordinate 21,416,870 of OY725343.1, forward strand.
TGTTTCTGGAACGTGATATTAAATTTATATCTTATTTATTTTCATGTGTATAAACTGAATTTTTCTGTCTATTCCCATTCGTTATTTAATTGGTAAAATATTTTGCAAATTAAATTATCAAGATAATTAAGTAAACTTACCTGAAGAAAAGTGCCAAGGTTTTGGAGATTTTACTATAGGTTTATTAACACTAACAGTCTCTTCACTTGCTGATGTAACAGTAGTTAAAAACGAAATACAATAACATACTAAATAATAAATGCAAATAGCGAAAGTCATTTTAATTTCAATAAGTTTATTTTTAATTACTTGGCGCCAGTAAAAACGATTTAGTCACAAAACTATTTTAAGTGTCTTTAAATTAGCGCCTATCCATTGTTTGTTAAAATTTAAACATATGAAGACCTACCGCACGATGTTTTTCGAAACGATAACTTGTTAGAACACGTTCTCCGTGTCTGACAATCTGAACAACTGAACTGAACTAACTCTCGACTCTCTGTAGAATTTGTTGGCGCTCAACGTCGAGCGGAGAGAGTTGAGACAGACCTCTTGGTGTGATTAGAAAAAGCCCCACTTAACTCGAGTTTTCTGAGAGGCCTGGTTTGTGTGTTGCTGCGGATTGTTTCTTTATTGTTAAGAGTGACCATGCACGTAAAATGTTACCTACAAGATGAACATTTAACTGTTTTAAAACAAATCGTGTTAAATGAAACGCCAGTGCTCAAAAATCTTAACGGGAAAAAAAGCTACAGACAGACAAAAAGACCGACATACTTGATCAATTCATATGAATTATAAATGAATTGTAGTTTATTTGAAGTTTTATTAATAAATACTATGGTTACTATATTATATCAAATATATTGGTCAACTCAGTCAAGTTTAAAACCCGCCCTGAATAATTATATTTAAAAATATATTTCTAATTTTAAAACTTTTAATTCTGGATCAAAATTTTTGAAATATTTGATAGATTGAAATTTATGATCAAAATTTTTGATACAAATTTAAATTTTTGGGAAATATCGAACTCTGACACGGATTAAGTAGGGGATTATTTATGGGTGAATTCTGTCACAAATTGCAGGTAGGTAAAAATGATAATATCAAATACAGGAACCTAATAATTGATCCTGATAAAGTCATTACTGCAATTTATAAACAAAATGCTTTGAAATAATAACTTATTATTCGAATTTAAACATACCGTTGAATTATAACTAATTTATTTAAGTCATACAACTTCTAATTTATATGAAACATGACTAACAAAATATTGAAATAAGAATTCCTGTTGAAAAGTGAATTCCATTTCTTAACCTGTAGAACGATTGGCCAATGGGTTGGGTTCAGAGGCCTTAAAAAAATGAAAAATAAAATATAAAAAATTAACAAATAACAATTTACTTTTTAATTTCTTTCTTCTTTCTGTCCTGTTCAAAAACTCTTGATATCTGGTATTTATCTCTGCATGTTACTTCTGCTCTCTTTTTTAACTTGTTCACTGGTTTGTCTTCTTAAAACTTCACTAACTTTCTTTGATTAATCTATGTCTCACTCTCTAATTGACCTCCTTTTTCTATTTGTGTTTATTTTATCTTTTAAATAAATACTTTGGTTTTTTTTATTTCTCCATTTAAATAATCCATATAACAAAATCCCTTTTCAAAATGTCTTCACCCCAATATTATTTATTTGACAATTCAAATTTTTTGTAACGACAACGACTTTTTTTTAACAAAATCAATAATCCTCATTTTGTTTTAGCCCAAAATTTTTACCTACTATTTTTTTTTTTTTAATTTTAAACTATAAGACGCAAATAGAATCGACCTGATTGTATCTGCATAGGAACAGTCATTAGTGACGATGTAATATAACAATTTTCTATATTGCTACTTTTGACATCTAACGGGTCGAGATACAAAAAGATGCAGCATTACTATCTCAGTAATCAAATAAACAACAAGTGTCTTCGAGATACTTTATTTTAAGAGGTAAAATGTCGGTTCAGCAATCTAAATAACTAAATAAGTGAATTAAAAACAAAAACAAGTATTTACTATACTACCGATTAATACAAGTGAAAATAAAGAGGGGTAATCTCACCCATCTTTCCAAACACTCCTAGTAAAATACTTGTTTAATCAATTCTTCTGAACTTTTTTAATACAGCCTATTATTTCTTTTCTAAAATATTTTTAATTTTCTCTAAAAAATAGGCGCGGTCTATATATATATATATATTTTTTTTTCTTTCACGCCTTCTAAAGGCGAAATTATGCGAAATTCGAAAAAAAAACTAAAAAAAAATTGTAGGACAGTTTATGTTCTACAATTTTTATATCTTGTAATTAGTCATAAAAATTCATAATTTTGACTCAAAATCTAAAAAATGAGCAGTTTGTAGGAAATTTTATGTTCTACAATTTTGGTATCCTATATTTTTCATTAAAATTCATAATTTTGACTCAAAATCTAAAAATAAGATGCAAAAGTCTATATATACTTTCACGCCCTCTAGCGGTAAAATTATGCGGAATTCTAAAAAAAAGGAAAGACAAAATTTGTAGGAACTTTTATGTTATACAATTTTGATGTCTAGTAATTTTTTATAAAAATTCATATTTTTGGCTCAAAATCTAAAAATAAGGCGCAAAAGTCTATATATATATATATATTTCTTTCACGCCCTCTAGCGGTAAAATTATGCGGAATTCTAAAAAAATATAAAGACAAAATTTGTAGGAAATTTTATGTTATACAATTTTGATGTCTAGTAATTTTTAATAAAAATCCATAATTTGGCTCAAAATCTAAAAATAAGGCGCAAAAGTCTATATATATATTTCTTTCACGCCCTCTAGCGGTAAAATTATGCGGAATTCTAAAAAAAGTAAAGGCAGAGATTGTACGAAATTTTATATTCTACAATTTTGATATTTTGTAATTTTTCATAAAAATTCATAAGTATGGCTTAAAATCTAAAAAAATGCGCAAAAGTCTCTATGTATTTCTTTCACGCTCTCTAGAGGCGACATGATGGGAAATCGATAAAAAAGTAAATACAAAATTTGTAGGAAATTTTATGTTTTACAATTTTGATATTTTGTAATTTTTCATAAAAATTCATAAGTTTGGCTCCAAATCTAAAAAAAGGCGCAAAAGTCTGTATATATTCTTTCACGCCGTTGAGCGGCGAAATTATGCGGAATTCGAAAAAAAAAGCACAGAAAAAATTTGTAGGAAATTTTATGTTCTACAATTTTTATATCTTGTAATTAGTCATAAAAATTCATAATTTTGACTCAAAATCTAAAAAATGAGCAAAAATTTGTAGGAAATTTTATGTTCTACAATTTAGGTATCCTATAATTTTTCATCAAATTTTATGTTCTGCAATTTTGATGTCTGTAATTTTTTATAAACATTCATAATTTTTACTCAAAATCTAAAAAAAATGGCGCAAAAGTCGATATATATTTCTTTCACGCCCTTTAGAGTTGCCCGATTGTCCGGTTGTCCGATTAACAATATATACAGGTCGTCTCCTTGCTACCCTTAATATGTATATAAAATTTGAACTAAATCGGTTCACACACACAGACACACAAAAATCATGATCGTAATACTTTCCTTCTATACAACTTTGTTGGGTTCGGAAAGTAAAAAATGAGGGGGTAATCCCACCCAACTTTCCGAACACTCCTAGTAAAGTAATTGTTTAATCGATGATCTTAGTTTTTCTGCACCAAAATACATTAATTATATTACCTATCGAATGGTATAAATCCCATTTTAATATCTTTAAAGTTATTCAATTTTTTTTTAAACTTATATTAAATTTCAAAAAAAAAATTATAAATTCTACAATTTTTTGAATAAAATTTTGAAAAAAATCACAATTTTACTACAAATTTAATGGTAATTTTTTTAAAATTTTTAATATTAATTTTAACCTTAAAACAAATCAAACCTATTTTTAAATAATTTTAAAATCAATAAATAATTAATATCTCATTCAATTTTATTCAAAATGGAAAACAGACCTTTTTTTAGGTTTTTTGGATCAAAATGCATTAATAAAGTTAGTTTGAAAAACTAAAAAAAAATCAATTTTTTTTTCAAAAATTCATGGTTCCATTGAATTGTTTTAATTTTTTTCATTTTTTGCTATAACTTTTACAAATACTATATTAAAATTATGAAATAATTTACACACGTAGTACTTTTGGATTCTCTTTGGATATGCTATTTACTTTTTTCATTTATTTTATACTTATTGATAAAACGAAATTACAAAAAATTTTAAAAAAATTCTTAATTTTGTATATAATAATTACAATTCTAAATTTTAAGAAACTAAAATACATTTAAAATTTAGAGTTTTATATTATCTTTCGAATGGTGAAAATCACATTTCAATAAATTTAATATTTTTGAAGTTATTCAATTTAGTTTAAAATCGTAATATAATCTTAAATTTCTTAGCCAATTTTTTAAAAATTCCAAAATTTTTGTAATAAAATTTTGAAAAAAATTATAACTATAAAATTAATTATTACAAATTTAAAGATATTTTTTTTAAATTTTTAGTATAAAAATTTAACTAAAAAATTATAATTTAATAAAGATAAAAATTAAAATAAAAACTAGCGGCGAAACTATGTGCAACTTGAAAAAATAGTCATGACAAAATTTATAGAAAATTTCATGTTCAACAATTTTGATATCATGAAATTTTTCATTAAACTCCATAATTTTGTCTCAAAATCTAAAAAAGTCACAAAAATGTCAATATAAATTTTTTTTACGCCCTCTAGCGGCGAAACTATCAGGAATTCAAAAAACCGGTAATGACAAAATGTGTAGAAAATTTTATGTTCTACAACTTTCATATCCTATAATTTTTCATAAAAATGCATTATTTTGGTTATTTAATAAAAATATGAAAAAAAAATACTTTTTGATAAATCTGGCAACAATGGCAAAAGTTTTCAAAAATTTTAATCATTCGAAATTAAACTATAACGTATAAAAAATATATGTGTAAAACTTTTTTTGCCATCTTGTTTACTAATGACGTCATCACTTATAGCAGCTGTCACTTCCGGTTGTCCGATTAACTCCAAAATCTATACAGGTCGTCTCCTTGCCACCCTAAATATGTATATAAAATTTCATCTTAATCGGTTCAGCCGTTTAGACGCTATCGTGTTCACACACACACACACACACAGACACACAGACACACACACCCACACACACACACCATTGTTGTTAATGTAGATAATAAAATTTCTCAGGTATGCATCATATTCTTTATCATTACATATACATTTAATACTTCCTTGATAAAACAATTTGAATGAGGAACAGAAAGCTATAAAAAAAATGTAATTTCGTATTTGAATATTAACAATTTCATTTTAAAATTTAAAAACCTAATAAAAGTATGAGTGCACGGGCCCCTAGCCCCCTCTTCCGAACATACACCACTGTCTTTTCATATATGGTTTTTGTTAAAGATCAAGTCAGCATTCATTCCAAAAATAATTATTTTTAATCTTCTAGAGTATAAAACTTTCTATAATTTTTAAAGTTACTTTTATTTTTTGAATTATTTTGTTTAGAAATTCTATTTAATTAGATTTTAATTAAAACACGATTTTTTTATAAGACACGTTTTTTGTATGGTTAATTTATAAATTTTAAATGGTGTATGGTTAGCTTTAGTTAAGTATCTAAAATGAGGTCTGTGCTGGTCAAGTGCTTTGATGCCGAGAGTCGAGAGGTTGCAAGTTGCAACCGCCGAAGCAAAGTTGGAGAGCCACGCCACCACAACAGCCAACAGCCAACAACAGTCAACAGCCACACTGCGCTCAGTGCGCTCTGTATATATACGCGTTTCGATATGAAAATGAATTTGAAAGGATCACCGACTAAGCGCCACTTGTATCGTTTGTTTATCTAAATATAAAAGGAATTTTATAATCCGATTGTTAAATTTTAATGGCACATTGTTCCTTGTTATTAATAAAAATATAATTGTTTAATTTTAATTAAACCACACTTTTTAATTACGACTTATCTTTAATATACTAATAAAATTGTTAACGGACTATTTTTAGTGTAAACACTTTACCGCACTAGTGCAGTAAATTTATTGCATACCGTGCGATAATGGATCATTAGCGCACATCGTGCTGTAATTAATGAATAATTAAAAATATGCGAAATTAGTCTGTTATCTACCAAAATAAAATAATGAAAATGTCGGCAAATTGTAGAAAAAATGTCGTAAAGAGTGGTAATAATTTTTTTATCGCACTTGAGTTATTGCAAAACTTGCCTGTGCTTCGTTTTGCAAACTTTACTCGCGTGTGGTAAACTTTTAGTTACCACTCTTATTAGATAATATAATATACAACTATTGTTTATAGTATTCCCAGTTCAGTCAGTTTTAATTGTTTAAAATCGTGCCTTGTGTCGATAAAAAAAATACGAAACATATCAAAAATGTCAAAAACATCAGGAAACTGATAAAAAATAGTGAGAAAATAATTTAAAAATAAGAAAACCTTTGAAAATGTAAAGAAATCATTAATTAATCTCAAAAATACTTGAAAATGGTAAAAAATCATAAGTAGAAATGACGAGAAATTTAAAAAAATGTTAAATAAAGATCAAAAAATGACAAAAATGAATGTAAAAAATAAGAGAACCGTTGAAAATGTAAAAAAAACTAAATTAATAAAAACACGCTGTAAAATGTTTGAAATTTGTAAAAAATTCATCAGTAATATGTCGAAAATGACGAACAATTTAGAAAAGTGTTAAATACATCAGGAAAATGACAAAAATTAATGAGAAAATTTCAAAAATAAGTGAACAGTTAAGAAATGTAAAAAAATGAAATTGTGTCAAAAATACAGAAAAATGTATGGAAATTTAAAGAGATTGAAAATGATGAAAAATTTCAAAAAAATGTTAAAATACATCAGGAAAATGACAAAAATTAATGTGAAAATTTCAAAAATAAGTGAACAGTTAAGAAATGTAAAAAAATGAAATTATGTCAAAAATACAGAAAAATGTATAGAAATTTAAAGAGATTGAAAATGATGAAAAATTTCAAAAAATGTTAAAATACATCAGGAAAATGATATAATGAGATAATATCAAAAATAAGGGAACTGTTGAAAATTGTAAAAACTCATGAATTAATGTCAAAAAACAGAAATATTTATGAAAATTTAAAAAAATCCTGAGTAATGTCGAAAATGTCGAAAAAACTTAAAAAATGTCAAAAAATATTAAGAAAATGACAAACATGAACAAGAAAATATCAAAAAATAAGAGAACCGTTGAAAACTGTGAAAAAAATCATGATTTAATGTCAAAAACACAGAAAACTGTGCGAGAAATTAAAAAAGTCGTTAGTAATGTCGAAAATGACGAAACAATTCAAAAAATATCACGAAAATGACAAAAATTAACAAGAAATATCAAAAAACAAGAAGACCGTTCAAAAATGTAAAAAATCATGAATTAATGTCAAAAACACAGAAAACTGTGCGAAAAATTAAAAAAATCGTTAGTAATGTCGAAAATGATGAAACAATTCAAAAAATATCACAAAAATGACAAAAATTAACAAGGAATGTCAAAAAACAAGAAGACTGTTCAAAAATGTAAAAAATCGTGAATGAACGTCATAAACAGAGAAATGTTTATGAAAATTTAAAAAAAACATGAGTAATGTCGAAAATGACGACATTATTTAAAAAATATCAGGAAAATGACAAAAATTAATAAGAATATATCAAAAAATAAGAGAACCGTTGAAAACTAAAAAAATCATCATGAAGTAATGTAAAAATACAGAAAAATGTATGCAAATTTAAAAAAAAACATTAGCACTGTCGAAAATGACGAAAATTTTTAAAATATCGGGAAAATGACAAAAATTAATAAGAACATATAAAAAAATAAGAGAACCGTTGAAAATGTAAAAAATCATGAGTTAACGTCAAAAACATAGAAAAATGCATGAAAAAAAATCATGTCAAAAACACAGAAAAATGTATGAAAATTAAAAAAAAAAACATTAGCAATGTCGAAAATGACGAAAATTTTCAAAAAATATCAGGAAAATGACAAAAATTAATAAAAAAGTATTAAAAAAATAAGAGAACCGTTGAAAAATGTAAAAAATAATGAATTCATTTCAAAAACACAGAAATAATTATAAAAATTTAAAAAATCATGAGTAATGTCGAAAATGACGAAAAATTTCAAAAAAACATCAGGAAAATGAGAAAAATTAATAAGAACATATTAAAAAAATAAGAGAACCGTTGAAAATGTAAAAAATCATGAATTAACGTCAAAAACATAGAAAAATGCATGAAAAAAAAATCATGAGTAATGTCTAAAACAACGAAAAATTTCAAAATATCGGGAAAATGACAAAAATTAATAAAAAAATATTAAGAAAATAAGAGAACCGTTGAAAAATGTAAAAAATCAAGAATTAATGTCAAAAACGCAGAAAGATGTTTGAAAATTTAAAGAAAATCATAATATTGAAAATGACGAAAAGTTTCAGAAAATATCAGGAAAATGAAAAAATTTACAAGAAAATTTAAAAAAATAACCGTTAAAAAATGTAAAATAATCATGAACTAATGTCAAAAACATAGAAAAACATAAAAAAAGTTAAAAATAGAAATGTGCAGCTCAATTCAATGAAATATTGTGAATTTTTATGAAGATTCCTCGAAAAAGCTGTAAGTGGTTGGCAATGCTGTATCTTACACATCGCAAAGTGGCTCTTACATTTTATTTCTTTATCTCTGCTCTTACACATGAATGTGTGTGTTAAATTATGAAATATATTTAATTTTACAAAAGCAATGTACTTACTGCATATATTATCTATTCTATCTGTAATAGGGCTTGTTTGAATATTTTTCGGATCCAGTTAAATGTTAGTGGATTAAAAAAATCGGTTGTGTCGCCCCAAAACTTTCCCGATGAGTATCCACGAATACTTTTTCAGATATTTAATGTTAAAGTTTAAAATTTTGACATTTTTTTATTTTTGACAGGTCCTAGTTGGAGAAATAATTTTGACTGATCTGAATAGATTTTTTCAAGGGCTTTCAAATGACATATTACAAGTCAAATTCCGTGACATATTGCATCTGTCATTTTTTTATAGTGACACTTCCGTTTGATAGTACAAAAACTAATGGGTTCTTCTGATGGGTAACTCAAACCCATATACCAAATTTCAGCTCAATCGGATTAAACGTGTGGCCTCTATCGCGGAAGAATACACACAGACGTCCATGTGGAAATGATCTTAATCATCTCAGGTGACCTCAAAATGGATATTTCCATCTTTATCTCGAAATTTTTTTTAGCTCGTTCACAATACTTTCCCTTCTCGGAGGTGGGTCGGGAAAGCAAAAGAGCAAAATGGACTTCATTTTGAGAAATAAAAATTCGTTGGTACCTACCATTTTTCTTAAAAGAAAATAAAATACTACATATAAACTATTTTGTTGGCAATAATATTGTAATGAAATAATTTTTATGAATTACTGAATTTTATAATTTAATTAATGAAGAAACAATTAAAAAAGGATGAGAAATGAAAAATAATAAACAAAGTATTGTCAATTAATTAATAAAAAATTATATACGGTATAAAAAGTTGTACAAAATGTTGAGTATATACCAATTATAATAATAATGAATTATATTTCACAAAATTAAAAATTTTAAAAATATAGTAAATATGAAGTAAGAAGATATTTGGAAGAAAAAAATCTTAGTTTAAAAGTAAATTTATACATAAGAAAAACATAAGAAGATCCAAAACAGGATACAACTAAACTTTATATTATGTTTAACAATTTTTGTAATGTTAATTATTTTTCACTAGAATCCACCCCAAATTAAGATTTCCGTATCATTAAAAATGGCTTTGCAACGTGGGGCTTTCTAAATTTAAGACACCACATTATCATTACAATATATATCTTGTTAACTATTTATAAATCTTTGTCAAAGTAAATTAAAATAATGTATTCAAAATAAAAAACAAAATCCTTTTGCATATTATTATATACTCGTTGTAAAGTAATTAAATTTACTTTTTGTCACATAAAAATTTAAATTTAAAATGATCCAAATAAAAGAAGTAAATTATAAATTGGTTCACATAAATCGGTTGGGTAGTTAAGAGCGGGTTCTCATCAAGCCAACTTGAGGCGGGCAATAAAACAAAAGGCTTCCAAAAAGAAATAACTAAAATAATGTTCTGTTTGGTTTCGTTGTATCAGACCTCATGCAGAGCTTCTACCAAGAGATGTGACTCGGTCTCTATGTTAAGCAAATAAATTAACTACCAGGGTTGGCTTCCAAATATAAAGCGATATTTTAAGAAAACAAAAGCGATGTTTTCAAGTCATAATAGGGATTTCTTTCTAAAATGTATGTGTTATAAATATTTGAATGAAAACAAGCGTAGTTTTGGGGGGTAAAAATAAAATAGAAAAACCAGAAAATAGTTGGCAACACTTGCTAAAATGCCAAAGTTATAAAAAAAAACTGTTAATTCGGTATTGGTGAGAAAACCCCAGCACAGCCCAATTTCGCCCAATAAGAAGGCGAAATACATACATGTGCTGTCTTAAACTGTATTTAGATGATGGCAGATTTTCTATTGTTTTGTATGAAGCCTATAGCTAACAGTGAGTAAAGACTTATCTATCTGTTAGTCATTTTCCGTATTCACCATTGCCCAGTTTTTCAATCGGCTGTTAATGTTACTGTTATTTACCACTAACATAACTTTAATGTATCTGGTAAAGTAATTGTTAAGTGTGACTGCGTTTTTCAAACAAAATTAGGTGATTATTAGTTACCAATAGGTTAAGTTTCCAGTTGTACTTTTTGTGTGAATGTTGGCTACCATGTGTGTTGAAAAGTGAGGTTAATTCGTTGTGAAGTGTGACAAAATTTATTTGTAAGATTTTTGTAATGGATATCTAATAAGAAGAAACAACGTTCGGCAAATATAATAAACAATTAAATAGAACTTTTAATTAATTTAGAAATTAATTTTTTTTAAATTATTGAAAGTAAAAATGGGATCACAATTCATAGACAGAAAAAGAAATAATCTTGGTAAAATGTAATTTATTCTATGAGTTCTGTTTTTTTTTTATAAATCAACAATTGTAATTAGTTTCGTTGGAAAAGGTTTAAAAAATATTCACATTTTTGTGTATTGTATAATTCATTTGATGAGTGTAATCCAAAATTAGGTTTAACAACAATTTTTTGGTAAATTTGCTTAAAGTTTATTTAATAAAACACAGCTATAAAGTCGGCATTTAGTTTTAGTTTATGTTTACATAACAACCGATTGACTTGTCTTAACGAACAGCTAAGATCTAAAGACAACCATATTTTCCTATCAGACATTTTTAATGATCTCCTCTAATTGTTCCTTCTGGCCTTTCGTGACCTCCAATAGACCAATACTTTTCCCTCTTTTACCCTTCTTGTTTCATTTCCTTATTGTTTAATTTTTTTCTCTTTATTTACAATCTCCCCCTAAATGTCAATTGTCCTTCTCTTCTTCTTTTCCCACACTTACCTGAGAATACTTTCTTCTTTCCTTCACCCTTTACTTGATGGCCTTTGCCTGTATCTACGCCCATGTTAAAAATGTTAAAATAATTTTACTTCTGTCTGTCAAATGTCACGTTGCTCATTGTTATGTCAAGTTTAACAACCATTTTATAATTGTGTTACTACATGGTACTACCTGATTTTACGTTGATTAATTGTTCGTTTTCGATGATATTTGTTGAAAACCTTCTGGGCTGTCCACCAAAGGGGCCTAAACCTTTTTGATGTACTTTAAGCCTTTTAATAAGTACCATTTTTTGGATCGCTTTCACCCATTCACGCGGAGTTGATCGCGAAGGTCCGTGGCCCCTTCTGGATTTTCTTGGTCATGATTACTTGAAATCTACAACGATAGGCCACTTTAACTAGTTGGTTGGAGCTCTCGGACGTCCACCTATAACTATTTCATACGTTCCAGTCTTTCTCTGGTTCAATTCCAAATTATTGCTTCGTGTTCCTATCCCTAATGTCCCCTCACCTCCTACATTTAATCCTTTACATTACCGCTAATATGTGCCTCCTGTAATTTCTATTTTAAATTTAATTTTAATCTCCTGTACCACAATCTCCCCTTCACCTCTACCTCCCCTAGTGCACACATGCAACCACCATATAGTTTTTTCTTTTAATTGACAATATCATTTATTATAATTTTAATTGGGTAAGTCTAATAGTTTATAATTCTTAAAAGTTCTTTTTCCTACCTTTCTACTTATATTCTAGGCTTGATGATGGCTTGTAGCCGAAACTAGTCGCCTATCTTTTGTTTTACAATAAAAAATTTTGTGGTACTCGACTTTGAGTTTCATTACTATTCAGTAGACCACATTTGAGTTAATGGATAACCTTTTGAATTTAGTTTATTAATCACAATATTTTTATTATTTGTGGTTTTCACAATTTGTACACTAAACAAATATTATTATTATTGAACTTAAATATATTTATATATTTCAAAACTGAAACATACAAGAAAGTATTTAATAAATTAATGAATTTATGTACTTTTTATAAATTCAATATTTAGTGTTTTCATATTACAACAAACGAAAAAAGTAATCATTAACCAATTGTCTACGTACTGTTTCATTTTCATCAAGATTTTAATAATTATTTTGCGGTACAACATCATTAACATGTTGTCAAATATTTTCATCTACTTTAGGTACTACTATACGGATCTCAATGGCTATATTATGTAGCAACTACTACGTCTTGAACAGAAGTTGTTTTCAATCGTATTCCTAAAGCTAGAACTGGAAATCGGCTTTTCAAAATACCAAATATTCTATTATTTTTCTAGTACGAATTTGTGATTCATTATATAGACGTTCTGTTTCTATTTGTGGATTTTGTAAAGGCGTTAGTAAGTATCACATTATTGGGTAAACTCCATCACCCAAAAATAAGTCATTGATCCATTCCTCCTTCGAAACGAACTTTTAAAAATAAATTATTGAAAATTGTACTATTATGACTTGATTCAGGTCAACGAGTGATAGTCACAAGCACCTTGCAGATTTAGTGAAAAGTAACCATTGAGATTGCAAAAATTTTCCTCATTTGAAGCATTTTTTTTTGACGAAACGGTTTCAAAGACCGTTTTCAAACAGTTTCTACCTTGACGTCACTACTTTTATGAACCGAAAAAATGTTACATTTTAAAACGTCACGTGCACGTCAATTGTCATTCTAAAACCGCCAAAAATTCATATTAAAATGAATTTTGTGAAAAACCAGCTGTATTCATATTTTGTGCAATTTCTAATCAGACAGAATTTTTGGCTGTACATTTATCAGAAAATTTATAATTTAGTTTTTTTCGTAGAGCTAAAAAACACATTGTGGCCACTTTATCAGTCTCTGTCTGGGTTCTGGAGGTAGTGGTAACAGGTTCCTCATTTGACAATTATTTATTTTTTTGATCAACTGAATTTTGACTTGATCTACTGAATTTTGTTCTTTAATTTCTGTCAGTTGTTGAAGATATTGCTGCGCAAATACATCACCTAAAATGGTTTAAAGAAACGTTCAGAATATAATAATCAATTACTTATGATTGTTTTTCATTGTAAATGAGCAGAAATTTTCCTAAAATTAGTTCTACCATTTCTTCTTCCATTTTTCTAAACTATATTTAAAAATAAAAAAATTGAAAGTGAAGTGAGGTTAAGAGATAAGATTTTTTGACAGTTTACCGAAATGACACGGTCTTTGAGACGCTTTCAAAACATTTTGAACCTGAATCAAGTGTGACGTCATTAATGGTTCAAGAAAATGAAGTGTTTTAAAACTGTTTCAAACAGTGTCAAAACAGTTTTTCAAAAAAAATGCTTTTGGTCCTCCCGGTGACTGAATTCATACATGAGTACAATGTAGAGCTAGTAATACTCTTTGAAAGCGAGATATTGTGTAAAATCCCTGTTGTATAATTATTTGTTCTTCATTCAATGGGATACTAATATATTGAGCTCGTAAGGAACATATTTTTTTAATTACACATTTAAAAATGGCGCTAGTTGTTGATTTATTTATGCCACCAAAGTCTCCAACTGTGACTAGCATATTGCCAGTTGCGTAGAACCGCAATGTTATAAGTAATTGTTGCAGTAGAGTTACACCATCATTTCTTAAAAAATTTAGATGAAATTTTCGTTTATAAATTATAAATTTATAAATACGTACGTTTCTGTAGGAAATTTAACCATATCCTCTATTTGCAGCAATACATTTTGAACACTATTTTTATCTAGCCGGAATCAATGTCGTCCCAATAATTCAAGTGATCTGGACATTTCTTATTTCTACTTCTTCATCAGAGTCAGAAAAGATATTAACATTATAATTCGCCAATATTAAATAAATTAAATTTAATTTGAATTATTGTACTTAACCTATTGTTTACTCAATATTTATGTGCCTGGTAACGTAACAAGACAATGATAAACAGATTTATATATTTAACAGGAGGATAGTTGTAAACAATAAAAATAACAGCAGATTGAAAAACTGGGCAGAAATATAATGCTTATGTTTATTAACAGTAGGTTAATAAAAAGTAACTGCTTTTTATGTTGGTAACAACTTGACGCTAACTTCGTTTTTATTATTATTTTTGAGTGATTCCCTTACCCAGTTTCAAATTTAGTTTATATCAAAATCATAGAGTACTGTTTTTCAGTTTAAATAGAAGTAAGCATTTTACATACATTATGGAAAAAGAACAAAAAGAAGATGTTCAAGTGTGCCAACCCACAGACACGGAAAAATCTAAAGCATTTATATAATTTATATTGTTAAATAATCTTTCCCAATACCACGAGAGAACATTTTATTGTTTCCTTAAAAATTAGGAAAATTTCACTTAACAAAATCATCCCGAAATACCAATCGACTAACATCTCGTGGTATTTTAACGACGATTTTATTTCGTGAAATTTAAGACGCATAATTTCTAAGGAACAAAATGTTCTCAAAAAACTGTTACCACCTCTTGTGGTATTATCCTTGTGAAAATCTTTTTTCTATATATAGGCAAACAAAATAATATAAATAATTTAAAATTTTGATTAAATATCTAATCTCTAAATACTGACCTGCTTTTCATGAGGCAAGTCGATCTCCGCAGGATTCAATCCGCCCATCTGGGTACATAATTAATTATTCCTCGATGACCACTACTTTAAATATTATTAATAATGTTTTAATACCCCTGCCCCCTAATTTAAGAGACTTCAACACTATAAAAATTTGATGTTATATCGAGTAAGTATTTTATTAAAGTAATAAGAGGAGTATTAAAAATAGATAATAAAAAAAATACGAAACGATGTATCTTAAACGACTTTCCTTTATTTCCCACAAGCGGCCATGCATGAATTCGAAGATTGATAAAAATTATTATTTCTGTCCAGAAAAATTTGTAAAAATACTAAAGAATGTAATCATTACAACTACTGCTGGGTCGATATTTAAAAAAATATTAGGATATTGTGGGACCTTTTCAAAAAGATATGGAATTTTATTTATATTTTAATATTACAGTATAAACTTTAAAAATTTGTACGAAATGGAATATCAAAATAAATTCTGAGAAGTGTCAGTATTATTTAAAGATAGATACCAGGTATAGAAATTCAAATTAGAGAAAAAACATAAAATGGACAAACAAATTTAAATATTTACAGAACACATAGAAACAGCCATAAATAAAGCTGAAAAGGTGAACTAAATATGAAGATTTTTTTTTCCACTATCCTGAGTTGTGGAGGCGGTGCAACGGGTAAACTACCTTTTTTGTTGTGAAATTATGTTTTTTATGTTTATTTAGAGTTGGTTAGGATATGTTTCAAATAAGGATTATTTTTATGGGCGCCAGTTTATTTTTGAATACTTTAAAAGTCCATAAAAACAAACAAAAAGAGACTTATTAAATAAAAATAAAATTAAGTTACTTTAAGTTTAATGCTAATGGATTTATTATTAATTTATATATTGAATTTTCAAATAAATTCTGTCGCCTAAATAATTAAAAAACTATAGTCAAAGTATAATATGGGAGTTAGCAGAAACCTTGAGCCAGCAGTAAACAGAAACCTTGAGCTAGCAGTTAACAAAAACCTTGAGCCAGCAGTAAACAGAAACCTTGAGCTAGCAGTTAACAAAAACCTTGAGCCAGCAGTAAACAGAAACCTTGAGCTAGCAGTTAACAAAAACCTTGAGCCAGCAGTTAACAGAAACTTGAGCCAAACAGGTAACAGAACTTGAGCCATCAGTTAACAGAAACTTGAGCCAAACAGTTAACAGAAACTTGAGCCAAACAGGTAACAGATCATGAGCCAGCAGTTGACAGAAACTTGAGCCAGCAGTTAACTTATACTTGAGCCAAACAGTTAAAAGAAACTTGAGCTAAACAGGTAACAGATCATGAGCCAGCAGTTAACAGAAACTTGAGCCAGCAGTTAACTTAATCTTGAGCCAAACAGTTAACAGGAATTTGAGCCAAAGAGGTAACAGATCATGAGCCAGCAGTTAACTTATACTTGAGCCAAACAGTTAACAGAAACTTGAGCCAAACAGGTAACAGATCATGAGCCAGCAGTTGACAGAAACTTGAGACAGCAATTAACTTCAACTTGAGCCAAACAGTTAACAGAAACTTGAGCCAAAGAGGTAATAGATCATGAGCCAGCAGTTAACTTATACTTGAGCCAAACAGTTAACAGAAACTTGAGCCAAACAGGTAACAGAACTTGAGTCAGCAATTAACAGAAACTTGAGCCAGCAGTTAACTTAATCTTGAACCAAACAGTTAACAGGAATTTGAGCCAAAGAGGTAACAGATCATGAGCCAGCAGTTGACAGAAACTTGAGACAGCAATTAACTTCAACTTGAGCCAAACAGTTAACAGGAACTTGAGCCAATGAGGTAATAGATCATGAGCCAGCAGTTAACTTATACTTGAGCCAAACAGTTAACAGAAACTTGAGCCAAACAGGTAACAGAACTTGAGTCAGCAGTTAACAGAAACTTGAGCCAGCAGTTAACTTATACATGAGCCAAACAGTTAACAGAAACTTGAGCCAAACAGGTAACAGATCATGAGCCAGCAGTTAACAGAAACTTGAGCCAGCAGTTAACTTAATCTTGAACCAAACAGTTAACAGGAATTTGAGCCAAAGAGGTAACAGATCATGAGCCAGCAGTTGACAGAAACTTGAGCCAGCAGTTAACTTATACTTGAGCCAAACAGTTAGCAGAAACTTGATCCAAACAGGTAACAGAACTTGGTCAGCAGTTAACAGAAACTTGAGCAAGCAGTTAACTTAAACTTGAGCCAAACAGTTAACAGAAACTTTAGCCAAACAGGTAACAGATCATGAGTTAAAGTTCATTGCATAGCCTTTCAGTTGCACGTCACCAAATATGACGTCATATCATGTTTTCGGCATGTCTTTGATTACTACATGGCATTTGATGGCGACTCTACAAAATTTTGACAGTTGTCAGGATCGTAATCAGCAAATAGGAAAAGGCTTTGTAATTAATAAGAATTGTGATATCAAAACATTACAAAATAAAACAAAATGTATTTTTAATTGATATTTATTATCATAAATAATATAACGTTAGTAAACAAATTCCTAAAATTAGTTATTATAAGACAACAAGGATCACTTACCGGTTGAAATCTACAATAAGAAATGGAAATGGAACTAATGAAAGTACTGTTCTGATTCAAACTGTCAGGCGTACACTTTGACGTTTATCAAAAATAGGTAAAGAGCGTGTTCAATATTTCCATTTGACTATGAGGCCATGGCGTTTAGCAAACGGCAGCCAATGAAATGCCTGTATTGTGTCAATTGTAGTTATTTAATATCTACGTGTAGATCTCTCATGATGTTATTGCCTTGCGAAAATTTATAGTGGACGTACCTTTTTTGCATTTCTTTCAACTTAATACGATAAAGCGAGATAGATGCCGTATGACGTGCAACTGAAAGGCTATGCAATGAACTTTAGTAGTTAATATTGCTTATATTCCTGTTATAAGTCTGCAAAAGTTTACTTATTAGCACAGCACGGTCTCTTAAAATAAAATATTTGTCTCGAGTGATACCACTGAATCTGACGACTGAAGCGAAAAGAATGCTTCTTCGTGTTCAATCTCTTGTCCGTTATGGTAAGCGGAAATACGTCACAAAGTCATGTGATTACAGACGGAAATATTGAATATTTGAAATCGAAATTGAAATAGAGTTATTGAATTTAGAAAATATCTTTTAAATCAGGATAAATTTGATAAATTTCAGAAAATAATTTAGTAAAATTATACAAATATGTTGTACATGTTACAGAGGGAATATTTTATAGACACCTCAAGCAAGGTTCTATGTCTCATGTATTGCAGGACTCGCCCCTGATCACTCTGCAAGTACACTCAGGTGTATATACCTGCTAAATCTTCTTTGGTAATTTGTCCTGGTATTGTATTCGTTCCTTGTACCCTGCTGTAGTAGTAGCATTAATCCTTTTCAGAGATAAAGTGGGCGGATGTTGGTCTGAAAAAGAAAATTACTCTCACATATGCTTATACAAAGTGTCACATATTCAGGTTTATAATTTATATCAAGCACGACTAACAAAATATACTAATTTATATAACACAATATACAAAATGCCACTGACTCTTGTCTATCCTTTCGGATTATTTATATTCATTTTGCTTGATTTGGAACGCTCACGTCGTTTCCAGAATAGTAGATGGATTTCTAGGGCGCTATTCGTGAGTCACCAAGATTATATGTATATTCCATCAGACACAGGTCCGGACTCATGACATTGTCACCTCCTTAAGATCATTTCGTCTTGAAATGTTCCAAGACCCACTTTGGTATGGTGGTATCTGCAGGAATCCCCATTCCGGCATCGGGACGTTCGGTGGAAGTAACAGAGTCTATATGGTCTTCAAGTCTGAGCTGCGAGTATTGAGACAGCAAGAGACTGAATCGAGAAATAGTTTCCATCACAACCCTCCAATTCGATCCATCCGCTTCACAGGCTAATTTTGGGACAGCCAAGTTCCTTGGGTTCTTGGTCGTCATCAAGTTCCTTAATTCTAAGAAAGCCTTCCAATGGTCGTAATAGGTTGGCTTATCATGCGAGAACGTTTTTGTTACCAAATAGAAGATGTCTCTCTTGCTCAATGGTTGCTTATCTTCGAGTTGAAGGACTTTTCCCACTAATGGATTTTGCTCCCTCCGATTTTGAGACTGGCCGAACTTCTTGGCGAACACCTTGGCGATTCCTCTGGACATTCGAAGATCTTGAGCCACGTGATGAGCCAAGAAAAACTCTATTGGTACTTCAAACAAATCTCGTGGTTCCTCTCTGGTCACTCCGTGCTGCACTTTCTGTCCATTCGAGTACAATGATCATCTCCTCATTGGGTGGTTGGATGCAACAAACTTGGGCTTAGTCATCTTCGCTTTCATGGCTTTCTGCATAAGAGGCTAGTCTATTGAAATGCACAACTCTTGCTTTTCCCCAAGAAAACATCTTAATTATATAAACGACATCGTTGATTTTCTTTAAAATGTGGTAAGGACCCTCCCAAGAATTCTGCAATTTGGGTAAACATCCACGATGACGTTTCGGGTTATACAATGAAACGTGATAACTCACGGTTCAATTAGCCACTACCACTTTTATGAGAACGTTCATGCGATGCTTAATACCGCGATTGGCAATTGAAAAATTCTTGAGTAAATCGAACATGTATACTCTAACGCTCTCATTCTGTGTACAGTTATTTATATTTGTCTATCTTTATCGTTGAAGATTAGTATTAATTGTGGGTTTTTTTGTGATTGTTTCGAGTCCGAGCTTGAGTTTGTGGAAACGGAATTCGATCTCGCGCCTTTTGGCTTTAGTGTCTGGTGTAAGAGACACCTATTAATTTGTTATTAGTTTTCCTTATGGTTCGCCTTGCTAGAATATCTGAAATTATGATTCTTTGATAGTTAGTAAACAAATTGGCACGGCGATACTGGAGAACTGAAGGAACAATTTGGTTCATCGTTAAGTTACGTTCACTGAATTGTAAATAATTATGGATGATTACTGTGTGCTGTAATCTAAGAGACAGTTAGTTTATGTCTTTCCTGATGCTGATGACATTATCTCAGATTTACATAAGACCGAATGGTGATTTAACCTCTATGTCTTGCTAACATTATTATGGAGAACCTTTGAGCTGTCTGAATATTCTACGTTTTCAAAATCTTTCATCGAGGGACTTCATGTGCAATCTAGTAAATGTGCAAACCTACTGTTTTGGGAAGCTCTCATTAAATCTATTATATTTTGTCACTACTATCAATGTACAGATGTTAATTAATTTAAATTGTAAATCTTCTGTTCTTTTTTTGTCTGATTGTTAATATAATTTTATTACACGCAATTTTATTAACCTATTGTAACCAAACGATTGTAAACTAAATATTTTATTTTTTGTATTATTATACTTGTCAAAATTTATGTTAGGATTTAATTTCCTCCTATAATACCTCAGTGATTGTTATATTTCAATAGGAACAAGTTACTAGCTGATTTTTTTAAGTATTTTCTGATTTTTTTTACAAAAATCAGTGGTGCCCATAGTTTCTGCAATATCTCATAGTTTATCTTCTATTTATAAACAATAGATTCATCCAGAGAACCGGTGTAATCTATTCCTTATAAAAAATCAGTTCAGGTATAATCCACGCCCTGTTAATCAAACACTAATTGACTGCTAGAACATTATTACATTTAACAACAGGTGATATCATAATTGTCAATTCTCCATACGTCGAAAGTAGTGTTTCATAATTCATTACAAAAATATATACAAATCGAGAGGAGTGTTTCATAATTGGTACCCAACAAATCGAAGAACGGGTTTCAACAACCAAACAAGATCACCTAATTAGAATTCTCCATCTTCGGCTTTGACGTCATATGCTCCTTGTTATTGTTTGTAAAGCTGGCAGGGGTTTGATTCGTCGATTCGTATACCGATGAGCAATATGCCATCAAAAATAGTTGGAAATACTGGTCCCAATCTCTTTGGTGGTCAGATACTTCTTTGATAAATGCCTATTAATGGTCCTATTCATTAATTCCGCCATTACATCGGATTGCGGATGTAATTTTTGCAGTCATCAGGATATGGTCTCCTTGATAAGGCATCAGCATTCTTGTGGCTAGTTCCGAAACGATGTACTGTCTCGAAGTCAAATTCCTGTAACCTCTTAATCCACCTTGCTACATGTCATTCGGAATTTTAATAGTAATAGCCACTTTAGCGTTGCGTGATCAGTCCTCAAGAGGAATCTTTTACCATAAAGGTACTTGTAGAAGTGTTCCACTCCATTAACTACAGCTAAGAGCTCTCGACGAGTAACGTTGTAATTCCGTTCCGGCTTGCTCATGGAATTGCTAAAATATCCAATAACTTTTTCTGGACAGTCCTGTATCTGCGATAGCACAGTACAAATTCCCACATTGCTTGCATCGGTATGTAAGATCAAGTTCCCATCTGGGAGAGGATAATTTAAAATAGGCGCAGTACTCAATACTCTTTTCAGTGCTTGGCGATGTTGGAAAATCCAGTCACATATCGACGAAAGTAAGTACCTACATAACCCCAGAAAACTTCTTAGTTGGTAGCTGTCTTGATCCAATGGTAAAAGCAGTTTTTTCTCTGTCCTCCGTAGATAGTTCCATCTGCCAATATCCGCTTTTCAGGTCCAGAGTCGAGAATATCTTTGATCCAGCCAATGTATCTAGAGCGTCATCTATTCAGGGGAGAGGGTAGCTGTCCGTTTTCGTCATGTTTTTTAGTTTTCGATAGTCCACGCAAAATCGGGTCAAACCATATTTCTTTTTAATAATTGGGGTAGCTCAAGGGCTCAAAGTTTTTCCCAGTCCATCGAACATCATTACTATTTCGCCATTAACTTTTCGATCCAGGCAATTATCCATCAGAGAGGTTATGGCAAGAGTTCACTGCCACATTTAAAAATCATTATACCATCTCTACCATCAAAATACACCATCTCACAAATTTCAATGTCTCACGCAAATACGCGGTTACCATTACAAGGCTAAAAGTGAACCATGGAAAATTCCACTCCCACCTACATAAAATTGGAATATATGCATCACCTTATTGTATTTGTGACAATTCATCAATTTGCGACTTAAACCACATCTTCTTTTCTTATAGTAATCACTCCTCACATATAGATAATTTAAGTAAGTTCTTGAGTTCTAACTCTATGCTATTCCCATCAACATTACCTCATTACTTAGCACTCACAATAAAAAGATACTTGATGCTTTAGTCAGATTTCTAAATGAAATTCAACTTGATATTTAAAATAAAATAATATTTGAATAAAAGTCTGTGGCAAATGGATTTATCCTATGCCAACCCTTCCTCTTCACACACAAGTATCCAAAATGATTTCGTTTCTTTTCGGAACCTTAACATCCTCAGCTAACAATACTCGAATCACTGCGTCATTTTTCCATATAGAACCACTTCTTCATCATTCACTCTCAGAAATTCGTCTTTAAAGTTATCTCGAATCCCTTTTAGTTTGGGACATCTATTCGTATGATAACCTCGTCTTCAATGTCAGCTACCAATCAATGCATGATGTTGGAATTTTGTATCTCCCAAAACCATTTCTTCCTCTAGTTCACTATTAGCTGATTCTCCAGTCGCTGTTCATAGTTGCCATGTTGTAGGTTTTATCATTGTCGGTTTTAGGACAACATTGGGCCTTATGAGTGTCTTCGTCGCACCTGTATACAGCAGCATGGTGCATAGTTTCTTGTTGATAAGGCCATCTACACATGCGTTGTTTGTTGGGGCTTGCTGGATAGAGGTCGCCCCTTCACATCGACCCTCTTTAGTTTTTCGACGACGAAGTCGACGTCCCTGCTCTCCTCGCAATGACTTCGTATATGTCCTACTTTCCCGCACTTCCAAGATCTTAATTGTCTTTTTCGGTAAGGATTTCCTCTAGTATCTTCCTTACCCTCGTTCTGTCGTTTCCGGTTTCTTCTGATTCGCCTTCAATGGTTCGGACTAGAACTTGGACTCTCTAGATGAAAGACGCTTGGACCGCTAATATTTCCATCAACTTTTCTGGTGTTGCTGGATAGGCAAGGCGAACCAGATGGGCAATGTCAGCTTTATATTCCTGTAAAGGTTCGTTCGATTTCTGGTAGCGATGCTTTAGTTGGGAATGGTAAACGTGATCCAAATGTGTTTGTCCACATCTTAGTTCTAAATTTTGACTAGTTGTTCGTAGATTTCTTGCTCCGATGTATTTAGCGTTTGATAAATATCTGTAGCAACTCCTCTTAATGGAAGAGTTAATGCTATTGCCTTTTATTCTGCAGACAACCCATTAATACATGACTATTTTCCATCGAATTGTGGATGTTTTATTCTGCGTATTTCCTCGAAGCTAATTTTTGAATCCACTACTTCCACTTTGACCTATTGGTCAAAATGGTTTGTACTTTCGGTCCTTGATGGAATTCCTGCCCTTTGCATTCTGACAACCTGTTTTTTAATTTGTTGATCTCATCCCACTGTCCGCTTTAATTCATTTATCTGCGTTTCCAGATTTTCGACTATTTTTTTTTTTCAATGTTTTTAAGTTTTCCAATAATTTGTCTTCTATTTTTATCAAATTTTCTTCGGTTTTTCTAGAATTTCCTAATAATTTATCTTCTAAACTTTTTGCATTTTCTCTAATTTTCTAATAATTTATCTTCTAAACTTTCTTTTAATGCTTTAGAATTTTCTAATAATTTATCTTTTAAGCGTTCTCCCATTTTTTCAACATTACGTTCATGTCACAACTACCAGGAACTTCAAACAAATGAGTATCAAGATAATTATCTCCATTTATTAGAGCGTCACCAGTTTCTAGATCTCTTTCTTCCAACTTCTTTTTAAATCCAGCACCTTCAACTGATCTAAGAACACCGCTTTTGACATTTTTAGAAAAATAAAACTTCACACCTGACATCACTGTATTATTTTTGGATTCAAAATATACCAATTTATATAACACCATACAAAATTCCACTGACTCTTGTCTGTCCTTTCGGATTATTTATATTTATTTCGCTTGATCTGGAACGTTCACGTCGTTTCCAGAATAGTCGATGGATTTCTTGCGCGCTGTTCGTGATTTACCAAGATTCTATATATATATTCCATCAGAAACAGAGTCGGAATCGTTACAATACCGAGTCAGCAGCTATTAAATGACTGGAATAATGTAGACGATATGATCCAGACTGGACTTAATTAACTCGCTGGATTACAGAACTGGAATAATATGAACCGGGCATAATGAAATGCTAAAATTAAATAATTATATGAATCGTTCAATTTGGGTTCTTTTTAATGATAGAATATGAAATAAAATATATTTAATTTTTTCTATATGCCCCGTATATCTTAAACTACACATTATAGAACCCACTATCATATCTTAATTAACTTTTTTCCTTATATAATTTTAAATGTACGCCGATGATTTTCTATTACGATCACCCAATCCTATAAGGGTTTAAGTAAATAAGAATTTGGCGTAGTCATTGTCTGAAATGAATTATAGGTAGTGGGTCTAAAAAACCAGTAATGATGATAGGGAACATAAAATAAAAATATTTTCGATTAGTAGACAAGGAATGAACCGTATTTTATATAAAAGCAGGTTCCTCCCGTCTAATCTAAATTGTTGACATTTAAAAAACAACATCTGAAAGGTTTATGTTACTTTATCAGTGAAATTATATGGACCAGTGGATATTTACAACGTAAGTCCATTATAAACAGGTAGAAATCATTAAGTGCTGCATTCCAACTAAAATAGTATATGTTTTTTAATCTCTTGGTAAACATAAAAATGGCAATATTTTTATTATTATTTTTCATAAAACTCGATAGAAAAATGCCCAAAATGGCATCAATTATTTTACGAGGGCTTATTAATAAGATGTAAATACAATATTAAAAGTTGGTCAAAATAGGTACGCCAATAATAAGTAAATTCAAAATCAATTTTTATTAAAAAAAAACTTTCATTTAAGGCTCCAAACCAACCAAAATTATTCTTATTCGCAGTGAATTTGTTACGGAAAATTCGCAACGAACGTCGTGGCGAAATCCGCAGGGAACCTCGCACAAAAGCGAATGTAGTCGCATCAAATTGGTCATATTTTAAGTATTGAAAAGGTTGAATCGAATCCTTATAGTGTCCTCCGAACCAACCCGAATTATTCGCGTTTAGAAAAGAAAAAAACTACGTACTGCTAGCTTAATATAAAGCTAGCAGAACAGTGGTTCAAAAATCGATGAATAATTACGTAATGAAAGAATAGCTTGTTAAAACCACCCTTACCAAACAACAATAATAATAAGTTTTATTACCCAACAGATAGTTCCACTTTAAAAGGAAAGTAAATAAACATATATAAAAAACATAACAAATTCCTAAACACTAAACATGAGCTGCCAAAATTAATACATTATCTGCCAGTGTTTGACATAATTTAATAGTTTTAAGTAGTAAAATTAAAATAAACATTAAATTTTTAATTAGTGCATTTAATTATCTCATTTTTTTATATTATTTGGGTAATTACTCATCAATTTTTGAACCATTGTTCTCCTAACGTTTTCTTAAGCTAGCAGAACATAGTTATTTTTTTCAGTAAAGGTGGGTTAAATTTTTATTTACTAAATTTAATTTGCGTTTAATTATCTCATTTTTTTTATTAATTGCGTAATTATTTAACGATTTTTGAACCAGTGTTCTGCTAGCCTCATATTAAACTAGCAGAACATCGTTTTTTTCTTTTCTAAAGGAGCGTTAAATTTTTATTTACTACATATAATTTGTGTTTAATTATTTCATTCTTTTTATGTTAATTACGTAATTATTTATCTATTTTTAAATTAGTGTTCTGCTAACTTTATATTAAGCTAGCAGAAAGTAGTTTTTTCTCTAAATGAATGTAAAATTTTTATTTCAGGTAAATGAACCAATAACTGACCATTTAACCAGATTTTTTTGATTTTTTCCTAATATAAACCCTTGTTTACAGCAATAGTTATTTTCCTAACAAGTGCGGAAAGTTATACTTTTCCGCACGCAATTGCAGTTGCCCGAACGACGCGAAGCGGAGTTCGGGCATGCAATTAAGTGGGGAAAAGATACTTTACACAAGTGTTAGGAACAATATTTTTTCTACAAGCGCCTAGAATTAAAAAAAAATTTTAGCAAAAAGTATTTTTCTACAAGCGCCTAGAATTAAAAAAAAAATTTAGCAAGAAGTATTTTTTCTACAAGCGCCTAGAATTAAAAAAAAAAATTAGCAAAAAGTATTTTTTCTCCAAGCGTGCGAAAAGTATACTTTTCCGCACGTTTGTTTGGTAAAAAAGCTTTTTTCGGCAACCGTCCAACAAGTATACCCACTTCCCGGAAGCTTTTTTTTGAGAAAGTAGCATTTTTCCGACATAGTCCGGGAAGTACGTACTGCCCGGACTTTTGGTAAATATGGTTTTGATAAATGCAGTTGATCGTTACCATAGTAACGAATAATAACAGCAATTTGATAAGAGTTGACATTTTAATTTTTGAAATTTTGCATGATTTCAAGGGCGTAAATAAGTTTTTTTCCTGGGGGGAGTAATCAAACTTTTAGATACATATATTTGTCCATTTCTACATTTCATATATTTTATTTCTTCTTTTTGTGCTATTTATGGTATTCTGGGGTGGGTAATTACCTCCTTTACCCCCCAAGCAGATTATCCGAGAAATGATTTCTTTTTTTTGAATATGTAGAAAAATGCATTGTTGCTTTGTTTTTCATTTTTATGTATGAAAAAATGCGTTGTTGCTTTGATTTTCAATATCCTGTATAGAAAAATGCATTCTTGCTATGTATTTCAAATTGTTGTGTAAAAAATATGGCATTCTGTTGCTTTGTTTTTTTAATTTCCTGTGTGGAAAAATACATTCTCGCTTTATTTATCAATTTTTTGTATGAAAAAATGCATTGTTGCTTTGTTTTTCAATTTCCTGGAATTAAAAATGCATTCTTGCTTTGAATTTTAAATTGTTGTGTAAAAAAATGCATTGTTACTTGGTTTTTTTAATTCCCTGTGTGGAAAATGCATTCTCGCTTTGAATTTCAAATTTTTTTATGAAATAGTTATTTTCCTAACAAGTGCGGAAAGTTATACTATTCCGCACGAAATTGCAGTTGCCCGAACGACGCGAAGCGGAGTTCGGGCATGCAATTAAGTGGGGAAAAGATATTTTACGCAAGTGTTAGGAACAATATTTTTTCTACAAGCGCCTAGAATTAAAAACAAATTTTAGCAAAAATATTTTTTTGTCATTAAACAAAAATTTCCTTAGTGCTTCTTAATAAATAAAACATTAGGCTAAAAGTAATCATAGTAACCAAGCAAGAATTAATTTTTAATCATTTTAGCATTTATAAAATCAGTGCGGAAAAGTACAACTTTCCGCACGCTTGTAGAAAAAAGTAATTTCGGTCTCCGTTATTGTAATACGCTACTTATATATATACTTCCAATAGATTTGGAACAAGAGAACAACCTGCATATTTAATTTTCAATGGATATTATTTATTTAAATTTTAGGGTCAGAATTTATTTTAGAGTATTTAATAGTAGATAATACATCATGGAATATAGTATGTACTGTACTTCTGCAGTTGTGGAACTTTATAAATTCCTCTTTTATTTAAAGCAATCGGTTCTGGAATTATGTTAATAATTTCGTTTTTATCGTACCAAATTTCATCTTTATTGACTGGCCACCTCCAGTTATTTATGCTACTTAACACCATTACAGATATCAAATATTTGGAAATATTTTTATTTATTTCTTTCCCCGGGTAAAAGCTATTATCATATTTGACAATAACGTGATGTAAAATTTTGTACTCGTTGATATTTATATCTTGTTCATCTTCATCTCCACTTACAGTGTCCCCATTCATCTCCATCACTCTCACTCTCCAAATTTATTTCTATAGAAGATTCAGAGGATATGTCTTCATCAAATACTTTCTTTTTTATTTTCGGTTCATGTAATTTGCATATTTTTCTTTTCTTCTCTTTTACGCTTTCTATCTTCTTTTTCTTTCTCTTTTTGATCTTTAATTTGTTGTTTCTTAATATGGTACGCTTGCCACTGTTCTGAAGAGGCTACATAGGGAATTTTTTCGTTGCCTCTTTTTGGTCAGAACAAACACTTTTTAAAAGGTGAAGGTACGTTAAATGGAATTGAACAGCTTGGCTTGGACAAATCAATAATTGGTGCTGCATTGCTCTGTTGACCTTCATAATCAATAATTGGTGCAGCGTTAGTCTGCTGACTTTTATCATCAATAATTGATGGTGCGTTAGTCTGCTGGCCTTCATATTTTCATTTAAAATAGACTCGTTTAGGGAACCATACCCACCTTCACCTTGGATATTGTTTGCATCAGTAGTTTTTTGGACATTATCGGTGTCTGTGATCTCAAGATGTTTTACCTCTTTGGATATTTCCCACCAAACTTTAAAGAGTGATTTATCTTGATTTGTGCCAGTCCATGTTATTGAATCGAATTTTTTTAAATGTTCAGTGTGTCTGCATTTATTTTACTCAAAATATTTTAAAAATTCTTTTTTTAATTGCATGTCTTCTCGGTCATAATTTTTAGTTTTCATGCCAACTTCTTGGCCTTTGAAATATTTATTGTACTTAATTGAATTAGGATCTAGTGAAAATAAACCTATATAGACCGAAATCCATTTTCAATTGTTTCAATATTAACATGTCTTTCAACTGCTTCTTTTAACACTGACCCAAAATGTTCTCTTTTGAATTTGGCCCCATTATTCTCAATTTTCCACTTTTTAACTTCTTCTTTCCAGCCAGAATTCAGGGACCTTAATACAGCTACATCTAGCGGTTGTAAACATTTGGGTATAATGCGATGAGAACAATTTTTTTTTTCAGAACAAAAATTACTAAGCGCTAGGGTAAGAATGGCTCCTGTGGCCATCTAGAAATAAAATGACAGGGAAAGGTATGTCATTTTTCACCAGCCAAGAATAAAATATGTTCGAAATGTACTCAAAAAAGGTGGCCCCTGTCATCCATCCTGACTCACTTTTTGCAATGGCAAAATTGGGTGGCATTAAATTCGCTATGAGAGGTGGTATTCTTTCATATTTAACCATTGGTGGAACAATCATCCCTGCAGCATTTAGAGTTGTAAGATTTTCTGTCTCATCGTTGTTAATATGGTTGTATACTGTTTTCTCTCCCTTACGAATTAGAACTTTTTCGCCCTTGGGAGACAAAAAAATGCAGTCTTATCAGCATTGAACACTCTTTTTGAATCCGTAAATACTTCATCAGTTAATCCCTCAGTTTCCATATACTGCAATATTTTTGAAAACCAAAAATGAATTATTTGACAAATTCTTTCTGAAATTATTGGGTGTCGTTTCTTAAAATATTTGGACCATTTACGTCCTGGTCTGTCATTTTGAAATGAATTCGTCTTCTTTGTGGTTTTCATAATCAATTCAACTGAATATATTAGTTGAGTTTTTGTACCAGGAAACCCTCTATCACCAATATAAAGTAACCATTTCACCAAACCATTTTCTTCTTGGTGATCCCTTACGACCCATTAGAGGAAGATCGCCTCTCGATTTGTACAAGAGTGTTGGTTTTTGGTACTCCAAATTGCTTAGCTGCTGTCCTGAACAGAACCTCATTGTTAACAGCTTCTAATTCCTGATTCATGGAGTCTGTAGTATACTCTTTGTAGTTTGTGACATCTAAGTAAAAAGACAAAAAATACTTAATTGTTACTGCCCAATACGTGACCACACATGCTGCACCATTAACTGACTATGGTCACTTCCCAGGTAGCACAGGTTAGTGAAATGATGTCTTATTTGAGTCATTATTGGTCCGTTACATCCTCGCCAACAATGAGACCTAAAAATGACGTCATATTTCATGATGTCAAATTGACGTCTTTCAGTGGAGGTCATAATGACGTCCCTGAAGTCAATTATTTGTCATTCGAAAATTTGACGACAGAAATAATCCATTGCTGAGAATTTTTCGAGAATCCGTGATTACTTAAATCTGGGCTTCTCCTGTTAACAATTTGCGAACAATGATTAAGGGCGTTCTGTTATATCAACAAAGGATCTGCTAACTCATCAGCTGTGCTCAATTTTTCTCGCATGCTTAAAAGTCTAATCAAAATATCCACAGACGTATATATAATAATAAATTCAAAAATTAAATTGACATTTCCCGTTTTCTTCCTTATTTTTTACATCTTGAAATAAGTTTGAATCTGATACATTCCCGCGCAACCTTGAAAACACCACGAAAGTGGACAGCGTTGCCAATACTGAAAAAATTTTCACAGTAATAAAGAAATCAAAATTACTTTTTGAGGAACAGACGAAACCTCAATGAATTTTGATGAGTCGTCTAGTAATAAATCACAATGTCAAACGTCAATTTGTCAAAAATCATGAATTATTTGTGTCTGGAAGTGTAAATATGTAAATGAAAACGAAAGAATTCTAAAAATTTACGTGTTTCCAAGAATATTTAATTTTTTGTAGGCAGTTTTTGTGGTAGTTAAATATCCTTTGTTTAATTTTGTCCAGTAAAATTATCTTTACAAACAGCTTGTCAATCGATCAGTCTCAAAAAGTTATTAATAACCTTCAGAAATTTTGTTGCAATAAAATAATTTTTCACTAGCCTGGCAACTCTGCCGCGGTAGCGACTGGTTTCGGTCTGCGCCGGTCAGTCACAGAACAGAACTGAATTTTATATTGACTATGCGATTATTTAGATCCTGTTGTGTTATTTAATAATGTAATCCAATTTATTTTATGTTACTTTCCTAAAATTACCAATTTCCAATAGGGACTGTGGAAGTCGTGACGTCATTTATTGGTCGTTTAAGTGACGTCTTCTAATGGTTTGGTAGGTCTCCAAATGACGTCTTTTATAGGTCATTTTGGACGTCAGTTGGTCAATTATTTGACCAAATTAGAACGTCATTTGGACGTTACTGTGCTACCTGGGTTACTGGAAAATAAGCATATATTACACCTAGTTTTCAACACTAGGTTTGCCAATTCTATGTAAGTAGAAAAAATATGTGGTAACTTTATTTCACGATATTCTAAAAGATCCAATAGATGACCCCCTGGTCACATATTGGTACAGGACTAAATATGCTGTACCAATATCTCACCATAACAATAAATAATATAAATATCAGTCAACTTTGTTTTTAATTATAAAATACATTAACTACGTCTGTAAATATAATCAGTATATAAAACTACTTACTTTGATGAATTTTCACTAGTAGCACATTCACAAACAAAATAACCTGCTTGTTCATTTGGTTACGAATTCTCAAGAATGAGAGTTCGAGTTTCTGTAAATCACATAGATCAAAGAATTTTGACAAGTGATAGACATCATAGGAAACGGTTTGGAACATCAAGGTACGGTTTAATAAAAGGTTAGCTCAACTTTTTGATCTGTCAAAAGCATCGTAATGGTGTACCATTCAATCCAGCGACACCGTAGCGAACGGAGGTGCCTAGAGAGCCAAAGTGTAGTGTAGGTGTATCTCAGTGAAATTCTCAAGACGACAAGATTAGGGTAAGTACGTGTGTACAATACATTCCATAATATTTTAGGAGCCTTTTTTTAAATTTTATTCAGTCCCCCAAATGGGGGACCAACAAAAAAGTCAGGGGGCTATTACAGGCGTATCCCTAAAAGTGAAAACAGTAGTGCGAGTGTAGTGAAAAGTGGAAAAAAATGGAAAGTGGAGAACCAAAAAGCGAGCCCTCTCAGAAAACTCGCAACATGCAGCTCGAGAACGCGTTCCTCAAAAAACAGGTCGAAGACCTTAAAAACCAAATCGCCGAACTGAATAAACGGTTCGACGAACAGACGAAAAGGGCCCAAGGAGTTCACGAAGAAGCTATGAGAAAAGCCGACGAAAAACACTAGGCGACGATGCGTTTAATGCACGCAATAATGGACGGGCAAAAAAATGGAAAAAATCGTGAAAGCCGAGCGCCTTCCGTTAAAAACAGGACACCGACGCCAAAGTCAGAAAAAAAGGAGGAAATACGAGCTCTTTCTCCGAAGAATAAAAAGGAACCGAAGGACAAAAAGGAGGAAAGACGAGCTCTTTCTCCTCATAAAAATGTAACGCCCATGGAGACCGAAAATTTAATAGACTTTGACGATTTTACTCCAGTTTTGTCTAAAAAAGACAGAAAAAGAATGTTAGATAAATCCTCAGATGACGAAAGCGCATTTCTAGGTAATAATAAATCAAAAAATAAGAGAGTTAACGATAGTTTCACCCCTAATGAAGTAAACACCAAGAATTCCAAGAAGACAGGTAATGACTTAATTATTGAGTGCTCGGGTAAATTCCGAGAAAACATGGAATAACCCAAGGTAAGTAAATCGTCTAACAATGCCACTTATATTTTAAATAAAAATAGTGGTGTCATTGTAAGTGAATTTATTAAGGACAATAATAACTTAAATGTAACTGAAATACAGATTGAAGAAGGTGTAAAAACCTTCTTCAATAAATATGAATTCCCTAAGGAAAAACGCCCGTACACCGCCCCGTCGACCTCAACAGAGTTCGAAGGGAGCGTCGCGACGCCACCCCACCCCAAAAAATAGCCCCCCTGATTTTAAAATCTGTGTTCCACTGGAATGATTTAAAAAAGGGATTAAAATCGAGAGATATTAAGTTCGGCGATTGCGTACTGTCGAAAAACAAACAAAGTTTGAGAATCCACCCTCAAACAATCGACGATCACAGAAGGATGGCCAACTATTTCTTTGAGATGAAAAATATCAATAACTCAATAAACTGGGTTGTTTTCGACATGCCCGAAAGCAAAAACGCAAAGGTAGTAATGAGAGGCCTGCCCTCGATACTCCCTTAGATGAAATCAAAGACGATTTAAAAGAACAAGGTATAGACGCCTTAAACGTCTATGCCATGACGTCCCGACGGGACAAAAAGCCTCTATCTCTGTTTTTAATAGAAATATTGGAAACAGATAAAGAGAAGACCCTTAAGGTCAGCCGCTGTGCTAGTTTAGTAGTCACAGTGGAAAATAAGAGAAAAAATATGCACGCCACTCAGTGCTACCAATGCCAGGGCTTTCACCATGTGCCATCGTCGTGCTTCGTAAATCCACGATGCGTACGGTGCGGCGAGGGACATAGAGCCGCGGAATGTCCGCGACCCAAAACAAATAAGGCGACATGCGCTAACTGCCGGGGAGAGCACCCGGCAAATTATAGAGGTTGCCCAAATATGCCCCTTATCGGGTCACATATGAACGTGCCCCGTAACGGGTCATACGCCAGCGTCACACGACAAGCCCCGGCTCCCCAAGCCCCAAAACAAAGGCCCGCCACTGCTGCCGCCAATTTGGCCGCCGCCGCAGCACCCTCCAAAGCCCCAACCGCCCCTGCGCATTCCATGAACTTTAGCGCCATGGACAAGAGCCAAATTTTAGGCTTATTACAGTCCCTCGCCGCCTTCTTAACCGCATAATTAAATGTCAGGTTTTGACTTTAATTACGATCGCTAACTAAAAAATAAATTTTTCCAAATTACCAAAAATAATTACAGAACTAGTTTTAAAGGTTCCAAAATTTTTAAAGATAGCCTCTTGGAATCCGGGAGGGATAAAATCCAGTAAAAACATTTTATTTGAACTTATAGAGAGGGAGGGTTTTGATATAATTGCCCTTCAGGAAACAAAATTAAATGAGGCCGACAATTTCAAACTGGCTGGATATAGCATATATAGAAATAAATTCAGGTTAAATTCAGGGGGAACAGCAATACTGATTAAAAATTGTATAGATCACCATTGTTTAATTACTCCAGCCGGATTTACAACTCTTGAAGCGACAGCCAACGCATTACCCCGGAAATCTAAATTTTCGTCCCGACATACTAGATATAGCGGTCATGAAAGATATAAATTTCAATTCAGAAATTTATACCATTCACGAAACGGGAGAAGGACATATGCCGATAGTCCTAAAAATCGGGGAGGGAGTTTCGGTTAAAAACACGTACACGACCCAAAAAACAAACGGGCTCGCGTTTAAACGAGGGGTAGAGCACGCGATCGGGCCAATACCGCGAATCGAAAACGCGAACGATATCGAACGTGAAGTAGAAAAATTTGAAAACGTAATAAAAAATCAATTAAACCAATCAACTAAAACAAAAACCAGGGAAAACCGCTACATAATCGACAAACGAACTGCCTCTCGAATGAAAGAACAAGTCAAAGCCGAACTCGGAGAACACCGACAGAACAACTGGGAGAGATGGATTAACGAGCTTAATCCCCAGGAGGCGGTCTTATGGAATCTCTCAAAAATTCTAAGGCAGGACAGGAAACCGGTCCCACCTTTACACGGCGAGAATGGTATGGCATTTACTGCCGAAGAAAAAGCCGAGGCGTTTAAAACAACGCTCGAGAGGGAATTCCGTCTAAACGAACATGAGGACGAAGATATGGACTTCAGCGACGAAGTCGAGAGGGATGTTCGAAATTACATTCGGAGATCGGCAAACCCAGACTTGTTTATATCTCACACTTCACCAGAAGAAGTGAGGGATATAATCAAGTTCGTGTCCGCGAAAAAGGCACCCGGTAGTGATCAAATCACGAATCGCGCGCTAAAAAACTTACCGGAAAAAGCGGTTTATTTAACGACTATAATAAACGCGATATTACGTTTCAAATATTTTCCAAAACGTTGGAAAAAAGCGGACGTCATAATGATTGCAAAACCAAATAAAGATCGCACTTTTCCACAAAATTACAGATCGATCAGCCTATTACCGGCTATGAGTAAAATCACGGAGAGTAATTTTAAAGCGCTTAAAAGATGAAACAGAGGTATTAAATGTCATACCGGCTGAACAGTTCGGTTTTCGTGCCGAACACTCGACAGAAACGCAGGTCCTTAGACTGGTTGAGTTTGCAACCCAAGGGTTCAATCACACAGTCGACGGGAGCTGTATTTCTGGATGTCAGTAAGGCATTTGACAGAGTTTGGCACGAGGGTCTAATATATAAAATGATGGAGTTCGGGTACACGAAAACCCTAGTTCAATTGATCGATTCCTTCCTAAAGAAACGATACTTCAGAGTCAAGATGGGACATATCCTATCTGACTATGGATTATTGGTAGCGGGTGTGCCCCAAGGTGCAGTATTATCCCCCTAACTATATAATATTTACACCGCGGATATACCTCGATCTCCACATACTACGCTCAGCCTGTATGCAGACGACACTACGATAGCATCGCGCAACGCTTGGCCTCACCTTGTGTTACATCATTTACAAACTCACCTTGACGAACTTAAGGATTGGTTTGTAAAGTGGAAAATTGCGATCAACGCTGAAAAATCAAAGGCAATATTCCTCAAAAAGCGGAGACACGCCCCAAACGGGGCAGTAAATCTATTCGGCGAAAATATTAACTGGCAGCGGTCAGTTAAATATTTAGGGGTTACCTTAGACGTGGGTCTAACTTTCACCGAGCACGTAAAGACAATAATTAGTAAAACTAAACAAGCGCGAGCACGCCTATCCCCCCTTATAGGGAGGAGAAGCAAACTAAACATCAAAACAAAATTAAGACTAATCAATTCAATAATAGTACCGTTAATTACCTACGCCTCACTCGCGTGGGGACAAACGTGCAGGACAAATAGGAAAAAACTCCAAAGTCAGCAAAATATCTGTTTACGGGTGGCCACAAACCTACCTTGGTATGTGGCCAACCGTTGGATATTCAGGGATCTAAAATCCGACAGGGTTTTAGACACTCTGAATGCCCGAGCAGAACGGATGTTCGGCGACCTGCGGACACACCCCAACCTAGAGTTCAGGGAGCTCCTCGAATACGATGCAAACAACCACGGTAAACACGCGAGGCCGAGAAGGCAATTAACGAGAATATAAGTTTGGTTCTACTAAATTTGACGATAATTAAAATATCCCGTCGCATAGATATGCGGCAACAAACATCCCGGATTCTGAACCACTCCTTCTTCCTTCCTTCCGTGCGTTAAAAACAAAAATGGAGAAATCCAACCAAAAAAAAATAAAATAAAAAACCAAAAACGGAGTTGTGTACTCCATCAAAAAAAAATAAAATAAAAAGGAGCTCGCTCCACAAAAAAAATATATCTTTTTCAGAAACCGTGACAAAAAAGTACAGTTCGTTGTTTAAATTTATACAAATTATTTCTAATAATGTGTTTTAAGTTTTAGGCGGATTTTACACGGAAGACAATACATGACAAACTGACAAAGCACACACAAAGCGACAGGACAAACAGACGATGTAAAAGGGATCGAGACAAAAAATTCAGACAAGCCAGGCATCCACCAATGCCCAATGAGGTGGAATACGGCGTAATCAAGGACTAGACGATAATGACGACCAGGGGACTTCGGTCCTTAAATGCAACCCTGCGATATGCTCACAATAACGGGCATGTCGGGGGGGGGGGGAACCTGGGGGAGGATGCAGGGGACTTGGGGATCAAGTGCCGATTAGGTAAAATATCCTCTTGGCTCGGGGTCATTAGGTGTGTGTGTGTGTGTGTACCATACCCTTAAATTATCAATAAATTTGGCATGGTCAGTTGTTGGGGATGCGTTTACCTTACATTTAATTACGTATTTATTCATCAAAGCTAGCAGAACCTATTTTTTTTGTTTTCCAAAGGAGCATTTTAATACATCATATTTTTCTGAGCTCACAGTGCGGTTGAAGGTCACTTCGCTATATCCAAAGAAGCTTTTGGCTTATGGCAATTTACATTAGTAATTTTTTTATTCGTGTTATTTTAATGTCTGTGCAATTTTTAGAACATTGTAGTTGTTAAAATAAATATTGTTATAATTATGTGTTAGTTTCAGTTAAATTTGGCCTACGTAAATTTATCTTAAGGTGAGAAAAATGAAAATATAACTTAACATGTACTGTGAACATTTAATGTCAACATTTTATATTATTTTTGAAGCAATTTGTCTTATTTTTATACTGACATACATATATTTATATAATTTTGCCATATACTAAAACAAAAATCGTATGAAAAATGTTGAATTTAAATGAAAGATTGAGGTTAAATAGTAATATTTTCTTTTTCTCACCTTGAAATAAAAGTAAATAACTTCTAAATTAATTAAAACGAATACTTGGGTATTATGTTTATCTTAATTACTAAAATGTCCCAAAAAACTACACAAAAATTAAAAAACAAGAATAAAACTCCTAAGCAATAAGTTTGTTTGGATAAAATGGCCTATCCAACAAAATTGCCGATGATGACGTATCTAGAAATGTGGCGGATTACATTTAATTTGAGTTTTATTTACATTAAATTATGAAATAACAATAATCGTGATCTGCTCTACTAGCTTAAAAGGGAAATCTTTATAACCTTTTATTGCAAAAACTTTCTGGAAAATATTCAACGTGGTATTTTTTAAATAAAAGATAATTTATTTATTCAATTATTTATTTCAAACAACCACCATTAAAATATGCAATACATTTAAATCTGTATATACGTAAATAAACTATTCATTTTTAGCCATTATGATAGATATAAAAATAAAATGAAACATCTCTGTCATATTTTTCCTGCTAAAGTAAAATGTTACTAGAACAGTTTATTTTAGACATACAGAAATTATAATAAAATTTCTAGATTACTAATACAATATATACTAAATATTTCTCAGTCTGTTTATTGTTATTTTAATTTAAGTCACCTACTTTTTTTTTAAATATGCTACAAAGGATAAGATTGTATGCCACAAGGAAAAAGAATAAATTCCCGACACAAAATACTTTCCCGCTAATGCTTTACGCCATTTACCTTATCCTTAAATTTAAACAATTATTTTTCAAGTCACAAAATCATGGCATTAGCTGCTAACGTCAATAATATCACTTCAAGTGTCAAAATAGATACAATTTTAACTTTTGAATGATAACTGATACTTTATTTAGACTATTGCCAGTTGCCGCATTTGTGAAAAATCGTAAATTTGAACTAGAGATAGATGAAGCATCAAAGAGAAATATTTATATTAGAACCTTTCCCAAAAATTCTTACGTCAGCAGATTTAACTATCTCTCTCATGCTCCTTTTAACTATTCTATATGATTTGAGCCAATTGAATTTTGACTTCTAAATGACAGAGAACACTTATGACTAGTTTGTCGGTCGATATTATCCGTCAAAAATATGGGCTTGAGCAAATTGTTTATATAAATATTCATAGACCAATTATTTTTTATTTGGCATATGTTCGCGCAAATTTGAAGTTTTTTTAGTGTGGGAAATCTCATATCGATGGTTTAAAACTGTAACTGTAGATTTTCTTTGATCAATTTTTAAGGTAAATAAATCTATCGAAATGATAATAAAAATTGAAACTAACTCTAGTTTTAAACCATCGATATGTTCACAGTTAAATCCCGAGATTTCCCACACTAAAAAAACTTCAAATTTGCGAGAACATAATTAATTTTATTTTAATAACTTGAAATACCCTTATTAAAATTGGCTCTATTCATATCATAACTAACATCAACAGAGTGCTAAATATTTCTGTGGAACTAATGGATAATTCAGTTATATTTTCCTAAAAGATATACTTTCTGTGGTATCTGTACTTTGACTTAACGTTATCTTATTTTTTCTGCTAGGAAAACCCATTATTTATCAAAAATACTATTTTTCATTTTCCTTTTTGTTTCTCTAAACCACTAAGTAGATATTGAGTTCAATTATTGTCCACATCTCTCTTAAGGCACATTATTGATACTAAAACTATAAAAACTTCTCAATCGACCTATACAGGGAGAAAAGCTCATTAAGGGTTGGACGTTTTTAATGCATTAGCTACTGTGCATTTTCTTTAACGTGGTGACAAAATTTTAACAGAACTGAAAAAATAATTATAACTAGCTTCTCAAAAACTTATCAAAATTAATAAAATAGTCATCAGACAATTCTTTTGTTTTAAATTTAAGTGTCAATCAAAATCCGAGCCAAAACGAGGTTACTTTTAAATCTTGTTGATAATTAAATCTTAATGAAGACATAAAAGTTTTCACACCAGTTATTACAGAAAAATATGTAAGTTGGTCAAAACTTCAGCAAATAACAAAGAGAAATGACAAAAGTTTTTCTCTTTTTCTCGTTTGTTTGGCTTCATGTTTTACTCAGAATATAAACAAGCAATAATTAAATTAAAGTAGAAAAACATAACTCAACTTCTTATTTCAAACATATTCGATTGCGCACTGATATTAACAAAAAAATTGCTGTGGTTTTAAAAATAACGAGAAGCTAGCAGTAAATATAAAAACTTAATCCTCTAAAGAATATATAAGATTAGTGATACTATTCTGATTTTTTATGACAAAACTTCAGCAACACAATAAATGATTTAAGATGAAGAACTATCTGAAGAGTCAGAGTCAGAATCGCTGGACTTCTTTTCCTTCTTATTCTTCTTTTTCTCCTTTTTCTCCTTTTTCTCCCTTTTCTCTTCGTTCTCGTTCTTTCCTTTTTTGCTTCGACTTTTTTTGTGCACGCCTCCACCTCGTCCTCTACCACCTTTGAAACCCCCTCTAGTCTGATCATTACCTAATAAAATATAAGAAACAAACAATGAATTTGGAATTGTGGCGCCTACATCATATTTTAAATCGTCTTTAATGGTTTTGGACCCATTCTCTCTTATCTAGTTTATATACAGGAAAAAATGGGGAAAATGGGAAAACTAGGAAAAAATCGAAAAAAATGGGGAAAAATAAGAAAAAAAGAAAAATAGGACAAAAATAAAAAAAAATTGGGAGAAAATTAAGAAAAATAGAAAAAATGAGGAGAGTTAGAAAATAAATAGAAGAAAACAGGAAAAAAGTTAAAAAAAAAACAGGAAAAAATAACAAACAATAGAAACAAATATAAAAAACACTAAAACAATAAAAATAAAAAAAAATAGTAAAATAGAAAAAATAGGAAACGATAAATGGTAAAAAAAAAGGAATAAAGAAAAATGGAGAAAAACAGTAAAAAAGAGGAAAAAAATAACAGAAAAAAGAGGAAAAACAGAAAAAATGGGAGAAAATAAAGGAATATAGAAAAAGTGGGGGAAGTTAGGAAACAATGGGAGAAATTAGGAACAAAATAGGAAAATAGAGAAAAAGTCGAAGAAAACAGGAGAAAATAGAGGAAAGGTGGGGGAAAGTTAGGAAAAAATTGGAAAAACAGAAAAAAATGGGATAAAATAAGAAAAAAGACGGACAAATTGAAAAAAATAAGAAAAACAAAAAAATAGGAGAAAATAACGAAAAATAAGCAAAAAAAAAAAAACCAGAAAAATAAGAAAACAGAAAAAATAAAGAAAAATGAAAAAATGAGGAGATCGGAAAAAATGGGAAAAAAATTAAAAAAATTGAAAATAACAAACAATAGAAACAAATATAAAAAACACTAAAACAGTAAAAATGAAAAAAAATGGTATAATAGAAAAAATAGGAAAAGATAAATAGTAAAAAATTAGAGAAAAAAAGAAGAAAAAAATAAGAGAAAAAAAGAAGAAAAACAGGAGCAAATAAAAGAAAATAGAGAAAATGGGGGAAGTTGGGAAACAATAGTAGAAAACAAGAAAATAATTAAAAAAATAGGAAAAAATAACAAAAAAAAAAATAGGAAAACAGTAAAAATAGAAAATATAGGAAAATAGAGAAAAAGTCGAAGAAAATAGGAGAATATGGAGGAAAAAGTAGGAAAAAAATAGGAACACAGTAAAAAATAGGAGAAAATAAAGAAAAATAAAAAAAGTGAGTAGAGTTAGGAAATAAATAGGAGAAGATAGAAAAAAATTTAAAAAATAGGAAAAAATAACAAACAATAGAAAAAAATAGGAAAAGATAAATAGTAAAAAAAAGGAATAAAGAAAAATAGAGAAAAACAGTAAAAAAGAGGAAAAATAGGAACCAAATGGAAAATAAAAACAAAAAAAAAACAGAAAAAAATTAGAAGTCGAAAAAAATAGGAGAAAACAAAGGAAAATAGAGAAAATGGGGGAAGTTAGGAAAAAATAGGAAAAACAGAAAAATGAAATAAAACAAGAAAAAAGACGGACAAATAGAAAAAAATAAGAAAAACAGAAAAATAAAGAAAAAAAGAAAAAATGAGGATAGTTAGGAAACAATAGGAGAAAACAGGAAAAA
Source organism: Neocrepidodera transversa (assembly GCA_963243735.1). Taxonomy (NCBI): domain Eukaryota; kingdom Metazoa; phylum Arthropoda; class Insecta; order Coleoptera; family Chrysomelidae; genus Neocrepidodera; species Neocrepidodera transversa. The sequence continues at coordinate 21,458,613 of OY725343.1, forward strand.
AAAATAAAAAATGGGAAAAAAATAACACAATAGAAAAAAATTGAAAAATAGGAAACAGCAAAAATAGAAAAAATAGGAAAACAGTAAAAATAGAAAAAAAAATGGGAAAATAGAGAAAAAGTCGAAGAAAATAAAGGAAAATAGAGAAAAAGTCGAAGAAAATAAAGGAAAATAGAGAAATAGTCGAAGAAAATAAAGGAAAATAGAGAAAATGTGGGAAGGTTAGGAAAAAAATGATTATAAAATAAGAAAAAAGACGAACAAATAAAAAAAAAATAAGATAAACAGAAAAAATAGGAGAAAATAACGAAAAATAAAAAAAAATACAGAAAAAATAAGAAATCAGATAAAATAAAGACAAATAGAAAAAATGAGAAGAGTTCGGGAAAAATTGGAAAAGAGAAAAAAAAATTGAAAAAAAAAACAAAAAATGGAATAAATAAGAACATGGGAATAAATAAGAAAAAATAGGAAACAATAAATGGGAAAAAAAAAGAATAAACAAATAAAAATAGAGAAAAACAGGAAAAAAAGATGAAAAAATAAAAAAAAATGCGGTTTTCAGTATTTTGATACTTCCACAATTTCATAAAAATAAAAAAAAAACTTATTTTTGAACAATACGATTTGTTATTTTAGACAACAAAAAAACGTGTACAGGGGTAGACATCTAAATTTGACTTTTTTAAAATATATGTATTGTTTATGAAAATTGAGTATTTTTCAGACCACATAATTTTTAACTGTGTAAAACCCAAAAAAAATCTAATGATATGTATTAGATAAGATCTTCAGAAACAAGACCCCAAAACTTTAAACAAAATCATTTCTTTATAAAATACTTGTCTTATTTTCACCCCGCCATTATCCAAGAAATATTTGGGAAGTGCAAAGAATACCAATTAAATAAACAATATAAAAAAGAAATTAAAAATAAACAATATAATAAACACATAACAAGCTATAGGATAAAATTTAATCCCCTTATCAATAACTAAAAGAATGAATTAAAATAAGAATTTTTTGATTTCTTACCTCTATTAAAGTTTCCTTGTTGACTTCCTCCAGAGTTTTGTCTATTTACACCATGATGAGAGTCATATGTTTGTCCATATTGATTTGGAGGATAATCTTGATGAGGTGGTGGGTGATATCCTTGAGGTGGTTGGTGATATCCCGGAGAAGGTGGTGGTGGTGGATAATAGCCTTGAGATGGTGGATGATAGCCTGGAGATGGTGGAGGATAGCCTTGAGGGGGTGGTGGATGATAGCCTTGCTGAGGAGGGTAATAGGATCCTCCATGAGATGATGAAGGATAATTATGCGGTGGATAATTAGATGGATGCGGAGGCTGATGTGTACTGGGATGTGTGTCACTGGCTTTTTTGAGAGTTATATTGATGTCATATTCGGGATGTTCTCCCTCGGGTCCTCTATGATAATCATGGCCATATCTATAAGGTGCAGAATAAGGAGGATACTGGGGGTTTTGTGGACCTGGAGGACGTTGTGGATGTTGGTTATATTGGGGAACCCCTTGGGGATATTGAGGATTCCCTTGGGGATAACGTGGAGCTCCTTGGGGATATTGACCTCTAGGAGGGGGAGGATAATTGCGCGAACGATGACTCTCTTGGTAACTCGGTGGTGGACTCACAGGTCTTGAACGCTGAGTTTCGGTTTTAGATTTGGTTTGAGTTTTGGATTTTTCCTTTTCCTTATCTTTTTTCTCGCTTTTATCTTTTGTTCCTTTTTCTTTCTTCTCCTCTTTTTTAACTGAAATTTTGTGTAAGTATTCAGTATTCTGGTGTTCCTTGTTTCTTGATTTCTTTTGGCAATCATACAGTTCTTTGATTTTCTTCCCATTGTGCTTCAGTTTGTACAATTTTTGGATACTGTCATTAATATCTTTTGGAGTGACAATGTCGTCACGTCCTATTGCTTTATGAGATTTTAGCGCTTCATCGAATCGATGTTTTAACTCAGTATATTGGTTTAAGAGTTTTTTTAAATGGTTGACTGAATCTGCGTCGCAAAGTTTTCCTAATAATTGCTCCCTGTTAATCAAATATTCGATGTAATCCTTATAATGATCGTTAAAAGGAGTGAGAGCATTATTCTGTAGAAAATGGGCAAATTTGGCGGTAGTTTCTACTATGACTTGATGTTCGCTATCCAATTCATTCATCTTGGTCTCCAAGTTTTTCATCATTTTTTCCCTATTTCTCATAAGTTCTTCTCTGCTGGTTATGTTCATTTGCATGTTTTCGTCTCTTTCTTGGATTTCTTTAGTCTTTGTCTTGTAATAAACGTGCATGTGGACTCTGTAGTCGCAAAAGCATATTCGACAAGCAGTTGTGCCGTTCATTGCTGCACAATTCATTAGTTCAGGTGATCCTATTATTTCTTTAGGGACATTGTTCAGGTAACAAGGATCATGACATCTTTGTTTGTAGTCTGTTATACTTTTACCAGCAACCTAAAAAATAAATATCAGATTAGATTGTATTCCTCTCATACTGGCAATTGACAAAAAGTGTACTAAAAACATCGGATGACTTACCTGATACACATCAATACATTTCCTCGCAGTGCATACAGTAATAGGCTGTGTCATCATAATAACATCCAATGCAATAACTGGCATGTAAAGCTTTTTTTTCATGTCTTCTAAAGATCCTCTATCCAAAGTTAAATTATCTTTGTGCCTTTCCAAAACACTTAAATTGTGGTGAATCAGCTGTGTTATTTCAGCCAAAGGCTGAGCCAACTGATTTATGATTCTACGAGCTTCATTTACAGCGGTAGTACTTTTTACAAAGTGAGGCTTAAGAGGATGATTATCTTTATCACCAGTAATATAATGGATCAGTCTTAAAAAGCATAAAACAAATTGTTACTAACGAAACAAAAATCAGTAAAAATACAATGAAAAATGTCTTCTATTAGTTGAAGATATGAGATGATAAGTGTCATGTCGCATTTTTTCAAAAATTGAGATAATGCAATTTTTGGACATCTCTGATAACTTGTACATAAAATTAATTGTTCAATTTTGAATATTTTAGGAGTAATTTGGAATCTAAAATCGCCATGTTGCAAACGCAAGTTAAATACTAAGTTGTATAATCAAACAGAACATTGATCTGGTTTTAATTCAGGAACCGTATGTATATATGGGAAGAATTAAAGGACTTAACATCTCTGGGGACTACGAATTAATTTCTTTCAATGGAAGTAACCCCAGAGCATGCATCGTTGCTAAGAAAAGCCTGAAGGTGTTTCCACTGTGGTCCCTCACTTACTTGGTAATATCCCTCAAGCTGGACGGAGGGAACCAACTGACAGGTGCTGGATTCTATCATATGAACTCAGGGAGAACTTGCATTCTAAACCTGGGATCTATGGCAACGGTCTTTCAAGCGGTAATGACTGCGATAAATGCTTGTTTAAACGTGATGTTGTGCGAGGATCTTAGAAATGAGAGAATCCGTATACTCACAGATAGTTAAGCATCCCTTAAAGCAATACAAAAGGTGGAAATACAGTCCAAACTAGTATTGGACTGCCATAAAAACCTAAATGCCCTGGTAGAACACAACAAGATAACTCTTGAATGGGTGCCTGGGCATGAGGGCATAGAAGGAAATGAAGAGGCAGACCGCCTGACTGGTAAAGGAGAGCCGAAAAACCTTTAATTGGGCCGCAACCCACATGTGGTATTTCCTACCAACATATAAAGGGTATGATGGAAAAATAATTAAGGTACAAACACAGGGAATACTGGTTTTAACTTCCGGGACTAAGACAGGCCAAAACACTTATATCTGCTACTATGCCTAAAAAGACGGGAACTCAAAACCGTACTAGGTGTCCTGACAGGACATTGCGGGCTCAGAAGACACTTGAACCTCATAGGTGTATCGGAAGTTTCCCTATGTAGGAAATGTGAGGAAGAGGACGAAACTCCTCTTCATGTATTATGCTATTGCTGGGACCTGAACAGGGAAAAGGAATGGCACTTTGGGATACAGTATCCTGAACCCGAAAAGATAGCGAAAGCTAACATCAGGACTATTATTGACTTTGTCAAGAGTACTGGACTGATGTGAAAACTGGCGGGACACAATAGGCCGAGAGCCTCAGTGCAGGTGGGACCTCCCACGCCAAATTCAGATAAAGGTGCCATGTTTCACACAACCGTTAGACCGAAAGAGGGGTGTCATAGTTCTATCTGAGGTTAGGTTTGTAGTATTCTCGGAAATAACGCCTAATTTTGTATTTAATGTATAATTTAAATTATAAATAATTATAAATAATATTAACTGTTATTATTATCTCAAATCAAGATGGAAATACCCAACAAGTTGATGCAGTTTGCCAAAATAGCAGTTTCAGTACGGTCCAACAGAATGAAACTTTTTATGATAATGAAATGTGTATTAGTGAAGTTCTTTTTATATTATATTATGTGACTGATTTAACTGTTCAAATAGGTTGTAAAAACCTCTTATGTAGTCATAATAGCGACAAATGTCACATGAATGTGGGCACTGATGAAGAAAGTGTTACATCAGGTATCGAATACATACCTACCTCATTTTCAATTTGAGAACAATTTTTTTCTGAGCGAGATAATGTACGAGATGCGTACGCAATAGGTTTCTGAGTACCATCCGACATTACAATGTGCTAATAAAGCTCCTACACCATACTGTGATGCGTCCGTAATTAGATTTAGGGGCAATTGTGGATCATAATGTATAAGAACTGAAGCTGATAGCATTTTTTTTACTGTAGAAAATGCTTGATCGCAATCTGACGACCACAAGCATTCTACCTCTGCTTTTAATAAATTATGTAAGGGGAATAATAGCGTAGATAAATTTTATAAGAATTTTCCATAGTAATTGATTAGACCTAACCATGATTTTAGTTGAGTAATATTTTCTGGAGCTGGAGCGTTATTTATTGCAGAAATTTTCTCGTTCGAAGTATGTAAACCCTTACGATCAATTATGAAACCCAAATATGAGATCTTGTCTTGAAAAACTTTAATAATAAATAATAATCACCATAAAAATCTAAAACCGAAAATTGTACCAATTCTCCTACACCTCCCCTACTACCAGTGGCGGCTCCTCGAAGGAGGCTTAGGAGGCTCAGCCTCCTCACCAATTTATTAATTTATTCAGCAAACAGCACCAGAAATATTTTGTTGATCATTCATTTTATTTAGTGTTTCTCTAATATTTTTTAAAATTTCACAATTAATTCCCTGTTCTCAGTAATTATTTTTAAATCTGACAACGGGGACCTGAGGCTAGACTCAATCGAATCTGTACATCTCTCAAACCCTAAACACATGTTGCTCAACATAGTTGCCGTTTTTCGAAAAGTCCAATTGCTAAATACCGTAAAAAATAGCTGAAATGGCAACAGTCTTAGTAGGCTAGCCTTCACTTCACTCCAGTGGAAAATGATACATATACCTCAAATCCTAAACACGTGTTGCTCAACACAGTTGCCGTTTTTCGACCAGTCCAATTGCTAAATTCCGTAAAAAATAGCTGAAATGGCAACATTCTTAGTAGGCTAGTCTTCTTCCTTTCAGGGGAATACCACACATGCGGATTGCGAGGATGTTTGTTTTGTTTTATGATTAGCGAGAATAATTGTTAAGTGATGCCACGCGAAATAATTTGTCTGTTCGGTAAATTATTAAAATTTTAAATGAGTGCCAGTGATTTAGTTTCTGACTATTTAAAAAATCCAATTAGTGGATTAACATATGACAAAAAAGTGTTTTTTAAAAATAAACGGCCTTTACCGGGTTTAACAGGATTAGTAATGTCAGGTATAAGTATCAAAATCGATCATTTAATACTGACAATTATAAAAAATATTTATGGTTAACAGAGGATCTGAGGTACACAATAAATTATATTGCTGGTATTGTTTATTATTTACAACTGATAATTCTTCATGTTGGGGGCATATTACATCGAGTATTAAGTTTAAATTAACCGGTAAATAAAATATTTAATGTTAATGATTCTGCTCGTACACGCGAAATAGAAAATCGTAACAATACAGTTAAAGACAACAGCGAAATTTAAAAAAAAATCATTGATTACTTGGTAGATTTGTTTTGTAAATACTACTAAATACGATGGTAAGCTTCGTGATTTTATGAGTAACGCGTCAGTATTTGCAGGCACCTCAAAAACAATACAAAACGAAATTCTCGATTCAATCAATTATGTCCTCCAAAATCATATAGAGGATGAATTATTATATAGACGTTCCTGTTTTTTCGTGGCAGGTTGACTAAACAGTAACAAAATATGAAAAATTCCAAAAAAATAAAAAAACATTAAAAAAGTAAAAAAATAAATAAAAAACATACAAAAAAAATTTTTGGCAAGAGAAACTCTATACCTCCACGTTGGTTCTTGCTGGGCAACAATTAATTTTGTCACTGAAGTAGCTGGTACGGTCGCTGCGCAAAGGTGTAAATTAATTGGCTGAATGGGGTATATTTTTACAAAAACGTTTTATGTCCAGCCTCCTCTCTTAAAAAGTTCACGAGCCGCCACTGCCTACTACTAATGAAGAAAGAGTACATATGTTATTACTGATGACCTATAAGGAACTTTATCAAAGCCGGAACATAAAACCTCTAAGAAACGAATATCAAATTAAAACTGGAAACGAAAAAAAGCATATTTGAGAGAAAGAGATCAGGAGTATGTATCGCAGAAAGGAAATTATCGCAGAAAGGAAATTATCGCAAAAAAAGAAGTAGAGATGCATACTTTGCAAGCCAAATTGTCGCGACTTTGGACGCATTGAAAAAGTATCAAAATATTTTTATTCCAGACCAGTATCGTCAAATCATTCAGTCAGCAAGCACAAAAAATAGTGTGTTTCAATATGGAGCATTTCTTTTATAACTTTGAAGCATTTCCTGCTAATCTTCATTTATATAAATAAACAAAAAATACTCTTTATAAATATTAATCTACGCGATAATGCCACGTGGCTTCGAGTTGAACAGTTTGTATTTTACAAACACAAAACCACTTTATCCCAGTAGAAGTAAATATATAGTAAGCAGGTTCCAGGAGCATTAAATCTAAATGTGGAGGTTTGACTGCGGAGAAAATGTCCAACTTACAAGAACAAATGAATTTTATACGTGTTGATTATAGGTGGTTCTATGAAGAGGTAATAGACACCAACATCCAAAAAAAAAAAAAACGGAAGACACAATATAGATGATTACTTTTTGTAATTAATACGATATATTACAATTTTTTAAAAGAATGTTACCTTGTCTTCATGTTATATTTTTTTAATTATATTATGACACCTTCATTCACACTGAATCGTGTAATACGATTCACCTGATTTCTTAGATGTACAGGAAAATCAAAATTTTTCATCATATTTTATATATTTTTTGAAAAGAGAAATACGCCCAAAAATAGTTAAATAATTTACCAACTAAACGACGTATCACTCATCCAAATGAAATTTAAAAGAAAAAAGTTCCAATACAAAACGCATTTTGTCAATTTTCTCTCAAAACAATAAAAAATCGACATGACACTTTTATCATAAGTGATTAATAAAGATTTAATACTTTAAACTTACTTCCAACATTGACTGGCTGATTTCTCCCAACTTATTTTATTTTTGTCCCTAATATCGTGATCAAACTCGACACTACTTTCAACAGCAGCCAAATATCTGAAAGGTTCATTATCAAAGCAAAATATATTTCTGTTTAAAGGAATTTTAGCATAAGGAGGTTTGTTCCCAATGTCTTCAACTAGTTTTTTTAATGTACCCATAGTTTCGCCAGGACTGTAATCAGTACCTCTAGTGTTAGTAAAACAGAAAATTATATTATCACTAGCAGTTTTATCTAATCTTGTTAAGATCTGTTTCATACAGTATTGGAAAAAAGCGGTAATTCTTGGTTCATTTGGTTTTAGCAAGAAACAGATAGCATGAAGTTCATGTAAATTACCAATATAACTTAAAATATTTTCTGAATTAATATCATCTTGTTTGACACCTAAGAAAAAAAAACACAGTTAAAACAATAATTCTAATTATTTTTAGATACTTTTACCTTTGGTATCTCCCATACCAGGAGTGTCAATAAGCCGAACTTTTATTTGCCCATTCCAAATGGGAAACACATAAGTTTTCACATCCTGTGTGGCAGATTCCCCTGTTTCAATCGTCTCATTCTTATCAGATTGTCCTGTATTAATAATATGATATTCGTTATTTTTATCTTTTACTCTAAATTGCGTCGGAATCAGTACCAACAATTTATCCTTTTTGGCTTTTTTTAAATCGCTATAAGTCAAATAGTTTGCAAAAGCGTTTATTAAAGTCGATTTTCCTACACCAGTTTCACCTAGTAGTAGGATGTTGATATCAGTTTTTTGAATTTTTAAATCTTTCAATTTATTTTCCACACTAGATGTCATGTTGCTAGGAGGTGGCTAAAACACATATAATAGATTGTTACTTAATTAATAAAAAGTTTCATCATTTAAGTTCAGAAATGATAAATTTGACAATGTAAACATTTTAATTGTCTATAGATTAGAGTTTAGCACCGCACCTCACCCGGTTAACGCTAAAATCCTCATTTCGAACAGGCTGCGCATGCTCACGTAAAAATAAAAATAGTGCTATACGGTAATTTTTCTGAAATTGCGGGATGTTTTGCGGGTACCCTTAACTCAAAAATATTTGTAACAATTGTCATAATTGACACCTGTGTTGGGAATTCACTTATATATTATGCTGCTGTCTATTTGAATTAAGAGAGTCACCTTACTAAGCGCGAAGAAAGAGAATAAGATAACCCGGGGAAATGACATTTTTTTTAACCAGTTAGATCTGAACCACAGACAGTGGTAGTCGCTGTCGCAATATAATTTTTGTTATTAAAAATATTAAGTTTATTATAAGTTTTGGTGAACAGTGTTGTTTTTCTAAACCTTTCGGGGGAATTAATCTCCCAACAAAACAACCTAAAATGGAGAAAACTCTATTTTTCACATTCCGTTATTCTATACGCTAACTAAATATATAACGTCAATGTTAGCATTAGCGGGTGATGTGGTAAAACTCTTTATTATCATATTCAGTGACGGACTGACCATTCCCAGGTAATACAAATAGGTCCTAAAGATAGCACGGTGAGCTCTTTTTCAGGAGATTGTGACAACTTTATTAACTTCTCTGACAGGTTGTCAAGAACTCTTGTATCTCCTTGAAATTTCCGAATCCGGGATATTCTCAGCGATATCCCACGAGGAAATTCTCAAACAATACACTCTGACGAGTTCTGTACGAAATATTAGGTTTGTTCGACTTGTAACCAGAACCGGTCCAAATAGTCAAGAGTTTGCGCAGTATATAATATAGCGTCCGCGTTGTGAACTTTTCTCAACTAGTTTAGATCATGTTCACGTTTTTTTTTTATTCAATCCGGCACTGTACCAAATTGTCCGGGACTGCACTTGGTAAGATTTAATCAGAACAGTTTAGATTGCATATGCACTCTAGGTATTGTTTCTCTGTGGTTTTAATAACATTCAAATATAATAGATATATCTTCAAGCTTTTCATCGAGTTTCAGTATTAAACTTTTAATTTTAGCTTGATAATGGATTACTTTCAGTCATTGTCAGGTTTAAATCTGCCATTATCCAAAGTATAAATTAAAAAATGTGTTACAGCAATTGAACATAATCAAAGAAAATAACGCAGACAATAGACTTTTAGTCCTATTGTCACTTGCCAATAAGCAGTCAGCCAAGACAAAAAATTTTAGGCGTTTACAAATAGTTTGTAACTGTTTTGCATTTTGCAAGTCGAACAAACCAATTGTGGCAAGTTCTCTGCGAAATCTTGTGGCGAGCACTTTTTCAGAAATTCTCATTTACTGCTCATGTGACTCGCATGAAAGCTAGCTGTGTGATTTTCGCAGGCAGTGCCTCTGGCGAGTTTTGTGCGAAATTCAAGTCAACTGCTTTTGTTGAGATCTGTGTGCGGTCGCTTTGCGATAATCGTATGCTGTGCTTCTCGCGTTTTCTTCAAGAGTTCGCATTATGAGAGTTGTAGAAGATATTCTTATATACAATGCTTCTGGCGCGGTCTTTAAGAGTTTGCATTGCGAGTTGTACAAGATCTATGTAATATACACAATTGCCCCGGACCGGCGAGCATATTACTATATAACCGCCAATCGCGCCATCCGACCGCAGCCGAGTGGAGTGTTCTAAACAACATGGTAGTCATTCGAGCCCGATTTCTATACGTCAGTTATTTAGCAAGTGAAATTTGGCAACTATGCAACCAACTGAAAATGTATTCGAAGAAAGACCTGAGGTAAATTATTATATTATATTCATGTTTTTAACTGACTTCAAAAAAACAATAATTCGTACAGGGTGTTCAATTTTTGATGATTATATGGGGTATCTCCCTTATTGTTAAAGATAGAGACTTGCGGTTTGAGCATTACTGTACTACTTTTGATATAAATGTATCTGTAATATAAAAAAGTTATAGTGGACCGATTTCTATAAGTACTTAATTGTATAATGGGTATGTCTACCTAAATATTCAGGATTCTTAATAAAAAGGCATTTCGGCGGTCTCAAAATGAACTTCTGTATTGAGACCCTCAAGTAGTATTTTTTTAAGTGAACCTAGAAATGCGGCAAATGAAGTATTTATTCGATATTTTTACGACAATTTTCAGTGTACCTCATAAATCCGATCGAAAATTGGACACTCTATACATCATTGCATATTGTACTTCATTTTTACTAAAAAAACAGTTAATGGACGGAGACAGGACTAGTTTTTTTTATATTTTTTATTTCAGAAGTGGATTATGGACTTTTGGGAAATAAGTAAAATAGCTTGGAGCATAAGTAAAATATTTAAGTGTACTAAACGTGGTCTCAATCTTCACCACATCAGAAAGAAAAAGCTTAGAAACTTAAATTGTCCGGCCACTTTAACTATAAAAATTCAACGTATTTTTGAAAAATCTAAGGCCAAGGAACCGGTTGACAAAGAATTTAGATTTTCATGACAAGACATACACAGTGTAGTGGAGGCTCTTAGACAAAAGCGTTAAACACCAATGTAAAACAAGAAATAATGTCTATTTGAAAAAGGTCATTCTGCTTCAACAGCATACCACATATCTTCTATATCAAGAAAATATCGAAACTTGGCTCTAAATATAATGAAAGAGTCTTCGGCCGCTCATATTTTGAAAGAAAAAAAATACGGTGCAAATATCTGGCAAACAAAATTTAAGCAGCTCTATGGTTCCAAAGTGTTCAAAAAACTAGATGCTGAAAAGTCTTGAGCCTCTATCCCAGTCTTTTGACTGGATTACAAACATCTTTTAAATATAAAGAGTATTTAGTATTTAGCTATTTTACACAACAAAACATCAAAAAATGGCATTAAGATTGGGATTCAACCCACTGCCATAAGCCGTAGAAAGTGTAAAATTAGTAGAAAAAGAAAACTAGTAGGTAGACCAGCTATAGGTGATAAAAGCTAAGCCCCATTTGTTGAAAAGTTGGATTTCCCTAGGCAAAGGTTTGGGGAGAAAACGAGATGTAAGATATTATTTCGTTACACTTGATTCAACTAGAATTATTTTTCGTTATATTGTAAAATGTAGTAGGTTATTAGAATGTGAATTTGTTTTTTTTATGCACCCTTCTTGTCAGTCAACCGCACCCTATTTTTGTTTAAATAAAAGTGTTTTAAACTGTATTTTTTGTTTTATTTCATATGCACTCTTTTTTATCTATATAACCGACGTATAGAAATCTGGCTCGAATGAACAATATGTTGTATAGAACACTCCATTCGGCCGCGGTCCGATTGACGGTTATATAGTAATATGCGACTGGCGACGGCACAAGAGTCGCCATCTATCCCATCAGTGAGCTACATGTACATACTACTACGTCTAATCACACCATGAATATGCTGAATGCCATTTTAATTCTCAAATACCAGGAACTGGCCCCGAAGATTATTATTCTTATATATTGAAAAAGGACAGATGGGAACTAATATTACAATCCATACCTGATCGATTAAGGAACTAAAGACACATTATATTAATGATATATACAGTGAGGACCAGAAGTATTACCCATAACTCTAACTCGTCTTTCAAGGGAATAGCTTCCCTATTCTACATTAAGACAAATTTTTCTTCATGAACTGTCTTCGACAGAAATTAAAATGGACATGTTCGAGTGACTTTTTGAAAATTCATTCGTAGACGAGTTAAGAATGTGGAGTAACACTTTTGGTTTAAGTTACATTCGGGTCGTTAGAGATAACGTTAGAAACTGGCAGTGAGAACTTTTCCGGTTACATTCAGGATAATTCTTGTAACTAGCAACTTTTTTATTTAAGTTACATTCGGGATAAGTTTAGGAATACGCTGTAAGATTTTCTGGTTCCGGTTACATTCATTCGAGATAGCTTTAGAAACTTGCAATCAAAATTTCTTATGCAGGTTGCGTACGGATTATATTTAGAAACTCGCAATAAGATTGAGCATGGGAAATGGAATCTCCAAGATTTCTCCTGGGGATACCCGTGAGAATTTCGCAAAGTTATAGCACATAGCGAGATCTCGGAATACGAGTTCGTATAATAAGATCATAATTATAACCTTTCAGAGATATAGCGGAGAGGTCTGAATTGTTACCTGGGTTGTGACGCGGTGGTGATCACCAAAGGGCCCTCGGTTCTGAGGGCCCTTTTGTCCTCTTACTAAATAAAAAAATATTCCAAGATTAGGTGTATATGAGATTCGGTTTTTTTTGGAGATTGAGGGCCTTTATGGACATTAGTACAAATCGCCAAATGACGAACTAGTGTCAGTCCGCCACGGATTTTAATTTATTTCTTGTTATTACATTGTGTCGATTAAAATCCTTCGAAAATAGTATTTTGTACCCAGTATGAAAATTACATATTTTCAATAATTTATAAAGAAACTTTATAGTAATTATTTTGTATATTGATTAGTTATTTATAGTCTACCTTATCTGCTAAAAGATAACACTTAAATAAACAATAAATCATCAATAACAAGCTTGGATAGTTTTTATATAGAGTAAGAAATTTATAAAATTTCTAGTTTTCACAAATATTAACGCAAATCATGTAATTTGTATAAATATATCGTTCCAAACAATAGAACTTACCGCAACTTACATTAAAGATCTTTTTTTAAATTATTTTTATATATGTATAGGTTTAGATTATACTTGACGTTGCCAAGTTGCGCAAAATTTATTATAAGTATATCAGTTTGTTTTACGTTTTTTCAAAATTGTGTAATAAGTATGAAAAGGCGGATCACAATATAAATAAATAAATAAATATCCTGTACAGAATTCCTGTTTCATTCTTAATTTACAAAGAAAACTCGCAAATCAATTTATTCAATAAACAAAAACTGAGTAATCCTAATTCAGCGTAAAAACGTTTTGATGGGCACATGTGTTGCTTTTAAAACAAACACACTATAGGGTAGTGGTCGACCAGTAGTCGAAATTCGACCGTAATTCATTAAAATTTAAGGTTTATGTCTATACCTATTTTTTCCTACTTTTTTCCTATTTTCTGAAAGGAATTATTATAACAAGTTAAGAGCCGTTGGACCGGGCCACTCAATGGTATCATAAATCGTTAGATATTGAATGTTTATATATAAGACACCCTTGAAGAGGCAAGCAGCAGGTAGAGACATTCAGATAGAGTCAGCCTGCTTGGGCACACGTGTTGAATATTATTGAAATAAAGTGTAGTTCATGAATCGAGTATTTTTAGTAAGCGACCCTTACATTTCTCCTATTTTGTCTAGGTTTTTCTATTTTTCTCAATTTTTCCGTTTTTTACTTTTTTTCCTATTTTCTATATTTTTCTGTTTTCTTATTTTTTCCTGTTTTTTCCATTTTTCCTATTTTCTCCAGTTTTTTTTTCCATTTTTCCCATTTTCTCCTGTTTTTTACTATTTGTCTATTATACCCCATTTGAAAATTTTTTTCTGTCTATTTTTTTCTATTCCTCTCTATTTTTTCTTGTTTTTGTATATATCCTGATTTTCACTTTTTTATATTTTTGCCGCTATTTCCGTGTTTTTCTCTATTTTCTCCTATATTTTCTTATTTTCCCCATTTTTGTATTAGTTTCCTATATTTTACTTATCCAAAAATCGTCCAAAGCTTCAAAAATAAAATTACACAAAAGAAAAGTAAAGAAGTTAACATGGCTAGGAATCGAACCCACGCATTCGAAAGTGACATCTTAATATCAGCTTCTTAGCCCATTCGGCTATCGTACCGATAAATAAAAATAGTCCTATGTTTGAGACAAACAATGAATGTTATTAGATTCTACGGTTAAAATTGGTTTCCTGCACTTCTGGACACCATAACGAACAATTTTTAAAAATTTTTCAACAACTATACAAAGCGCTACAACCGTAATAAACAACAAAAATAAATATTAAATATTTAATTTATTATGAATTTATTTGCAACACATATTATATATTAACTTTGACTTTCTGCACTCCTCTTGTTTGTAAACTTTAACTATGCAAAATATCATACTTGTCCGTTCGCGCATTACGCTGAAAATGGGATCCGAAGGTTTTTCTTTGCGTATAATATATACTTAGACTAGTGGTCGCTCATTAAATTTTTAAGATTAAATATTATTGAGTTTATTTTGTCAAAGAGTATGTAAACCTTTTAAACAAGGCCTGGTGAGGAATCACGAATGCTCATACTTCAATACTTTATTTTTTCCTATTTTTTTTTTATTTTCTCCACTTTTTCCCAAACTTTCCCCATTTTCTCTTTTTTTCTGTTCCAATTTTTCTGGTTTTCTCCTATTTCTCTGTATTTTTCCTATTTTTCCTTACTTTCCTCATATTCTCTATTTTTACTTATTTGTTTTCATTTTATCCCATTTTTTTTGTTTTTCGTATTTTTCAAAACTTATCCCATTGGCCATTTTCTCTGTTTTTATTTGTTTTCTCCTATTTTTACTATTTTCTCTTATTTTTCCTATTTTACCTCTTTTTTTTTGTTTTTTCTAATTTCCTCCATTTTCCATATTTTTCTCCTATTTTTTGTTTTTCCTGTTTTTTTTTTTATTTTTCGTTTTTTCGTCTTTTTCCTAGTTTTGCTATTTTTCCCCATGCTTCCCTATTTTATCGTATTTTCACCTTTTTCCAGGGAAAACATTTTCACTTTATTTTTTCCTATTGCTCCCCGACTCTTCTCTATTTTTTCTTATTGTCTCATTTTTTCGCGGAATAAGTTTATCCTAATTTTGCCTTTTTATTTCTTATTTTCCCTGGCTTTTTCATATTTCTTCCTATTTTCGCTATTCCCTATTTTCCTCTCTTTGTTATTATTTTCGTATTTGCGTAGATAACATCTTTTTCCTCCTTTCACATTTTTTTTATATCTTTTTATAAAAAATGAAATTCCAATAAAAAAGTGTAAACAAAAAAAAAGTTGAGATCATAATAATTCAAACCCACGCCATTGATGAGACTGTTTTTTTAAACCAGCGGCATTAAACATTTCGGCTAAATTACCGATCCACCAAATTAGTCTAATATTTAATATAAACAATGAATGTTATATTATATTTAATTTAATTTATTTGTAACCCATATTACATATTAATTTTAGCTTTCTGCACTGCCCCTGTATATAAACTTTAACCACGCAAAATTTCATACTCCTCCGTTCTCGCATTACGCTGAAAAAGGGATCCGAAGTTTTCTATTTGCGTATATAATATATAGGATATAAGCATGAAAGACAATAATACATATATAAAATATGATATCGTTATTTAGCCAATTGTCAGTAGCGCCCCGAATTTTTTGTCTGCAAATTATGCATAGAAAAAGATTAAATTAACAGGTCAAAACTTTTGCCGTATTTTGAGGTAAAACAGGTAAAACGTATACATATAATAGTATATTTTATGCCCAATTTATTAGAATAGAAGCACATTTTCCTTGGCAATCACGAAAAGTCACATGTGCGGGCCTCTTAATGGAGAGGTAGTAAGAAACGTGGATTTTTGCAAAAAAAATTAAATAAAATCTTGGCAGGACAATATATTACACTCAGTACATTGGCCCAGATAATTTAACGGGAAAATATTTATAGTTTTAAATACTGTGTTTGAACTTTCTCGAGTAACTGAATTTTTAATATATAAAACTGGCAACATTGGTCTCTTTCAATGCCGTGAAGTTAGCATATTGTACATAATTGGCAATTCTATGGGTCAATGGATTGTAAAAAATTTACAAGGTCAAATAAAATAAAAATTAATTAAAAGTCCAAATTTGTAAGTGTTTACAAATTAATTTCTATTTCATTGAATGATTGATGTAAATTAGAGATTTTCGAAATGTTTTTCCCTATTTTACTTTGATAGGTAGTTTAACAAACCTTTTCTCTGCTCATTTGATTTTAAAAATAAGACACTTATCGAATAGATTTCAATAGGATATTATCTTGTTCACTTTAAAATTACATACAAACTATATCATATGCTACGACGCGCACAGATCACGCACTTTTTAATAAAAAAAGAAATAAATGAGGTTAGTGTTGTCGTTGCTCGTTTACGTTTATTGGAGTTCTTTTCTTATTACCACACACAAACAGGACAGCGACGTTGCCAAATGACGTTAGAATTTAGTAGGTAGTCGTTTGTTTTTTTGTCGTTTTGTTTTTTAATTGTTTTTTTTTCCATTTTATTTGTCCAAAAATTATATTCATGAAAATAAAATGAAAAAAATTACTACTCAGTACAAAACGATACAATAATTCATCTAATTCTATTCCACTGAACCAAGGTCGTGGATCCTTGGCAACATCGAGTAGCCTGTCTGGGGCCGTGTAACCAGATCTACTAATTTTTCAGTTATCTACTGATTTCACACATCGTCTACTTATGTCTTATATACGGATTTGGCTTACTAATTTACTGTTTCTATTTATTTTTAATTAAAAAAAAAAACGTACATATTTATGTTTAGACTAATTTTGTTTTTATGTTTATTCCGCAAAAATATATTCACATAGACAACGACACGAAGTTAAACACTGTTGCAGTAAGGTAGGGTATTCACTTTTTATATTAGGGGTTTCCCCTTTTATATTAGGGTTTTCCCCTTTTAAATTAGGGTTTTCCCCGATTTTAAATATACTATATCATAGCGATAGATGGTCCTGGCGCGGGTTGTTTGTTTGTTTTTTTTTGTTAAAAATGAGGTATATGTTTTGAATAGGGGCGTATATATATAGCTGTTAATTTTTTTATTTGATTTATTTATATATTTATTTATTTTAAACCGTATTTTTAGTTGAATTTTACAATATATGCTTTTTTCTAATTTTATGTGGCTTTGTACTTATTTAAAAAATAATCATCTGGCAACCCTGCCAGCGGTTAATCGCTTCCGCTCGGGTTGTATATTTATTACACCTTGTGTAACAAGTTTTGTTATATTTAATTATAAGACGATTATATGTAGTGGATCAAAACTATTTTCCTAGTATGAGCCTGAGCACATCATAAAATGATAAATAATTATTTTACTACGGTATAAGACGAGGTATTCACGATGGTTACGCGGGGCCTCATTTTTATCAGCTGATTTAAACATCTGATATTCATTCAGACTAGGTACATAATTTCAGTATGAACAAACCTAAATGTTTTGGTTTATGCACATTTAGATGATTAAAATTAATTTGTTGTACATTACTGAATTCGATTTCTTGGTCCGAATGTTCGGTACAATATATATTTCCGGGAAAAAAATAAAAGGTACAATAACAAAAATAACGTAGGTAGAAAATAGAAATAACAAATAGATTGCCCATCATATTCTTCAAAATGATTATGAAAACCAGAGTTTATATTAGTATTATAACAAAAAAAATACTTACCAATTAGCACAACGCAGACTATTTATACATACACTTATTAAGACTACGAAATTACCTAAGACAAATACCAGTTCTTTACAAAACAACACGCCTTTATATATCTTGAACTTGGGGGAAACACTCGTAATAATTCGGAATAAGCCGATCTCTAATTAAGTTTTGAGACAAGTTTTTGAAAAAAGAACTTTATTTTTGACTTTGAAAAATATAAAAATATAAAAATAAATGTATTAAAAGAATCGTAATTAATTAATGAATCCTCTTATAAGGTGTTCCTGCTTTTTATAAAAAACAATTAAATGACATAAACAATAATAAGATAAAAGCTGGTATAAAAACAATTCATCTTATTTTAAAAGATAAAGTCCGGAAAAGTAATATTCAGCATAATGCCGGCATTTATCAGATCCAATGATTTTAATATTGAAAGTGAATTTACCATAGGCGTACAAAATAATAATTATATAATATTAAATACAATATAAAATAATAGATATATATATATATATATATATATATATAATATGGTTATATATAACTCCTCCCCTCTTAAGTGGAAGACTAGGGGTGGCATGGTTGGCTAGGATTCCTCATTGCTTGATGAAGTCGGCTTCACCGTTTTCTGTCTGGAATATGGGTATGGATAACAGCTTCTATAATAACAGGTTACAAACACGCAGGAACTAACTGAGAATATAGAACTGATTAATATAATTAACCAGATTGGAAAAGATCCATCTTGATTTTTAGGTTCTGGTGGCAAGATAATCTCGTGTTGTGTATTAATTTTTTCTGTCAAATGTTTTATTTCTTCAACATCAAGATTGATAAGTTTAATTTTTCTGGGTTGTTCAATAATTTGAGTCAAATTCAGATGTGGTAACTGAATTACCATGGCTGGCGAAATTTGATTATTTCCATGAATAAATTTTTCTTTGTCAATTTTGAAGTAGCAATTTTCAGGAATGGTAAGCAGATAACTACCAGGTTTGAGTTCATGGTGTTTTTCTGTTGAACAGTTTTCTGTGATAATCATGTCAACTGAAGTAGTAAGTAATACATTTTCTGGAGTAACTTGATTGGCTATAAATTTATCAATATGTGTCGAAATTTTAGAACAATTAATAGCTTTGTTTTCATTAATTATTCTAACTACGCAATCTTCCTCAGTCTGTAGTTTATTCTTGCAGTAAAACGTGTTTTCTAGTTCTTCGCATGGTTCATCTTGGTATTGATATAATTGTCTTTTCTCATTTAGGATTAGGTATGGTTTAAAAGGAAGGATGATTTTATTTTGTATGGGGATAGGATATAGAAAATATGTTTTAAATAGTTTATCTATAAGAATGGGGAAATGAATCAAAAATATTAATCTCTCTTTTTGATAAACCAATTGTATACCTAACAGAGAATAATAGCTGTTGTAATTTGAAAACTGAACTATTTGATCATTAGAGTACGTAGTTTTGATTTTATTTATAATAGAATTCAACTGTATAGAAGACAAGAAATTTGGATGTACTTTATTAAGGTTTGCGAAAGTAATTGCATTAATAACTTGATCTAACTGATTTTGTAAAGTAAATAAAGAGTTAATTATTAAATTTAAAGCATTAACTTCATTAATTCTTTCTGAGAATTCTTGTATTAATTTATTAACGGTTATAATATTTGTTTGTAAATTGTAGACTGTATAATTAACCTTATTCATAATTTCTTTTTCTATAGATATTTCACTATTAATTTTGTTTTGTAGTAAATGATCATTATTTTCTAAATGATTTAGTATGAGCTGTATTTTTTTTCCATCTTCATTATCAAGAGTTCCAAATAACCATTTGGAAATTTTGCCTCCAAAATTTAGTAGTCCACGTTTTTTTCTAGGACGAATTACTTGTAATGAATATGAAATAGAATATAACAATGTTTTTGCTTGTTCCACTAAGTTATTTGTGTGACTACCAACATTTTGTTTTTCTGTAATATATTGTAATTGATTTTCTAATTGATTTCTTATATCCACAAATTCTGAAAGGTTCATATAGCTAACAAAAGTATATTTACTTGTAATTATTTTTGTATTTTTAAGATATATAGGTACAATAGGGTTAGTAAGTTTTTGAATTGAAGCATAAATAGGAGCATAATAAAGGATTAAAGATAAAGTGAATGAGTACAGCATCTAAAAAAAAAGAACGAGTTAGTTAAATTTTCTTACGTTTTTTTAAATTGTGTTTGGAATATTTTGAAACATTAGTTTGTATTTTGTTACTTGTTTGCGCTATAGGCACAACTTTAGCAAATTTGGAAGCCAATTTATCCCTACAATTTTCTTTATGATAAACTTGGTCATTTTCACTTAAAGTCATGGGTTCATTTCTGTTTTTGTTAATTTTTTCTAATTGTTTAGATTTTTGTTTTCTTATATCTATATTAATTTGTTCATACTTTTGTTTCAAATTTTCTTTATGGTTTTGAACATATTTAGATACTATATCTTTTTCTTCAATGTCATAAGGATCTTTTGTTTGAAAATGACCCGAGATTATTTCAAATGGTGTATGATTTGTACTCGAATGAATACTATTATTATAATTTAAAAGAGAATATTTAATTAAATTGTTTAATGGATCCTGAGGATTTTGTCTTGTTTTGATTCGGACTTGCTCTAATAAAGTGGAGTGAAACCTTTCGACATAGCTATTTGAATTAGGGTTTTTGGGAGTAGTGAAGTGAATTTCAATTTTATGTAGTTTACAAAAATCAAGAAGGTTAGAATTGTAAAATTCGCTTCCTCCATCACAAACTATAGTTTGTGGTATACCATAATGAGATATAAAAGTTAATAGCCCTTCTAAAACATTTATAGAATTTATACCTAATATGGGATATGCCTGTGCAAATTTCGAAAAGGTGTCAATAACAGTTAAAAACTTTTCTTTTGAAATTGATAAAACATCAATATGTATTCTTTCAAATGGTTTTGTACCTAAAGGAACTGGTTGAAAATTAAATTTATTAGGTTGTCTCTCGTATTTGGATTTCTGACAAATTGTGCATTCGTTTATATAATTAGTGACATCTTTTATCATATTTGGCCAAAAATAATTTTTCTTTAGAGAATCAATTGTGGTATTTATACCTCTATGACCAGTTTTATATATATGATGATAGTTTATTTTATCCCGCTGATCATTTTCAGAAAGGATATCGGTTAGCTTATTAGAACATATGTAAAGTTTAGACTGTATTTTAATGATTTTTTCCTGAATTCTTTTAAGAAAGAATTGTTCGTCAATTTTTTCTGGAAAAAATAAGTGGTAAGTTTTGTTATTATTCAAATTTACAATAAATTCTTCTAAATCCTCATCCATATGTCTTCGGCGAAGGTTTATAAAGTATCTATCATTATCAAATACTTTTTCTTTAATGAACATAGGTACTGGAGACGAGTCAGATATTTTTAATATCATCTGATTTTTAAAGAAATTTAATGGTTTTTCACAATAAGGGTAAGACAATAAAGGTGGTTCCGCGGCAGAATGAACTGTTGATGACGTAGTTACAAAGTTTTCATAAAACTTAAAATATTCTTGAATAGATTCATCAATGTCTCCCGGTTCATTTATGACTGAGGCATTTTCTAAATCTTTATTTGAAGTTTGTTTTGTGGGATTTCTAGATAATGCGTCTGCAACTACATTATCTTTTCCTTTTATGTAATCAATTTCGTAATCATGTTCTGAAAGAAGCAATTTCCAACGTACCAATTTGGAGTTTGGTTCTTTCAAACTTTCTAACCATTTTAATGGTTTATGGTCTGTTCGAATTTTAAAGTGCCTTCCAAATATGTAGGGTCTAAAGTATTTCACGGCCCAAACAATAGATAGTAATTCTTTTTCTATTACTGAGTAATTTATCTCATTAGGGTTTAATGTACGGCTTGCATAACAAATAGGTTTACCCTGTTGACTTAAAACTGCTCCAATAGCATATTGGCTAGCATCTGTCGTTAAAGTAAACACTTTTGAAAAGTCAGGATGCATTAATATAGGTTCATTGCATAAAATATTTTTGCAAGTTTCAAAAGCCTGAATAAATTGCTGAGAATGAATTACCTTTTGACCCTTCCTAAGGCAGGCCGTCATAGGCTTCGTAATTTTGGCTAAATTATTTATAAATTTCCTGTAAAAACCTATCATGCCTAAGAAACTTTTAACTTCTTTATGAGTTTTTGGTATGGTCATTTTAAGTATAGCATCAACCTTTTTTGGATTGGGTTTGATACCATCTGTAGTTATTACGTGTCCTAAAAAATCAGTTTCTCTTTTTAAAAATTCGCATTTATCTAACTGAACCTTTAAATTATATTCTTCAAGTTTTTTAAATATTTCTTTTAAATGTAAAATATGCTCATCTAAAGTAGTTGAAAAAACGATTACATCATCCATATAAACTAAACAAATTCTATTAATTTGTTCTTTTAATACTTCATTAATCATTCTCTGGAATGTTGCTGGAGCATTTTTCAAACCAAATGGCATTCTTAAGAATTCAAAATGACCAGATTCTGTTGAAAAGGCGGTTTTTTCAATGCTATCTTTATGCATATTAATTTGATGGAAACCACTAGCTAAATCTAGGGTAGTAAAATATTGACATTTTCCTAACTTATCTAATAAATCATCAATGTTTGGAATAGGAAATCTGTCCTGAATAGTTTTGCTATTCAAGCGTCTATAATCAATGCATACCCTATATTTTTCAAGACCACTGGAATCTAAACGTTTTTTTACTAAAAGAGCATTACTTGACCAAGGGCTTGTACTATTACGGATAATACCATCTTCTAACATTCTTTCCATTTGTCTTTTTATTTCATTTTTATGTATTTCTGGAACTCTATAAGGTTTACAATATATAGGTTCTTCATCCGTTGTACGAATGACATGAGTAGTTTGAGTAGTCGATGAGAGAGGTGTTGAAAAGCAACAAAGATTTATAAAGCATATGTTAGTTACTTATTTTTAAGTTGGTAATTAGTTTAGGATAAATTGTCTTCTGTCATAATGTCAAAGATCATCTGTCAAAATATATGGTAATGTGTGGTTCATGTTCATATACAGGAAATAATAAAGTTCTTTTTGCATTTATTTCTCTTTATTAAATGACTTCCAAATCAACAAATCAACAGGTTATGGGCCCAGTCTAATAAAGAGAATATTTGCTGAAGTTTGTTAAAACTGCGGTCAAGCAGAAATTGCGGTAAAAGCAAAACTAACCTAAAATACACGTGGTAAAACGTATAGTAAAAAATGGACAACGTATTGCTGAATACATCTGGTTCATCAGGTCATGTTACCTCCAACCTTAAACTTGAGGGTTTATCAAACTGGTCTTCCTGGAAGTTTCAAGTTAGAGTAATCATGAAAGCGCTAGAAATTTATGCCATTGTAGATGGTACTCTGGTTAAACCCGAAGAAGAACCGGAAAAGGCAGAATGGGTTAAAAAAGATGCAAAGGCTCAAAGTGTTTTAGTAACAAGGTTATCCGATAAGGTGATGTTACAAGTGATGACTTGTGAGACTGCAAAATCAATTTGGGACAAGCTCCATACAATATATGAACAAAGGTCAGAAATGTCCTTACATTTAATGCAACAAAAGTTCTTTGGTCTGAAATTTAATCAAAATGAAGATATAGCAACATTTTTAGCAAGAGTCGAGGAAACCGTAAGCCAAATAAGGCAAATAAATGGTGACGTACCAGAAAAAATGGTCTTAACAAAAATAATAACCTCTCTGCCAGATACTTATAAACATTTTATATCTGCGTGGGAATCTGTGCCATCTGATAAGCAAGAATTGGCAGAACTGACGGCGAGATTATTTATTGAAGAGCAAAGAATAAACAACAGACAAGAAGTTGAAGAAGTTACTGCTTTGGTTGCTAAAAAGAAAATTGAAAACAGAACGTGTTTTAATTGCGGTAAAGCAGGCCATTATAAAAGAGACTGTCGTGTAAATATCAGGTTTTGTGAAAACTGTAAAAAAAAAGGACATATTAAAAAGGACTGTTATTTTTTAAATAAACACAAAGAAAATAACAATGAAAGCTCCAGTAATGCTTTTTCAGCAATCTCATTAACATTTTATGGACAATCAGTGATTCAAGATTGGATAGTAGATAGTGGAGCATCTGAGCATATGTGTCATAACAAAAATCTTTTTAGTGACTACAAAGAACTTTCACAGTCCAAAAACATTGTGATTGGTGATGGGACAATGATTCAAGCTGTAGGTATAGGGTTAATAAAACTAGAAGCATATAATGGAAAACAGTGGATTAAAACAACCATTAACAATGTTTTATATGTCCCTAAAATGACAGCAAATTTATTTTCTGTTAGTGCTGCGGTAGCCAAAGGTTATAAAGTTAATATGAACTATGAACAATGTACTTTAATAAAAAACAATACAATAGGTGCTGTTGCTAAAAGAGACAATAACATATATAAAATGTGTTTTAAATATGATAATGAATATGCCAATGTCGGCATTTTAAAGCAAAACCTAACTGAATGGCATCAAAAATTAGTTCATCAGAATATGGATCAAGTAATAAATATACTAAACCGAAGTAACATAAAATTTGAAAGCGGTGCTAATTCTACATGCACACCATGTTTAAAAGGAAAGCAACATAAGCAATCTTTTGATTTGAGTGAATCAAGAACTGAGAGACCAGGACAGTTGATTCACATGGACTTGTGTGGCCCCATGGAAACCAGCTCACTAGGTGGTGCAAAATATTTTTTATTAATAAAAGATGATTTTTCACGATATAGAACAATTTATTTTATTAAAAACAAGCATGAAGTTGAAGGTAAAATTCATGAATTCATTATGAAAACAAAAGTTAATCCCGGTCATTTAATTCAAACAATTAGAAGCGACAATGGTACTGAATTTGCGAACAATGGAGTAAGAAAAATAATGATGGAAAGTGGAATACAACATCAGAAAAGTGTAGCCTATACTCCTCAGCAAAATGGCTGTGCGGAAAGAGAAATGAGAACAATAGTCGAAGCAGCCAGAACTATGTTATTAGAAAATAATTTTAATAAAAACTTATGGGCAGAAGCTGCAAATTCTGCTGTCTTCGTTCTTAACAGAACTAGTCAAAGCAGAGTGAAAAATAAAACCCCATTTGAAATTTGGTTTAACAAGGATATCTATAATATAAATATGTTGAAAATTTTTGGATCTGAAGTAGCTGTACATGTTCCTGATCAGAAAAGGCAAAAATGGGATTCTAAATCTGAAATAGGAAAATTCGTAGGTTACGGGGAAGATACAAAAGGTTATAGAGTCTATTTTCCCGAAAAAAACTCTGTACAAATTAAAAGAGATGTAATTTTTATTAACAATGGGCTTAAATTAATAGAAAATAATTATAAACAAGAGAATAATATTAAGTCTGAAGAATTACATATAATTGAAGGAGAGGTCCAAAATATTAACGACTTAACAATGCAAGAAGATGAAGAGCAACAAAATGAAGGATTGGAAAATTATCCAAATGAAGATTCTGAACAGGAAGTAAATGAAGAGGATGAAGATGTAACAGAACGAACAGAAAATGATGAAATTAATATATCACAAAATAAAAGAATAAGAAAACCACCAGGATGGCTAAATGACTATGAAACGAATTTTGAAGAAAGTAACAATTATGAGACAAATTTTTTATCAATATATAATGAACCTAACACGTATGATGAAGCAATAAATAGAGAAGATAAGGCAAATTGGTTGATAGCCATTGAAAAAGAATTGAATACTTTAAAAGAAAATAATACCTGGACTGAAGTTACAGATTACCCAAAAGAGGCAAAAATTGTAAGCAGTAAATGGGTGTTTAAAATTAAAAAGGGCCGTAATGGTGAAAAACAGTACAAGGCACGTTTAGTAGCAAGGGGATTTGAACAAGTAGATTGTGATTTGCAAATATATGCACCTGTGGCAAGACTTACTACTTTTAGACTATTTATGGTTGTAGCGAACAAAATGAGGTTACCTGTTCATCAGTTAGATGTGACTGCAGCCTTTTTATATGGAGACATAAAAGAAACAGTGTTTATGAAATTACCAGATGGGACATATTGTAAGTTAAATCATTCTATTTATGGTCTAAAAAAATCTCCTAAATATTGGAATGAGAAATTTGACTCTTTTATGATAAAAGAAAACTTTGTAAGGTCAAAAAATGATTTATGCTTGTATACTAGATCTAACAATAATAAGTTTTTGTATCTTTTATTATATGTAGATGACTTGCTTATTTTTGGAACAGATAATACTGAGATTGAAAATTTTAAAGTTTTGTTAAACAATAATTTTAAAACTAAATGTCTTGGATTAGCTAGTAATTATTTAGGTATATATATAAAACAAGATTTGCAAAATGGAATAACAGTTATAAATCAAGAAAATTACTTGGAAAATGTTTTAACTAAGTATGGAATGTCAAATTGTAAAGGGGTAGATACTCCAATGGAACAGAACTTTAATTTTGAAATCTTAAACAGGAGAGAATCTGAAACTGAATTGATAGAGAGGCAGTGTAGACAATTAATAGGTAGTTTGCTTTATGCTGTTTCAGGTACTCGTCCTGATTTATGTGTATCAGTTATTTTCTTAAGTCGATATCAACATTGTGCAAGTACAGAATTGTATAAAGCTCTTAAGCGAATTTTGCGTTATGTTAAAAATACTTTAGATATGTGTATTGTTTATAATTGTAATTTAGACTCTGAATTAAAAGGATTTGTTGATGCCGATTGGGCAGGAGATGTGAAGGATCGAAAATCGACATCTGGTTATATTTTAACTTTATTCGATTGTGTAATATCCTGGTATTCTAAAAAACAGGTTACTATTGCTTTATCCTCAACTGAGGCAGAATATATAGCGTTAAGTTTAGCAATTACTGAAGTATTGTGGATTAAAAAATTGATTTCTGATTTAATGTTAAAATGTAAAGACTCGATAATATTATTTGAAGATAATCAATCTGTAATCAAAATTTCTGAAAATAATGAAAATAATAAGCGTTTAAAACATGTTGATATAAGATATCACTATATTTTAGACAATGTTAGGAAGGGTTTGATTGAACTTAACTATATAAATACTTCAGATAATATAGCTGATATATTTACAAAACCATTAGGTAAGCTGTTATTTCGGAAATTCAGAGATTGTATTCTGAAATAATTTTTTGCTCTTTGAAAATGTTCCATTGTTTATTTTTAGATAAAATATTTGTTGAGGGGGTGTGTTGAAAAGCAACAAAGATTTATAAAGCATATGTTAGTTACTTATTTTTAAGTTGGTAATTAGTTTAGGATAAATTGTCTTCTGTCATAATGTCAAAGATCATCTGTCAAAATATATGGTAATGTGTGGTTCATGTTCATATACAGGAAATAATAAAGTTCTTTTTTCATTTATTTCTCTTTATTAAATGACTTCCAAATCAACAAATCAACAAGAGGCTCATCTGGATATTGGAATATTTTATGAAAGTTTTTACATAACTTGATAATTTTTAATTTTTCAACCTCATCTAAATGATTTAATCTTAATAAATTTTCAATTTCATGTTGATTCGGATAAGAAGTTAAATTATAAAATTCTAATTTACAGATATCTAAGTCGTTTAGTTTATAAACTTTCAAAGGACTTTGAAGTCTTGTATAAGTATCGTCAATACTAACATTATGAATTTCAACAATAGTTTGACCGTTTTCTACATTGACAATTCCTTCTGGAATAAAACAATGTGCATTAATATTTGTTTGGGGAACATAATACGTTCCGTCTTCGTTAACATTAACTGGTAACTTTGTTTTTAAAATTTCAAATTCATTTAGAGTTATATTATATTTACTGTTATAATCTGTAGGTGAACATTGTAAAACTGGGATAACAGCATTATCTTTAAATAAATAGTTATGTTGTAAATTCCAATTAAATCCCATATTTCGTAAATCTCTAAAGCTAATAAGTCCATCAAAAAATGGATGAAAATCAAATAAAGTAAAAATGATTTTTTGTTCATCCTGAAATTCTGTAAAAGCTGGGATGTGAGCTACATATTTAGCAACTTGTTCTCCGCAAGAAGTTTTTATTACACTAGGTTTAAATATTATATAGTTAGAAAAATATTGTTTAGCTAAATAAGGATTCATCAAAGATATGTGACTACCTGAATCTAAAAGCATTTTTAAAGGTTTACCTATGCTAGTTATAACAATATAAGGTAATGAACGATTATCTATATTATTCAATTCTAAGTAGTTCCCTTTCCAGAGGCTAGAGGGATAAAATTTTCCTGTTCAGGGGAATTTTCAAAATCTGAAATATTTTCAGAATTATTATTAAAATTATCACTGCCTTGTGAGTTAAAGGAATTCTCACCGTCAACAGTATATAATTCTTCAGAAGTAAATGTTGGCCTAGATTGAGGCTGAAAGGACATTCTAGGTTGAAACGTTTGTTTAGTAACTCCCGACATAACTCCCGACATTGCAGTTGGTTGATAAGAAGTCTGATTTTGATTTTTAGGCTTCCAGACATTGGTTTGATTTGATTTTGGTTTACCAAAAACCTGTTGATTTGTAAAGAACTTTTGAGGAACTTGACGTGAATTAACTTGTATTGGTTGACTGGGGAAATTTTTAGAACTGTTATTATTAAAATTTTGTTGACTAAAACTTCTAAAACCGCTATATGAAGGTTGTTGATTATGATTCCTTGGTATATAGCTTTGTGAATGTTTCTGAAAAACTGACGCTTTGTTTTGCTCAAAGAAAGTATTAGAATTTCTTTTTGATTCATTAGAAAAAGAGAAGAAATTCTCTTCCTCTATAACATATTGCATTGCTTTTTCCAGACAGTCTGGTTGTTTAAGCCTAACACCAATTTGAATTTGAGCAGGCAAATGTTTTAAAAAAGTAAGTAAAATTAATTTTTCAATATTTCCCATCTGAGCTATTTTAGCTTCCTGATTCATTGTAGAGTCATTATTTACTGAGGAAAATATTAAACTTCTCGTATGTTGGCAACGGATTGCAAAATTATGAGGAGTTTCCTTTGGATTAGGTTTTAAATTATGAAGTTCAGTTAAAAGACAAGTAAACGATCTTTGATCACTATATGAAACCTTTAAGACTTCTTTTATTTTATTCCAAGTATCTAGCTCACTTCTATTAGAAATTAAATTTAAAGCTGGCCCTTTCAATTTATTTATTATACCTCGTAAAATGATTTTATGTATTACCACTGGTTGGTTGGCATAATGAGTGAAAGTATCATCACATGCATTTAAAAAATTATTTAATTCTTGTGGCTCACCACTAAAATTTGGAATCAAATCTAAAAATAATCTAAGTTCTTGATAATTAGTGTCGTTATTCATATTTTTTAATTGTATATCTATTTTATTTACTTCCTTTAAAAGATCAGTTAAATCTAAGTCACTTTCACTATCTGAATCTGAATCAACTGTACTTTGTTTTCTAAAATTTTTATTTTTTTTAATGGTTTTTCTTAAACCTTTTAACATTAAATTGAAAAAAAATAATAAGAAGTGTAAAAGTTAATTACTTCTGTTACTAAAATTACTAAAATTTTACTTGGGAGATTAATTCACTTTAATCTTTCAAAAAAAAATAATAAAAATAAAATGGGAGAAAGGTAAGGAATGAGAAAAGTTTGCTCACCCTGTATATTTTTCGAACTTGGTCTGGACCCGCAGCTTCTTGAAGTCAAAATTCCGTCTATAAAACGAATTCGCAGCTTCCTTGAAGTCAAAATCCCATCCCACTTGTATATTTTTCGAACTCAGATTTGGTCTGGACTCGCAGCTTCCTTGAAGTCAAAATCCAATCCCACTTGTATATTTAAATTATTCAGTTCTGCTTTCAACTGTCACAAATTAAATTATTTTGTTCTAAGTCCCGTTGAAGATTTAAAAATCACCAGTCCGTGAACGCACTTTCCAAAAAAAAATGGCACTATGTTTCACTTCTTGTACAGGACAATCCTACTGACTGCGCCAATTAAGTTTTGAGACAAGTTTTTGAAAAAAGAACTTTATTTTTGACTTTGAAAAATATAAAAATATAAAAATAAATGTATTAAAAGAATCGTAATTAATTAATGAATCCTCTTATAAGGTGTTCCTGCTTTTTATAAAAAACAATTAAATGACATAAACAATAATAAGATAAAAGCTGGTATAAAAACAATTCATCTTATTTTAAAAGATAAAGTCCGGAAAAGTAATATTCAGCATAATGCCGGCATTTATCAGATCCAATGATTTTAATATTGAAAGTGAATTTACCATAGGCGTACAAAATAATAATTATATAATATTAAATACAATATAAAATAATAGATATATATATATATATATATATATATATAATATGGTTATATATAACTCTCTACATAAATCAGCGAAAAAATACGAATGCAAGGTCACTGATTATGGTGTAGGTTTGTTTGTGATATTAATTTCGAATTTCAGGTCTTAAAAGCAGTTTATTGGCGGTGATCAGTTGAAATGTTTCTTACTCGCGACGCATATAATTAGTGTTTTTAGAAAAATTATGAATTAATTTGAACAAATGTTTCTTTTATCTAAACCTTAAAATATCTTCTCTAACACAATTTGAAAATGATACAATTATCAGATATGACAAATAGTCACTCAATAACTTTCTACCATTCTTGGTTAGGCCTCTAAAAAAGAAGAACGGTTTTTAACTGTCATCTCGATTTTGATTTTTCCGTTAAAAAGTGGGAGTTCTGACACTGTTATTTGATGTGATTTTGATTTCGGGTACATAATATTCGATTTGTCTCTGTTATTTGTTATAAAGTTAAAGTTTGAAATGGCTGATACTCCTTTTAAGTCTCCTTACCCTTACAAAAAAGCAAAATGTACAAATTCCGATAGTGAAGAAAGTACAATTTCGGATACCGGTTCCACCAATTCTAATTTAGGATCTGTTGATGAGCTAAGCCTCGTAGCTTTATTCGATGAACAACAACGTTTATATCAACAAAAAATCGGACATAGAGGCGTTCTAGCCGAAGGATTTCTCAATTTTGCTAAACAAAGTGAATTGCTTTTTGAAGAGTTTAGAAAAGCCAAAGAAGAATGTATACGACTAAGAAACGAGATCGATAAAAAAATTGAGGATGGAAACGAGAGTAATAGGCTTCTTAATATTTCCAGGAAAATGCTGGACGAAGAAAAAAAGAGACGAAAAGTAGCTGAACAGGAACGCGATGAACTTAAGCATGAAGTTACTAAATTTTGTAACGTTCTTCTAAAGGATAGCAGAAATAAGCTAGTGGATGATGCTAAAGAACAAATCAATAATTTTTATCCAGGTATGTTTATGGAATTTTAAGATATGTGAAGTAAAAATATCATATAATAATTTGGAATCACAAAAAGGATCTTTCAAATATGCACTTTAATGATTGTTATTCTTGTTTATTATTGATCTTTCTCTAGTTAAAAATTGTTTATGTACTCTCTTACAAAGACCTTGTATAATTTGTACAATTTGTCACTAAAACCTTCAGCATTTCCAATATTCTAAAAAAATTTTAGGTCAGGCTTTGAAGTACGAATCAGTCATATGTGGTTCATTTAAACCTTTGCTTTAGTTTCGGTCACATTCAACAAATTATTGTCTACTGTTACTGTCTCGTTGTGAATACAAGAAATGTGCAAATTTCTGAATTTATTTAAGACGAAACTAAAATCTATAGAAAATAATACTCATGATTATTATTATCTAATTTACCTTCCCTTTTGGTTGTATAGTAGTGAAATTAAACAAGTTTGAACTATTTTGAACAGATAAAATTTATATCTTGTTACTATAGTGAGAAGAACAGATATTTGGGATTGACTTAGGCAGGACTCTTATTTTTTACGAGGGTTTTACTGCTTTACAGGCAACTGTTATAAATAAAAGTACCATGTATCACTTTTAAAATTTAAACATGGACTGTAGCGCAACAACTGCAACTACAAGTGTGTGAAGTTGGTGTTGACAATATTTTAATAAATTTTATTTTTAAACATTTTATTGTAAAATTTTGCAGCGCTGAACGCTCTACCACAGAAGGTAAACTAATACAGAAGCAAAGGTTTCTGTCTGCCCTTTTGATGTAGCGATGATCAAAATTTGAGTAACAGTTTTTCTTTTTTCTACAGTATGAATTTTTTTTATTTTGAATTTTTTTATATACCATTTTATATAGATATTTTTTATTTTTTCTGATTTTTGTTTCCGGTTTTTTGGTTATTCTTTGGTTTTTATTTTTTCTTATATTTTTCGATTTCTCTACATTTTTTTTCTCCTTTTTTGTTTTTTTTTTCGATTTTTTTAATTTTTCCTCATTTTTTCTCATTGTTCTGCTTTTCTTTTTCAATTTCTTTTCCAGTTTTTTCTCATTGTTCTGCTTTTCTTCTTCTATTTCTTTTCCAGTTTTTTCTCATTTTTTCTTAATCCTCTAATTTTATGTGATTATTTGCGATTTTTTCCTCCTTTTTCTGTTTTTTTGTTTTTTCCAATTTTTTTGCAATTTTTCCTCATTTTTTTCTCATTGTTCTGTTTTTTATTTATATTTCTTTCTAAATTTTTTTGCTATTTTTTTGGCTTTTTTCTTCTATTTTTTTTCAAATTTTTTCTCATTTTTTCTTATTCCACTAATTTTATATGATTATTTGCAATTTTTTTGTCATATTGTTACGGTATTTTTGCATTTTTGCAGTTATTTTGCGATATTTTCGGTTTTTCTCGGTTTTTTATAATTTTTTGTTTTTTTTTTCTGTTTTTTTCTCATTGTTCTCTTTTTATTTCTATTTCTAAATTTTTATTCCTCTGATTGTGTTTTATTTGCGATTTCTTTGAGATTTTTTGGCATTTTCTTGCGGTATTTTTACAATTTTTTGTGATTCTTTTGCGATATTTTTCGATTTTTCTCGCTTTTTTGTCATTTTTCTGATTTTTTGTTTTTTTTTTCGTCTGTTTTTTTCTTATTTTTTTTTCAATTTGTTTTTCCAATTTTCTCCATTTTTTTCTCACTGTTCTGTTTTTTCTTTCTATTTCTTTTCTAAATTTCTTTTCTAAATTTTTCTTATTCGTCTGATTTTATATGTTTAATTGGATTTTTTGCAATTTTTTTTCTAATTTCTTTATTTTATGTGATTATTTGCGATTTTTTTTGTCATTTTGTTGCGATATTTTTCGATTTTTCTCGTTTTTTTCTTGTTTTTCGTTTTTTCCGCTTAATACACAGGAAAAATGTTCAAAATTCGTAAGTCTAGATAGACGAATTTACGAATTTTGAACATTTTTCCAGTGTATTAAGCGGCAGAAACTTCAACTGTCACTCAAATTTTGACCATCGCTACATCAGGAACCTTCACTTCTGTATTAGATTATCTTCTGTGGCTCTACGGACAAAAAAATTAAAAAATACATTAAAACATTTACGTAATAGTTGAATTTTGAGTCAATTTAAATAAAACATCAATAAACTTGATTATAATAATTTTCAAAAACTTAAAAACAAATGAAAATGTGTAGAAATTCATAAATTTCGATAATTTTAAATGTATATATCTAAAATTTCAAAAATATATGGAAATTATCTCATCCTAACTATCAGTAGGTAGAATGTTCATTAATATAATGGTTCTGTAACTAATGACAATGACGCTTAGATTGTGACAATTGTACAAGAAATCAACTTGTAAAGTTTTATTCTAAACGTCATTGACTTTACTTATTGAATCTTTAAAGTTAATGGATGTTCTATCTACTGACTTTTGAAAGACTCTCTATAGTAACATCTTTTTTTCAAAATATTGTTCGACGATTTTTCAAAATAGATTCTAATATTTTTCCTAAATATATTGGTCAAAAGTTATCCAAAACCTTGTAATCCCCGTTTTTGTAAATTGGGGCTACCCTGGTTAATTTAA
The DNA here is from genome assembly GCA_963243735.1 of Neocrepidodera transversa. NCBI lineage: Eukaryota > Metazoa > Arthropoda > Insecta > Coleoptera > Chrysomelidae > Neocrepidodera > Neocrepidodera transversa. The sequence goes on from OY725343.1 coordinate 21,492,791, forward strand.
AGATATTAGGGAATACACCATTACACATACAAAGATTGAAATGGCCATTTAAATGTTCTGCTAAACTAATTTGGATTTGTCACTTAAATATTGGGACTGCCTTCACACAAAATCCTTATATATGACCAGAAATGCTTGATGTTATTAGGAATAAGCAATAGAATTACGGAGCTCATTATCAAACCATTTTGGATATGCAGGGTGTTGAAAATTTCAATGTACACTATTGGGATTTCGCTAACCATTATAGATACAAAGTTGGTTAAATAGGAAAAAGTTGCATATTAACAAGACAAATTTACTGGATTTTGAAAAATTTTAATATCAGGTCCAATTTCAGAGATATTTGCTTAAAACCGAAATTGACGATTTTTGTTTTATTTAATTATCACCTTTATTTTTAAAGATAGAAGACAACTTTTTTAATCTTTTTTGTTGAAGACCAAATGCCGTTTAACATAGCGCAGTCAGTTTTTCTGTACGACGTTTCGTCTTTAAAGAGCATTCCTCAACATTTGTTTTTAAATAAGGACCTGTACTTTTTATTCTATTTTTGAAATCTCCATTTTGTTCTCTATCCAACCATGTATCACACTTAATTAAGTTTCGACAATGAACTGTACTTTAGGAAATTTTGTAAGTACTGTCCTGTTTATTTTATTTCAGAATATTTTTAAACCATCTTGAATAACGGTATTTAGTCTTCAACAAAAAAGATTAAAAAAGTTGTATCTATCTTTAAAAGTAAAGGTGATAATTAAATAAAACGAAAATCGCCAATTTTGGATTTAAGCAAATATCTCTGAAACCGGGCCATGTACATTGTACATTGAAATTTTCAACACCCTGTATATAATTTTGAATTCTTTTTTGTGTTAAATTGATTGATGCCTCTAAAGAATTATAAAATTTGATTATTGTATATTTGTTTTTATGTATTCATATTTTTAGGAAGGATGAGTATTGGTGATCCAAACCGGTTAAGTGCCATTAAAGAAGTTAATTCGACTGGTTGTACTCTATCAGATTTTAGCTATTCTCGATCTGAAGACGATTTGGATTCTTCCACTTGTTGTCAAAAACCAACTAAAGAGTGGAGCAAACGGCAAGCTGATAAAATAGAAGAACAACCTGCTAAGAAAAAGAGGAAATCAAGTTCAAGTAAAGTTGTAGATATTGGGTCTACAGAAACTGTTAGAGCAACAACAGTTTTAACTGTTAGCAAGGAAGGTCCAATTACAGCTACATCTGTTATTGAATCTGTTCCAAAATATGATGAGAGCCCTCTAGTTCCTCCAGATTTAGTCTTTGCATCTTGGGCTCATCAAGGTAAGTGTTTCAATAATTATTATTAGTTAGAAAAAAATTTGATGCAAATTTTAGAAGGAAAAATCAGTAGTCCCCTCAACCAAATCAATACCAATTATAGGCAACACTGTTTCCAACAAAAGACTGTGGTAATGCCAAATTTGTGTTCAGTATGTGAAAAACATATACGTTTTGGTAAAACTGCTTTAAAATGTAAAGAATGTCGTCTTATGTGCCATGTAGAGTGCAAAGAATTCTTACCCACACCTTGTGTACCGGCCATGAACACTCCCAGTTCAAAGAAATTTACTGGAACTATTGCTGATTATACTCCTACTAGTCCCCCACTGGTTCCAGCACTAATTGTACATTGTGTCAATGAAATTGAGCAAAGGGGATTAAATGAGTTGGGAATCTACAGGATTCCTGGATCTGAGAAGGATGTTAAAGGTAAATATTAGCTTATACAAAAGGTTACGAGAATATTTTATATTTTTACTTGCAGGTTTAAAAGAAAAGTTCCTGTCTAGCAGATTAACTCCAAATTTGAAGGAAATAGACATCCACGTGATTTGTGGTTGCATAAAGGATTTTTTAAGGTCTTTAACAGAACCTTTATTAACTCAAACCCTTTGGAATGAATTTATTTCTGCTATAAGAGCCAAAGATCCTAATGATATTAATCCATCTTTATATGAAATAATTTCTCGGTTGCCACAGCCTAACAGGGACACCTTGGCATTCATTATTTTACATCTACAAAAAGTCGCTCAATCTCCGGAATGTAAAATGCCAGTTGACAATCTGGCAAAAATCTTTGGGCCTACTATAGTTGGGTACTCATCTGGTGATACAGAAAAATTACTTGAAGAGACGAGGTGCATTGTCAAAGTGATGGCGTATATATTGAATATTCCGACCAATTATTGGTTAAATTTTATTGATGTCTGTTTGACTCCTTCGACTATCAGACTTCAGCAGACTCCCAGTACAGATTCTTTGTTGAGGCCAACAGTGTCTAGATTTTTTACTCCTGGGGGTACACCAAAAGGGAAATTTAGGAAGAAGGAAGGAAGGATTTTTGGAACCCCACCAGCTTACAAATAAGACTTTTTTTCAATAATTTTTATTTTATTTTATAGATATTTGAAATTCCCATAATATTATTAAAAAGGTAATTCTATATGGGTGAGAATTTTTAACATTAAATTAAATTTGTTAAGACTATTATATTTTCAAGGTAGCTGGAAAAACTGAATTTTTTAAAAAAAATCTGATAATGATTTCAGCAAGTAGAGTTTAAAAATTTGGATTTATAATAATTAGATCACAATTTATATTTTTAAATCTATTTTTGTATAAGTAACTGCCATTGTACTTAATATTTCTTCGAAACCATTACAATAACATATATTTTTAAGAAAACTGCTTTAATAAAAATTCCATTGCTTGTTAGTAATACATAAGGAATATTATTTATAGTTTATATCGATACCAATTTGTATTATTGCACTATACTGTATTTGTAAATAAATAAAATCAAGTTTTTTACCTATATTTTTTGTCTTTATGAATTTAAAAAGGAAATCAGATTTTTAGTTTAACAAATTAGAATTAAATCGACTAAACTTTATTATTTTTCTTTATTTTCCAACTAAAATAAACTTGTAACATAAAATAATTAACACAACAAAGTTCCAACAAATTTTAAAATAAAATTATTTTACATTTCACTTAAAAGTAGTTTGACACATTTCATTGACTAAAATCCTTTTGGTATTTGGTTTTACTTATTCATTTGCTCCCTGAAATTAAATGTTAAGTTATAATAATAAAAATGGCTATTTTCGGTTTGGGACAATTTTTAACTGTGACATAAGCCAAAACGATAATTAGCAGTTGGTTTCAAAAGACTTCGTAAAAATGTGTGATTGCTTGTAGTGTAATATTAAGAAAACAATAATCTTATGAAAATTAATTGAGAAAAATTAAAAACGGATACAATCCAACACAAGTTTTAAATTAAAGCTAACCTTCAACTAATCAAAACAAAACCAAAGATTATATAAACAAAAGTATTTTTTTAACACATTGAACTCTCTTAAGATTAGAAAATCTGACATTGATTTTGAGAATCTTATAATTATCCATTTTTAAATATACTTTCTTTAGGGTTCTTTTGGTGACAGAATTTTGTTTTTAATCTGTCTAAATTTCCATAAAATGAATAGGATAAGACATGTCACAATGACAACGGAAATTAATCAACAATAATTTCATGTTTGAATTTTTGTTCAGTTGATAAAGTTTCAGAAGTACTTACTGGTAATTTGGGACAATGAATCTAAGTCAAATGATAAGCACATTTAAAAATATTGGAACGTAAGCTCAATTCAACGGGCTGGGATTAACCAGCCTTTTAAAAACAATCATACCACTATCTTGTTCATAAATTGAACTAATTTGAAATTGAAACTAAAACAATATTCTATAATTTGTTGCCTTGCCTTATAATAAAAATGAAATTTAATATATTATTGACGTTAATAAAAATAAACTTACCCATAATAACGAACAGCTTTCATTTTAAAAGCCGTCGAATTTTCCTTACATTTGTACGCCAATACCTGTTTTATCCTACTTATTTCTACCATTGGAAATCTATTTGCTACATATGCTGAAATAGAAGATGACTAATTAGATCTTGAAATTATTATTTACTTTTTATTCCAAAATTTTCTTATTCGATTCATATAGTTAACAATTTACAATTTGACAATTTCTTGAAACTGGTGGTAATTTCGGTGCAAAAATTGTTTCCTTGACTGAATAAAGTAAAGTTTTGTGTTTGTAATTTTAAAAATATAATTACTATTTGATAGTAATTAAAAAAAAAACAATAACTAGAGTAATAAACTGTTAAGGAATCACAATATTTCTTTATATAAACGGCATAAGTTTTTTTAGAACTTTTATACCTAATTAATATTAATACACGTCAATCTTTTTTGAGACTTTATTGGTCAATAATTTCACCTTTATTCGAGCATTATGTGTTAAAAGTATACTTACCAATGTGATGATCAAAACATAAAAAAAATCAAAAGTGATTATTGAATTTTAATCCAGTGCATATATATTTATTTCTTAATTTTATATTTTATTACATTTCATCACTTTATTCATCTGGACAACAAAGTATAAACTATTGTCAATATAATGGATAATCTTAAATACTGGGTGTCCCATTATATTTTCCGATATTTCAAGAGCTTATAACTTTAAATGATTAAAGACAGATACATGCGGTTTTCATTGAATTCACTTCCGGTTAAACAAAATGGCATTTTTAACAACGGATTTAGTTTCAGCGAAATAAAGGACAATATTTTCCTGTTTATCGGAAAATATTATTTTTATGCAAAAAATCTAGTGAAAAAACTCAGATTCACGTTAAAAATATTCCAGTGTCTACTAAAAAAATATTGTTAATTAATTGTTGACTGCTGATTTTGTAGGCGTATGCTTAAACATTAATTGAGCAGTTAATTCTGCATCGATTTAAAAAAATACCTTATACCGGCAGATAGCTGAAAGAGGTTTTAGTCTCATCAGAAAATATACAGCGTGTTTTTTGGTTAACTGGAAGTGAGAAAAATACTTTTATGAGTCCAAACAAAGGTAGAATTTCAATGAAAACAGCATATCACCCATATCATTAAAATGGTCGAAATAAATTATTAAAATTCGAAGTAAGCAGCAAACAAGAAAATGCTGGGTGAAAGACTGGATAGTAAGAAGTACGGAGCATGTTCTCTAAAATATTAGCGGAGCTCAGATGTGAATATTGCAGAATGTTTCTTTACTCAATCTTTATAAAATTTACAGATCGTATCCCATAAGTCAGGACTTGCTGAAAGATTTCTATCAGTTCTTTCGTTTTTGCTTTTTTCCAGTAGCCCAACTCAGAACTTTTTATTATGATTCTGTAATTTGTAATTCAATATTGTTTAAATATTTATCATATGACCAAATGAAACGAATGTTTTTGTTGTTTAGTTTTCTCAAATATTTATGGGTTCGTCGCCACGAATAGATTTTGAAATATACCTAGCAAAAAATATTAAATTAGGTGAAATTTACAGGCGCCAGTAATTATTTTTTTTTGCTGGAATTAGAAATAATTGAGAAAAAATTGGTATATTGCAAAATCTGTCTTATCTTTTTTTAGGTTGGAGGAAAAATGTCTATTTATATACAGTGTGACTCAAAAAGTCTGCACCATATGGAAAAAATTTGTATTATTCATTTGACAGAAAATTTTATTCTTGATAAAAGTTGGTGCATTGCGTAAAACTGCTATTGTGAGCGTCAAACTTTCAAATTTCTAAATGGTATACAGGGGCGGGCAAAAAATAGCAATTTTGACCAAGAGTAAAGTACCCTTATTTTTGTAATTATTATATTCTTTGTTTTTATTTCAATTTTAAAAAGCTTCATCTTGTTTAGTTTAGGTTTGATTTTACACCTTTAAGATTAATAAACCATTATTTAGTAATTTTTATTATTTTTTTTAATTTTAATTTTCAAAGCATTTTGTTTAGTTAGTTATTTATATTTTGGTACTAAAATCGTTCGGGTATCATTTTTTTACCCATTTTCTTCAATTAAATCATAATGGTAGTTTTTATCTACCTGTCTACAGGGTGAAATTTCAACTTTGCCCCAAGAAAAAACAAAAAATCATAGAGATTTTAAAAAAAGGCCGAGAATGGTGTGAAAATTACGAAAAAAACTAAATTTTTTTAACCAAAATGTATTATAGTGATTGAAGGAAGGCCCATAAAGTGCATCCGAAATGATATTATTTTGAGGTAGGATAAAAAACATAAAAAAATGGATTTTAAATCTGAGTGTAATTTTTAATTCTTATAACAACTTTTCTAAATAAATTTTTTTGATATGGTCAAAAATAAGGGTACTTTACTCTGGGTCAAAATTCCTATTTTTTGCCCGCCCCTGTATACCGTTTAAAAACTTGAAAATTTGACACTTTAAATAGCAGTTTTACTCAATGCACCAACTTTTATCAAGAATAAAATTTTCTGTCAAATGAATAACAAAAATTTCTCTCATATGATGCAGACTTTTTGAGTCGCACTGTATAAAAAAAATCAAAATCATTTGAAGAAGCAAGATAATTACAATTATTTTTTATGACAGTTTATTTGTGTGAAAAAAAGTATGCATACAGCTGTCGTGAAACAAAACGTGGCGTGTAAACTATCAGTTGATGTGCCGTGAAAACCCCCAAATTTTGAGAGGAAAATTAACGGTATAACAATGTGTCAACAACAGATAACTAGATAATTATTAAGATAACAAAATCGAAAGAGGAAGAAATGGATTCGGGAAGACCTTGGACCTTATTTTCGAGAGAGGTGGAATATATTAAGTAGAAATGGTAATTGCTGATAACAGACTAGAAATAGAATTAAATTTGGATTTTAAAATATACAATGCGAGAAGAAAAATTAACTATAGTGTAGCCCAAGGAAAAAGAAACGCAACACAAGTAAAAATAAACAACAACAGCACAAAGTATATCACTAATCTAGCAATAAATTTCTACGGGCACAATTGAGATCGAGTATCGACACGTCCGAGAAATGTGTTCAAACGGAAAGTCTACGAATTTGATAGCGGTATCCTAACACAAGTTTCCACTGTAGCGACACTGCTCTAGATTTTAACTAACGGCGACGCGCCACCTGCTGGAGATTTTTTAACTATCCTAACCCGTATACGTTATGTCAACCATTGTGAAATCTGTATTTAAGTTCATATGACAAGTTGTAATAAAAGAGTGATAAGAGTTTTGTTTGTGTTTAACCTTAAGTATTATAATAATATTACTAGCAATGCCAGAAAACCAGTTTAAAACCTGATAACATCAACTGCAGTGTTTATTCACGCTCTTCTTCAAAGGCGAACAGAGAAAGGCAATTAAGTTTTCATAAATTTCCTGTTCTTGGTGCAAATAAGGTAAGTATATTAAATAAACTTGGAACAGAGGAACTAGTGGACCGGAGAAATGCCTGGATTAAAGCTACAAGGAACAATAAACCAATAACATCCCACTTGAAAGTGTGTTCACTTCATTTTAAAGATGAAGATTTTCATTCTCATGGTAAGTGATCTTTAGCAATAATTATTATTAGCACAATTTATACATTACGCTTTGTATTGTAGGCTTACAATCAACAGCAAAACACTGCAAATTAAAGGCAAATGCAATACCATCTGTAAATTTGCCACTACAGTTGTTCACTGCTTTATCAAACAACAGAGTAGTGTGCAGTCTTTGGTAGATAGTGTTAGTGAATCACAAGATACAATCATACAAGTTGTGAAGTAACCTCGTACAAAAGAAGTAGCTACCCAAGTTAATGAATCTGACTTTATGAAACCTTTTGTAAATCTTGATACAGATTCGAAAATAAATACTATGACAGGTGTACCATCAAGAAGATTGCCGCTGAACAGTATTTGTATATGCATATCAAAAATTGATAGTTCAAAACGTCAGAATGTTTACCGTTTTGGAAAGGGTTACATTAACATTAATTAAAATAAAGTGCAGTATGCTATTTGCTATGTTGGCAATTCTTTACAGAACAACTCCGGCAACATGTAAACGCATATTTGTGGATACAGTTTCTTTATTGGCTACAGTAATGAATCCACTAATGAGATGGCCATCAAAAGAAGAAATTCTACAGAATATGCCATTATGTTTTAAAGGTTTAGAAAACACTTGGATAGTCGTTGATTGTACTGAAATTCCTATAGGTATTCGTAAATGCTTATGTTGCCGAGTTAAGACATACTCACATTATAATTTAATAACATTTATAAGTAAGGCATATGGAGGACGAACATCTGACAAAGCAATTTTTGAACAAAGTGGTTTGTAGAACCACAATTGCTTCTCCTTCGATAAAATTTCTGGACTTTTTAGTACCTTCTAGGTATTCCAAAACATTAATAAGTGATAAAAAAGTGGAGGTATTCATGTTCTATTTAAAATTTATTTTTACAAAATGAAAAATAAAATAAGCGCACACAAAACCAAAACTGAAAAATTAAATAAGTACAAACAAAAGCAAAACTGACTGAGTAAAACAATGGGGTTAGGTTACTATACGGGTTAGGAATGGCGGGAAATAAGGCAGCATTAATTCAAATTGCGAATACTGAAGACACTCGATCTAGATGGCTTGTGTAGTAGTGCCCACGTCTGCATATGGCTTTGGACATACGTTGTCTAACCACTTGTATAAATTTTACTGCTGCATCGGTTTGCTATGACCTGGTGGTCTGGGCTTCGCCCCCATTTAGGGTGGCTATTCACGTACGCTTTTCCTTCCGGGGCTCTGAGCCCCCAGGAGGTGCTGTCTCTAGATGGCTGGTTAGTGTGATGCCAGCATCTAGGGAGCCGCTTCACATATTTTTAATTAGTTAAGAAATTTTTTTAATATTAATTAGTGCTAGCAAGCACGTTAACTTTTCAAGTACCATATGCGTTTTATAAATTCTATCCGTAATGGAACTCATAGTAAGTGATCAATTTTTTCTCCTATAAAAGTTTAAAATAATGGCCCGATGATGGTTAGTTTTCATTCTAAAAAAATCATTTTTTGCTTACATATTATTGCTTGTACTTTGGATCTGTCCAGAGCAGGTTTAACAGGACGTTCTCCATTTCCCGCCCTACTCCACCTTTGTCCCGTCACTGAGCACGAAGCTAACTCAGCAGGACTGAAAAGAATTGTAGCTAAACCTCTGGTTAATTTTCGATAATCGCTCCATTTCACACTCTTCAACTGATCTTCGTATATTTCTATGCCTTCTCCAAGTTTTATCTAAAGAAAATTTTTAACAAACAATTATTGCGCTAATTATTGTTCATGTATTGTGATAATTTTTTATAATTTTAACTTACCAGTCTATTTCTATGCTCCCCTTGTCTTCTTAAAATTGATGTAAACTCGGTGGAATCATCAAAAAAACTAATTTGTTGATCACTATTGTTTAAGAGCCAGTTGTCAGTGGATTTTGTTCGATTAATTCTTTGGCCTGTCAAATAATACTCGCAAATTATTATGACCTTCTTAAAAGAAAAATAAATGGAGATATTTCGACAGAATTAAAATTTATTATCGATTTTTTTCTACAGTTTTGTTACATTTTAAGCATAGAAAAGAGTATATAATACTGTTTTTAATTATTACATTTTTTTAATTTTGACAATCATTGACGTTAACAAAATTGCTCGTTTTAATATCAAAAAATTTCATATTATTTAAACATTTTTCATTGCTAAGTCCGCTCTTGTAGACACTTTGATTGCTGTGTGAGCTAATAATATGTCGTCGAAGATACAAGTCTGTCTTGAATTGTTTCTGGCAGTACACGCATTGAACGTATGTGGGATAGTGTATGAGTCTCAGATGTTGTCGTAAATTCGAGAGGTTACTGTATACTTTCCCGCATTCGTCGCATGGTCTGGGATCCAGTGAATGAAGCTTTCTCGTGTCGTTGCCTGCAACAAATCAATTTTCACAAAAACAAAAATAGATCGTTGCAAACAAGACGCGAACTCACAAAATTGTTACCACGAACGACAGAAATTAAAGACTAAGGAAATTTGCACCACAAGCACTAAAATGTAAGATTTATTTTATAAAATTATTGCAAGGTCAGTGTCAGTTATTATTGATCATTGTGTTGTCATTAGAAAGTCCAATGCTTTAAGCTGAATTTAAATCTTTTTTTGTTTTATTGAAAACATATTTAAATTCTATATAAATTTGACATTGTGACCTATTATGAAATTCCAACAAGCAACTGAATCTTTCAATTTCAGACGATCGTGGTTGTCACTCAAAGAGAAGGAAGATTTTATCCAAAATATGTTCAATGTTGGAAAAAAATCAATATATTTAATTTTAAATAACATAAGATTTGTTAAAATACAAATAAGATAGAATGAGAGATTTAAAATGGTTTTTTAATAAGCACCAAAAATATTAAAACTATATTTATTTTTCCTTAAAAAAAATGCATACATATGACTTGCTTATTTTCATAACACAGAAGAAACTTAAAAACTATAATTATTGTTTGTATTTCCAAAAGTGTATTTAGAGCTCCTTCTCTTTGGTTCCGTTTAACTAGAACCCAGCCATTATATATTTAAATAAAGAATTAGCCAGAAAAATATCGAAATATGGAACAATGAACGATAAAAATGTTATAATTTCTTACCTAGATGTTTTGTATCTTTCTCAAGAAAATTTGATGTTTGTGCTATTATTTCCATCCCACTTGACAATTCCCTAATATCTGTTGAAGGATAAAGACCTGTAAATCCATCATTGTCCTCTCTAGCATCATCATCTCCATCATCACTTAAATAGTCAGGCATTTCTAGCTTCGGAAACAAATCTTTTGTAACATTCTTACTATTTTCTTCTTTTGAGGTTTCTCCTAACCCATGTGTTAAGTCTTGTTTTGTTATTTCAGATTCAGATTTACAAAGCCTTTTAGAAGGTGGACTAGAAATATTTGGCAATGTCTCTGGGACATCTTGACTAGAAGTTACAGTAGTAGATGAGGATATTTGAAGTTTAGATTTATCTAATTTATGTTTTTTTTGGGAATTAAGGACATCCTCTTTGTTTAAATCTGTGGAGGTGTCAGTTAAGCCGCGGATTTTTAAAGATTCTGCTGTTTTCAAGAATGTCGAAAGATGGGTTTGAGATATATTCACTTCTCCTGCATACATGAATTCCATCAATGCTGTGATATGTTGAGCTTCTACATCTCGCATGAAAATTATTGGATGTGGACACGGATTTGTCTGCAAAATATTATAAATAAACAAAATAAAAATACTTAAAATATTCTTACCTTGAATAGTTCTTTAAAAAAGGGGCTACATGCTGATAAAACAACTTTATGAGCTTGTAATTTTTGTCCATCACAAGCTATGGTAACATCGGTAAAATCTTCATCGTCACGTAATGTTTCAAACTGAGAAGTTATATTTGCTTGAAAATTATTCCACTTTAAGCAAAACTGCTGATCATCTACTACTGCCATTCTTTTTCACCAGGATTAAAATTTTAATACTAGTTTTCACGTAAATTTACTAAAAATGCTTTGAAGAAAGATCATTTCAGACATAAAAATAAAACAATCTTACTTTTAATTTTAATCAATATTGAAGTGTTTCTTTTGACCAACCAAGAAAAAGAAGGTTTCCCTGTTCTGTCCGGGAAAATTTAGGTTTTCCAAAGCAGTTTTTAGTCTCATGATAAATTTAACATTATAATTTTCCAGTTTGCGCCAAATAACTCCAATAACAAAATTATTTAGTAAATTTTATTTTTGTTACTATTTCGATTCGAAATTGTTAAACAGAAAATTAATATTTAAAAATTATTTCAATATATTACTGTTAGATACTAATAAATTTCGACCATAGACTTAAACAGTAATTGTATCAAATAGATTTAAAAATTAGATCAAATTATTAAAATTTGAAAACTATTGACTAAAGTTATGCGACAGTTGGTAACATATGTCATTTAGGTGACAGATGTATGACCGTCTGCTGTTATTGTTGCCAACCTATAATAAATATATTTATTAATCAGAGGCTACCAACCTCTCAGATTCGCCTAAAGCATAGTCCACACCAGCAGGGTTATTCAAGGAACTATAAAACAGGATATAAGTTTAGTATTAAACATATAGTCCAGCCAGATTCCACTATTCTAAGAACGAATCCGACTATAAATTTAATCGGCTACAAGTAGAGTACTAGAAAAGTAGTCTGTGGGATTTGGCAACGTTGTTTTCTACAGGGACCCGGACCGAAATGAAATTGACGGTTCGGTTCGGTTCCGGTTCTTGTCACATTAAAAAAAATCCGGCCCGGTACGGTTCCGGTTCTCAAAAAAAAATTTCGGTTCGGTTCGGTCCGGTTCTAGCAATTTTTTTTCGGTTCGGTTCAGTTATTTCGGTTCAATTGATATTTTATAGTAGGTATACAGGGTTATTCATTATAAATTACCCACCTGCTCTTAATATCGTTATTGCAAATTGAAAAAAAAAGATTCAAATAAAAGTTGTGTGGTTATAACTGTTTTTTGTTAAAATGCTATCAAATGTACAGTAGCGTGCAGATTTTCGGGGATATAAATTTTTTTTTTAAACGGGATACCTTGTATATTTTTACATTTTTATAATCTTCTCAACGAGCTGATTTCAACGATGAATCACACTTGATGTCTAATCTGGATAATAAAGACACTATTATTCTTTGATAAAGATCTACAGCCACCTGCAAAATTAGGTAGAGCTATTGGGCGGAAAGTGCTCCACATTGTGCTCATGCGTTGTTAATGTTGGATTATGTTTTTTCTGATTATTTAGAATAAAAATAAAAAAACAAAACTACTATCGGAATCTAACTGGGGTTAAACATTAATAAAAAATTTCATTTATTTTTGCATTTACTACTCCAAAAAATTTTTTTTTATGGAGCACTTTCCTCCCAATAGCTCCCTCCTCCTGAAAAATCCTTTCAAAATTTTGACGTACCTACCTTCACTTTATTCACCTTTTTTCAGCTGTGTGGTTTTATTATTCAGCTACTTTCAGTCATAAAAACTATGGGGTTCAGCAAGTCTTACTAGTCACGTGAATCAGCTATTCCAGCCAACAAAAAAGCATATGAAAAAGGCACAAGAACCGAAAAAAAACCGAAAAAACCGAAAAAAATCATTTTTATTTCGGTTCGGGACGGTCCGGTTCATAAAAAATATTTTTAATAAAATTTCGGTTCGGTTCGGTTCCGGTCCATCTAAAACATTTCGGTTCCGGTCCGGTTTTCGCTTAATAACGGTTCGGTCCGGGTCCCTGGTTTTCTATGAACAAAAATAAGATGAAGAGTTTACTTATTATTTTTAGGCTGACTTCTTTACTAGATTTTTGTGGTTTATTTCTGATTTCTTTACCAAAGTTTAGTGGTTTGTTTATTTAATTTACTTTATTTGGTGTATTTTTATAATTTAATATTAATTATCAGAAAATAAATATCACACAACAGATTTGGTCAAGTTTGTGTAGCGCAAATAATAAATAATGTGACAGCAGCAAAGTTAGAACTCTTTCACCCTAGCTTAATCTAATATATAAATTAAATCTGTCAACACCGCTTTCAGAGGTTAGGAATGGAATGAGTTCTAGTGTAAACATATAGGGTTTATGTTGGATAAAACTTCTACATGCTACATCTACTCTTCCATATCTCTGAACTCGACCGATATCACCGGCAACGTTGTAATTTGCGCATGAGCATATCTCAGATTTAGGAATTTTTCGTGTGTAACCCGGTTAAACCAGTGGTTATTAAAATCAATCCCCATTCTTTTCTGTGACATCACTCCCACTACACACACACACACCTCAATGACCCCGAGCCAAGGGGATATTGTACCTAATCAGCACTTGATCCCCAAGTCCCCTGCCGTCCACCCCCAGGTTCTCCCCCCGACTTGCCCGCTATTGTGAGCATATCGTGGGGTCGCTTTAAAGGACCGTGGTCCCCTGGTCGTCATTGACATCACCGCTTACCTTCACTGTATTCCACCCCAATGGGCATTGGTGGATTCCTAGTGCATCTTCCATTTGGTTAGGAGACGACCTAAGCCTCTACCTCCTTTTGTCTTCTGTTGTAGTCCTGTCTCTTGTGTGTGCTTTGTCAGTCTGTTGGTCCTGTCATCTCTAAGTAGGATAACTTCTACCTAAAACATAATTAAAGAATTAATTTTGCATAGATCAAGTTATGCTACTCCGTTTACTGTCGATTTCTGAAATAAAAGATTTTTTTGGTGGGGCAAGCCCCTTTTTTGTATTTTTTTGTTTTTTTTTTTGGTGGACAACGGTCCATCTTTGTTTTTTTTTTTTTTGTTTTTTTTTGTGGACTACGTCCGGATTTTTGGGTTTTTTTTTTTTATTTTTTTTTGGTGGACAGAGTCCTTTTGTTGGGTTTTTGCCTAAAAAAGAAATCGATTAGTATATATGTTGTTTAAGAATAAAATTGTCCCCTTGTTAATTATCAGTAAAAATCAGACTTTTACTGCGCTCGCGCGAGTTGCCTCTTAGGGCGTGCGTGTTTGCCGTGATCATTGGCGTCATAATCGATCAGTTCCCTTAACTGAAGGTTTGGGTGTGTCCTTAGCTCGCCGAATATCCGCTCTGCTCGGTTGTTCAGTGTATCTAAAACCCTGGTGGATTTTAAATCTCTGAATATCCAACGGTTGGCAACATACCATGGTAGGTTTGCTGCTTCCCGTAAACAGATATTTTGCTGACTTTGGATTTTATTTCTATTTGTTTCACATGTTTGTCCCCACGCAAGGGACGCGTAAGTAGCAAGTGGAATAATTATGGAGTTTATCAGTCTCATTTTGGTTTTAATTGTTAATTTACTCCTTCTACCTATAAGAGGTTGAAGGCGAGCTCTCGCTTGTCTGGTTTTACTGATAATTGTTTTTACGTGCTCTGTGAACGTTAGACCTTTATCGAGCGTTACCCCCAGGTATTTTACTTTTGTTTGCCAAGCTATATTTGTATTTAGTATTTCCAGACGTCCGTCTGGGTAATTTCTTCTCTTAGTGAAGTATATAGCTTGGGATTTATCTGCGTTTATTGCTATTTTCCACTTTACAAACCAATCTTCTAGATCGTCCAGGTGTTCTTGGAGGTGTTCTCTTACTAGGTGAGGCCTTAAGCTTCTAGTCGCGATAGTCGTGTCATCTGCATACAAGCTGAGCATTGTATGTGGAGATCTGGGGATGTCAGAGGTGTAGATGGTATAGAGTTGGGGGGAAAGGACTGCTCCTTGGGGAACTCCTGCTTCAAGGACTCCATAATCAGATAGGACGTGTCCCATTTTGATTCTGAAGCATCTATCCGACAGAAAGGAATGGATGAGGAGGATAATGGGTTTGGTATAACCGATCTCAATCATTTTATATATTAGGCCCTCGTGCCAGACTCTATCGAATGCTTTTGAGACATCTAAAAACACAGCTCCTGTGGATTGTCTGATGTTGTAGCCCTGGGTTACGTATTCAACCAATCTCAGGACCTGTGTTTCAGTAGAGTGTTCTGCTCTGAAGCCGAATTGCTCATCTGGTATGACATTTAATGCAACTGTCTCTTCTAAGAGACGTCTTAAAATGATTCTTTCTGCGATTTTACTCATGGCCGGTAATAGACTGATTGGTCTGTAATTTTGTGGAAAACTGTGGTTTTTACCAGGTTTAGGCACCATGATGACGTCCGCTTTTTTCCATCTTTTTGGAAAGTATCTAAATCTTAATATTGCATTGATTATAGTAGTCAGATGAACTATAACTTTCTGTGGAAAGTGTTTAATGACTCTATTTGAAATTTGGTCGCATCCTGGTGCCTTTTTTGCTGATAGGAACTTGATTATATCCTGTACCTCTTCTGGTGAGGTATGGGATATGGCCAAGTTTGTTGGAACGCTTAAGTAATTTTGGACAGTTTCCTCAACCTGATCAATAAAGTCCTCATCCTCATCGTCGTGCCTGTTTAGCATGCATTCTCTCTCCATAGTTAGTTTGAAAGCGTCCGCCTTTTCCTGTGCGGTATACGCTAGGCCATTCTCGACGTGTAACGTTGGGACTGGTTTCCTGTCCTGCCTCAGAATTTTTGAGAGGTTCCAAAGGGCTGCTTCTTGGGGATCAAGTTCGTTGATCCATTTGTTCCAATTTGCTTCTCTATGTTTGGTGAGTTCTCTGGAGACTTGTTCACGAAGTCGAGTAGCTGTCCTTTTATCTTCTGGGTCTCTGGTACGTTTTGCTCTTCTTTGAGCTCGATTTTTATTTTGAATAAGGGTCTTTAGGTCATTGCTAATCTCAGCATAAATTCCTTTTCTTTCGCTGCGCTTCGTTTTCGTAGTGCGCTCGATCGTTCTATGAACGGCGCCTTCAAATCTCAGGATTTCTTCCTCTATTTCCTCAGTACTTTCAATCCGAGGTGCTGGGCCTAGTTCCGGTCCTATGCCTCGTCTAAAGGCAAGCCAGTTGGTCCTTTTGGATATGTAAGTGTGGAAAACTTGTTCTCCTTGTCCCACTTCCATGAGGACTGGAAGGTGTCCTTCACCTGCTTCGTGCAGGGTAGAAATTTCATATGGGAAATTCGTGTCCTTCACTATTGCGATATCCAGTACATCAGGTCTTAGGTTTAGGTTTCCTGGGTAATGTGTAGGCGTCGTTGGTGCGATTATGTGGCAACCTGGGTAATTTTGCATAAAGTTTAGCAATTGTCGACCTTTGGTATTTTCCTGAAAGCTATTCCACACTCGTGATTTAGCATTCAGGTCCCCTATTAAGATTGTATTTTCCTCTTGGAGGAGTTCTTCAAGCTCAAGGAAGTTAATACGTTCGTTCGGTCTAACGTACACAGATGCAATTTTAATATATCCATAACTGGTTTTAACCTTTATGATTGTTGCTTCTAGAGTGGTGAATCCCACTGGTGTATTAATATTAAAATGTTCAATGCAATTTTTTATCATAATTGCAGTTCCCCCAGAATTTGGCCTAAATTTATTACTGTATATATTATACCCTTTTAATTTAAATTTATCCTCCTCCCCTAAAAGAGTTTCCTGAAGGGCTATGATATCTAGACCCACCCTTTCAATAACCTCAAATAGGTTATTTTTATGTTTTTTAATACCTCCTGGATTCCAGGAGATTATCTTTAAAAAATCAGGAACTTTTAAATTTAGTTCTGTGATTTTTTAGATATTTTTTTAATTTTTGAAAATTTCAACAATTTAGGTTAAAACCAGTTATCACATTTTATAAAGCCAAAATGTGTGCGGTGAGGGACTGGAGCAGGCCCATAATCTGGCTTTTGTCCATCTGACTGAACAAAAGCTGTGGAGCTGAAGGCTGTGGTCTTGCAGCTGAAGGCTGTTGTGCTGAAGGCCTATTGCCCGTTTGCTGTGCTGAGGGCACTGGATCAGGGGCTGAAGGCCTTTTTGTTACATTTGCGTAACTTTTAATTTGAGTCCTAGGCATGTTTGGACATCCTCTGTAATTGGCGGGATGATCGCCATTGCAGTTAGCACAAGTTGCTTTTGCTTTCCTTGGTCTTGGGCAGTCTGCTGCTCTATGTCCTTCACCGCACCTAACGCATTTAGGATTTATAAAACAGCTCGATTGAGCATGATGAAAACCTTGGCATTGGTAGCATTGGGTTGCCATATTGTTCTTTCTTTTATTTTCAACTGACACTACTAGTGATGTGCAGCGGTTAATTTTTAAAATTTTATCTTTGTCCTCGTGACGGACATCAATTAAAAATAATGAAAGAGGTTTTTTGTCCCTCCTAGACGTCATGGCAGAGATATTTAGGATATCAATGCCTTGGTCTTTCAAGTCCTCTCGTATTTCCTCCAAAGGAGTGTTGTGAGGCAAGCCTCTCATCACTACTTTGGGGGTTTTGTCTTCTGCCATCTCAAAGACAACCCAATTGATACCATTGTCAATATTTTTCATTTGGCAAAAGTATTTGGCCATCCTTCTATGGTCATCCGCTGTTTTTGGATGAATGCGAAGGCTTTGTTTGTTTTTAGAGAGGATAGCGTCTCCATATTCAATTTTATTAGATTTTAGTCCCGCTTTGAGACGGTTCCAAAATTCTACTGATTTTAGAATAATTGGGGCAATTTTTTTGTAAGTAACGGGAGGGGCTACAGCGTCTCCGGCGTCTGTTGACGTCGAAGGGGCGTCAAAATCGCGGCGTTCCTTTGGATATGTAAAATTATTAGTGTTATTTTTAACACTAATAATTTCATTATTTTTATTTATAATATTATTTTCAATCGATTTATTTTTATTTAATATTTCGTTTGAAATATTTAAATCATCTATAATTACCTCTATGTTCGTGGAATTTCCGGTAATTTCTTTTAAATTGTCCTTTGGGTTATTTACGGCAATAAAGCTTCTATTATTAGGGCTATTTTCTCTAATAGCCGGATTTTGCTTCTTATTTTTGGAATTTGGTTTTTCCGTAAAATCTTCGTCATCAGATTTATTTTTCCTTTTTTTATATGTAATTTCTGTAAAATCTTCGAAGTCTATTAGATTTACAAAAATATTTTCTGTCTCCATGGTTTCTTCGGGTGTTTTTGGAGTTTTTCCGTTCGAAAGAGCTCGTCTTTCGGAATTCCTCTTTTTCTTTTCGGCGGAAAGTGCTCGACTTTCACGCTCTTTTTCGGCTTTTTCTTGTTTTTCTGTCATTTTTTCCACTCTAGCTAGTAGAATATTTATCTGTTGGTTTAATGCACAGATTTGGCTTGTTAATCCTGTAATTTGTTTATTTAAATTACTGTTTTCATTTCTTTGCTGTTTTAATTCCTCAAACAGCTCTGTGTTTTTCTTTTCTAGAAGTTTCTTGGCTTCTAGCTCTTCTCTTCTTTCCTCTGCTCTTTTTTTCGCTTTTTTGTCCTTTTCCTCTTGTGTTAAAAGGCCTGTAGTGGGCATTTTTCTTCCGCTACTTTGCGCCATTTCAATATTTTCACTAAACTTGCGTGTCACTATAGTCACTTTTTTTTTTGAAGGAGAAGCCGTTTTTTTTGACTACTGTAGCCCTTCTGTATGGGGTTCCCCCAAAGCGGGGGAACGGGAGATCTTTTTGTTAAACTTTGAGATTTTTTTTTTAATAATAAACACTCGTACTTACCCCTGTTTCAGCCGTTTTGTTGATTATCCTTTTGTTTTGTCACTATCACATCCGATTTCACTGTCACTCACGTTTTTATGTTGGCATTTGTTATGTCCATACATACACTGCACTTTTTTTTTCCGACGGAAAACGGCAATAATTTTTGCCGACGGCAACAGACACTCGCTTTTTGGCTCTCTAGGCACGTCCGCTCGCTACGGTGGTTCCCTAGGAATAATGAATCTATACTCTCCATAGGTTGAACATTTAAATATTTGTTGTTATTGCGAGAGCCGTGACTATGGATGAATTTCAATTTTTATTGTTTCCCATTTATTCTTTACTAGATGAATGTTTTTTTTGACAATACGATAATTTCGTTTTTGTTATAAGGTTGAAAACGATGCAAATATTTATTGTGTAGCTCAGTGCGCGAATAACATTACAGAATATAGTTTCCTGCGAATATTTGGATGGATCGCTATAATGAATTGGTATTTTAACGAATTAACGCTAACTATTGATTAGACTAGCTTAGATGTTTCTCGAAAATAATTATTGTGTTTTTACGATTACTATAAAAAGCTGGGATTCTCAAATGAAGTGTTTTGCATTGGAGGGTTAAAAAATACCGTTCAAAATAAGGGTAACTGTCTCAATGTCGGTTTCAATTATATTGTCATTTCCCATATGATTGATGATCAGCCTGACAATTTCTATTATTTCCACACAAGTGCTAAAACTTAAGAAACGCAGGAAAGAAAAATAATAATATACAAAAAACTGACACAAATTAGGTTAAGAATGTCAATATTACCGATATTACTAACCCTCCGCCTGACCGCAGTTGATAGCGATTACAAACGGTGACAATGGATGTCATAACACCCTTCCCTCAAGTTATCTCAAGTCGCTAAAACTTAAAAATCGTAACTAGGTTGAACCGGGTTACACGCGAAAACTCCTTATTGTCGTCAGATTTTTATCCGCTTGTTCTTCTCTTTTTCTCCTTAGTGTCACTGTCATTGTCATTTTATTAACCTCAAACAATAAAATTCATAGTTCATTTCAATCATTTCGTACAATTATATGTGATTATTGTGATTTCTGTAGTTTTTTTTCTAAAAATGGATCAAATATCATGTCCTAATTGTTTAAAAGTATATTCATCGCAAGGAAATTTAAATAGACACCGTGAAGAAGTTCATTCTTTGAATAGAGTTAGAATTGAACATGAAATAGACCTATACAAGTCTAAATGTTTGGAAGGATGCAATATTTCTTTTGTAAATCTTAGCCAACTTCGAGAACATTTATATCACGTTCATGATATACCGAGTTTTGTATACGAGGAGACCTTCAAAAATTATGATGGTACATATCAGAAAATTATTGTATTTTCTTACTTGTAGCTAAAATTTATGGTAAATTGTTTTTTAGTATTGTAAAATATAAACTAGAGGTATCACTTTTTTTTAGAATTTGTTGCATGGTTAAATGAAGAAGAAACTAGAAGCCAGTATATTAAACAAAATGGACCAAAACGATCCTTAAACGATTCTGAACTTATGTATTATAATTGCAGGAGATCAGGTATGTAAAAGAATGTATTTAAAATAAATATGCTAAAAAATGATTTTTTTTAGGTTCTGCGCCAACCATTAAGGAAACTCGAAAAAGACGTATGAAAAGCCAAGGTTCCTGCAAAATGAACAGCCATTGTACTAGCCAAATTATTCTTAGCAGAAATATAGAGACAGATGTTTGTGAAGTAAAATATTATATGGGACATTATGGTCATGATATGAATGTACACCATTTCAAACTTTCAAAACCCATTAAGGACAATATTGCTTCTAAATTGATACTAGGAATGCCAAAATCAGAGTAATTATTTATGTTTTATTAATAATTGTTTTTCTACAAACACTATTAACCTTTTCGGGACGGCAGCGATAATTACGATCGGTGCCTGCCAGACGGCTGCGGACAGTGTTACGACCCCGGTTGCTTCCCGTCCTTACGCGCCATAATTTACGTTATAGAGAATGTTAAAATAATATTGAATTAAGGATTAGTTTTCATTATTTCTTAAAAATAAATTACTGAATATTACTAAAATGCAAAACTTGAATTCATCTTAAAGTAAAAAAATAAGTAAAACAAAAAAAATTCAATATCAAATAAATAAAATGTCACATCAAAAGTATTAAAATGAAAAAACTCTTATGACATAAAAAGATAACATAATCAACAAATTAAGGTGAATAAAAAATACAGATGAATATTGGTAACAAAAACTGTAAAAATCAGAATTTAATCCTTCATCTTTATCATCACTACACATTAAAATTTCATACAGTTCATCTTCTGTGTAACAATAATCTTTACGGATTTGCCGAGACATTTCTACAACAAGCGTTTTTCACCCACTAAAATAATATTGTATATAGATTGTCCAACAACTAAAACGACACCTCCAACGTCCCCTTTGTTGTTTTGTTCCCCACTTCTCAAATTTTTAACCAAGCGGTCGGTTTAGTAGTTGGACAAAGTTTACTGACCATTGAATGCGTTTGTCGTGAACGGCCATCTAAGAATAAAGAAAGATAGATGATGAATCATCTAATGAGTGCTAAATTCGGGCGGTATTGGTCGTACTAAAACCCCTCCACTATCAAATTGCGATCGTTTCTCGTCCTAAACTATGCCTCCACGCCATCTAAGAATAAAGAAAGATAGATGATAAATCATCTAATGAGTGCTAAATTCGGGCGGTATTGGTCGTACTAAAACCTCCACTATCAAACTGCGATCGTTTCCCGTCCTAAACTATGCCTCCACGCTTTCAACTCGAGTCGTTTCCCGGCTGACGGGTACGAAAAATTTATGCAAATCCAGTCGTTTTCCGTCCTGAAAGGGTTAAAAGTAAGTAGGGTGAAGTCACCAGTAATCGGACAGTTAAGAGAAACATGGATTTATAAATTGTGTCATAAAATGATTTTTCAAGAAAATATCAAAAGTGAATATTTGTTATTTAACTTGTAGTCTTTTCTAGTGGCTGAGTGAAAACAGAAATTTTCATCTTTAACGGTTATTTTAAAAACAATTTTTTTGTTTTAAATATGCATGTTTCCTAGTGACTGGACATCGTTCTCTGGTAGTCGACTGACCCCATACTAGTTGTCGGACAGGGCAGGCCTTATTTCAAACAGAACCGTAATAAAAATAAATGCCACACAGCCATAATTATGTAGTTTACGTTTTACCTATATATCTATGGGTTTACGTATACAAAAATTTTAGGAGGACAATCTTGGACTAACGATGAATAAACGAATGCACGAAAAAAAAATTCAAAATTCAAAAAAGGGTGTGCCAACTTCACAATATCACAATTTTTTAAAAGTTATATAATTAATTATAATTAACCGGTGGGTGGACAAACAAAACTAATTGGTGGACAAACGTGGACAAACAAAGAACCTGAGCGGTTGAATTTTTTTTTGCAATTTATGGGTGCCGAGATCAAAATTTGCAAAAAAAAGTTTTTGGGCCACCATTTTGAAACGAAGGGTGGACAAACGAAAATAATTAGTGGACAATCTGTGGACAAACGAATGCACACAAATCTTTGGGAAATTCGCAAAAGTGGGTGCCAACTTCACTTAACTAATTAACGGAAATGTGATTAATTGTATATTTAGCAAGATATCAGGGTACAGGATATCAGTTTACTTTTTTTACAGACATTTTTCTTTAATATTTTCTGTTCCTCTTATATAACTTATCTACAAATTTTCATTTAGTCAACTAATTTTTTAAACTAAAATATGCTATCGCTTGTACTATAAGCACTATCAAGATATTTCAAAGTGAAATGTTAAAAATTCTTTTCACCCTAATGCCATTTAGAACAGGGTCCATTTTCAATATTCAAAGGTGGGATTTTACAAGTGCTATCAAATAATCAGCTACTACCAATCTCATCATCAGTATTATAGCTATTTTTTTCGCATACATTACTTCATCTTCGAAAAACCTTTTACATGGTCGACCATGATATACAACTTTCTGTCTTGGAGATATGAGCTTCAGAGGTTTACCATTGAATTTGTTTTATGCAAAACTGCCAACAATAATCTACATTCTCTGACTGTTCTAATTGGCAGCACATGCATCAGTATCGGATTTGCACTACTCATTCAAATATCCAAACAGTCCTTAACACACCAGGTGTATACTATATTGTGATAAAACAGAATCAGCAGATAACAAAGAATTATTCTTGTCTCAGATGCATTAAAGATTTTCATTATCAAGGTTTTCAAAAGACTAATTAAAGTATTATATTTAAAGTAGTTCATTCAGTTTATACCTAAAAACTGATATTACTCTCAATATTTTCTTTTAAATATGTGGTTATTTTTAAGTTATGAAAAGTTTATTTTTCTTTTTTTACCATCTCTTATTATTTTAATTATACTTACAGCTCAGAACACATACAATATTGTGATAAGTGTTTTTTATTACTGAAATAAATATTTTAGGAAGTCTTCTTTCAAGTTTGAGAGAAGTCTATGAAATGAAATTAAAATTTATTATTGGTGTTTGTAGAAAAAATATAATTAGATACATATGATAAAGGTGATTTTATTTTGTTTGTGAAGTTGCTCAACTTGCTACTTACAAAACAAAATTCCACATTTAATACTTATTGTATCATTAACTATTTTTTCAGAATTTTGGATGAAATAAAAAAAAATGCATCTCCGGATCGCGCAAAGAGATCGGCTATAATAACAAGGAGAGATCTAACCAATATTGAGGCATCTTTAAATTTGATAGGTAAAGATGAAGATAAAGCTGAAGTCGAAGATATAAAAAGATTAGATATAGTAAAAAGGAGAAATCTAGACAATATTGATGCATCACAAAATTTTATTGATAGAGATGAAGTTGAAGAAGGAGAAGGGGAAGAAGAAGTAGAAGAGGAAGAAGAAGGACAACAGGAAGAAGACGTAGAAGAGGAAGAAGAAATAGAAGAGGAAGAAGAAGTAGAAGAGGAAGAAATAAAAGAGGAAGAAGAAGAAGAAGAGGAGTCTAACAAAAAATCAGATTTAATCAATGAACTGGAAGTACGAGCACTTAATTTAATAGAAAATGTAAAAAGTAATGATTATTCAATAGAGCAATTAGAATTAATGGTTCATTTGATAAAAGAAGCTGAAGATTTCTCAACTTTTTAAAAAAATGCTAATTGTTTTAATTTTGTATTAAGTTTAAAAATCAGATTATTATAATTCTAATGAATATTTTATTAAATACATACACATTTTTCGATTTTCTTTCATTTTTATGAAATTTGGATATGCTATCCCGAAATAAATTAAAATTCTTGATAGTCTTGTTTCCTTAATGTACCTACCTACTGCATTATCTGTGGTCCAATCGCATGATGTGTTTTAAAAAATGCCTTGGCTAGAAGTTTTTAAGCAGTTTTCTTCTATACTCCAGTCACTGAACAAAAATTGGGTTCACCTCCGAAATCTTTATAACGCATCGATTTTTCTGAAAAGTTATATATGTGCGACATGTGCTTTTTATTTTTAAGGGGTATTAAAAAATTGAAAAAATGGATTTGAGTGTTTTATACACTGTAATTGTTTAAATTTATCAAATATTAATTTCTTTTTACAATCTGACTATCCTTAAAAACTATCCCTATAACGAAATTAACAAAAAAAATTTAACAGCTTTGAATTATTTGAAGTGGAAAACCACCGGAATTCTCTAAAATTTCCTCGGGTAACATCGGCCGTCTTGGAAAACGCGTTTTCCTTTCTATCTCCGGTCCTATCGGTCCGATTTTCTTTTTGGGATAGTGGGAAAAACGATTTCCCACCATATTCGTCAAACATTTATATTATTTATTAACAGTTACCGACTTCCTTAATCATTTTATTGAAAAATGCTTCGAATAAAAGTGTTCAGTTGCATTTTACTTTTTTCTTATTATAGCTACAGGAAATGTTTCTTAAATGAATATGGTGGGAAATCGTGTTCCCCACAATCCTTAAAAAAAGAAAATCGGACCAATGGGACCGAAGGTAGAGAGGAAAACGCGTTTTTCAATATGGCCGATGTTACTGTTACGTTTTTTTCCTGTGCCACCCTATATTTTCATTCTTCGCAGTATATATCCCCCTTCTTAATTTCCTCGTGTCATGTCCCTTCTTAACTTATCCTGATTTCCATCTCCTTTTGACACTCACTATAAAATATCTTTCCCATGCTAAAAATTCTTTTACCTCATCAGTCAGAAGAATCAACTTCTAATAGTCTATTCGCTGGGTGCGGCATGATAGGGAAAACTTAACGATCGCAGCGCTCGTAGTGGTCAAAATTTTGTGAAATAATGCTCATGTCATAAGTAAACACGTCAAAATTAAATATAAAAATGGTTCATAATAGTTGTGTTGTTAATTGCAAAAATACAGGGGGAAATAACACGTGCAAATTTTACACAATTTCAAGAGCTAGTTGGAAATTAGAGAAAAAAAGAAATGGATAAATGCAGTTAGGAGAAAAAAGTAAGTAATGTATAACCTAATCCTGTAGTATGCTTACTTAGACGAATGTGTGTTTTATTCAACAATTATTCGATGTGATTAAATAACTTTTGCCACTATGTCTCAATTCTTTCACATCTCTAACGTGACCAGCCGGTACAAGTTGCTTCTCTTTGTCCATCGTTTGGGGTTGACATGATATTTGATGAATAATTGACTCAAATCCGGTTTGAATAATTACATTCATCATCGCCTAAAAATTATTTAAAAAGAAAGTATAATAAATTATTGAAATAGCAGATATTCATAAATTTTTATTATTCTAGCTGTCATGTATTATTTGTTTGGATGTCACTGATTAATCTGACACAATAATAAAATAAGAATCATAAGATTTATATTTATTTACATGTTTTATTCTTTACATGTTTTATACACAACTTACATATTTCTCCCAATTGTCGAGCATGATTTTATGCAACCATCAGATGGCGTTTTAGTAGTACTTTATTATTTCATAATTTCTCGGTGAATTGTGAATTGTCGATGCGGTGAATTGCTGGTGCGGTGAATTGATATTCGGTCAATTGCAGTCGGTGAATTACAGTGGGTGAATTGCTAGGCGGTGAATGGTCCGGATACCAGTGCCGACATGCGCTTCCAGCCGGGGGTTGAATGCTACCTTTCGGAGGGTGCACACTCTAAAATTCGATAGACTTAATTTTAAGCAAGAAATGTAGGATAACGTTTTTTTTTGATAACCCAATACTTTTCGAGTTAATCGTGATTGAAAATGTCGAAAGAAAACCATGTTTTTTAACAGGTTTTCGCGAATGACTAAAAAAACCTTACAATTTATGAAAAAGCTCATTCTTATCAAAAATGAAGCTTATGAAAAAACAAAGAAATTTGGTCTTTTTCTTTATTATTTTAGACGCAATAAAAAGCGATTTTTTCTTAATTTTTTATAAAATTCGAAGATATAAACGTTAAATAATGGAAAACGAGAAATTTTTCTGGGAAAACGTTTTTTAAAATACTCAAACAGGCCTTTAAATGAGTAGTAGTAAAAGTCTGTAGAACAAAAATGTAGAGAGTTACGAAGAAAATAAGATGGGTCGCTCGAATTTATGAAGAAAAGTTTTAATGGTTTAGAAAGCATAGATTTTGAAAAAAATCGATTCAAAAAATAACTTTTTTTCAAAATAACTTTAAAAATAATGAACAAAAATGAAATGATATATGGCCATTCAAAAGTTTACCTTTTCCGAGCCTTTCAAACTCAAAACTCTCTAAAAGTAAGGGTCTAAAAAGACTGAAATATACATGATCTTAGCTCATGAAATTCCTACAACATGGTTTTCGTAAGGATGAAATAGCTCAAAAGAAAACGAAATAAATTTTTTGAGATTATGGAGCACAATTTATTTTAAATTTTGGAGTATTCATTCTTTTACCCATGTTCTGTACATGTAATACACTAGTGACACACCAATAAACACACGCAGTAAAAGATAGAAAAGAACGGAACTTTTTAAATACCGGAGTATAGGAAGTAGGGGCTCACAGTACGTGATGGACACCTTCTAACGGACTACTATATTTATTTCATTTATACATAAAACTCAGTAGTTTGCAAGGGTTGGTTATTAAGGGTAAGTCTCAGATCTTATACAACAGGCTCTGGCCATCGTGAAGAGGTGGTGCCTCAAGGAAGACCTTAAAGTCAATCCTGGCCAAAGTAAACTAATTCTTTTCACGAAAAAGAATAAGCTGGACAACCTCAGATTACCAAAGGTCTTCAACATGATACAAATAAAACAGGGGACGACGAAGTATCTAGGTATAACCCTATAGATGCAAAACTATCCTGGAATGAGCACTTACAAAAAACCATAAAAAAGGGAAAATGGCACTAATGACTACCAAAAGAGCAGTGGGCACCAAATGGGGACTAAATTCACGCCCAGTACACCGACTGTACACTGCTGTGGTAAGACTCATGATAACATACGGCTCTTTGATTTGGTGGTCTAAAGTAAATCAAAACAGGCCTATACTGGAGCTTTCTATACTCAAAAGATCAGCCTACATTTGTATTACAGATGCCATGAGGAGGGCTCCAATTGCGGTTATGGAATGATACCAAAAAATAACTTCACGAAACCATTCAACATTCAGTTAACATATAGAGGTAAAGACACATCTAACTGTCGGGAGGGAAAACTGATATGGTATGCTGATGGATCCAAAACTGACAGTGAAACAGGTGCTGTAATATATGGCGATAAACATACACGAAAAAACTAAATCTCACTGAAGAACTACTTATTAGTATTCCGAGTAAAAGTACATGCCATAGAGTAATATGTCTGAGAGGGAAGTTTGAAAGGGGCTATAGAGGGAAAATAATCCTTATATTTACTCTGATAGTCAGGCAGCCCTATAAGCACTAGCATGAAAAAAATCAGATCGAAACTGGTCTGGAATCTCTCTACAAACCCTACTTATTCTGGCAAACCAAAACAAGGTAACACTTAAATGAGTTCCTGGACACAAGGAGTAACAGGCAACGAGGAAGCAGAAGCTGTGGCAGCGACCAAATTTACTGGCCCCGAGACGGTATTTGGCATTCCAAAATTATCAGTACGACTCTGGCTTACTAGATGGACTGCTAGAGAACATCACTCAAGCTGGAATCTCGTGTCGAGTCAAAAAAAAATCTGATGTGGCCAGCACATGACCTCTCGCCATTGTTGAATCAAAAATTTACAGGTTGACAAAAAAAAGTATGAAAAAAATTATATTTTTGTAAATCTGGCAACAATGGCAAAAGTTTCGAAAATTTTAATGAGATGAAAATAAACTATAGGGTATACAAAATATATGTGTAAAACTTTATTGCCGTTTTGTATAATAATGGCGTCATCACCCATAGCAACTGCCACTTCCGGTTGTGCGATTGGCACCAAAATCTAATCAGATCTAATCTAGGGTATTAGAATCCTGTATGCAAAATTTCAAATTTTTTTATTCAGTAGTTTTTGAGTTATCGTTACTACAACATCCATCCAAACACACACAAACACTAATACACACACACACAGACATCATCGCGAAAATATTAAAATCGTATTCTAGGGACCCCAAAACGTGTTTATCAATTGAAAACTCACTACCCAATTTTTAGCATGATTCCTATACCTCTCTTATCTGAAGGGCGAGAGGTAAAAACAGTAAATTCATGGTAAAAAAACCATCAAAAGCACTGAGTTAATCTTCAGTTAAGCAGAAATCAAATAAGGCATGCTACTGGACTAATAACTGCGGACATTGCCACCTTAGGGAACACCTACACAAAATGGGCATCTATCTATCTATAGATTTATGTAATGAGGAGAAAACAGCCTCCCACATTATACTACTCTCAAGTACTCATACGCTGGAGGCACATCCTCCTGGGGCAGAAAACTCACAGGAGGCTTGTCCCAGAGAAAATTTGGTGAAGAAGCTGCTAAACCTGATAAAGGTAACAAACCTTTTCACCTGATAACGACACTGTAATTAGCATAATATAAGTCTTAAGACTGCAGCATTGAGCCAGTAACATGGATTAAATCAATCAATGAATTAATGGTGAAAACGTTTAATTATATGATTAATAGTAAACGGGTTTTTTTCTCATTTTAGATGTAAGGGATAATTTTTAAACGTTAAAAATTTGCAATAAATAATAAATTATATCTTTAACAGTATGATAAATTATGAGCTACACCCCTAATATAGTCAATTATGTTGATTGTTTCTCAATCTCTGAGCGTAATCTCTATATTTTTTTAGATGGTTGAGGAAACGTTCAGTGATTGGATTACTAGACAAACAAAGACAAATACATTTTTAGACTTTCTTTTTCATATTATAAAAGTCAAATTCTAATTAAATCTGTCATTTTTTAGTGAAAGTATAAACGACATTTTATATAATTTAAAAATATTTTACCTTTGATAAAATATTAGAATTTTCTGGTATATTGTTAAAATTGCTACCTGTTATTGGACAAAATGATGAGAGGTCAAGAATATTCATTTTACGATAAAGGTAAGAAATAAAATTTTCTGTTCGAAATTTCGCTATTTAATAGATAACCAAATTAAACTTATTTTTTTTTAAAATCTGGATTTCTTAGGCCAAACAAAAAATCGACTAATTGTTGAACTAAAATATTGGCATAATTATATTTTAGGGGGTGATGCGAGCAAAAAAAAGCGAGAGAAAAGAACATTTTTAGCAGCTGATTCAGAAATCGATATCGAATTCCTGGAATTAGATATCAGAAAATTTTGTCCGAAGAGAATTTTCGATATCATCGTAATAAATGAAGTCGATTTTGAGGCTCAAGAGGCAATGAACGCAATAATTAACAGCGGTAGGAAATATGAAGATGTTTCGTGTGTTACTTTTATCAAATATTCTGAAGTTATTCTGTTACTTGATCGATTCGATTATAGCATATTGCCAGATTCAATCAGAACGATGGTAGAACAGGTACAACTGTTTTCTTTGAAATTATATTTTTTTGAACTATGCCATGCCTCAAAACCTTATTGTTATTGATTAAATGATTTAAACTCCCTGAAAAAATATGTTAAATCAGGGGTATGCCATTGACGTGACATAACTCATGTTCAAATATAAATAACAACGAAGTTCCGACCATAGTTAAACCTCGTAAAGCGACTCTCGATTGGCGCCAAAGTTCGCGTTTTTTCTTCGTGCAGGCATCTTTGCCATCTTCTCTGTACTAATCATATTCTCTCCAATGGTGTGACCGACCACAATCACATGATTTTAGTTGACACTTGACAGTCAGCTGTTGTGTATTTGTATTATTTTCATAAGTGTATATTTATTAATATTAATGAATTGAAATATAATGCAGAACACTGTTGCGTGATTCTGCCCCTCAGTGTATATTGATTAATATTGTTTAATTGAATTGGTATTTAAATAATTAATACTTATTATGTTCTTATTGATTTAATAAAGTAAAATTAAAAGGAGAAAACGATATCTATACACGCGTTTAAATTATATTTGATTACGATCTGAATGAATATGATAATAATTGGTCATATGTGTCTTTTATTTATTTTCAGGAGTGTCATCTCGGACCTCATATTTTCAAAAAGAAAAATAAGTAAATAAAGATAAAAAAATATATATGTATTCACAGTTATTACGTTGTTAAATTAAATGTTTATAATTTCAATTTCTTAATTATCTTTATCAATTATCGTTTGGGCCAGTCTTTACATTTGTACTGAATTTTAAATTATAAAGACGATTTCATGCTATAAATGGAGTAGTTTCAATATTATAGATAATTAAAAATCGAATTTTTTTAACTTTAAATTTTAAGTTTGATAATCTTTTATTTTGATTTTACTCGAGGTTCTTGAAGAAACAAAGCTCTACCTTAGCGTGGTGAAACCAGAAAGAATTCCAATACTCAAAATGGCCGTTCTAGTAAAAATAAAATTAATAGAAATGATGATTCGCCATTACAAAAGAGAACTAGACAGAATGGAAACAAGAAAAATTTTAACTTTAGAATTAGAATCACTAACGAAAGCAAACCAAATAGGTAAGTTTAAATTTATTTAAATATATTATAATGATCTGCCTTTTAATCATTATGTAAATTTTGAAACTATCTCAAATTTTGGGATAGTTTCTGATCTAAATAAAAAAAACCACTTTACAAAATTCTAAATACTTAATAATTTTTTTTTGTTATTATTTATGTAAATTTCCTCTTCTTCTTATCTGACTTTGTTAATCTTTTTTATAATTAATTCTACCTTCCCTATTTTTATTAATTTTTTGTGTTCTTTTTGTTTCTCTTCTTCATATAATTTTTCATAACCATTATCTCCAAAACTTTGTTTCTTCTTACTCATTTTTTTCTATGGTGCGTAATTTTCTTTATTTGAAATAAAATTTTTAAATTGTAAATGTTTATTTTTCATTTATATATAATTGCGTACATATTAAAGGATTTTTACATTCAATAAGTTTTTTCCATCTAACAAATTTCCAAATCTACCTTTCTATTTAGCAAAAGTCTAAAAATTCTTAAATCTTATGACTTTTCTTTCGTATCTTTTTTTTGTAAAACCAAAACAAATTGTTACTTGATTTCATAATACAGGGTGTTTCATTGGGAAAGTGACATACGTTAACTACAGGTAGGGGACACCTAGGCGATCTTAAAAACCCCCTACGTATATCGTCTTACTACTTTAACAACCAAGATACAGGGTGTTTTATCTATTTTGCCAATTTCTTGCATGGTTCATATCTTTCTAACCACACTGTATATTTTCATGATATTTGGCGGGCATATTTTGTTTAAAGTATCAAATCGATCGATAAATTTGCAATAAAATAAATCCAGGTCCGGATTAAAAAAAATATAATAAAATAATCCGATCCTAAAACAACACCCTGTATATCAGATTTTTCCAAAATAGATTCTGTATTTGCAAAGAGCACGAAAAAATGAATTTAGTGATATAATTTGCATTTTCGGCAAAATGTTTTTTCTTGTAAAATTTTGAGTTGGAATTCTGAAATGGTGTGAATTGTGGAAGCCCAAAATTGAAATTTTAATGTGATTGAGTTTTAATGAAGGTAAAATTTTAATGTTTTAAGTATATTTTTCAATAATTTGTGATAAATAATCGATAAAAAACATTTATCTTTAATTAACGAATAAATAATATTGAATCCACAAAAAATAAATAACTTTAATTAATGCAGAATTAGAAACATTTTAAAAAACGCCTAAAAAAATTTTCACTTTAACAATAAACACAAGAACTATACGCAACTCGAAATTTATGGATGTTTTTTTACGATTTTTTACGTTTTTTACCTTTTTTGCGATTTTTTATGATGTTTTTGATATTTCAACCCCCTCCAGGTTCACCCCCGTAGGTCGGATAAATAGTTTTATACAAATTCTATTTGAAAAATGTTAATACATAATGGTTTTACTTTGTTATCATTAATTTTTAGATTTTTTTTATAATTTTTGTTGTTTTGCATTATTATTATTTATTCGTTAATTAAAGATGAATGTTTTTTGTAGATTATTTATAGCAAATAATAAAAAAATACTTAAAATATTAAAATTTTACCAATTTAGGTTAATAAGTCTTCATTAAAACTAAATCACATTAAAAAAAATTGTTTCAGTTGTGGGCTCTCACAATTCACACCAAAATTTTACAAAAAAAATAATTTTGCCGAAAATGCAAAGTATATCACTAAATTAATTTTTTCTTGCTCTTTGCAAATACAGAATCTATTTTAGAAAAATTTGATATACAGGGTGTTGTTTTTGGATCGGAATATTTTATAATATTTTTTTTAATCCGGACCTGGATTTCTTTTATTATAAATTTAGTGATCGATTGGGTACTTTAATCAAAATATGCCCGCCAAATATCATGAATATATACAGTGTGGTTAGAAAGTTATGAACCACGCAAGAAATTGGCAAAATAGATAAAACACCCTGTATCTTTATTATTAAAGTAGTTAGACCCATTAATTATGGGGTCTTTGAGGTCGCCTAGGTGTCCTCTATCTGTGGTTAACGTATGTCACTTTCCCAATGAAACACCCTGTATATAATATATAAATTCCAGCAACCAACCTAACCGTAACGAAAATGTCGATAGGAATACCTTTAATAACAATTTTTCAAATACAATTAATAAACATAAATCCAAAATTAGATTTTTAACATTTTACTACTAATACATGAAAGACTGATCTGTACTCATCTCTAACCGAGACTAAGACTTGTCAATAGGCCAACCTCTTTTTTTTTCGGAGAGGATGAAAAATGCTTTTATGCAGACTCCCTGCTGTCTTCTGGGTTGTAGTGTGGGACTACTACCCATTAAAAACCTCTTATGTACAGTGTCGGATTAAGATAATTGTCGCCTAGGGACTGATTGTACATTTGCCCCCCCCAACAATATGGACATTCTAACCTTCAGCAACCGGTAAAATTGGATAACGCCACTGCCTACCAAATACACTCCGAAAACGCACGGGAAAGCGCCAATCAGGTCATCTCTTTGTCGGAAATCATTTTGAGCCTACTCATCACTATAAAGTTCATCAAACAGACCAACCACAACTTCAATCGTCACTTCATCTACTCTATAACAAAAACAGTAAACACCACCATCATCAAACATAACCTTGCGGTCTTGCGAATGACGTTTTGACAGTGATTAAAACAGTAGTGCCAACTGCGCATAGGAGGACCGCGAGCGCTGCCTAGCGGCGGCCCATTCCCACGATCTAGAGTAAGTTCGTCGCCTGCAACACTGCCGTCCTGGGAGTTATCGTTATCAAATGATTTTCTTATGACTATGACTTAATCATCAAAAAAAAAAAATACAACAGTGTAACACAACGATGGAAAAAAGCCATAATAGAAAAAGGAAAACAAGAAAATTTGCCGCCCCATCGAATCTGCCGTCCTGGACTGCAGCCCCCCTAAATCCGCCACTGCTTATGTAACCTGCACTTTTCCTGTACCAACATGGCCGTATCCGAGCTATGACCTGGGCTGCTCGCGCCGAAATGGTACGATAGCCATAGATCACCTGAGCAGTATCTTCCTTTGGGCTCGTGTCATTTGGTCCTCACATTTTCTCATTCTGAGGGGGTCCCTCTAGGCTGGACTAGGAGAAAAACTTTAATTTAGGATTTTAATCACTCACAGCTACATGCACAGTTTTAAAGTTTAATCCGGATTACAAAATCTAGATTAAATATTGATGGATCAATTACGATGCACCGTCTACGGATCTGTTAATCCGTACAACTGATCTGACAACATTGTAATGTTTGAAAAAGAGGAAGGAAATAGTATATAAAATTTAAAATTTTTGTTTTTAAACTAATGAATAGAAGAAGTTTTTATTATTTTTCACTCTTTTAGCGGGAAGTGAAAAATACACGTTTTTTAGCTGTTTCAGTTTCAAGTTCATTGTATTTTTGTTAAGATTTTTTGCCTATAAACAAATGAGTGAAAATAAAAGAATCGCTAATTTTACGTATGCGGCTCGTAAATAAGTAAAAGATTCTTGAAGACAAGCAGACCAATACGGTCAGTATAGACGAGAAAAATAGGATATGGAAAAAAATTAAGACTGAATTCAACAATACTGCCCCTATTATTTACCACAGAAATTCCGAACAGTTAAAACGTTTATACGTAAACAAAAAAAAAGAACTGCATAAAAAGCTTGCTGAGCAGAAAAAAGAGGCTTACTTAACAGGAGGAGGTCAGAGGTCAGAGGTCAGAGGATTTACAGCAGAGTTTGATTCTGATTCAAAAGTAGAGCCTGCCACTCGAAAATTCGCTATTCATTTGACGATGAGAGTAAAGATGCTGAAGAGCAAATTTATGAATTCAGTCCAGCTGAATTTGAATTTGAAAATAATATAAGTACAATTTGTATTTCAATAATGTAGGTATCATGAATTAACATTTTCTTAGATTATAGCAATTACTACTTTTTTAGATACTTATTGATCTTAATGTAGAGGAAAACGTAAATAAACCACATATTGTAAATAGTTCTCGTAAATGCCCTCCATCTAATTTGGATAAACCAATTCATAACAAACTAATGGTTGAACCTTCTTGTTCTACATCTGTTGAACAATGGACACCTACACAGACTACAGCAACACCAACAAATGAGCTCAAAAAAACGACTCTCAGAACTAACCGGAGAAGGCCTACTGGTGGAGTTAAGGTTTTAACATCCTCAGATGTTTGAGAGAAATACAATTGCTTATTAGATAAACGATTAAGTTTAATCGAAAAACAATTAGAACAGGCAATGGAAACGCAACATTTTATGAGGGAAGAACAAAAACAAAAAATGGGGAACCTAAAAGAAGAATTTTATTGCGAGGTGCCCGCTCCCCCCTAGGCATTATGATGGTTGATGGATTCCTCCACCTGACGGCAATCCAAGTTGTACTTGGAGACGCGTTTACAGAATTGTATTCTGCTAAACGCACTGCCCGGTTGGTACCCATCAACCAATACGATAGATGTCGTGACTATCTATCATTGTGGACTATTATATTTTTGTTTTTTTCTTATAAAATAAATTTTTTTTGATTTAGTTTTCTAGATTTGAAATTATTATTTTAAGTAGGTATTGCAGAAAGAGAAGGGTCTGGGTTTTTAATTAAAAAAAATCAGTTTACTATAAAAAATTATAATTAAACTACAATTTTATTGTCTTTGGTAAACATATTATTGGGCTGAAAATTTATAGACAACCAAAAAAATAATTAATTAGATGTCTCCTTCGATTAAAGATTTCATCATTTCCTATTTGGTTTTCATTATGATAATCTCCAGGATCGATGTTTCCAATTTCAATTAGATAATTTAACTGATCCTCATCAATGCCTTCAGGTAGTGAGGGTACATCCTCATTATTTTCAGTTGCAACATTGTGCATAACTCCTGCAGCTACTATTATGTTACTTGAAAATTCAGGTTTATATCGTAAGCCATATGCTAAAATTGGAAACCTCCTTTTCCATACTCCAAATAGTCTCTCTATACAGTTACGTGTTCTTATATGAGATTCATTGTAAAGCTGTTCTGCTTGAGTAACTGCATTTTGAAGTGGGACTAATAAATAGTTTCTGTTGGCATAGCCACTATCACCTTAAAATATAATCGTATAAGTTCTTTAAAATGTATTTAATTGAATCTCACTTAAAATTTATATTGGTAGACGTAATGTATATAAATAATACTTACCTAATAATATTGAATCTTGAAATTCATTATTCTCACATCTAGCTCGTATTTGGCTGTTATT
Organism: Neocrepidodera transversa; assembly: GCA_963243735.1. Lineage (NCBI taxonomy): Eukaryota > Metazoa > Arthropoda > Insecta > Coleoptera > Chrysomelidae > Neocrepidodera > Neocrepidodera transversa. The sequence goes on from OY725343.1 coordinate 21,529,461, forward strand.
AAATATTGTCATGTCATGGGCTGATCCAGGCCATCTAGCTACAAGATCCCGTATCCTTAAAGATGAGTCAACGACAACTTGTGCATTGACAGAAAAATAGGATTTTCTGTTTCTGAATACTTCTGGATCATCTCCTCCTGAAAATTTTATAAATGTTTAAACACAAATAATATTTTTTGAAAATGTAAAGCGAACAGCTGAAGTGTTTATTGTAAAAACTGGCCAAGTATTATAGGTACCATTGTTTATAAGAAAAATGAAAAACAAAAATAAATAGGTTAGTGAACAAGCTATGATTATAACATTGATACTATACCTGGTGATTGCATTCTAATGTGTATGCCATCTATACACCCAATCACTTTAGGAAATCTTGCAACATTGAAAAAGTCTGTAGCTATTTGTAGCCGTTCTTGATTATTAGGAATCCTTATAAATTATGGCCTTTGGAATTTGTAACCCTCCGAACAATATTCTTGATACTGTAGACTGATGAACTCCTATAAAATCACCTACAGACGTTTGGTGTCCTCCAGTGGAGTAAATGCTCAAAGTTGTCAGTAACTGGTTCATAGGAGTTACACTGTTATTCCTAAATAAAACTAATACAGTTTACTGCTTAATAAATTGCATGCTTACAGATCATTGTCATATTCTAGCTCCTCTTCAATATATTCTAAAAACTGCAAAACTGTCGGCTTTGTCCATTAACTCAAAGTAATCACTTCTTTCATAGCGTCTCTGAGGAAACCCAAAGTTTATTATATCAAGAATCTCTTCATCATCTTCCAAAAACAGTTCAGCTTCGATTTCCATATTTATTTTTATAAAAAATATTTGCAATAAGATTTTTGTCAAACTAAAGAAATAACACTGTGGAAATAATAAATATTCTGAAAAACTAGGTTAGAAATTCTAGATTAAAATCTCTACTACCCATTAAAAACCCCTCCTCATCCTTATTATTTTCTAACCAAACCTTAGACATCGGGATCGCTCAATAAACCTACGTCAATAGGGCGTTTATTAATTATCCATCATCTTCTTGCATTTGCATTTCTTCCTTTTCTTCCACACTCATGACCTTCCTTACATATCCATACGCCTCGTTTAATTTAGCCTCTATAACATCTCATCAATGATGTATCCGAACCTTCCCGCCAGTTTGCTTCTTTCGACTTCTGATCTTTAACATTCGAGCAAAGTATGCCCTGGCAATAGTTATTCCGTTATCACTGTGAGAAACATTATCAGGGTTTAGAAGTGGACTGTATGCTTCTAGGGATTCGTTGGGTAGTTTTCTGCAAATGGCGTTGAAGAAAGACGCTGCACTTTGTTTTACTTTTATTTACAACATTTACACTTTTATACATTATTTACAAATTTACAACTGGGGTGAAAGATATGGCAAGAAACCAGACTTTCAGTTCAAGATACCCAGAAGGCAGATAACAATATTATTTTAATAAAACCGATACACGTTACAAAAATACGTGTTGATAGAGCGACTTCTCAATTTAGATTGCCCTTCACTTTGACAAGTTGGCGGGAACTTCGTGTTTAGCTGTTGCCAACTTAAAAGAGTCAAAATAGAATAATTACAAAATATAGTGGTGGAGGTTGTCTCCAACAATCACTAACACCGTATGTTGCGATTGGCCCATATCCTGTCAGAACCTGGGTAAGAAAATAGTCGACGTTTCTGTGCCTGAATTTTACTCACTACCTCAGATCCCTAATTAAGTTTCTCCTCCATCCTGCGGTTCCATCCATCGCTACCAATTCCTGCTCCCACGTCAACATAACCATTATACACAATCTACTCAGATCTTTTTCATAATTTTGTGCGTTTTATGTGCAATTGTTGTGCGCTATTCGCGATTTGTCTGCATTTCTACTTTTTGTTATATTAAAAGTTCTGCCCCAGCTTAATTGAAAGCTAGCACAACTTTTTGTTAATTATGATGCGATTTTTTCACCAATTTTGTGCGTTTTATGTGCAAATTATGTGTGAAATCAAAAATTAATTTTGTCAATGAGTTTTTTTTAAAATAATATATTGTGGTATCTTTCATTAGCACCATAATTTTGTGCGTTTTGTGCAAATTATATGTAAAATCAAAAATTATTTTTGTCAAATAGTTTGTATATTATGTTATCTTAAAGAAAGCTGGTTTTTTCGGATTTTATAATTTTTTCTTGTTTTTTGGTCATTTTTCAGATTTTTCGTTTTTTTCTGTTTTTTTTTTTGATTTTTCTAATTCTTCGTAATTTTTTTCCATTGTTCCCCATTGTTCTGTTTTTCTATTTCTGTCATTTGTTTTCTAATTTTTGCTCATTTTTTCTTATTCCTTAAATTTTTTGAGATTATTTACGATTTTTTGCTATTGTTTGAAATTTTTTGCGATTTATTTCAATTCTTTCGAATTTTTTCATTACAAAATTTTTTATGGTTACAATTGTTTTCGGCTTTTGGCTGTCTTATTGTTTTCTTGATATTTTTTGATGTCTTGCGACTTATTTTCGTTTTTTTTGCAATTTTTAGAGTTTTTTCGGGTTTTTTGACATTTTTTAAATTTTTTCCGTATTTTACATTATTCTTCTTTTTTTCTGATTTTCTTTCAATTTTATTCAATATTTTCTGTTTGTTATTATTATTTCCGATGTTTTCTGGTTTTTTCGATTATTCTAATTTTTTCAAGTTTTTTTTTCATTTTTGTTCGTTTTTTTTATTGCTCTGATTTTTTCTGTTGTTTTTGATTCTCTTCTATTGGTTTTAATTTATTCAAATTCTTTCAGGTTTTTATCATTTTTTTTCATATTCTTCTTATTCTTCTGTTTTCTTTCAATTTCTTTCGATTTCTTTTGAAATCCATCGATTTATACCGGTTTTTCAGATTTATTTTCTCATTTAAAAATTTTTAAAAAGTGAAAAAATAACACAAAAAACTTCGTTCCTGACGGGGGTCCCCCTACCGTACAATTTTTTATTTAATTTCAAATGAAAATTATATTTTAAATTTTCGAATAAGCAAAAAGAAAGATTTTTGTAGTTCATTATTAAAATAATCAGTTTATCCTCTACCAGCGTCTATATCCGTTACAAACGCTGCAATTTTAATGAACAAATGTAAAAATCTTACCGTATATCACGATTCAATCCGTTCTCATCAGTTTGAGTTGGAGCTCGAGCCGAGTACTGAGTACCGGTTCAAGGACCCTAGTTCTAGCCGAGAACCGAGTACTGAGTACCGGTTCAGGGACCTTTAGAGATAGGTCGAGTTCTTTTAATTTTACCAATACACCATTGATTATAGTACCAGGAAGACCAAAGAAAAATGCTAGCAATTTTGCATTTAAACATTTACGTTCCCACATTAATGTTTTTCGGAATAATTCGGGACTAATACATTCGGGGACAAAAAATGAGAAAATCGGGACAGTGACTGAAAATTCGGGACTGGCCCGAGAAATTATATTGTTTTGTTTATTTGTTTTGCTTGCTAATAAGCGTACGAAATGTATGATAAAATAAATAACGAATAAAAGATTTGACTAGTTCCGTATAATTTTTGAATTGGAAAATGTTGCTCCATTTGCAGTAGTGACTTTTCCATAATTATGTAGCTCTTAATTTTTAGATTAGTAAAATATTATTAACCATCCAGTATAAGACTGATTTAAAAGTAGGCGAAGTCTTTACTGTATTTTATTTTATTTATTGTTATAGTTCCAAATAAGAATGCTCCTCCTCCTCCTCCTCCTCCTCCAGTAGCCGAAAACCCAAAAAGAGAAAGCGCAAAAAAGAGCAAAATCCAATTAGGAACTGCTGGATTGGAGACTCTAGATACAGAAAGTGATGTTATTTTCGATGACGATATCTTCAATCACGTTTGGTTCTACGCTCTTGAAGGTTTCTACAACTCCAAAGTACTTAACGTATTAATAACCAGCAAAGTTCCTATAACAGCAATAATAAAAATAGACTTACAAGGAAGCCTCTATAGCGCTACTCAGGATAGCGTATTTACGAAATTTTGGAACGAGCTGGATGAGGTACTATTTTCTCATACTCGATTGGAGCTTTATGAGAATACCATGCTTTTGCAGTTTACTATTAAAGGTGAAGACCATTTAGATATATTCCAGGATCTTCTTTATACTATCAAAAATATTTCTGAAATAAAATTCCAACATTTGAACTATATTCGGCACACAAACGTCTACCAGATGGATCATATTTACAACAACTTACCAATACATTGCATGCACACTTATAATAAATTAATGTCCACTATACCTTTAGAATTAGCTTCAGAGATTGTTGTATTAAGCAGTATTCTAGAAGAAACCTGCATCCAATTAGATGGAGATAACTTAAACGATAAATACAGCTTAGACGATGATTTATCCCAAACGTCCAACACAGTATGCCCTGATCCTCGTAAAATTACTAAAACGGATCAAACTCAAGATACTAAATTTAATAAAGACCCTTCTAGTATCCAATGCTATCACAAGGATGTGCTTGGCAGGGTTTTGTATATGTATAAACCTGCTGGTAAATTAGTTTATGATCTTTCTATTAACGTTTTGAAGAATATTTATCCGCTTAATTTGCTAGAATCTGTCAATTATAAGGATGATGTGGTGATACATAAACATGATATTGATCCGTCTAATAAGCAAGTGAATAAGGACAATTTGGAGGTAATTATTATTTGACTTTTTATAATAAAATCAGTATAATATTATGCAGTATTCTCGGTTACTAAAAGTAATACCCCGAAGGTTTTTCTTTGGTGTTACCGTTGTCTGAATAAAGAATAAGTCTTTCAACCTAATGAGTAAAACAGAGAAGTGAAAGATGAGACGGATATATATCGGTACGTGGCGGCACAGCAGATTTATGGCGAAATTTGCAACTTCTCAGGTAGATTATTTTTTCTTTCTAGTAAACACTAGATGGCTCTGTAAGCAAGTAATACGTTAAACAGAAAAAATAAACAAATTGGTTTCACTTTATAAACTTAAATTTTTTGCACGAGGATAAATCTGTATATAGTTGAAGTTGAATATGTAACAACAAAATCTAGTGAACTGATTGCGCTTTAGATAGTATTCTTGCAAAAATAAGTTTATAATTAAATATAAACTTTGCGAATATTTTTTTAATTCGTAAACTTATAAAAATAATGACGCTTTATTGGTGGTGTTAAATTTTAGACTTCTAAACCTAAAGTTTAGAGAGAAGTCTTATAATACAGCTCTGCTCAAAAAAAAGTAACGCGTTACTTTACCGTTACGTTTGCTAAAAAGTAACGCGTTAGATAAACGTTACCATTATATTTTTTTAAGTAACGATTTATTCGTTACTTTCGCGTTTTTTAAAGTAATAACGCGTTACTTTTAATATATTCTTCTTGTTCCATGTCTTCTCGTTCTATTATTGTCCATCTCACCATTTATCGCCGTTATTTATGCACATGCAAACAAAATTTTCAAATAAAAGTTGTATGATTAAGCTTGATTTTTTAAACTGCTATGCAGAATACAGTGGCGCGAAATCGACGGGGTACAAAAAAATAATAAAAACATTATTTCACATCAAAGACCAGATACAAAAGAGAGAAAAACCTTGGCTTTAAAGTAACGCGTTAATTTTTAGTAACGCGTTACTTTTGCAGTAAAGCGTTACTGTAACGGTTTCGCGTTACTTTAACAAATTAACGCAATTACCGTTACTTTTCGCCCATTTTAAAAAGCAACGAAATTACTAGTAACGCGTTACTGAAGAGTAACGTTTTAGTTTCGTTACTCCCAGCTCTGCGGCTCTGTCTGTCTGTCTATCCGCATGCATTTATTTATAACTCCCAAATAGATTTTCAGACTTTTATGACTTCAGGTTTCAAAATTGCTCATGGTTTTACAAACCAGAACCGAAAGTGATGCTACCGGTTTCAAAATTAGCATTCCGACGTGAAATTAACGCTAAATCGATATTTGAATTGAAAAACAGATTTGAGATATGTTTTATGGTTCATGAGATAATGCGTGTTTAGCCAGCGCTTTTTACTTGTTTTAATTTCGAATCAAGTACATAAAAAAAAAACAAGTGAAAAACTACAATATTTTTGCCGTAATTTCGAGTTTTCGAAAATTTAAAGTTACCAAAAATAATTTCTACCGTATATATGGTATAAATAGCGGGAAAGTAAAAATAGGTGAAAGATTAATATCATTTTTGGGGTTTTTAACGATGCTGAATCCATTGCCGTTGTCCGTTCTCGAATTGAATCAGGCTAACAAACGGACGGACAAAACCATCTCATAACAGTTTTTTCTTCGAAAACTCTAAAATCGGTCAAGTGCGTGTCTGACTTCGCACATTTAGGGTTCCGTACCAAATGTAGAATATATAAGCCGGCTGGTGTAGAGACAGGGTTATTAAAGGAGGACTTTAAAATTTCAATTAAACTAATAAGTCAAAAATACTTGTGAGGCGGATTATGAGCCGAAAAATGCGTTTTTGAACAAAACTGGTAATAGCACAGATAAAAATAATAAAATATCGAATATCACAATCCGCATCCTATATTTAGATATGTTTTGTCCGTCCGTCCGTCTGTTAGCCTGATTCAACTCGAGAACGGTGAGCGATAGAGACAAACGGACAAAGGCAATCGATTCAGCATCGTCAAAAACCTCAAAAATGATATTAATCTTTGAGCTACTTATACCACATATATAAGGTATATACCTATATAAAAATTTATTTTTATAACTTTAAATTTTCGAAAAATCGAAATTACAGCAAAAATATTGTCGTTTTTCACTTGTTTAATATACAATTGAGAATTCTTTTGTTGTTTAATGTTATTTATTTAATTACAGATCAAGTGTTGTTTTGGGGAGATTTGGAATCACTAAATTTAATTAATTTCATTCGTTTGACAGATATTGAAACATAGACACAATTTTAACCATGCTTTTAATTCTTGTTGACATTCCACTACTATATATCTTAATCACTTATTGCGAATCTGACATCCTGAGGACCAGTTATTTTTTGATGCGATGGATAACCTAAGAAATGATGGTAAAGTAATCGATCTAAATATATTTAAACATATAATAAAACAAAAAGATGCAATAATAAAACAACTGCATGATAAAGTTCATCTTATGAATCAGCATATTTCATTATTAGAAGACAAAAACAACAGCCTTTATCGGGACCAACAAAAAATTTACCCAAAAAAACGTGAAGACAAAACTATTAAAACTGTCCCATCTATACTTTCTCAGAGTGGGCCTAATAAGGATGTTGCCAGATCTTCCAAAAAGTCTTTGATTTCAAATGTGGATGTTTCAAATGCCATAATACAAGCAGCCAGCAAGCAAAAGTTCAATGAAATAATAAATCTAGAAAAAGACAATAATTCCAATTCCAATGCAAATGAAGGTGAATGGAAATAAGTTAAAAATAAGAGGAAACCGCTAATTGTTGGAAAGAATGACGAAATCATAATTAATGAAAAAGAGATTAAAGGAGTGCCTAAGTTTATAGACATTCACGCTATAGAGTTGACCCTAAAATGGTGGCCAGTGATGTCGTGGAAATTATTAAACCACATTTTCCTGAGGTTAATGTTACAGCATTGAAACCTAAATACCCAGATACCTATAGTTCTTTTAAAGTAAGTCTATATAATTATAACTTTCAAAAAGCGATGTATCCAGTAATATGGTACATATATCCAAAAGATTTTTCATCATCAACCAGATGGAGGTGTCTTCAAGTTTATGCCGGAGAATCACACCAATAAGATAGTAAAGTTTACATCTTTTATAATAACATGCAGTTTATAACTAACAAAATAGGCGAACTAGAAATTTTAACTAGAAGTTTTAAATTTCATGAAATGTGTTTTTGTGAAACGTGGTTAACTCAAGACGAATTGTCATGCTATATTGAAAATTATTCTATGGCAACTAGCTATTGCAGGGAAAATAAAGCTTATGGAGATATTATAAGTTTTGTTAAAAAAAGGCTTAAATTACACTGTTCTTAATATTTTTGATGATTTATGCCAAGAGCAAATCTTTGAATCTGTTGCGTTAAAAGTAAATATTTCAGATATTTTAGTAGTAACAATTTACAGATCTCCAAGGGTTGAATATATAAACTTATTTTTGGAAAACTAATTATAGTATTTGAGACGAAAACCTTGAATTAAAATTTATAATTAATGGAGATTTTAACATTGATATCTTGGACATGGATAATGCTTACACTAAAGAATTTCAAGATATTGTAGAATCCTTCAATCATAGATTTACTGTAGGTATTCCAACCAACCAGGGTTACAAAGAGAAGTGCAACTTGCATAGATAATGAAATAACAAATCTAGATTTAGATGATATAGAGGTTCAAGTAGTAGATTTTCAAATATCTGATCATTATGGTATTCTTTCTGAAATCAAACATGTTAAAAGAGGTGAAAAATATATTTATGGAAGATTAAGAATTTTAAAAGAGGAAAATTTGATGAAATTTCGTGAAGAATTATTGATTTATGACTGGAATAATGTATTGTGTCTTCACAATGCTAATGAGTTATTCTCAGAGTTTTTCTGTATTTTTAGTAACCTCTATTGATTTATGACTGGAATAATGTATTGTGTCTTCACAATGCTAATGAGTTATTCTCAGAGTTTTTCTGTATTTTTAGTAACCTCTTTAATTTATATTTTCCAGAAAAAAAGCGTTAAACAAAAAAATGTGACTAAAATTTATTGCTTCAATGGTACTTTAAAAGACTTAAGAAATAAAATTGAAGCAGTATCTGTAATCTTGAAATGTACAGGTTCCGAGGATGCTCTTATTCTCTTAAAAATGTTAAAAAAAGATCATAGAAAGGAAATTACTATTGCAAAAAGTTTATCAAATAAACACTTTATAGAACAAGCTTCAAATAAAAGTACAGCAACTTGGCAACTTATTAATTCGCAGTTCAAAAGCAACAAAAATCAAGATATAAATATATTTGCACAAATATTAAACAGGTATTTTGTTGATAGCTCAAAAAACATAACGGTTTCAGTCAAAACAATTTAGATTATATTGAATTTTTGAAAAAAAGTTTTATCTCGTCTAGGTGTCTTTTTATATGAATCCTACTGATGAACATGAGGTTTACAGAGTGATTCAGAATTTGAAAAATTCGAGTAGCAGGGATATGTACTGTATGAATGAATACAAAGGTTTTGAAATATGTTTCTAATTCTATACTACGAATTCTGACTTATATTATCAATAAATGCTTTGAACAAAATATATTTCCGGAAGAACTGAAATTTGCAAAAGTTATTCCTTTAGCTAAAAAGAAAGACTCTGCCGAACCTAATGATTTCCGCTCCATATCAATACTTCCAATATTTTCAAAAATTTTCGAATCCTTAGTGAAAGAACGAACTATTTCATATTTCGAAAAACATTGGTTTTTTTAAAAAATCAGTTGATGATAAAAAGTACCGTCGGCCACATTATTGGACCTATTAAAGGTGTTCACTTGTGTGAACCAATAGTACCTTCTAGCAAAATTAGAATATTACGGCATTTGTGGAGATAATTTATTATTTTTTAAATCCTACCTAAAAGATAGGTCTCAGATGGTTGTGTTACCTTCAGGGGATTCTTCTCAAACTATTTCTTTAAATATGGAAGTGTCTCAAGGTTCCATAGTGGGTCCAATTTTTTTCCTGATTTTTATAAACGATTTACCAGCGAATGTTTATGCAAAAATCTTAGATTTATATGCAGATGAATTTTTATAGATCAAAATTTAAGTTGGCATTTTCACCTAAATCATTTAGCAAAGAATCTCAATAAAGTAGTTTTTCAAATAAGAAAATTAACTCAGTTAACCACAACAGATACAGCTTTGTCATTTTACTACAGTAATTTTTATAGCCTGATAAATTATGGTTTGATTTTATGTGGAGGTAACTGGGAGTCTGCACGAAATTTTAAAATCCAAAAAAAAGTTTTAAGAATTATGAATTGTGTAAATAATAGAGAACACTGTCGGCCTATTTTCAAAAAGATGGGAATGTTGACCTTCACCCTCTATGTTTATATATCAATGTCTTAATTTTATTAAAGAAAATGATTTGCTTACAAACGCAGATTTCCACGAATATGATACGAGGCATAAAGACTGTAACTATTCGTTACCATCGATTAAAAAGAACACAAAAGCCTTTTTGTCATATGGCAATTAAAATGGATAACTGTTTAACCGCACATTATAAAAATCTTTCAATAAAAAGATTTAAAACCTCTGTAAAAAAAATTCTCATTGAAGAATATTTTTATGAATATTCGGGATTTTTTAATTATAAATTTAAGTATTATATGTATTGTAGGTAATTTTATTATTTTTTTTATATATACCTTTTTTGTCTTTTTATGTACTTGACAACCTCGAATGTATACTACATAGTTTGGTAATAAATGTATTTATTTACTTGTTTCAGGTGTTTAATCATTTCATAAATCTCTTCATATTCTGCACCTTCAGCGGTGCCGATAATGACATAAAACCATACGAAAAAACCAAATTCACCGAAATCCTCTGCACTTATGATAACGTTGCATTCAACAACAACTTACGACCAAAAATTGATGATCAAGCTACCCAAAAAGATTCCGGTACTTTCTTCGATCTTCACTACAACGTCAATCCTATGGATTACTATTGGAAAGAAAACTATTCCCCGATTATTTTAATGCAAGAGTTGTATAATGGACAGTTTGAATTTTCCTATATTGATGCTACTTATTGTCCTGAAACTGATAGATTATTGGTACAATTTAGTGACTGGTTGGATGAGTTTGGATTGAATACAAAGATTTACGATGAAACTCTATTAACTCCGGTTTGTTTAAGAGACTTTTGTAGATACACAGCTAGGGAAGTTGAAAGTTGGTTGCAGGAGAATCCACCTACGAAGTACGTAAGGAAGAGTGAAGAAGCTGAGAAGTGTAAAGGTGCTAGAAAGTTAAGAAAGCAGGATATTTTTGAGGAATATCGGTATCTTCTTGAAACGGGTCCGTTTTCTTCATCAGATGTTCCTACCACTAGTGTCATGTCTTACAATCCACCACAAGAAAATAATAACGCCAAAGAACTTACATTCGATGAAATGATGTTGGAATTAGAAACGTACCCATCTAATAACAAATTAAAAGAAGAATATTCTAAACAGGAGTATTCAAAAGATTTCCTAGCTTACGATTTTGGTACAAAATACTTTGCTTTGAGAGGTGCCAGGACCATTTTCGCTAGTCATGATAATGTTAAACTTACCGTGGAGAATGATAAGTTTATTGATGAAAATTCGAAGTGTACCGTGAATTTAAAGTATAAGAATAATAATATGATTTTGCATTCGACTGATAGTTTTAGGAATTTTTATTCATTTCATTGGATTCTAGAGGATGATACTATAGTGGTGTTTGAGATACAGAAGAGGAGTAGGAAAATTACGAAGACTGTTGAACCTGAGAACGCTGATATAGATTTGGATAAGATGACTATGGCGGATGAGATTGAAAAGCCAAAAATTGATATAGGTAATCTAAAAATATATTTATATAATTTTAATTAATTCAGTTCTACAAAATTTGTAATTCCTTGTAACTTTTTTTTTAACACGTTCATTACCGGTGGTCATACAGGTGGTCTCATGGTGGACCAAGCGAGTATCTCAGAGTATACTGTACATAACTAAACAATTTGTATAAAGATGAGGTCAGTTGGTCTTACTGTGTACATCTTCACCATTTTGTTTATCGACCACTTAAATGGTCAGTTTAGTGGTCGTAAGAAAATAAAATAAAAATAAGGTCACCATGAACTAAAACGAAATGAAATTTAATAAAGAGGAAGTAAGTAAACAATGTTTAAAAAATACTAAATGATGCTTTGGTGCCACTCTTCAAATCATGAGTCCAGGATTATCTGCACATCTTGGGCAATAATATTTAGAACGCTTTCGTATATTTTTTTTCGAACACCATCGACATCGCTTCATTTGGTTACTGCCAACACTTGCTTTCGGATAATGATGTGTTCCAAATTAGGCGTTGAATCCATGTTTGTGGTGGCCGCAGTGCCCAAAAGAGCACTTATAATTTGCTTCTGAAACGTCAGAAGTGTCAAATTCTTTTTGGATTTGTATTCTTTTTTTTTGAAAAGATAATAAGAGTTCCAAATACAAATACCGAGTAAATGGAAAAATATTCTGTGGTACCATCGCACGGTTTTTCTTGGGCTTAAGTTGTAGGACATTATCTTCTCTACCCTATCTACTCCGGACATGTGAGCGTTATAATCCAAAACACACGCTGATTTTAGCTTTTCAGAACCTCTATTTGAATCATCCATCCATCCACTTCGTGAGCCCGAGCCAAGGGGATATTGTACCTAATCAGAACTTAATCCCCAAGTCCCCTGCCACCTCCCACAGGGTTTTCCATGGAAATTCCCGCCACTGTGGACATATCGAGGGTTTGTTTTTCAGACCGAAGTCCCCTGGGCCTCACGATGGTATGGCCGTATTCCGCCCCAATGGGAATTAGCGGATTCCTGGCTGATCTTCATTTTGTTTTATCGGGACGATCCCAATTGTCTGTCTGTTTTGTCCTGTCGCTTTGTGGACGGGTTTGTCAGTCTGTCGTCGCTGGGTAATATTTTCTTGTATCTAAATTCTCTATTTGAAGTACCTCTTTTTGGAGTATATTGTTTTATTTAATGTTTATGGTACGTGCTTATCATTCTTACGTCCCTCTTGTCCTTCCATTTTGTTACTAAAACCTTACCTTTTCGTTTCCATTCTGCCTCACCTTTTTTAAGTTTTGCATTTAATAATGTTTTGGAAATTCCTTTCCTGTTCGCACGCAGAGTGCAAACCATTCCTGTTTTTTATACAATAAATATTCGGCTAGAGACACACTGGTATAGAAGTTCTTCATATAAATTATATGACCCTTGTCAAGATAATCTTTAAGCGGGATTAGGATTCGCGGTGTAAAAAATAGCGTATATACCACAGGACAAAGTGTCTTTTAATCCCTCAGGTGATTGTTCACAATCTTCAACTTCGGGATTAAAAGATGCTCTTTAGTCCCTTGATATATAATATCCTATTAATTAATGTTTAATGCGGAGCCTAAATTTTTAATCCCCCTGTGTCACTGTGCCGACAATGGTGGTGAGGTTTACCGGGTTTTCCTACACCTATAGCCAAATAGCGCCATCAATCCTCAGTAAGTCGTCCCGGAGGGCCACGGCAAATAATAATAATAGTCGTCCGTCCCACGCACAAGCCTTTGGCTTTTGGGGTTCACTGGGGGTGAAATGTAGGGCGAGTATTATATTATTATTATTATTATTATTATTATTATTAATAGGCGAAACGTGTAGTATTTTATACATTTAAGAAGAAATGATCAATTATTTGATTAAAGTTTTAGGGCCTTGTTTCTGAAAATCTTATCTAATACATATCATTAACCTTTGCGACCAATGAAGCATGAAAATCATTGAATTCAGTTAATGTTCCTTTTTCAGTGATAATATTAAAATAAAATAACATGAATTTTAGATCAAAATATGAAATATAAAAATGATCAAAGTGAATTAAATTTTAAGACAATCTGTAAAAACAAATTAAAAAAATAAATGGATTCTCTTTTTGCAATCAAATAACACCACGAACATCAGATAATTTATATTGTTATAAAAGATAAGATATGAACTTTTGAGTAAATATAACTAAAAAAAAATTTATACCGGCACTAAAAAGAATTAAAAATAACAGTAAATAAAAGTTAAAAGCGTCGAAATAATTAATAATGATGGCAAGGGATTTTGGTGAATATATAATATAATATAATATAATACAATAAAAACCTACCCTATATAAAGAGGGGAAGAAAGAAAATTTTCAATTTGCAGCACAGACGATATATAAGTCAATTGTTTTGACCGAAGAGGCAAGGAGAGAGAGTGGGTAACATGGGAAAGACATTTTATAGTAATACCTAAAAGAGAGGGAGATATGAAGCGAGCTGAAATCAGATAGACCGAGTAAAGGAATAATAAAAATACAACGTGGCACAAAAAACGTAACACACTCTTGGAGTACTTTTTTCTTCAATAAGAGGACAAAAGGGTCCTCACAACACTTTTTTGGGATCGAAGGACCTGTGGCAACCGCAATCCGCCACTGCTCTAATACATACTTTAATTTTTACGTTCTCGTTACATATGCAGAATACGGCAAACCTCTGTCGTAGCTGTATAACTACTATCACATAAAATTTTTACGATTTCTTTGAAATCAATGGTGTTGAAAAGCAAATATTTAAAAATTATTGTCTTGTTTACAGGATGAACCAACATTATATTAGACATTTCTTTTTAAATAAAATTACTTAAATTTTTACATTTTTAGAACCTCTATAGTCAATATTATATTCGTCCAAAATATTATTTCACTTCCCATACCTTGCTTCGGAAAATATTGAATTTTTACTACCCCCTTTAAAAAATCACCACTGTCGCCGAAATTTGAAAAACTTCAAATTTACAAAGCATAATGACTAAAGATATTTTTAATTTAAGTTTGAATTTTAATTGGTCAAAAATTAATTTTAAATTAAAAAATATCCTTAAATTTCCTTAAGTTTTGTCAAAATTAACACCCTGTATAGCTATTCACCAAATAATGAACAATTTAAACCCCGTTATCTTTTCTATATATTATTTTGTACCTACGAGTACATCTAAATAATATAACTCAACAAACAACCAACGGTCATTCAATGCGGCTGAACTTTTCAGTTAAAATAAATAGGCCCTGTTGATATATCATAAGTAGAAATGCCTTTCACTTTTATTGAAACGCAAAATTATTAAGCTATATCTATAAAATCAACCAATGAGAACCCGCCTTTATAGAAAAAAATGGTATTTTCCTAGTATTCTTTTAAAAAGAGATAGATGTTTAAAAAATAGAAAAATAAAGTTTGTGCGGTCGGGGAACGAAGTTCCTGACATTATTTTTCATGTCTAAACGTTTTTTAATAACTCTCTATCTCTCCCCCTCTCTTTTCGTTTTTTACTTTTTTTACTATTTCTTTCTATTTTTTTTGTTTTTCATAATTTTTTATAATTTTCCCTATTTTTCGCTATTTGTCCCTATTTTTCTCTTTTTTCTCTATTTTTCCAATTTTTTCTACTATTTTTCCCTATTTGCTTCTACTTTTCACTGTTTTCCCTATTTTTCCCTAATTTTTCATTTCCCTATTTTTCCCTATTTGTCTCTATTTTCCTGTATTTCTCAATTTTCCCTATTTCGCTAATATTCCCAATGTTTCTCTATTTTTGCTTCTCTATTTCTCCTATTTTTTCCTATTTTGTCCTATTTTTCACTATTTTTCTTATTTTCCTCTATTTTTCCCTATTTTCCCCTATTTGTATCTATTTGTCCTTATGTTCTGTATTTTTCCAATTTTTTCCTATTTTTACCATTTTTTTTCGGATTCTTTCCTATTTTTCATTATTTTTTCCCAGTTTATCCAATTTATTTTTTACCAAAATTTTGAGTTATTTTAAAATATTTCAGTTTTGCTTGATCTTTTTTATAAAAATATAATTTTTCTTATATATGTATAATTTTAATTATATTTAAAAAAAATCGGCTGTGTCACCCCAGAACTTTCCCGGCTGGATGGTAGAGAATATGTTATTTATTATTATTATTTTAATTACAAAATACTAAGCATTACATTAATTTATGGAACACATTAAAAATAACGAGCCGATGGTGAATACGTCTACCGAATTCAATGTTGATTATGACATAAGCTGCGCATGCGCACGTTGTATATCACACTGCTACAATTAGGATCTCCTAAAATCATGTGTGAAAACTATTGGGAATTGGGGAAAATTTTTCATACAATAGTTGTAGGGAATTTATGCTTTACAACTTTGCACTGAAACACTTTGCACTAAAGAGCATAATTTACCTCCAATTTAAAAAAAAATGGAAAATCGTAAATGTGTGTTTTTCTCGCCATCTAGCGGCGAAACTATGAGGAATTCGATAAAAAGTTTACCATAAAAGTTAAAGAAAATTTGATGCTTTACAACTTTGCACAAGAAAATTTCGCACTAAATGCATTGTTTGTCCTCAAAATTAAGAAAAACAAGAGAAAACCTACATGCACATTTTTTACGAGCCCTACGAGCAACTATTGGAAATTTTGGAAAAAGCTGAAGACAAAAGTTATAGGGAATTTTATGCTCTAAAATTTTGTACTACAACATTTTGGACTAAAGTGTATTACTTGTCCTCAAAATCAAGAAAAACTAGGTAAAACATACATGCACATTTTTTAGGCGACCTCTAATGGCGCAACTATTGGAAATTCTGAAAAAAGTTTGAGACGAAAGTTGTAGGAAATTTTATGCTCTAAAACTTTCTACTACCACATTTTGCACTAAAATGTATTGTTTGTCCTCAAAATCAAGAAAAACTAGAGAAAACCTACATACACATTTTGTACGCACCCTCTAGTGGCGCAACTATTAGAAATTCTGGAAAAAATTTGAAACAAAAGTTATACGGAATTTTATGCTCTAAAACTTTGTACTGCAATATTTTGCACTAAAGTGTCTTGTTTGTCCTTGAAATTTAAAAAAAGTAAAAAATTGTTACATGTATATTTAATCAATGTCGGTCTTGGGGACCTTCTACTGTACCAATTTAAACCAAAAACTAATGGTCGCATTCGAGGCACACACCGACCTCTTATACTAAATTTCAGCTTAATTGGTCAAACGGTTCGGCAGCTATCGTAGAAGATTACACACAGACACACAACACAAAAAGACCATAATCAAAATGGAAATTTCCATCGATATCTCGATTTTTTTTTGCTCGTTCACTTTACTTTCCCTTTGATGGGTCCGGGAAAGTAAAAGTATCTTTTTAAATAATATAACCATTAAAAAAATACAATAATAATAATAACTACTTTTCAGGAAAAATAAAAGTAAAAAATATAAATGAAGAAAACCTCGAATCCGTTTTTAAACAACCTATAAATAAAGAAACAATCGGCGAAAAATCAAACATGGACATATTCGAAGGCCTCCAACAAGCCATAGAAAAAAACTGCCCTATTTACAAAGTCAACAAAGGCTACGAAACCTTAAAAATGATCAAACCAGTAGACGACATACCAATAGCTACAATTATCCAAAGGGTTTTACACAATGCAGAAAAAGATAAAAAAGGTAGTAGCCAGGAAAGTAGACCAAAAAGATATGTACCACTCAAGACCCCAATTTCGAACCTCACGGTAGTAGAAAGCGCCACATTTCGCGTCACTTTACCAAACGGAATCTATCTAACATGTTACACCTCACAAATCAAAGAAACTTTAATAGAAGTAAAGCAAGAAGTTCTTTCACAAGATATCAAGTCCCTACGTACAGAAGAATTTAGATTGTTTACCAGGGAAGGTTACATTTTAATAAAAAAAGTTGATGGATCAATAACTATATTAATGTCGAACGGTAATAAATTAGATTTTGAAAAACCAGATTCTGACAATGAAGAAATAAGAGGCTCTAATCTTAAACAAGGTCATTGTAAAACCGTTAACGATTATAGAAAAAAATTAAACAAATTGATGAAAAATTACGGTAAAAACGATGATGCTTATTACATCAGTAGACGTGGTGCTTTGGAAACCAAAAGAGGTTACATCATTAATAAAGATATAATAAAAATGTTAGAAAACTCAAAACTACCTTACTTAAAATCTAGTTTACTTAATTTTGATGGTACCAAAACCGTATTAGAGGGTAATAAGATAAGTCAAAAACAACTATTTTATACTGTTTCAGAAAATGACTTTTGCAAAGAAGAGATCTACTATGAAAGGAAAGATGGATTTAAATGTATATTGCAAAGAACAGCAGCAAAAACTGTTGAATACCCGGATGGTACAAGAATTACTACTACAGTTACAGTAGCTAACGAACTAGTAGATGGCTATGTATATATAACTTTGTACTACAAATATGAACATCCACTTTACGCTACAGTAGCTTATAGTGAAGGGGATTTGTTACAAGTAGTTTTGAATAATGTTATTATAGAAAAATCTAAGGACAATATGTGTACTTTAAAAATAGACGACGAAACAACTACTACAGTTGATACCGAGGATGTTATATTTACGAAAACTTGTAGTAAATGTGAGATGCCATATAGATGCGTGTTTAATATCAGCCCTTTTCACAACAACTATTTAGATTTTACTAAACAGTTTGTTCATGCTGAAGATAGCTACATTAAGCACTTTTTTGTTGATTTTTCTGGGGTTTGTAGAATTAACAAAAATTACATAACAGGGTCGTTAAATAGTGCCAATTGCAATCATATTTTACAAAACGTTTACAAAAAATTATTTGCTATTAAAAGAACCATGTCCGGGGAGGAATTTTTTACAGAAAATATGGTGAATACTTATTCTGAGAAACAAACTAAAAAAGAAGACATAGAAATCACTAAAAAGGGTAAAACGCACCCAATACTAAAATTCAAATTCTCTTATTACCGCCCATTTACAGACCGATTCCTATCAAACTCCTTTCTCGACTCATCAGTAACGCTAACAAAATACCAACAATCCAACGAACGAACTTTATATTACAGCACGGTGAAACTTCTTTGCGAAATCATCAACGCTCATAAAGTAGAAGTTCTGCTTTTACATCTGATCGATCAGTTCAATAACATTGATATTGATAATAAAACTAGGCAATTGGTGAAATGGCTGGCCAGTAAAAAGGAAGATGAGGCGAATTTTAAACGGAGGGAGATTTTAAAAAAGCAAGAGGAGATCTTAAGGGAGGAAGCGAAGAAGTGTAAATGTTTCAAGGATAAAAAGACTTTTGCTAGGAAGATTTTGCAATGGGGGGATGAATGTGCGAGGATGAAGAAGATGTTGAAGGATAAGTTTATTCCGAATTATTTTAATTCAGATTTTTGTCACATAACGAGGAAGAGGAGATGATGATTGATTGGGATTTTTTTGTTTTTTATTTTACATTGTAATAAAATTTGCTTTGAAACATTTTGTCGTTTTTCTTAAGAAAAGTATAGATTTTATTTTGATATATTGTCCAAATAATAGTAGATAAAATTGACAGACTAGCTTGAAAAATATAACGTATTTTTTTTTTAATTTCATTCCTTTATACTTATAGCTAGAGAGCTCGTGAACCCTGCAAGTAAATGTCTTCCTGTAAGGCTAGAAATACTTTTAGTGATGGTTACCGTACTTAGTATCATAGATATATAAAATACATGACATTACCTCCACCTTTAAAACAATTCATATTCTTTGAATTTAAGAGGTTTTACGATTAACGGTTTAGGAATATGAGATGCTTGCTGGCTATCACTTTTATCCACCCTAGATTCTATATTAACTGATTAACAACATCCTTGTTTATTTCAGATAATAAAGCACAAAGTCAGGTACCACAAAATTTAATTGTAAAAAATATATAGTACTAGCAGACAACTAGTTTCGGTCACTACCCATCATCACTAAATATACAAACGTTCGTAATTAGTTATAAGATATACAATTATTTACAAAAAAAAAAACTTACCAATATTAAGTACTAAGAAGGGAAGAAAAAAATTTTTAATCACATAAGTGAAGTAGGTAAGGGTAGATTAGATAAAAATTAAACATGATGGTACTTGAAAAGCAGTACAAAGTAAAATAAACTGAATTATTGACGAAAAATTAAAAATAATAAAAAACTTAAAATAAAAGTAAGTTGCTCCCTAGGGGGTAACCATGATTACCCATACAAAGTAACAGCACCTGTAGGGGGATTACTGTCCCGGAAAAGGAAGATTAATATTAGCTACCCTGCGAGGCTCGACAGAAAAGAACACTGTATGGTCATAACAGTGAAAAATGGTGCCAAAAGTATACGAAATTAGAAAGTACGCTCGTGACAAAGGAACACACAGTTTCACCGGCGAAAGGAGAAAGTGACATGACATGTGGCAGATGACAGTAAAAAAGAAGAAAAAGAAAGATGTTATATGCTGTGCTAGATACGGCATCATGCAGTATTTATTGGATAGGTGAGGGGTAATGTTTACAGCGTACTATGAGTCGGATACTGATTTGTCATTGGTCAAACTACGTCGATACTCATTTCTCATTGGTCAAACGATGTCGCAATTTGAAAACGACGAATCACTGACTTAGTACGCTAGACCCCCCTCCCGGACCTACCAAACAAATAACCTACATGCCGTATCTAGCGTAGCGTATATGATCTAAGTACCTCCTACAAATTGAAATGTGGAGGGTTATAACCAATACTCAAAAACTAACTAGTAAGAATAGTGGCAAAGGTGATTCCGAAACGTAGTTGACATATAAAAGTTATAGCAAAAGTTAACGAAAAGAATTTAGAAAAATGTGAGAGGTTAATAACAATATAAATGCTTGATTGAGATTAAGTACAGGCAAGGTAAGGAAAAAGGAGAAATAAAAGATCAAAAAGTTATTAAAAGGAAAAAGAAGAAGAGGTTGACAAGTGATTGATGGAATAAAAAGGGAGGTTAAACGTCAAATGTTACAAATTAACAACAGTAACAAGGCGGGGGGCGGAGGAACAGGAGCAGTTAAAAAATAAAATGGAAAGGAGGCACAAGGGTTGTCAATGGAAAATAAATGAGGAAATTAATATAATTGGTATCAATAAATAAGAGGAAATGAGTAACATTGAAATAATAATAAATAAACAATTAAATGAAATCTCTGAAACGGTCTGATTATAACATTAACAAAGGAGAAAGAATGTTTAGAGGAAAGAATGTGATTTGCGAATGACGAAGTAGTGTTACTAATATCTGAATCTATGTATTTCTCAATTGTTCTAAAGTATTCTTTGATTCTAGTTGAAAGTCTTCTACCTTGTAACAAAGTTACTTTTTTCCGTATTATTTAAAATATATAAATTAAATCGCGCACGGCACTGGAGTAAAATTAAATTAAAATTGTGAATAAAAGGACAGTCGTACCAGTTGAATCGTCGCCAGGCAGATGGAGACACTCTCGTCTCTGCTTCTTAGATGCCGAAGTTCGTATCGAGTAGGGCAATTCAAACCGTTGTAGGCAGCTGTAGAGGCAGCGAGAATCCAGACTTGCTGTGGCCGTCCCAATTGGAGCAGCAATGCAGTCAGTCGACCTTTAGAGATAGGTCAAGCTGAAGCCAACTTCATTTGTATCCGGACTCCAGAACCGTCAGTCCGTCTACACCACGCCGCCAAGCCAATCGTCCGTTACACACCTTTTCTCCGCCGGATTTTGGTAATAAATAAAAGTTTTGATTTATTAATATTTTTTTTGAGTTTAACATCCAGCAGCTAATACCCAGGTACTCAAACCCAGCAGGGCAAGTAAAGACCGCCCTTCTGGCCGCCAGTGATTTTGGTCGATACCATAACGACCCCTGGAGTATTTCTTTCTCCACTGACGCTGCCCGTGCAGTGGCCTTCACAGTAACGACCGAAGTGTCGTTGCAACCTGACTGTCCGATATAGACTGAATTACAATCTACACAACATAGTTTATACACTCCTGAGCAGTCAAGCGAAATTTTGTCTTATTTATAACTGAACTACAACCGCTTGTGTCATCTGTATTATTTACAATATTAGATTCATTGGGATAGACATGCTCTACATTAGCTGACTTCACAAAATCCTTATTTATACCTGAACTACTACTGGCGTCTCATATATTATTTACAATATTAGAATCATTGGAATGATCGGTCTCGGTGGCACAGATCGTTGGCTTCCAGTCATATAACGAGTAAGGAGCTGACTCCCGACCACGACCCTGTGTTCCTTGAGTTAACGGGGTAGGAAACAGACAGACAGACGGACAAAGCACAAGTAGTATACGACTATCGGACGGCAAACTGGACACAGTTTCGAAATGAGACAGACATACATACAGACACGACAATTATAATTAGGTAGATCGACATACAAGATAGTGCCAAGAAGGCAATAAAGACAAATAAAACGTACAAACGATGACCTGCCAGATATTATTAAGACGATGATAAGAGACAAAAATAAGCAAACGTCCACTTGGCAGAGAACAAGGAACGCATGAGACAGGGAACTAATGTTAGCCATGGGAAGGGATATAACGCAGTTAATCAAGGAACACAGGAATAGTGAGTGGAGGAAGTTATTGAAAAATCTAACCCCTACGGATAACTCGATCTGGAAGGTTATGAAAAAACCTAAAAAATCCTACAAACCTATTCCCACGTTAGTTCATGGAGATAGGGAATGCATGGTCGAGCCGGAGAAGGGAGAGGCATTCGGACAACATTTTGAGAATACGTTCAAACCGAACGGCCCAAGCACTAGAGAGCATGAAGAAATTGAACAGCATGTCAAAGAAACCATGGAAAACATGGAAGTAGAGGTACCAGAAAGCCTGCTTGCAACCACACACGAGATCCAAGTAGTCATTAAGAGTTTTCCTAACAATAAGGCTCCAGGCTACGATGCAATAGACACAAGGATGTTTTAAAAACCTCTCAAAAAAGATGGTGACAAACAGATAGTAAACGCAATCTGCAAACTGCAATATTACCCAAGCAGCCTTAAGATTGCGAATATTATTACTATTGCCAAACCAAGAAAAAATTATAAATATACCGACAGCTACAGCCCTATCTCACTCTTAAGTATTGTGGCAAAAACGATCGATAAAATCATTTTAGAAAGGTTGCTAAAGGAGGAAAATAAATTAAAACTCATCTCTCAACAACAGTTTGAATTCAAGCAAGGTCACTCCACCGTGTGACAACTTGTGCGCATTGTGCATTATACCAAGGAGGCCTACAGAGCCAAGAAGAACACAGTGATGGTGACCTTGGACATGAAGAAAACTTTTTACTCCGTCTGGATAGAGAGACTGGTCTACAAAATTGTGCAAGTACCCAACATATGTTGTAAAAACATATACCTGAAACATAGGAGATTTAACGTTAAAATAAACGGTTGCATATCGGGGCAGTATAATGCAGAGGCTGGTGTTCCCCAAGGGTCAGCAGTGTTTCCGCATTTCTATTCCATACTAACGCACGACATACCCATGCGAAATAGAATAGAGACAGCGCTGTACGCAGACGACATTTATTCGTATAAAAAATCGCATATGGCACAAATCGCAAGCAAAAGACATGAAATTCATATCAATAGAACTATACTGCCCTATTTAGATAGAAACCGGATAGAAATAAATCCGGAAAAGAGGGAGATTATGACCTTCACCAGAAAACACACTAACAACCGACTGACGTCTCGCTTTAGAGTGAAGGACAAATCATCGAAGAAAAGAGGGTCATAAAATATCTAGGTTTCTATCTAGATAGAAGATTGAGCTATCACTAACATATTAAAACATTAACTTGTAGTGCCAGTGCTTGTATCAAGGTGTTGCACCCGCTGTTGTCAAAAGACAGTGTGCTCACCACTGATAACAAGTTACTGCTCTACAAACAAATAATATGCCCCACATTGATATATGGATGTTAGCTCTTTTGTTCAAAACAAGTGTCTAAGGATGGTCTTTGGAGAGGTCCGATACACGACAAAGCACACAATGAAATAATTACAGAAAAAAATTGCATGAAAAGCTGCCGCTATTCTTCGAGTAACTTCAAAGTTGGGCGGCTCTGATATATAACCTGGACGTTTTCATTTTGTTTTTTACCAGGACAAAACAATCACACATAAAATGCTCAGATATTGTCATTAGATATTAACTATTGTACTGCAACAGAACTATCGGAAAAAGCCTCTGCAATGGTGATAGCACCAAGGGACGAGGGCCTCTAACCTAGAGCAAAATACTGGGCTACGTGATATCAAGTTAACAAGATGTTAAATTTTTAATATAAAAATCTGATGTGGCCAACACATGACCTCTACTAATCAAAAATATACATGTTAACACAAAAAAGTATGTAAAAAATTTACTTTTTTGTAAATCTGGCAACAATGGCTAAATTTTTGAAAATTTTATTGATACGAAAATAAACTATAGTGTATACACAATATATGTATAAAACCTTATTGCCATTTTGTTCAGTAATGAAGTCATCACTCATAGCAACTGCCACTTCCGGTTGTCCGATTGACACCAAAATCTAATCAGATCTAATCTAGAATCTTGTATGCAACATTTCAACTTTTTTAATTCAGTAGTTACTACAACATCCATTTTAACACACACACACACACACACACCCACAGACATCATCGCGAAAATATCAAAATCGTATTCTAGGGACCTTAAAACCTGTTTATCCATTGAAAACTCACTACCCAATTTTTAGCATGATTTACTATACCTCTCTTATCTGAAGGGCGAGAGGTAAAAAGAGCGGCTAAATTTATTTTTCCACAACTAATTAACGGGAAAAAAGCGGCAAATTCTCCAGCTTTAATTTTTTGATATCGTCATTATTTACATAGTTGTCTTGCTAACTGAATATGAAGTTAGCAAGATGTTTAATTTTTAATAAAAAAAAAGAGCGGCAAATTTTATTTTTCCACAACTAATTATCGGCAAAAAAGCGGCAAATTACTAATAAGATACGGTTGTAATTTTCCGTATTTGTCTTGCTTAGTTAATAGACGTTAAAAAGGCGATTGTCGTTTAGACCGTAATCCCCTTAATAGGTAATTAAGGTATATCGTTTGGTAAATGTTCTTTTTGCTTGTTGGTGAAGTTGACAAGAACTGATGAAGCCAACTTGATGTTTCATCTCTTACAATGGACTCATCCAGTGATTTTTTTTTATATTTTCGTTTTATAATTTTGTCCTACCACAACACATTGCACCGGGTCCAGCCCTTCTGAGACCGATCCTGCGGCTGTAATTAATTCTTAAAATTTGAATATCGGGGATATAGTGGCTTGTGACGTGGCCCAATTGAAGCAGATTATATTTTTCTATGTTGTCATATCGATAAAACTGGCAACTCCCGTTCTCATTTGTTATATGATTAAAAGAAGGAAAGAAGTTGTCAAATTTTTCTATAAACGAACAAAGCTAGAACCTTGGAATGCTGTAGAAAGTAAAACGTTAATTATTGGTCAAGGAGCAGCGCCATTTTCAAAATATATTAATTACTTTTTATTGATTTTTATTAATTAATGAATAGAATAAAAACAATGAAAATCAATATAAGCAACTAGGTTCTTTAAGCTATTCATTCATTAATATAAAACCAATAAATTCGTTCCTACTGGATAAGTCCATTACATTATTGTCAGTAAAAGTGGCCACAAATATGACACTATTAGTTTTTTTGATTTTGTTAAGTTGGTACCTATGCCTAACCGTTATATTTCATATTTTTCTTTATTATTTTCCATGTTTTTCATTATTTTTGCCATAATTTTCATTATTTTTATCCATATTTTTCATTATTTTTTTTCCATATTATTCATAATTCTTTTCCCCATTTTTCATATTTTTTTCATTTCATAGGATCTTTTCAAGTAATGCAAAAAAGTACTTTTGACATTTTTCGATATTCCCCCTCGTTTAACAGATTTTCGGAATTTATTTAAAAAAAAATTTTTTTTCCCAACTTTTTCAACAAATTTCGGAAAAATACTTCAAATAATACTATTTCAGTTCTACATTTGCGCATTTTTCTTTTTGAATATCTTTCACGGTTTGGAAGATATCGTTGTTTTAAAATGATGGTATTTTCTGAAAAACGATCCGGGAAAACCCAGAAGAAATTTTCCGAAAATTCCTATTTTCAATAGGCTTCGTAACAGTACTTTAAGGTATCTTTTTCCCAAATTTGAAGCGGTATGCTCAAAAATTACGACGTGCAGCGTGTTTCCTGTAAAACTAGAAAAAAGTGAGAAAAGTACGGAAAACTCCCTTTATTCATTTTCTGGTACCGCTCATTTTCTATTAAAATGTAGTACTTGTGGGTCTTAAAAAAATGTGAAAATTTCATACATTGAAGAATTCGAAAGTTATGGCATTTTTAAGGTTTGCGGACGACAACCAGATATACAGACAGACGGACAGATATACAGACCACAGAAAAAAATTAAGTTGCTCAGAATTCGATGGGGATCATTTCTTCCGAAGATACTATGGTCCATTTTCGCTTAGTTAGGATAGCGATTTCTGAAACCAAGAACAACACAATTGTTGACATACGCGGATGAGGTAATAATATTGTCACGATCAAAAAATAGTTAAAAAGTACCCGCAAGGCTTTCAAAGATACAGCAGAGGCATAAAACCTATTAGTTAATGAAGATAAATTATTCATAAATTTGAAAATGATTCCACAAAAGACAAACAAAAATAAATTTTCTAGTAGAACCAAACGGACAGAGGATAATGACGTCTATCTAGGTGTAGTTATCAAAGAATATGAGGAGAAGAACATAGAAGCAAGGTTATCGAAAGGGAATAGGTAGGTATAGGCACGTTATGGAAATGAAACATGGATATTGAATAAGAAGGAAGAAAGTAAAATAAATATATGGGAAAAATACTTAAGAGGATGTTAGGAATGAAAAAAGGAAGGAGTGTGGCTTAGAAGAACAAACAAAGAAATAAAAAATTTAAACGGAGAACAAGAAATAATAAGAGCAAAAATAATTGGATGGCTAAGCTATATACAGAGAATGGCAGAACCAGAAAAAAAAATATACGATACAGATCATACAGGAACAAGTAATATAGGAAGGTCAAAAAAAGGTGGTACACTAAAGCGATAGAAGACCAAAGAGAGGGAAGAGTTCAGGATTGGTAGGGGAAGGCAAGAGATAGGAAAGGGTGAAAGAAAACTATTACCAAACTATAGGACTGAAAGGCCTGCGTGCAGTATTGTAAAGTAACTTGCTAATATTTCGATTTCTGTTAGGTTTACAAAAAAAAATGTTGAATAAGTTTTTTCAAATAATTGAGGTCATCTGTGCAAGTCAATTAGAAGTATACAGGGTGCACCGTTAATCCAAAACGACTTATTAACATATTTTTTTAAATAGTACACCCTGTATATATTTTTAGTTTTTCATAATCTATTAAATTACAAATACAACCGTCAAGACCGCATAATTCTACCTTTAATAGTTCCAAAGTTACAGTGGTTTGAAATTAAAATTATAAAAAAATGTAACTTGATAATATTTCGATTTCTGTTAGGTTTACAAAAAAAAATGTTGAATAAAAGTTTTTTCAAACAATTCAAGCCATCTGCATAAGTCGATTAGAAGTATACAGGGTGCACCGTTATTCCAAAATAACTTATTAAAATATGTTTTGAAATAGTACACCCTGTATATTTTTTAAGTTTTTCATAATCTATTAAATTACAAATTACATTCTAATTGACTTGTGCAGATCGCCTCAATTATTTGAAAAAACTTTTAATCAACATTTTTTTTATAAACCTAACAGATATCGAAATATTAGCAAGTTACGTTACTTTATGTACACTCTGTATATATCGGGTTAACTGAATATTGTAAATTGTTGACCAAAAACCCTCGCTAACTCTTGGATTATCAGTGGATTTGGTCGAATACAAGAAAACTACCCCGCCTCCCATATTTTTTCAAAAAATAATGAAACATCCGGCCACCATATAAGAAAATTTTAATGTCACGTAATGCCAATAAAAATTATATTTTTGTTCTATCGAATTGAAGACATTTTTTTAATTAAGATTCCTTCAAATCGCGAATATCTTCTATGTCAGTAAAACATCGCGGGAAAATTAAAAACCGAAGGAAAATGTTTATACATTGGAAATCGTTGCTCGCTTTTGGAATAATTTTTTGGTTTTTTCTTTGCGCTTTCGATTTGTTCGGCGGAAATACACATGGATATATTTATAACAAAGGTAAGACATAAAATAATAATATTTACAAAAAACATTTTTTCTGTAGTTTAAGAAATATTTTAATAAATTGACATAACATAACTACTTATCTGCATATCGTTCCTAGGTAAATGTTGAGCATTTACGAAACTCCGATTTTCATGAAAATTGGCATAAATCATCTACGTAGTGTAAATATCACTTTCCAAAAAAATTTTTTTGCCGCAACCACTGTTAAAAGACCTTTTTTCTATTTTGATAAATATATTATTGTTAAGGTTAGTTATGTTTGGATACATCATAATGACTTACATGATGTTGCCAAGTTGTGTAAAATATCCTTAAATCAGAGTTTTTTTAGTTTATATTGACTGGTTTGTATTTTGCAATATTTTTTTTATTTTTCTTCTTCAAAATATAAGCATAGTGCGATACAAAATATAGTGACTGCATGATTTTCATTATTCAGCGATATTGATATTAAGCTGTTGAGAACGAAATAATAATCATTGATCTGTGTCAGTTGGTCGGGAAGCGGAGGTCATTTTTGAATAAAATTGAAAAAAGGAGTAATTTATAAATAAAATTGGTTCATTAAGCCAGATAGTGACAAACGAACACAAAAAGATATAATAAATGTGTTAGTTAGGCTGTCTTTAGACAAATTATCGTACACACTTAATCCTTGTTGGATAGGTTTTAGTTTGTTAGGCTCGTCCTGTAACTTGCACTTTTATATGAATACTATGAATTGCTGAATGAATCGCAATTTCATTCTTAAACATAACAATAGCACAGGAGATAAAATTAATAGAACTGTTCAAATAAAAATACTAAAAATAGCACAGGAGATGAAATCAATAAAAGTTGCAAATGGGTTGATTGCCTTTTCGAATACCTATGACATATTATTAAGTTATATGTATATATCATGAGCATAATCATTGTCTTAAATGCGTTAATTGGAAAACAATCCAATATTTAAAAAAAAATCTTATTTTTGACATTTTCAAACTTTCAATTTTTAAGTTGCGTATACCTGAGTTACGACTTTATTATGGATAGTGAATTCATTTGTGAAATTGAAAATGAAACACCGATATCCAATAAAAAAGATTTAGCTATTATTATTAGAAAAACCGCTGTTATCGTTTTCTAGTCAGCGTGGACTGTGAAGTGATTGAAAGGGATTTTTGCACCTAGAACAAGTGCATTATTTTGACGGCGACTCTTTGTTCGGCATTTTATTTGACACGATAAAAAACATTTTTGGCTAATGCGGCGGTGGGCGGTCAGTACAAAAGGAAAGAAATTATGAAATAAAAGAAGAATTAATAAAAATAAATTGAGGCTATTACAGAAACGGAATAAATATTGAAAAATTATTGTTATGTCTGATTAAAATTATTACAAAATTGTGTCAGTAATCAAGAGTTACCATTTTTCATTACTATCCCACTTGTTATACCATATACCGGGTGTAAATGTGTCTTGGGCCACCCCTATAACGTTTACACGGGTTAATAGATTTATACCAAATTTTGGTGGATTATAATAGAGCTATTTTTGGATTTTTTTAAATAAAAATCCAATTTGGCCGACATCCGGTTTGACCGGAAATGACATGTAAATTAGAAATTAAAATGAAACACCCGGTATATTTCTAGATATTTGGATTCTACGACTTCAAACACGTACAGGTCTACTGTCAAATGTGTCGTAAGACGCCATTTTTTATTCTATTTTTGAATTTTTTTATCCATCCTATGTGGTCATGAGTTAGTCTAAATTGCTTATAATCAAACTAAAATTAACTAAAAGTCTCAATTTTTTCAATTATTTATTGTTTATTCTTAATAATTATTTATATTTAAAATATGATGTTGTAAATATCCTTTTTTGAACAGGGATGTCTTCAGAAGAATTTTGTATCGAAATTAAAAAAAATAACATTTCTTCTTTATTTGAGAAAAAAAGTTGTTATTTACATCATTTTAATGGTAATTGAATAAACAATTTTTAATACTGGGTGGCCCATCTGTTTCATTTAAAAAAATTGAGTTTTAGTTAAAAAAAAACTGGATTTGCTGATTTAAATGTTTAATAAAAGTAACAAAAATAAATAATTGACAAAATTAAGAGTTTTCAACTAATTCTAGTTTAATTATAAGTAATTTACACCAAATCATGACCACCTACGATAGATAAGAAAAATCAAAAATAAAATAAAAATGGCGTCTTAAGTGACATTTGATATTCTACGTGTACGTATTTGAAGTCGTAGAATCCAAATATGTAGAAATGTAGCGGGTCTTCCATTTGAATTTACAATTTATATGTGATTTCCAGTCGAACCGGATATCGGCCATATTGGATTTCTATGTAAAAAAATCTAAAAATAGCTCTAATCAACCCAAATTTGTTATAAATCTGTTTACCGTTAAAGTGTTATAGGAGTGGCCAATGACCCATTTGCACCCGGTATACTATAATCGATTATGTATGTAATTCTTTAGAGCGCGTCTTTGTACTTTTTTTTTAATTATTTTTAATAATAGTGATTCTATTAGCAACTGTTTTTTTCTAGATAAATTTGAAAAAAGTAACACAGACATGCTCGTATAATAAAAATTACAAATATCATATTTGCAGTTACTCTATTTTTAGTTACTATTAGTTGCACTATATTTTAGGGTAATTTTGTTAATAATATTTAATCTGATGAAGTTGTTATACAACGTAACATGTAACATAATTAAACAACTTTTGTTATATTTGTTGTGAAAATTATAAAAGGTTGTTTTATTGAACTAAATAAGATCTATATTGGAGTATATTTTAATATTTTAGGTATTTTTTAATGAACCAATTATGAATATTTCGAATATTTAAATACTATTATTATTCAAAAACTTTGTTATCAAAATATTTCCTATTTACCTATTCTTCTTATAAGTAATAAACATTGTAACATCCAACAGGGTAAAAAAAATTGGTTGTGTCGCCCCAAAACTTTCCCAACGTGTATTCAGAGATGCACACTTTTTCAGATATTTTATGTTTCAAACTTTGACATTTTTTTATTTTTGACACGTGACAGTTGGACTGGTTTTGACTATTCTGAACAGAGTTTCAAGGGCTTTCAAATGACGTATTACAAGTCAAATTCTGTGACATATTGCTTCTTTTATTTTTTGACAGTTACAGTTCCGTTTAACAGATGTCGAATAAAAACTGATGGGTTCTTCCCATGGATAACCGAAACCCATATACCAAATTTGAGCTTAATCGGATTAAGTGTGTTTCTTATATCGTGGAAGAATACACACCATCTGGAAATGGCCATAATCGTCTCAGGGGACCTCAAAATGGATATTTCCGTATTTATCTCGAAGATTTTCTTAATTTTTGAGAAACAATTGAAGAAAAAAAATTGACAAAATGGACCAGATTCATTATTTTTTATCTCACAAAAAAAAGTTTATTTCAAAAAAGTACTCTGAGAGATGCCTCACTTAATACATTTGCCTTTATTGATAAAAAAAATTGTTAAGATCTATCTAAAATTAGACCCTCAAAAATGATTTTTGGAACCACTGCAAGCGAATTATGGAGCATTTTTCATCACTGATTCAAGCGCTTCTATCGTGGAAGAATACACACAGACAAACACAGAAAAACAGACACAGAGACACACAGACAAACAGACACACACACACACACAGACAGACAAAAATTTTTAGCTCGTTCACATTACTTTCCCTTCTCGGATGGTGGGTCGAGAGAGTAAAAATCTCATGTAAACTCTACCCTGATGTAAATGATTAAAAATTTTAAAGAAAAGCTACGGAGCCAAGTAAAATGTAAAATATAAGAAACCGAACTAAAATACCATATCTTTGTCAGCCGGAGCGATAGGCGGTCACTTAAAAAGGACTACTCGAAATGCGTTATGATTTTATTTCGCTCAGACGATCAAATGTTTACGATAATTTTACGCAAAGCCGCATGACAGAGACACTAAATATATATTTCTTTATCATCAGGCCACGCCTTTATAGCTCTGTATTTTTACCTCGTCTCTCACCCCGCAAATATACTCTGATCTTTTATAAAAGGTTAACCCCCTAATTTCCATTACATATATATGGCAACATCGTTTTCTTGGTTCTTTTATGACAATGATGTGAAGTTAACACTGAATATGTAAATGACAATTCAATGTTTGAATGGTTTACACAGAATCAATTCGAAACGTCAAATGTGTCATAATTTTACTTTTAAACATCAAAAAAGTAGAAATTTAAAATTAAGAAAAAAGGTGTTAAATGTTGGTTGCGGCGATTTATTTTTCTTGGAATGTGATATTTATATGCTTTAGATGATTTGTGAAAATTTTTGTGAAACTCGGCGTATTTCGTAAGTGCTCAACTTTTTCCTCGTTCCTAAACTATATTTCATATGCGTGCCATGTGAACTATAAATTTGTACTTTTGTAGATTATGACCTTCTCTACGAGACGTTTTATATGGAAAAATTGAATCAAGATACGAATATTAAACAATTTTTTCCTAAATTGAATAGTTTTGGTTTTTCTTTACTGTTATGGAATTCAGTAACTTTTTTGTGTTCTGTACTATTTTGTTACGTAATAAGAATGTTTTGGTGGATCTTTGCTAAGTCCTTTTACGAAAACAGGTAAGTATTTATTTTTATTTATTTTAAGATTTTTCAATAAATATTTTTTTAGAAATGCTCATCTCTTATCAGCCATATCGATGGTTTCAAATAGCAACAGCATAAATAAAAGCAAAATACCGGTTAAAGTCAAACAGAATTTAGATTTTCAGATGAAATCGTCAAAATCTAACCTCTCTTTTTGTGACGCAAGTTATCCAAGTTTATTGGACGATAGAACTACTACAGATTTGGCAGAGGAAATTGGACTAAATGTTTCCAAAAGTCAAAACATCTATAAGAATAATAAGGTTTAAATTCTTTATTTATTTTGCATCGGTTCCAATTTCTAAGTTTAGCTTTTTTATTTTTACTTTAAACTACATAAGTGTATATTCTGTAAGTCATTTTAGATATCGGTTCGTTAAAATATTTCATTTGAACCAATAGGTTTGTTCCAACAAAAATTCATAACGGTTCAGAACTTTACAGAGTTTGCGCAAAGGTATTTTGCCGTTCCCACAAATGGATTTAAAAATTCTGAACTTTTAGTGCAGTGTTCCAACAACGAGTGAATTGTATTCCGTACTGATTGCGAACCGTTCTTAAAGTTCCAGGATTTTACAAGAATTATAAATTCTGAATCGCTATCCTCACTTTCTTGTTTTCTTTGGTTAATTAAATAAGTCTTAGTAATGAAAGAAGACAGTGATTTTTCTAATTTTTCGGGGTTTTCAAGTGAAAGCGATGATGAATTCTTGAATGATATTATTGAATTAAGACAAAACAATGAACATTGCCTGCACATAATAGTACCTCAATATAGTGATCAAGTTCTTTTTCAACATTTTCGACTTAGTAGAAATGTTATTGAATCACTAGCGGCAAGTTTTGAAGCAAGTGAATATTATAAGTACCATTCTGTCCAAAATGACAAAATTAGTGCTCAAGATCAACTTCTTATATATCTTTGGTATATTGGCCATCAGACTGCAAGTTTCCGAGATGTGGCACCTATGTTTGATGTTTCCAGAAGTAGTTTGGAGAGAACAATAGTCCGAATTACATATTTCTTGAGCAACATGTCTCACATTGTAATAAAATGGCCAAATAACGAGGAAAATGTTGGTATTGAAAGACATTTTCAGCAAAAGATTTTACTCTATTCATGTAAGCATTATCCTATAGAACTCTTAAGTTTATTTTCATTTCATATTATTTCAGATGCAGGTTGTTTGTAATAATAGGATCTGTACATGACAGCCGTGTCTTCAAGAGGTTCTCATTTTCAAGAATACTGCAGCAAAAATGTGGAGATATGTATATCATAGGAGACAGTGGCTATCCTCTTCGGCGATATCTATAAACACCTTTTAAATATAGAGAAATACTTACTAGACGTCAGAACAATTATAATACTATTCTATTACGGAATAGAGACATTATAGAGCACTGTGTTGGCATATTGAATCAAAAATTCAGACAATTGTACCACTTAAAATTAAGAAACGACTTATGTGTTCTGTATTACATAATATATCATTAAGTGATGAATTTATTATGCATGAAAACGACCTGTTCAACATGAATTTGTAGAGGATATACCTGAAGGTGATGATACAGATTCTGAAGATGACGGTCGTGATCTAGATGCAGTACACATTCGAAATAATGTAATAAATATGCTAGGGTAACTGTATCCATTCCCAGACTCCAATGCCTACAATTTACATTGTCGTCCGGGAATGTATCGATTTTACTACTAGATAAAAAATGTACTATTATCTTAACAAAAATAAATTTACCTAATATAGTTTTTTACTTTCCCGGACCCATCAAAGGGAAAGTAAGGTGAACGAGCAAACAAAAATCGAGATATCGATGGAAATATCCATTTTGAGGTCCCCCAGGTCTGCGTGTCTGTGTGTCTGTGTGTAATCTTCCACGATAACTGCCGAACCGTTTGACCAATCAAGCTGAAATTTGGTATGAAGGGTCGGCGTGTGCCTGGAATGCGACCAATAGTTTTTGGTTTAAGTTGGTACAGTAGAAGGTCCTCAAGACCGACATTGATTAAATACGCATGTAACAATTTTTTACCTTTTTAAATTTTAAGGACAAACAATACACATTAGTGCAAAATGTTATAGTACAAAGTTTTAGAGCATAAAATTCCCTACAACTTTTGTCTTAAACTTTTTCCAGAATTTCCAATAGTTGCGCCACTAGAGGGCGCGTAAAAATTGTGCATGTAGATTTTCTCTAGTTTTTCTTGATTTTGAGGACAAACAATGCATTTAGTGCAACATTTTCTTGTGCAAAGTTGTAAAGAATCAAATTTTCTTTAACTTTTATGATTAACTTTTTATCGAATTCCTTATAGTTACACCGCTAGATGGCGAGAGAAATACAGATTTAAAATTCCCTACAACTATTGTATGAAAATTTTTCCAGAATTCCCAATAGTTTTCACCCATGATTTTAGGAGATCCTAATTGTAGCCGTGTGATATACAACGTGCGCATGCGCAGCTTATTTTATTATCAACATTGAAATATCAATTGGTAGACGTATTCACCATCGGCTCGCTATTTTTAATGTGTTCCATAAATTAATATAATGCTTGGTGTTTTGTAATTAAAATAATAATAATAAATAACATATTCTTTACGGTCGAGGCGGGAAAGTTCTGCGGGGTGACACAGCCGATTTTTAACAACTGTAGTAACTACTAAAACTACTTAATATACCTACTACTCTAAAAATTCTGAAGTCATGGTATCACTGCATTTCTTCAGAAAACCATTTCTTTCTTCTAATAAATCATTTCTTCTCTTTATTTCTTGAAGTTTTTCTTTTTCCACCTGTAGTTTTTCAGATTCTATGCATGGTCAGTTTATTTTGATAATATTCTTTTTTTCTTCTCTTATTTTTTCTAATATAGAATTCTTCCTTTTTAAAGTCGACTTTCTACTTATTTTTTGGGGGGTTTCATTTATTTGAGTATCTATATTTTGTATCTCTTCAGTCTGATAACTCATATCAATATTTTTTCTATTGTTTCACTCTCCAATAGCAGTTCAGGCTGAATGTTCTTCTTTTTTCCAATACTTTCCAACGATTTTCGTAATTTGTCGTGGCTATATTTTCATTTGTAAGTTGTTTCATTTCCGTTGCAATAATTTCTTCATACTTCTGATTTCAAGAGCTCCAACTTTTTCCTTATATTTTGCATAGCAGTTAAATAAAAATTCTTGTATTGTCGCTACTCCAATATTTATAATCCTTGGAAAGTTTCGATAACTTCAAGGTTCGAGCTTGTTGGGTTTACAATAAACTCTTGGAGCACTGAAATCATTAAGTAAATCATTATCTTAGGCTCCTTTAATATTTTAATCAAAAACTTACCTTTCCATTTCTAAAATAAGGCACAAATTTTTCTAAACGATGATTTTTGTTTCCTAATTTTATAGGTTATGATAAACAATCAAAATTCTCAACCGGTTCTAAATCGTTCCAACAATACTCAAATCGATTCTACAACTGTAAGTTCACGCATAAATTCTACAAAATATTAATTTTTAAACGACCACGTTATAAACCATTGACAGTAGGATAATCAACCCACATTTTTAAAAACGAAGAAAAGCTTAACCTGCAAATGTTAGCGCAATTCTTTGTTTATTGTCGGTATGGAATAGTGTGGACAACCATGATAAACTGGGTGCTCTGCAGGTGGCGATATAATACAAATAAAAGTTCCATCCAAGAGCATCTTTAAATTTCTTAGTTAAATTTGTAAAACATCTTTTAACAAGTATTTTCTGTTGATTTGTAGTCTGAAATAAAACCCACTCATTCAATAATTGTTCAACAATGATATTTGTTAGTTCTTTGATGCATTTACTAACCATGGGTTGACTTATGTTCAAGTTGTAACCATGTCCAATTCCTGATTGGTAACTCCCTTGTCCAAAAAATGAAGAACAGTTAAATGGACTGGTATTAGGTATTTTCGCGGAGCTAATCCCGAACTAGTTCAGAATACATTCAGGATTACAAAGGGACAAGTTGTTTGCGCATGTCCTGTTCGGAATGAATTTAGGATTTTTATGTACCGCGAACGCAGAAAAGGCAGAAAGTGGAATTTATCTATGACATAACCTACATAACAAAACATATTAATTAATTTTAAATTTAGATTAATTTAATGGCACAGAAGAAATAGTTTTTAACTAAAGGCAATGAAATTTTAAAGAAGAAGAATAAAGTACTGTATTGGTTTATTTAAGTCCAAAAGGTTATCCATTTCTCAAATGTGGTCCAAGTTTACAAGAAAGTCAGGTACCACAATAGTTTAATTTGTATTACAGACCATCCAGGCCATTATTAGTTACTTTGGTGGACAAAAATTTAATTAAACACCATTAAGGGTATTGAAGAAGGGGGTTATAAAAACAAAATTTAATTATCAGATCTCGACCTCATGTTGGCCTTTCCGGTTAATTTAGTTCACGCTGTTAACCCCATAATTAAATTAACGTTATATACCTAGTTTTAAGTTAAATAACCCTTCTTCTTCAATACCCTTACTGGGTTCCACGGTTGGTGTTTACCTAATTATATTTTTTCCACCAAAGTAACTAATAATGGCCTGATGATGGTCTTTGACTGAAACTAGTCGCCTTGCATTGTAATTCAAATTAAATTGTAAGGTAATACCTGACTTTGTGCTTTATTTCTTGATTGATTTATTTGTTTTCGGATTATATCGTTTTCGAAATATACTATTTATAGGTTACATTACAGAAGATTTGAAAACAATTTACATTTATATCCCTGCTTATATCCTGGGATTTATTGGACGTTTTCTGAACGTATCCTAAATGTATTCAATCTTCACCGCTAACGTCCTGTATTTTGTTCCGAACTAATAATTTTTGCACCGCGAACGCCAAATTTTTAATTGCGCATGCGTAGTATGTCTGAACTAGTTCGGGATTAGCTCCGCGAAAATACCTATTGTAATATGGAATAGTAGAATACAATATTAAACCTACCTATGTCGCTGACTGTATAAGCAAAATTCAACTGTCCGCACGAACACAAGCTTGATTGGTGAATATACCAAAAGCTAACAAAACTGAACACAACCAAAGTAGCAAAACAAAGTGCTCAAACCAGCAAAACGCAGAGACGTGACTGACGTGATTAATGTGGGTCACTCAACTTACCAGTCACATAGCAACTTAGCTACTGGCTCTAAGAAAAAAAAGCCGTGGGAGGGGAGGCAGGAAGATGAGTCACAATCCTTCCCGCGTCCCGCCAAATGGGTAGACGACTGCTCTACTGACCTTGGACCTTCGTCAAGGGCATCAGACTACTTTATTTCAGAACTCATTGTGGTAGATTTTCGGTTTTACCTTGAATAGTTTTGAGACAAAGTTCCTTCTAGTTTAAATATTTCTGCCTAACATTTAAATCAATTTCTAAAAATTTGCCTTTTTTTCCTAAAACTGGTCAATTTTATGCCCCTCCAAAAGGCTCGAGTGGGTGGCTGCATACGTGGCACACCCCTCATTCCGGCCCTGCATACATAAAGGTATATAATAGTGACATCTGTTATGTCACTTTCAGGACACTGCTGATAACCTAACCAAAACAAAAGTATCTATAATATTTGAAATAAAACTTTTCTCAACACTCGAACTTGTGTATTTTGTCTAAAATTTCTCGGCTTTTCTTCGGTCACTCTTAATAGTCATTCCAGCGCCTCTTCCTAGTCATTTCCGGGTCCTTTTTCGGTTCGTCTTCGTATCTCAAATTCTATTAGTCTTGGATTCCTTTAATTTCCCGAATTTACTCTTGGACTTAATAGTCCAAATCACTTATTTTTCATCTTGATGGTCCCATGTAGTAGTAAATTATTCTTTCCTTTCACTTTCTATTTTTTCTACCACAACCAAACTTATTCTATTCATTCTTCTATTTACTTCATTTTTTCTCTTTTTTCCTTCAATTTTACTTCTAAACTGGAATTATATGAAGCTGAATCTTTGTGATTGGTTTAAGTGTGATTCCAAGAACTGGTTAATTAGCCGAAACTTTAATCATTTGTATGGTTTATGTTTATGTTTATCGTAATAGTTTTTAGTTTAACTATCAGATTAATGACCACTTTTATTTCAATTTACCACAATGAGAACTAGATATATCTATGCATATTTATAAGATTACAATATAAAGTCTACTTGTATAATTTAAGATACAGTCATTTATTCCAACCAAAGACGAATACGGAAAAACTGAAACATATGTTGATAGCAACCAAGTAACCAAACTACGACAAGAAATTATAAAAGTTCAAAATGATTCCCTAAAAGAACAAACCGAAATGTCCAGAAAACTCAACGTTCTAAACAGAGAAAAAAAAGATCTAACTAAGCAATTAACGACTGCTCAAAAAGAAAATAGAGCTGCCAAGCAGCAAATCGATGAACTTGCACAAGAGAAGGTAATTTTTTGTATCATCATAAATTAAATTTAATTTGGCAACGTTTTTAGATACTTTTAATGAAAAAATTAGAAACGCTGAGCAAGGAGGTTAAATCGAACACGAAATCTAAAAAGCTCGCTTTATCAAAACTTGAAGACCTTTCAAACAATTCTGATTATCTCAAGCAGCAATTGGAGCAGGTGACCAGAGATAAGGATATTTTAGAGAGTAAATTAAAGGTGCTGCAAGACGAATATGAACGATTACAGGAAAGGATTATATTAAACGTGGAACATACCTGCAAAAATACACCGGAAAGAGATATTAACACATTGATTGATAAAAGTTTGAAAGCAGAAAAACCGAAACAGGTAATTATATTATATGAATAAACCTTGGTTTAAATAAGTGATTTTTTTTCTATTTTTAGAATTTGGAGAAAGTTATTAATCCTGATTATGAGATGAAAAATATTCAAGTTAAAATTAAGCAGTTGGAACGCAATCTTGAAAATTTTAATAAAAACGATGACCATTTTCAAAATATAGATGGAGAACAAACGGAAGTACGTATAACATATACAACATTACAATAATTTTTGATTGAAATTTACGAATTTTTGATCGAATTTTTTAAAATTTTTACTGAAATTTTTGTATTTTCTTTTAATTTGTTTGAAATTATTGTAATTTTTTTTAAAAACTGTTTGAAATATTGGATTGAATTTTTTAATTGAAATTTTTAAATTTTATATACAGTTGGGCCAGCGAATGATTACACGTGCGTCACGGATACACGACGATATCAAAGATATCCGTCTTATATCTCATCAAAGTTCCTTTACAATCGACAGAAAAGGATAAACTATAGAGTATTGTCTATGCCATCTAAGAAGTACGTCGTTGGAATTTGGTTTAGATCAACTTCACACAATAAAGTGAGACAGAAACATAAGATGACGTTATTTATTAATTCTTGCTGTAATATTTATAGCTTTTCTTTGACTAATTTAGTAGCTGTCAATGCTGTCATTCTTAGTTGTTATTGTACTTTTATTTCTCAGTTTTTGCGTCTTTTTTTCGTTTTTAAGTCATATTTCCTAATTAAAAACAGTTATTTTAAGGGCTAATTTAGTTTATTGTTATATTTCAGTTTAAAGTAAGTATATTTTTTATCAATGAACACATTAACCTTACATTAGGACATTGTGACTAATCTTACGGTTACGAGTCGTTTTAAAATGAATTAGATGAAAGATAATATCAAAACCTAAGCACGTTGAATAATAATACGGTAAAACTGGTATTGCAAAATGTTTTTATCGTTACTTATTTTTATAATATGCCTGGAAAAACTCTGAAGACACAAGCGCAGCAGTTTGTCTTAAACTTATGGCAGTACTTTGAAATGGAGAAAAGGAATGTAGGACCTTTAGAACCACTGTCATCTGTTCAAGAGGTAAATAAAAAATATTTAACTTATAAAATAAGAAAAAGCTAACTCTTTAAATGTATTTTAGCGAGTAGCAGCTGCACTTAAAATATCAAGAAAAACAGTGTATGCTATTAGGAAAAGGAAAGAGAATAATCCAATTTTATCTTCCCCTGGAAAAAATAGGCCTCGTTTGAAACTGAAGACTACAGATTTACCTGAAGGAAATAGAATGGCAGTACGAAATACATTATATACTATGTATGAGAAAATTTAGTAAACTCACTTAATATTAAACACATAAAACTAAATCAATTTTTTTTTAGAAAAACATCATGTTACTCTCAAAAGTTTAAATAATGAACTAAGGAATAAAGAAATAGTTTCTACTTCAAAATCATCTTTAAGCATCCTATTGAAGGAACTGGGTTTTAAATTTAAAAGGGATGATAATCGAAGAGCCTTAGTTAAAAGAACTAATATTGCATCACAAAGAGCATGTTTCTTTCGTAAATATATGGAAAACGGTGAAAATATTTATGCAAAGGAATTAATTTTTTTAGATGAAACGTGGATTTATTTTAAAGGAAACAAAACAATGCCTTGGCAAGATAATAATGTCAAAAGCGTTCGTAAACCAGAAGGTTATGATGGTAAACGATTTATTATTGTTCATGCTGGTTCATCGAAAGGATTTGTTCAAGGAGCAAGTTTACTGTTTTGTTCAAAATCTCTAACTTTAGATGATCACGGAGAAATGAACAGTGCAATTTTTAGCAAATGGGTTACAACACAGTTAATTCCCAATTTAGAAGAGCCATCTTTAATAGTAATGGACAATGCACCGTATCACAGCGAAATACAAAATAAACAACCTTCGACTTCTACAAAAAAAGCTGAAATAATATCTTGGCTTAAAGATAATAATATTAATTTTAATGAAAAATTTAAAAGACCAGAATTACTGCAATGTGCAAAAATGAATCGAAAAGAAAATATATATATAATTGATGAATTGCTACGAGAACATGGTCATGAAGTATTAAGATTACCTCCTTATCATTGTGAGTTTAATGCTATCGAGTTAATTTGGGCTGATGCAAAGACATACTATAACAAATATATTGGCAGAGATGGATATAGTGATGAAAACGTTCTAAATATGTGGAACGAAGCATTAGAAAAGTGTAACGCTGAAGTGTGGGCTAATTGTGTGAGACATACTGACAAATTCATTGAAAAATGGTATGAGCGAGAGCAACATTTAAGTGACACAGATGTTGAACAAATAATTATAAACCTAGGTGACCAATCGGATTCTGAAAGTGACGATGAAGAATAATTTGTATTTTTTAAGTTGTACATGTAAAAAATATATTTTTCTTTGTATTCAATTATTATGACATATATGAAAGGTTTTTTATATTTTAAATAATAAAAATAGTAATAATAACACTTTCTTTATTGAATTGCTAGATGACAGGGTATCGATAAAGTTCTTGAACCCTAAATATTTATATAATCACCCTGTGTAGCTGCTATTAGCACGCTTTGTTTATTAATAATAAAAGTGCAAAATACCAATTGTGCATTGTAAATAATACAAGTGCAAAACTTCAATTATGTATTGTATCTTACATCTTACCAAAACAAAATTCATATTTAAATCTTTTTTTTTTGATATATTATTGTAATTGATTGTTAAATCTGAGTTTAGTTCTTATATCTCCATAAAATCCACATATTTTTCAATTGCATACTTAAATATCTTCCAAATATGTTGTGGCAATATAACGAAATTTATATAATAGGTATTTAGTAATTTAATGTAAAAGCCAATATTTGCACGTACGTGGTGGCAGTAGGCACGTTCATTGTGAACACAAGACAGTTTTTGTTTTGATTAAAACTTTTCGACTACTTTCGTTTGAATATTATTAATGACGCACGGGTAATCATTCGCTGGCCCGACTGTATAGTTAAAATATTTTCTCCAAAAATACTATAATAATTTTCATGAGACCGTCATGATTTATTTTTATATTTGGAAAGCTTATTTACTTACGAAAAAAAAATTAAATACCGATTAACTATAAACGGCATTTTTTGTCAAACATTCTTACAAAAATTTAATTTTTAATAAGTGCCACGTTTAAAACATAA
The DNA here is from genome assembly GCA_963243735.1 of Neocrepidodera transversa. Taxonomy (NCBI): domain Eukaryota; kingdom Metazoa; phylum Arthropoda; class Insecta; order Coleoptera; family Chrysomelidae; genus Neocrepidodera; species Neocrepidodera transversa. The sequence continues at coordinate 21,572,318 of OY725343.1, forward strand.
CTTTAAGTAATAAAATATTAAAAAATTTCTTAGTATACGAGAGAGGATCAACATTTTAAATTTACTAACATATTCTTGGTACAATTAAAATTTTACTCATATTTTTAATAAAATTAAATTTTCTGAGAAAAACTGGACAGGGTCTAACACCAATAAGGCTAATATCTTTTGTACTGAAGACACTAGAAAAACTGATAGACAGACATATTAGGGACCTCTACATCAAGAACAATATGCCTACAGAGCAGGCATGTCTACAGAAACTGCATTACATCAGATCGTAAACTAAGAGAAAAGTTACTCCAAAAGTAGCTCCCTACTTTTTCTACTCCCAGATTTTTCTTTCAGTATAAAAATACCAGAAACTGCATTACATCAGCACGTAAACTAAGAGAAAAGTTACTCCAAAAGTAGCTCCCTACTTTTTCTACTCCCAGATTTTTCTTTCAGTATAAAAATACCAGAAACTGCATTACATCAGCACGTAAACTAAGAGAAAAGTTACTCCAAAAGTAGCTCCCTACTTTTTCTACTCCCAGATTTTTCTTTCAGTATAAAAATACCAGAAACTGCATTACATCAGCACGTAAACTAAGAGAAAAGTTACTCCAAAAGTAGCTCCCTACTTTTTCTACTCCCAGATTTTTCTCTTAGTATAAAAATACCAGAAACTGCATTACATCAGCAGTAAACTAAGAGAAAAGTTACTCCAAAAGTAGCTCCCTACTTTTTCTACTCCCAGATTTTTCTCTCAGTATAAAAATACCTTATTCTTGAAAAAAAAAGAGTGGAAAATACACACAGAGTTACCAAGTATTGAGATTCAATTTTATCCAATCGCAGCGGTTAAATTTCTGACAGCCATGTGACATTAGACATAACAAAGTGGTTTGACTCAGTTATTTCCTGGTGGCTGCCAGAGGCATATAACCTTAGTGCAGCCAAAACCTAGAATATTATAATTCTTTAATATTATTAAACTAAATAAATTTATTATATAAAGTTTTTAAATTTTATCTTTGTCTAAATCGATATAGCCGACGCTTTAGTTACTGGATGCATAAAAGGTGTTATCAAATCTATTATTTCGTTGCACAATTTATTAGTTACCCGAAAAAGTTGCATAAACTTGTGCTCTGACAAACTGAATGGGTCACTTTAAGGAAGAATATCTCTTCCTTTTTAGACCTCCTCTAGAGCATCCTCCACATCGTCATTCATGAAATTATTCCATATCAATATTTCATTAATATTGTCGATTATATTAGTAAAACTCAAAAAAAAATAAAGACACGGAATACAAACAAAATAAAACGGGCCGACAGATTAAATAGTTAGGTTAATACCATAAATGTTTCAAATAAATTCTACAATTTCTACTCCCTACAAATTTCACTAGCTAATGAACAATAGAAATTTTATACTCCCTAAGAGAATAAAAGTCCCACATGTTTTCATCGAAATATTTCAAGAATAGGGTTTTTTACATTTCAGGGAACTACGTCAATTTCTCTTGTAATTTCTACGCCTTGATTTTCAAGAATAGGTATCTAGAGCTGCATGGAAATGAGAGAGATCTTACTAGCGGCCTTTCTGGACATAGAAGAAGCTTTTGAGAACACGTCAATAAACTCAATAGATAGAGCGTCAAGAAACTCGGGTATTGCTAATATGTACATCTTTGATGGGGTAGAAAAAGGCAGCTCACGTGACCAGAGGTTGTCCACAGGGGGAGTATTATCTCCTATGCTATGGAATCTGGTAAAGGATGGACTGCTGAGAATCTTTTAAGAAGGACACAAAACACTGGGATAGGCAGATGACCTTCTCATATTATCCCAAGGAAAATTCAACATTACGGTTAGTGAGCGACTTCAGATGGCAATAAACGCAGTCACGCTCTGGCCAGAACATGAGGGTTTCAAAATAAGCCCCATCCAAGTCCAACATAATAGCATTCACCAAAAGAAGGAATTTAGTGGGCCTTAGCACACTATGGCTTCGTTGTGAAGAGATAAATCTGAAAGAAGGAGTAAAACATCTTGGAGTAATGTTAGACCCAACGTTTACCTGGAACCTTCTGATTGAAAAAATACATACGAAAGCCTCTGCTACTTTAATAATAGCTAGACCCACGTATGGGAAAATATGGGGGTTCAATCCAAAAATTCTAGACTGGTTGTACAATATGGTCTGGTCTAGTGTCCAAAGATAAAAAACGGACCGCTATCTCCAAATTGGGCGAGATACAAAGATTTTCCTGTTTGGGGAATAAAAACAACACCTACAGCTGCCATGGAAACCCTGCTTGACCTCCCGGGAGGCTAGAATGGCTCTACGACTGCTGCAGGGTCACCATTCTATGAAGGAAATCATAGACTGGGACACACAAAGTTTGATCATGTACGAGGCAACATGCTTGGCATAAGGTCAAACCACATGAGTGCTAAATACAGCTTCAATAAAGATCTGAGAATAATAATTGAGAATCGGAATGAGTTAAATAAAAGCACAGATTTCAGGAGAAACCCTAACGGAATTCCCTGGTATACAGAACGTTCAAAACGGAAGGGGGAACTGGAGCTGGTATATACTGCTAACAGAATAAATACTCGAATGTGCGAGAATTAGCAATATGAGGACCCATGAGGACCCATGAGGATCAGACAGTCAAGCAGCTCTTAGGGTCAAATTATGAATCGGCTGTTAATAGAAAAATAATTATTATCAATCTGCTGTTAGGAAATAACATCAGTATTAAATTCAACGTATAAGATATTGTATCGATACTAAGAAATTTTCACAAAATTTTATTTAGTTTACATTTTTAGTCATACTATAAAACCCCTCATAATAATAATATATTATAGAATTATGTGAGCTGTTTTATAGGGTAAAAATTCATATTTTCTTCCAGAAATTCTGCAGTAACTGTTTACATCTAAACTATTTCTTGTAAAACAATAATATTTGTATTATTCACAATATTCTCACACTTCTTACAAATAATATATGCCAATTCAAAATTCTAAGAAAAGTCAAGTCAAAATTCAAAATAAAATGAAGCTGATTCTCTGAATGAAGAAGGCCAGAATAAACATATAAAAGAAAAACGCACTGTTGCCAAATTGTACCTGCTGTTATTATCAAGGAGTTAATTTTAAGATCATAATATGAAAAAATTTAAACACTTAATTAACAGAAAGATAAAATGTATCTTATAGGGTAATTAACTTCCACTTTACCAGCCGATTCATAAATAAAACATTTTCAAATTTTGCATATAAGATTCTGATACCCTAGATTAGATCTGATTAGATTTTGGTGTTAATGGGACAACCGGGATTGGCAGTTGCTATGACTGATGATGTCATTACTACACAAGATGGCGATACAGTTTGGACATATATTTTGTATACACTATAGTTTATTTTCGTATCATTACAATTTAAAAAAAAATTGCCATTGTTGCGAGATTTATAAAAAAGTCAATTTTTCGATAATATTTTATATTAACGTGCTAATTTTTTATTAAAAAATGGCGAGAGGCCATGTGTTGGCCACATCAAATTTTTTAAACAGATATTATATTTGGGATGAAAAATACATATTATTATTAATAAGAATAATTGTTTCGAAAAATCAACTGTTCTATAATTTCTAATACATTTTTTAAAATTTACACTGATATAAGCACAACGAGGTGTTTTTGAGTAAAAATTAAAGAAACGGTTTATTATTGTAATAAATCACAATTTAACATTAAAATTTTAATTATTATTTACATTTTATCATAAATTTTTAATGTAAATCTAATATTATATGTATCTAATGAGCGATTATGCCTCACGGCTAATATCTCGGGCCCATGATATTTATAAATAATTATTTAAAAATTGAATTCTTTCTCTTGATTTTTTTAGTCCGAAACAAGTTTGAGTATTGAAGAACCGTCGCAGACAAATTTTGCTAGTCCAGCAGATGAAGACAAAGACGTATATGATTTTTATTTCGCCAACAGTGGTAGTTTTGGAAATAGTCCAAGATTTCCTTATTGGTCAAACAAAATCAGTCCATATCTCAGAAATCATACAAATCAATCGAATTTGAATGGGGTGAGTAATGAATTATTTTAATTTAATTTTTATAAAATAGTAAATATTTGATTTATGAACACGGAAATTTTGAAGTTTTATATTCTGAATATAATACAAAATATCATACAACGAAGGGAGAAACAATAAAGCAGACAAAAAAGTTACAAGTGGGAAAGTTCATAAAAAAATAAAACAATTAACAGAAAATATCTAGAAGAAATCAGAAGGAGAATAATAGAAGAACAGAACCAAAATGTAAAGGAGAAATTCAAACAAATAGAGGAAACTTAAAAAAAGCAGAAAAAGATAATTAAACATAAAACAGAAAAGATGAAAAGAGTCAAATTTTTCGATTTAGAATGTAAAATAGAAGAAATAAAAATAAAAAAGAAGAAAGAAGCTAAACAAAAAATATTAGAAGCAGATACAGATGGAGTAAAGAAGAATAACAAAGAAGATATGTAGGACGAAAGAGGGATTATATGGAAGACAGAATAAAATTAACCGAAGAAAGATTTGTGCATAAAGAAATCAAGAAGTCAAATAAAATAAAGGGAAAGTAAAACAGAGAACCATGCGTATAAAAGAAAAACAAGGAAATATAACAGATGAAAACAAAATAATACAAAAATGAGAAGAATATCTTAAAGAAATATTAACTATAGAAAATGAGGAAGAGCAAATGAAAGAAATTACAACTTGAAATGTGCAAAGCAACGAAGAAATTGGCTACTATCAACAAGGGAAGAGATATCAGAATCAGAGAAGACGACATGGAATCAAAACTGATCAAATATGGCAGAGATGCATTAACAACAGAGAGAATGCCAGAAGTGTGGGAAATGGCAAAAATGGTACCAATTTATAAAAAAGGGAAAAGAAACAAATGTACGAATTATAGAGGGATATCATTACTGGACACAGTGTACAAAATAATGTCAAAGAATATAAAAAAAGGTAAAGGAATATGGAAAAGACTTGTGGGGAAATTACCAATACGGATTTAGAGCAGGAAGATCAGTAATGGACCATATTTTCATTCTGAAGCAAACGCAAAGAATGACCCTCGAATATACAAAACTGAAGATTAAAGTGAACACTGAAAACACACAAAAAGGTAACACCATAAAGGAAAGAACGAAACAGAAATTTTCCAGTTGAAGTAAACGGACAAAAGGTACGTCTATCTAGGAGTAGTTATCAAAGAAGACGGCGATGAGGAGAAGAAAATAGAAGGTTAGCGAAAGGGAGTAGACAGGAATCTTAATAAACTAATTAGGTCAAAGAAAGTATCTAGAAAGACCAAGGTACATCTATACAAAATAGTTATAAGACCAACGGTGCTCTATGAAAGTGAAAAATGGATATTGAATAAGGAGGAAGAAAGTAAAATAAATATATAGGTGGTACACTTAAGCCCTAAGAGACCTAAGAGTGGGAGGAACCATTACCAAACTATGAACCGAAGACCTATGTGCAGCATCACATATATTTTGAGAACAGTAGTTCATACAAAATGCGATTTTACTTTCCCAACCCACCATCCAACAAGGAGGAAAAGTATTGTGAACGTACTAAAATTTTTTTTCGAGATGAAGACGGAAATATCCATTTTGAGGTCCCCTGAGACGATTAAGACTATTTTGTGATGGAAGTCGGTCTGTGTGTGTGTGTATTCTTCCACAATAGAGGCCACACGTTTAATCCGATTGAACTGAAATTTGGTATGTTGGTTTCGGTTATTCGTCAGAATAACCCATTAGTTTTTGGACGACATCTGTCTAACAGAAGTATCATTGACTTGCAGTTTGCCAAGCGAAAGCCCTTGAAATTCTCTATTCAGAAAAGTCAAAAGTATCACTTGTAAAAAATAATAAGTGTCAAAATTTGTCATGGATTTAAACCAATTTCGGTAAATAGCTGTATAATCACCAACTTAGAGGTCTTATATTAGAGCGATTTTAGACCACGGGTATACATTATTGGGTTCTACTTCAAACACTTTGACTATACTAGACAGAATACAGTATAAAGCTCTAAAAATATGTTTAGGAGTAAGGTAATCCTCACATAATCAAGCAATCTCGAAGAAATTATTTAGTCAATCATTGGTTAAAAATCCGCCACTATTAATACAGAAAACTTGATAAATACTTACTGGAGCAGAAAAAACTCCCCTCCATTAGCTGACGCTTTTAGAGATTAGAGATCGTATTGCAACTATATCTCTGTGAACGACACATTACCACTATTTAAAAGTAACTTCAGCATTCTTGCTAGGCCCAAAGTCAAATATCCAGTATTTTCTGAACTTTTGGCCTTAAACATAAGTATTTTTAAAGCTCTACTGAATAATTTGGCCGAAGGGTGGAATACAATCTATTCAGATGGATCGAATAGGAAAAGCATGAACAGAATGCGCTTTCTTTAATTCCAATATTAAACATGTGAAGCAATTCCGGTTGCCAGAGGTCTGCTCAGTTTATAGGGTCACAATTGAAAGAGCCTTATTTTGGTGTGAACAAAATTAAGTTTGGAAAGTTGCAATTATCACAGATTCTAAATCTTTTTGCAAGCAATTTAAGGAAATCCATATAAATTTTGTAACAGCGCTCTCTTATTTAATATTAATTCTAGGCTTCACTCCCTAGAATAAAAAAATAAACATATTATTTTTATATGTGTCAATTGACACTCTTGAATCCCAGGAAACGAATATGTAGATCTGACTGTAAAACAATCAATCAAAAACGATATAATAACAGAGGCACCAGTTTACTCCAATTTGTTTAATGCAGGAAAAATTGGGAATCTGACTATAAGAAAAATACTAAAAATTCCTTTAATTACTACTTCCTGATCCATAAAAATCTCACAACAATGGTCCCACTTATTTCCATATTTTAAATTTTGCAAATTACAATTGTCAACTATTAACGGTCTAAAATTTAACCACGGCAAATTCCCCTCCCATCTCAATAAAATCGGTTTCCTGGTCTCTATACTTTGTGGCAATGCATCTATAGCTAATCTTAACTACATTTTTTCAAGTAGTCTAAAAATATTAATGCTATCACAAAACTGTATAAAAATCTAGTAAATTTGGGATACTTCCACCATATAATTTGAATTTTCATCTGTCTACAGAAAACAGATATATTTATTTTCATATTATCAACTGTTTGTCCAGTATAAAGTTAGAAATTTAATGGTATAAAACTAAGCCACCCAACGGTTTGTCGCAAGGCGTAGTAAACCAACCAATGTATACTCCGATAACGGTACCTATTTTGTTGGCGCCAAAAATGTACTAAAATTGTTTTTAAACCAAAATTCAAATCAAATAAGTAATAACCTACACAGTGAAGAAATTTCATGGGTATTTATACCAGCCAAGGCTCCACACTTTGGTGGACTGTGGGAAAGCTCCGTTAAGTCTGTTAAGCACCACCTGTGTAGGACAATTAAAGACATTGACTTTCGAATATTTTTCTAGTGTATTAATTACCATGTGCACAGACTTCCCTTATCTCTAAGTTGTACCTTAAATGTCTTAAGTGACAGTTGTTCTTTTGCACCAACCTGAAAGTGTCTAAAGTTCTACTTAAACTAAATCGCAGAATCTCTTCGGCTTATGAATTTAAGGTACGAAATCTAACCTCAAAATTACATTATTTGTTTCTTGTGTACTTCTCCACGTGCGTTTTTAATACCTTTAATACCAAAAAAGCTGTGTATTCAAAGTACAAAATAAATTTAGATGTGATAGATGATTAAGAAATATTTGAAATATTAAATGTTGGTTTTCAGCGACGAATTTATGAAAGAGTTGATTTATTTCACTAATATGATAAAACGGATTTTTTTAAAAGATTTAGGTTAACTTCAAACACTGTGCTAAACCTGTTGCCTCAAATTGAAGCATATTTAGAATGGCCATACAACAGGTATGGTATTTGTAACAAAGATTTTTCCTCGGTAGTTAGTATAATTTTGTGTTCCTACTTTTCTTTTTCTCCATATTCATTTTATATTATAGGTACCTTCACAGTAAACACAGAATAAAAATGAATCAAATTTAATCAAAAATGACACTAATGACAGTCATGACAGATAGAAAGCTAAATTTCTGTCCAAAAAGGCAAGGAGACAGTGGCATTCAAACAATAATCTCAACCATTGTTAAGCCTGAAATTTAATAAAATGGTGCAGTTAAATTCAGTTTTAAGGATAACTTAAATTAAAGTACAACTTACATAAGTATGTGTTTTATGGAGAGTCTGTGCACATGGTAGTAAGTCATGTAGAATCTATTCTAAACTCTCGGCCTCTTTATCCTATATCTGATGATCTAAATGAACCTTTTCCTCTCACACCTGCACATTTCCTCATTGGAGAAACATTAATATCTGTACCAGAGTCGAATTAGCTTAACCTGTCAAATAATCGTTTCAACAAGTTCCAACTAATTCAAAGGTTGATATAAACCTTCTGGAAAAATTGGTCCAGAGACTACATATCTCAACTACAATCAAGTCAGAAATGGAATGTTCCCAATACGCAGCCATTGCAGCCAATTGTATTGGTAATTATTAAGGATGATAATTTGCCGCCTCTAAAATGCTTAATGGGACAAATCGTAGCAAGAATGGAATCGTTTGATCCGCAAAAGTGAAGACCCAATCTGGAGTCTACCAGCGAACAGCTGTCAGGCTCTGCTTGTTACCCTTTGAATTTAATATTTTTTGTTCGGTTTGGAAACGTCGACTGGACTTAACTGAGTGCGCGAGTGCCAACTTGTTTCCGTAATAATTAAAATTTCGAATAACAGGCCAGGCATCCCAGTTGAACCTTCGCCAGACTGACGGAGACACTCTCGTCTCTGCTTCTTAGACGCTAAACTTCATATCGAGTAGGGCAATTCAAACCGTTGTCGGCAGCTGCAGTGGCAGGCCGAAGTCAAGGACTTGCTGTGGCCGTCCCAATTGGACCAGCAGTACAGTCCGTTCGCTTCAGCGACCTTTTAGAGATATATCAAGCTGAAGGGAGCGAAGAGCGAAGCCAATTCTTATTGTACCGGAGTTAAGGACCCGTCAATCCGACGCTAGTTTAGGAGACGTGCCAGTACCGTCCGAAATCACCGACAGAGAGCGTTACACACCTCTTTCTTCTTTTATTTCTTGAATTTTATTTTTGTTTCATTCTAGCAGCTAATATACCCAGGTTACTTAGTCAAACCAGTAGGGCAAGTAAAGACCGCCCTTTTGGCTTTTGGCCGCCAGTGATTTTGGTCGATACCATAACGACCCCTAGAGTATTTTCTTTCTCCACTGACGCTGCCCGTGCAGTGGCCTTCACACTATAAACGGAAGGTGGCGCCCGAGACAATCCGAAACCTGGACTAAGGCGCTAAAGTGACGCGTAACGACCGAAGTGCGTTACAAATGTACAAAGCTGGCTGTCATTTTGTAAAAGTTCAATTGAGCTGTAGAATTTAGGTCTTAAACCAAGTTCGGACGTAAGATAACCTCAACTTTGTAATATTTTAAAAATAATGGCTCAGTAACTACCTGCAAATCTGGTGGAACTAACAGATAATGAAGCAGAATAAACGCTAGAAGATATCAAAAGAGATATAGAGATAAAATGGACCATTTTCTAGGATGGACTAATGAAGAATTTGTACAAAGATTCCGGCTTTCCAAGCAGGGTGTTCACTTTGTTATAAACCAGGTTGAAGTAGAAATATCGTCTCCAGCGGATTGGTGCGTTGCACTTAGTCCCCATAGTTATCCACTTGTAACTGATATCTTTTTAGAAATCATGCTGTAACTACTAAACAAATGGTGCAACTAACCTTGAGATATTTTGCAACTGGAAACTTCTTTAAGACAGTTGGGGATTTTGTTGGTATAGACTAAGGACCAGCAAGTCGTATTGTTTGGAAGGAGCTTTTTCAGTGTTTTATCATCAGTATATTCAAATGGCGCTAACACAACCTGTACTTCTCAAAAGCTTTTAAGTGTTGCACGAATTTCCAAGTCTATTGGAGCTCTCGACTGCAAACATGTCATAATTATATTAGCTGGATTAAATAATGCAGAAATATTCAGGAATAGAAAACGATTCAACCAATGATTCACAAATATTTGACAATTCGAGGAATACACTCAAGTCGGTGATAGTGGCTAACAAAAATTACTTGATCACACCTCTTGATAATCCTGTTACAAGGCAACAACTTTTTAATTTTTTTAATTCAGATCAGAACTAGAAAAAGTCTCTGAATTATTATTAGCTAAATTGCTTTCTTCAATAAAATAAATTTAACGTTTAATTTGAGTTTAATTTCCTTAAACCTACAAAAAGAAGACTGGCCTCCAAAATACTTGCTTTTGGAATTAGACTGAAATTGGAAAAGGTTGAGGCTGTCGTGATTGCCCCACAGGGGTTTTGTAGAATATTGCTAAACTCTTGAATGAGCCAGATCCTCCAAACAATGAAGAAGAAGAAGCAACTTAATTGGCAATATAAATATTCAACCAAACGTGCATTTTCACAACATATCCAATATCAATTATGCTGTAAGACATTATAATAAATTACTTTAATGAACTCTAAGTACATGTGAAATTTTCATCTTCTAACAGACGTTAATAATAAAAATATATTGCAACCTCTGAATTCCCTTGGCAAATCATCAATTCGCTCTGCCAATATCTCTTTAATTTTCATATCAATATCGGTAATTTTTGAGGGCTTTGGTGGTCCTCCTTCAGTTAATAATGCGTAGCACTTTTCATCGGCAAATATATATCTTGTTCTCTTCTTCAGGTTGTCAATTTCTTGTTCTCTTCTTCAGGTTGTCACATTTCTTCCTCAATATCAAAGTATGTCTATATATTTATACTTTTTTACCAAGCCAAGTAATATTATTTCTTCTTTGGAAGTAATATTAGATGATCTTTTAGCGTTAGCCATATTATCCTAAAGCTCGCATGACATGGAGCAATGCAACCTGCAAGAAATTGCAGCAAGTTCTTGCAAGGTCAAAGTATTGCCGATGTTGAATCTTGCATGTTGTTTGACATTATTCAAGTCTATTGCCATTGCAACATGGCTGCCAACCCCCCCCCCAAAAAAAAGCGGTTGCTATTGAACCGATACCGCCGCCGGCTTCATAAATTATTTTAAAGGACCGACACCGCGGTTCAATAATAATTTTCTAACTTCAAAAAATATTTTTTATTTGTCTTGAATATTTTGTCGATCTAAATGTTAAGTGAAGTGACATTTAGTGAGTTGGTAAATCAAAAGTAACTAGATTTCTCCCTAGAATTGCAAGTTTCAGGCAATAGGAATGGCACCAAACTGATAAAGTGGCAATTACAAGCTCTTGCAAAAGTCGATCAGCTTGGTTTTGACTGCGCATGCCTTTGATCAAGACAAATTGCGTCTTGCATGTTGTTGCAGGTTGCATTGCTCCATGTCATGCGAGCGTAATAAACTTTTTATCTGCAAATAGTCAATAACTTGATCTTAAAGAAATCCCGAATTCTTAAAATACGATTTTTGACAGAAAGAACCAACTGCGCATGTGCAAATGCTACCAACATAACATATCTTTCCTTGAACTAAGTTTTGTGGAGCAGGGCTAAAATATCATCTGTACATCGGAAATATACTTTTGAATCAGGTTCATCCCTCAACTTAGTTCAGTAGAACCAAGCCTTGAACCAAGACTGTACAACCGGCCCTTAACCAGACTTTATCTATTATTTTATTAAACCTTTAGGTTTATTCTTATTCTAAATAAAATTTATGAACAGAAATACTGTGCTACTTTAGTACAAAACAATCAGTCTGTGGCTAATGAATTCGTACACACACACACACACACGCACATACGCACGCACACCCGCACGGACATGCATGCACACACATATGCACACGCACGCACACCCACACACACCCACACACACACACACACACACATACACACATGAACACACAGATGCACGCACACATGCACGCACACGCGCGCACACACACACACACACACACAAAATAAACTGTATCATACATTTTGTTATTAAAAAATGGTAATTTATGAAATGGTGATATTAAAAAATATTCTTTATTTATAAAAAAGAATATTATGTAGAAGTTTAGTTATGTTTAGTTATCATAGGTATAAGTGTCCTTAAAATTAAAAAATTATCTACGGGCTTTTTGCATCATTTTTAGATTCAGGTATCAGGAAGCAACCCAGAACTACTAGAAAATATCCAAGAAAAAGTAGTATCAGACGTAGATTGAGTCTACACTGTAAAATTTTTTTTGTGTAAATAAAGATTTTTTTTTATTTCAAATTTATTGACTTAATCATCAAAAAAAATTCTCCGATTTTGCATAAAATTATTAACTTATTTTCGAAAAACTTGCTCTGTTGCGAATTTCCAGAATTAACATTTAGTAAGTAGAGACGTACATTTGTTGATATGGTAATTAAAAAAATTGTTTCAGGTTAGTTCAACTGGAACCGCTTTCGAAACAGAAAGAGAGGAATATAATTCTTCCCAAGAATCTCTTGATAACATTAAACTCCCACAAAAGATTGTCAGTAGCACGAGTGCATTTCAACATTTTTTAAAAAACATACAAAAAAAGGAAGGAAAACTTTATAGTGGGAGCTACAGCGATATTTTTGTGTAATTTTTTTGTGTAGTTATGTAATAATAAAAGTTTTATTACTTTTTGTGTACTTTCGTATACACTATTAAACTCACCCTTAATTAGCAGTTCTTATATCCTGTTCGCTTGTAGGGAATTTTATATATTTTAGTATCAAATATGTTGATATGAGAGTACTTATTTTATTTTATTTATTGCTCTACTCATAGCAAGTTTGCAGCAACTACTGTTTGATAGCTACCACTACTGAAGAAAATGAAACTTGCAAAATACTGCTAATTGAAATTCAGTATATTTTCATCATCATCAGTCATTTTAGTAGTATACCATACTATTAAAACCACCCATTTAAGTGCTGAAAAAATAAGATTATTGAAAAACTCGTATATGATAAAATGATAAATTTTCTTGAAACTAACAATCTCATATCAATTTATCAACATGGTTTCAGAACCAAAAGATCGACGCTTACTGCTGCTTGAAACCTTTTCGAATGTATTCATACAGAGCTGGCTGGACAGAGGGGAATGCAGGTGGAAGACCTGTTTTTTGATCTCACACGTGCCTTTGACTGTCTAGATCCAAGATTTATCATGAGTAAGCTGTACAATATAGGATTTAGAGGGAATTTTTTGGATTGAACAATTAGCTATCTTAGTAATAGAAAAATCTCGGTTAAAATAATGGATTCAGTATCTGAATCATTTGACATGAATATGGGAGTCCCTCAGGGGTCTGTGCTGTGACAGCTTATTTTTTGTTTTCATAAATGATGTACCAGAATATGTAAAATCTAAAATTTTAGTACTCTATGCTGATGACACCTCATTGGCGGTGTCAGCACGGACATCCGAGAGTCTTCTGATAAGCATTCAGGATATCATCTGCAAATTCATAAAATGGAGCAAATAAAATGGATTAATGATTAATATTGGGAAAACTCTTATATTTTCACTCCCATAATATCCTTAAAAATTCCTATTCTTTAACTGAAAATATTGGGAAAATTCAAATTGTAATCTCCATTGGACAGATCATATAAATTCAGTAATTAAAAAATTAAACCAATCCTTCTATGCAATATCCACGTTAGGAGACAACATGCCAACAAATGCACTTTTAAACGTATATTATAGTCTTGTTTACAGCTACCTAAGTTATATTACGCAGAAAGGGATTTTAAGAAAAATATTTTTTATGGATTTCAGGGAAAGTTGTAAACCAGTTTTCATAAATAACAAAATCATGTCTTTTCATCTATCTATATATATATATATATATATAAAATTGTCGTGTCGCTGACTGACTGACTGACAATCAACGCACAGCCTAAACCAGAGGTGATAGAGACGTGAAATTTTCAGGGTAGTTTCCTTTGGTAGTGTAGGGGAGTAATAATAAAGTAATTTTTTAAATTCTCACTTTAAAGGGTTCAAAATTTTGGTCAAAGGTCAACAACAAATATTGAATATTTCGAAAACTATAAATGACAGACGTTTGAAAATTGGTACGTAGATTCTCCTAAAGAAATAAGCTAAAACGTGTTTCGGGATTTTTTTTATATTTTTTACCCCCAGACGCAAACAGAAGTTTACCATGTGTATCTGTCTGTGGCATCGTAACTCCTAAACGGATGAACCAATTTTGATTTAGTTTTTGTGTGAAAAGTGACTTAAAATGTCATGAAACGTGGAAAAAATTGATTTTCCGCGAAAAAAAAGTCTGTCTGTGTAGATGTGTGGATGTCTGTTCGCACGATAACTCGAGAATGGTACGGCCGATCCGGAAAATTCTTTCGGCCATCGGTTTTTATTCAAAAAAGAAAGGCTCTATCAAAAGACGAGCAATTTCTGGTCTGAGGATCCTGGTCCCGCCTTCTAAGTGAAACTTCAATACGAGATAACTCGATAAGGAAAGCAAATTTGTCGATACTGATTTCTTTTAAGGTGTTGTGTAAGTCAAGACGCGTCGATTGATATCCATATCCCATCCGGCTCGTTGAAAAAAATTGAAAAAAAAAATTATTGGAAAAATTCCGAATTTTTCGAATCGGACTTTCTTCCGCTGAAGGAAACGGGCCGTAGTCTTGAAAAATCGCGCAGAGATTATTCCTTTTACTAGTCTATTATTTGTCTCCAAGTAATTTAATTAGAAATAGGATCGAAGTATAAATTATTTATCTCGACTCAATGTCTAGATGTTAATCGGATTTAAAAGCTATTGAGGAGTAGTTTTCACCCCCGAAGAGTTGAAAATATTTTTTCTTAATTTTACGTCTCCATTTATTTAAACTTCCATAAAAAAGTAAAATAAAAATTTCCAGCAATCTTAAATTGTACGTCAATTTAGAGTAGATTAACATACACTTTGTGCTTAGTTTTATGGGTGTACTAAATTTCCTAATTTTCATCACAATTAGCACATTACAGATCATTATTTGGGGTCTCATAAAAATTGTTGCGAAAACCCCCAAAAAATGGTGGTTTTTGGCGATTTTAGGGGTGACGCAGCGTCCGAAAAAGGATATAGTAAAAGCAGTTTCATTGCGTACTATAGTACCGAGGTTATCTTAGTTCTAAACACAATGCGAATTTCCATCGAGATTTTGTTAATTTCTTTACGTTATTTTGGTGTTATTCACAGGGAGCGCGACCATGTGATGGTTGCATAAAATCATGCTCGACAATTGTGAGAAGTGTGTAAGTTGTGTATAAAAAATAAAAATTCGTTATAAAAAAATCTCATTAGAATTTATAAACATATAAATAAAAAATGTGATTATATTTTTGAAAGAAAAAATTCAGTAAAAAGTGCTCTGATGAACAAAGTAAGTATAAAACGTGTAAATAAATATCAAAAACTATGATTCTTAGGTTAGGTTAATCGGTGACATCCAAACAAATAATACATGACAGCTAATTTATTAATATTTGCTAGATTTTCAGTCAGAATAATTTAACATACTTTTTTTAAATAATTTTTAGGCGATGATGAATGTAATTATTTAATTAAACCGGATTTTACTCTATTTAATCAAACCGGATTCAAATGAATATGAAAGAATTGAGAAATAGTGGCAAAAGTTATTTAATCACATCGAATAATTGTAGAATAAAAGACACATTCGTTTAAGTAAGCATGCTACAGAAGTAGGTTATACATTACTTACTTTTTTCTCCTAACTGCATTTATCCAGTACTTTCTTTTCTCTAATTTCCAAGTAGCTCCTGAAAATTTGTAAAATCTGAACTTACTATTTCTCCCTGTATTTTTGCAATTACAATACAACAACTATTATGAACTATTTTTATATTTAATTTTGACGTGTTTATTTATGACAAGAGCCAGATTTCACGAAATTTTGACCACTACGAGCGCTGGGATCGTTTCAGTTGTCCCAGCGAATATGCTTCTAAACAACAAATAAAAAATATTTTTTGATATTACTGTGTGAGTAATTTCGTGAATGCAGCAGAAATGGGGAATAAAATTGGTGCTATTTAAATTACTATAATATGATTCTTCGGTGCGACTTATTTATCATAAATCAGAGAGTGGGAAAAAAACACAGAAAATATCAGAAAGAATTGAAAAAAATAGAAGTGAAAAAAAATAATAGAAGAATTAAACAAAAAATAAAAAAAATATAACACATTAAAAGAATTAAGATAAAAATCTGATGTGGCCAGCACATGACCTCTCGCCATTTTTGAATCAAAAATTTACAGGTTGACACAAAAAAGTATGAAAAAAAATTATTTTTTTGTAAATCTGGCAAGAATGGCAAAAGTTTCGAAAATTTTAATGAGATGAAAATAAACTATAGGGTATACAAAATATATGTGTAAAACTTTATTGCCGTTTTGTATAATAATGGCGTCATCACCCATAGCAACTGCCACTTCCGGTTGTGCGATTGGCACCAAAATCTAATCAGATCTAATCTAGGGTATCAGAATTATGTATGCAAAATTTGAAATTTTTTTATTCAGTAGTTTTTGAGTTATCGTTACTACAACATCCATCCAAACACACACACTAACACACACACACACTAACACACACACACACACTAACACACACACACACTAACACACACACACACACTAACACACACACACAGACATCATCGCGAAAATATTAAAATCGTATTCTAGGGACCCTAAAACGTGTTTATTCATTGAAAACTCACTATCCAATTTTTAGCATGATTCCTATACCTCTCTTATCTGAAGGGCGAGAGGTAAAAACAGAAAAAATTAGAAAAATTTAGAAAAAATCAAAAAAAACTATAAAGTAGAAGAATTAGAAAAAAAATTGAAAAAAATAAAAAATATCAAAAAACCAGAAAATATAAAAATTAAGAAAAACAAACAAAAAATCATTATTAAATATAATAATAAAAAATCAGAAGTTTTTTAGGGTATTTAAAAAAACAACTTTATTAAAAAAAACACCCAGCAGATTTTGATACTATTTGAAAAATTAATTCTTCTTACCGAAAATGTACAATTAGTTGTAGTTTAATTAAAAAATGATTAAATGATTTGATTTTTAACGATTATCTTTGAGTAGAGATATACAGAGTGCTCTATTAAAAAAATCGACAATAAATGCAATTAAAAAAATTAAATTTTTTTACCATAAGAATTTAATAATCAACTTTTCTGATTCACCGGGTATTTTATTATAGAAATTGGCCAAAAAATTTTGATATCACGTTTCGTTTCCATTATTCGCAGCTTCTTCAGGAGTTGGGACGAGCACGTTAACTTTTTTTTTGATTTTGCAGATTTTATTAAAACATTTACTAACAACTTCATTTTTTAATCAAATTTATGGTCCACATATATTTTTTATTTAATTCGGATACATAATTTTATTTTTCCTATAAAATATAGATAAATATCTATCGGTATGATTTAATTCCTTCGAATTGTCAACATGGACATTGACACTTCCCGTCACCTGTCACCTCTTCTTCTTTTCCACAGTTCTTGCCTGTACCTTCTCTTTCACCGTGATTCTTCTTTCACCGCATTTCTTCTTTCCCCTCCCTATTTACCGTGTCTTGTACCCGGTCACATGGTTCAACTAATACTTTCATTTTATTTTCGCTTCGTTTCGGTTTTGAATTTACCGCTAATTTGTTAATTGACATTTGACTTTCAATTTAATCATACCTAGTTACTTCCGGCTTGTTCCTCCATTTTAATTTGTGAATGGTGGACAGCACAAGCTTAAATAACCGATAAAAATTTTCAATCTCTATTTTGTTTTAGTGCATCTTTACGATGCACTTCGATATTTACTTATAACGTTAAACTTATTGGTGATAATGGTTAATTCCTCCTGTGGAGTGACATTATTTACACCATATGTGTTTTTACAATAATTTTTACAATAATTTTTTAACTTTTACAATTGATTTAGTTTCATACCACAAAGTTTAACATATTTACCATAATTAATTAATTTTCAAAGCATTGTAAGTTCTTTTAAATTCTACTTTTTAAAATATTGTACTCATGTACTTTGTAATTTTAGCGACTGAAGATGGCCATCTGAGCCGAAACATGTCGCTACGCTACTAGATCTTTAAGATCTTTTCAATTTAAATACATTGTGTGGTATTGACTTCGAGTTTCATTATCTCCTTTGATTTCATTTATAAAGCACTTTTTTTATTTTATGACCTGTCCTATACATTATAGAATGTCAAAAAGGATTAATAAACATGATTATGATTATGGATAAGTGGAAATTAATTATATCACTTCTGGTTTTTTCATCAACTAATTTGCTCAACTTTTCTATCAAACTCCAAGTCTCTGACTTATTTAGGCGGAATAATTTGATGAACTTTTCATTTGGCAATTCGAAGGGATGGCTGGTATCCCTAATTTTCCGAAATTGTAATCTCACAAACATTCAAGTAGGTATTGATTTCAACTATGAAGTTTATGGATATTTGTAGATATCTACCAATTTTCTATGTTTTCTAACTCTTGAAAGAAATGATACTGAAAAAATGCATTCACTGCCATATTTCACCTTGTATATACAGCACGTACTAAAATGATGTTGCTGAGATAACAAGATGAAATAACAAGATCTTTTAAACATTGACAGAACATATTGCTAAAATTCGATGATCAGAATGGCAATTTCTCAAATTTTGCTATGGTAGCAATATCTTCTTTGTAACCAAATTACCATTTGCAAACATTGACCCGAATGAAATATTAAAGCATACATAATTCTTTTTATCAGAAATTCAAGTTAGTGCTTAGAATAAAATACAGTCTAAGTTAAATTAGATTAATTTTTTTTGATTTTTTAAAAGTCCGTTTTCTCTGACAAATTAAGCAACTTGGCAATGTTGCTTCGAGTACAACAGGTATGAGTAGAGAGCGAGAGCTTGGAACTGGAAGTACGCTAATAACGTGGACATGGATCAGTGTAGCTTTACGTTTTAAGCTCGTTAAGCGTGTCTTAAAGTGCGCGTTTTCAGCGGCAACTAAAAATGTTTGTAAATATGTTATCCCAATTAAAATTAAACAGTTCTTTTTCCAACATTTTTAAATTAAAGTGAGTAAATAAGACAGTTTAATTAAAGTTCATTGTGTGCTGGGACTATTTTGTTGGAAAAATAAGATTAATAATAATTGCAGGTGAGTACGTGATTAAAATAAAAATTTTGAACATTTTTTTTTTATTAATTTCAAATGTGGGAAAATTTTATGAATTTTTTATAAAATTTCTATACATTTATTTAGATTATAATAACAAGTATAAAGTATAGAAAAAAATTATAAATATATATTTAATATGTTAAAAAAATCACACTTTTTCGTAAATAACTGTTTTGTAGAATTTAAATTATTTAATAATAAATTTATTTAGTCATATTATGACATCCTGTAGAAGAAATCTGCAATTTTTAATAAAGCGGCTTGAAAAATATTTTAGTACTGATAAAAAGGAAACACCTGCACAATATCACTAAAACTAAAGAATGCTGTTTATAAAATTTGGATCAGGACAGTAACCCGCCTGTTTATTTCTCTCGACACTTAAGGAAGATCAAAAGGAAATAAAAACAAACTCTTGAGATCTCTTGAGATCTCTTCTGTTTACTGATATTTTTGTCGGCACATAACGAAAATATTTTGTTAAGATGTTATTTAAAGAAAAGAAAATTTTCTTTTAAATTTTCATGTTTAGAATTTATCATTATAGTATTTCAAAAATAAAAATGGAAATGATTTTAACTAAACTTAATGGATAGAATTTTACCCCTTGCAAAGTTAAATTCTGTTAAAATTTCTTAATTTTTCATACAGTGTGTCCACTTCATTTCGCAGCATAAGAAAAACTTCTTTATTATCAATTTTATGGAAAAAAGTATGTTTCATAAAATTTTTTTAGTCGTATACTAGGTGTGCCAAAGAATGTGATTTATGAATGTGAAAAGTGCAAGTTAACTACACTTTTTGTCAATATTGAAAATTGTTGTAAGGAAAAGTTGATAAGAATTGAAAACTACGTAATATCATTTTGTATTAAAAAGAAGAATTTTTATTTTTTCAATTTTTTTATTTTAGAACGAGATTTGACGATCATATGGAACTTAGATAGAAGTGGCTAAATTTTTAATACCCAGTTTTTAATTCTAAATATTAGTGATTGATATTATTAAAAATAATAGTATATTATTCAACGAGCGGTAATGTAGGTCATAACTCACGCAGATGAAGTCATGTGAGTTATGACCATTACCGCATACTATACTTTATCTACGACTATAAGAATAAATACTAAGCTGCAAGTACAGAGAAAGAACTTTATTCATAATTTATGTTGAGTGTGTTATGTAGGATGGAGTAGAAAGTTTGCAGAGACGACGCTTTATATTTATTGCTAAGTTCCTTAAAATATGCCAACAGTACATTTTCTGTAAACGAATTAACATTCTTACTTCTATACCAATCTTTAAAATTCTTGTATACATCTTTATATTTGTTTTGTGATTTTTCGGGTAAAAAATTCTGTATTGTAGCATCTGTTTGTCTTATTTCTGGATGCAGATAATATCAAAAAATAGGGAGAAATGGGAAAAATAAGAAAAACAGGAAAAACAGGGAAAAACAAAAAAAATAGGGAGACATGGGGATAATATGTAAAATTGGAAAAATGGGTTACAACGCGAAAAAGTAGTAAAAAACAAGAAAAAATATGGAAAATTATAGGGAAATAGGGATAAATAGGAAAATAAGGAAATATAGAAAAATGGAGAAAAAAGGAAAAAATTGTGAAACATGGAGAAAAATAAGTAAAAACAAGAAAAATGGGGGAAAAGTGAAAGAATGCGAAAAAAAGCAAAAAACAAAAAAATGAAACAAAAAGAAAAAAACGAAAAACCGAAATATTGAAGAAAAAAATCAGAGGAATAAGAAAAAATCAAAAAACAAAAGAAATAAATAGAAAAAACAGAATAATGAGCAATTGGAAAAAACAAAAAATCAGAAAAATGGGAGAAAAACCAGAAAAAATTGGAGGCAATTTAAAAAAAATTTGGAAAAAATCAGAAAAATGAGAAAAAAATCGATAAATCGGAAAAGAAAATAAAAAATTGAAAGAAAAATCAGAATATTATAAAAAAATGAAAAAAAGGCGCAAAAAATCACAAAAATAAAAAAAAACCAGAGGAATAAGAAAAACATTAAAAAAAAGACTGGATACCTTTGTATACTAAATATACTGAAATGTAAAATCCTTTGGGAAATTACTGGGTGGATCAAATTTTGATATCTGGGAACTCTTTCTCACTGGGCTGTTTCTATTCAAAACTAAATATACAAAAAATTTGATTAATTACAATATAGATTTAAATTAATTAATTAAAAGTCCTTTCATCAAAACTGTTTTCTACTGCTACTGTTCGAAACTCTTTCTACTGCTACTGCTTTTCTATTTTCTTGAAAATTACTCTGCGTCTATCTCCTCATCGGCTCTTGTATGCTCTTCTTTTGATTAAAAAATTAACAATAATGTTTGGGTTCGTCTTTAATTTTTTTTTTATTCAAATTCTTAACATTGTTTAAAACTTCTTTCAATACTTCTGTTACTGATTCTTACAAAATGCTTTCTTTTAATCCTTCTTGTATATAAAGTTTTTTTTTAAAAATTTTTTTATTGACAATTTTTTTTAATCTGACAACCTTCTTTTAGAATTAATAATCACTTTCAATTTTTTTTTATGCCCAAAATGTTTACCTACTATTTTATTTTTTTTTAACTATATTTTTCACCTGATAGGAAATGTCATCTAACCTGTCACAGGAATTTCATACTTCAAATGGCTTTTTTTTTTTTTTTTTTGTGGGTATTTGGCTTCAGACATAGTCTATTAGCCACAGATTTTTTTGTATATTAAGATATAAAATGATCAGAAATTAAACTTTGACGATAATGTTCTAGATAATGATTCCTTCATGTTTTAAAAAGTCAATAAGACAATCTAGAATATATTTGTTATTTAAACTTAGTAAAATTACAATGTTTGTTGGTAGTTCTATTCCCAAGTTAATTAAATTTTTAATGAGAAAGGTACTTGAATTTACATGGTGTTTACATGAAAAGAATAAATGATTAAGATCTCCTATTGTATTATCACAGTCGCAATTAGGGGAGTCTGTAATGCCAATTTTATACAAATGCGATTGGAAGCGTCCATGGTTGAGTTTTAATCTAGTTATTGTTGTCGAATAAAACCTACTGATATGATAGCTGTAAACATGTGGTATTTTTGAGGCTGTTGGTAGGGTAGGATGTATATCAAAATAAGGGTTATTAGAGGTTGTAGCATATTTTTTCCAGATGGATTCCCATTCCCTGTGTACTTTGATCTTGTATATGTTAATAATATCGCTATAAGCAAAAATACTTTCTATTTCTGTCAGATCACATGCCTCTTTTGCTTCCTTATCCACAATCTCGTTGCCATGTATTCCAGCATGTCCCTTTGTCCATACGAAATGAATTCTACCATTTTTTTTTATAATTAAAGATAAGAGATATTTGATCTTAATAATAATACTGTTGTTGTATTGTTTATAAGGACAACTTTCAATTGATTTGAGCACTGATTGAGAGTCTGAAATGATTGTAATATCTTTAATAAAATTTTCAGTGCACCACCTAAGAGCTGTTTCTATTGCCACTGCTTCTGCGGTATAAACTGAGCAGTAATCCGGGATTCGATATTTTTTTTTAAAAGAAAGATGTGGAATGTAAAAGGCACAGCCTACTCGATTTCCAATCTTGGAACCGTCTGTGTAAATTTTTGTCGTATTATGATCAGTGTTGAGTACAGAAGTTAGTATTTTGTTATTTAGAGAGTTTAAGTATGAATACGTGGGATATGTCACCGTAAACTTGGATATGATAACTTCAAATTCTTCATTAAAAATTGGAAATTTTGGAAATGGACTTAGAAAGTCGTTATTATGGATTTCTGCGAATGCAGCTGCAAGAAGAGGAATTTTTTTAAGTTTCCAATAAGCATGAGTGAGTGTATCAATATTTAGTTTGGAAATAGAAGTTGAGAGAAAAGAGTTAAATGTCTTAATTTTGAGGATAAGTTTATGCGACAAAAAGTTTCTTCTCAATTCCAAGGGAGGTTCTTGTGCTTCAGCTAGGATTGCTTGGCATGGAGATGACTTCATAGCACCTATCGCTATTCGGATTGCTTTATATTGTATTCTATCTATGATTTTTAAGTTAGTATTACTGGATGAGCCATATAAAACACTTCCATAGTCCATTATAGACCTAATGTAAGATTTATAGAAAGTGAGTGCCGATTTGGGGTCAGCCCCCCACTTTCTTTTTGCAATGTAACGCAACATATTTAGACCTTTCTCACATCTGTCTCTTACATAGTTTATGTGTTTAGTCCAAAGGAGTTTGCTATCAAGTACAATACCTAAGTATTTATAGTTAACAACTACAGGGATACGTAGGCCATTTATTTGTAGGTCTGGATTCATATTTAACCTATGCCTTGTAAAAAACATAACAGCCGATTTTTCAGGCGACATAGTGAATCCTTGTTCAAACAACCAAATACGAACACAATAAATCATGTATCTCAGTCTACTTATACATTGCGGATATGAACTTTGGATAGTGTATATGCATATATCATCGGCATATTGAATAATATTAATATCATCATCGAACATGACATGCAATTCAGCTGTGTACAAGTTAAAGAGTAGGGGTGATAATACCGATCCCTGTGGAAGACCGTCATTTATAACCCGAGGACCATGTAACTCATTTCTGTGATTTCTAAGATACATTTTTCTATTTTTATATATTGACAGTATACTAGCGGCTACACTCGAATCGATTCCAAAAGTTAGTAATTTTTGATATAAGATATCTAAGTTGACAGCGTCATAAGCCCCTTTGAGATCTAAGAATAAACAAACAACGTATTTGTTGTGTGTGAAAGCATTTTGTATATCAGTTACGAGTTGTACAACTGCATCCGTGGTACCGTACCCTCTTCTATACCCATACTGTGTTCTTGGAAGTAAGGAATTATATTCTAAATGCCATTCAAGGCGCGCCTTTATCATTCTCTCCATTGTTTTTGTGATACAAGACATGAGTGAAATTGGTCTATAGGAAGAAACTAAATTTGAATTTTTTTGCGGTTTTAATAGTACAGTAATGACAATTTCTCTCATTTCTTCTATGATATCATGTTTTAGCCACCAATTATTGTAAATTTCTAATAATATAAGTTTGGCGTTTACCGGTAGGTTTTTAATCATAGCATAAGTAAAATTATCTAATCCCGGAGCAGTGCTTTTGGAATTTTTAAAGGCCATTTCCAAGTCGTCTATGCTAAAGGGTTTTGTTAAAATATTATTTGATTTGTGAGTAAATTCATATTTAATTTCTTGCGTAGAGACAGAAGCTGGTGCAATAGTATCAAGTAATTGATTTGCCATTAGATCTGTTATGATGGGTTTTTTAATTTGTACCGAGCAATTTTTGATAATTTTTAAATATATCCAAATTTCGGATACAGGTGTATTTTTTTCTATTTTATTTAAAAATTCTCTCCAGTTGTTCCTTTTTTTTCTGTTAAATACTAATTTAGCTTGTGCATCTATATTTTTATATTGTAAATAATTTTCTAAGTTAGCAGTTTGTTTATATTTCTTGAAGGCTTCTTTTCGCTTGGAGACAACATTAGAGCATTCATTGTCCCACCAAATGGGCTGTACTATGGTTGGTTTAAATGGTTTTTTTTTGGGCATTGATAAATCAGCTCCTTTATTTATGACACTTGATAAGAGACTCAATTTTTCAGAGTTATTTAGTTGATTTATGTTAGAAATAGAATGAATTGAATTTTCTGCAGTTTGACAAAATTTACTCCAGTTCGCTTTTTTATCATTCCATTTGGTTGTCGGATTTATGAAGAAAGTACTTACACCTGCCTGGTATTCTATCTGTATTGGTAAGTGGTCTGACCCCAATGGATCCGGATGTGTTGTCCAATGTATTTTATCTACTACGTTTGGTGATACAATTGTTAAATCTACAGCTGATGGATTATTATTTGGATTATTTACTCTGGTAGGGCTACCATTATTCACAACTATCAAATCAGCGGTATCTAAGGCATTAACTAGACGTATACCTTGCATATCATTTAGGGAAGATCCCCAGAGAGTGTGATGTGAGTTAAAATCTCCACAAATGATAGTGGATTGTGTATTAAAAAAATTAAAAAGTTTTTCCCAATCTTTTTCAGTAGCTACTATGTCAGATGGCTTATAAATTGAGACTAAGTCTAGTTTATAATCTGTTAGGTTAATAGCACATATCTCTATATCTACATTGAAGTTTTTAATTATATTTATTTCGCTAAAAGTTATATTGTTTTTTATCAGTATAGCAACACCACCATATCCATCGTTTCTAGGTACATTTACTAAATTGTAGCCATTAAATTTAAATATTTTCTTTGGTTTTAACCAGGTTTCTGATAGTATTATAATATCTGTAGGGTGCTGATGTAGGAAGTTCTGTAATGAAGTTTTATTTGAAGAAATGGAACGACTATTCCATTGAAGAATATTTAGTTTAGTGTTATCAGTGCGTCTAGTCTGAATCGTCGTCATCACTAATACTAATTAAGTCGGGTTTTTTGTAGTTTAGAATAAACGAGATACAGTTTTGAATATTTTCTTCATTAGCTAATTTTGGGTTTTCAAGAAAGTGTTTAATGGCGCTGGTTAATTGTATCAAAAGATTTTCTTTATGCTCCATATAATCGTCACGATATGGATTTGGTATAACTAATTTAGGGGGTCTTTTTTTTTGAAGTTGTTACTAGAGGGTGTTAGAGGGGGCGAAAGCGCTTTACGCTTATTTCTGTTAACTTCTTGATTTTGCGGTTTTGGTTTATTGGGTTTTTTTAGGTGGTTTGTCTGAGTATTGGGGTTGGAGGTAGGTAATTCTGGAAAATTATTTATATTATTTAGAATAGAGAATCTATTGTTTGTAACTATTTTAGCATATGATGGGTTGTCAGCTATTAATTCAGCTTCTTTAAATGAAGTGTTTTTAATTGCCATAATAGTTTTAATATTTTTTTGTTTTTTATAATAGGGGCATTCTTTTGATGTCGTATTGTGGTCATTATTTTGACAATTTATACAGAAGTTTTCTTTATTACAAGTTTCAGCGTCGCTATGTTCTTCTCCACAATTATGGCACCTGAATTTACCACGACATTGTGTTTTTGTATGACCGTATCTAAGACATTTGTGACATTGGACCACTGGGTATATGTAGGGTTCAACAACAAAATTGCACATATTTATTTTTACACTTTGAGGGAGGTTGTTTCCTAGAAAAGTTATAATTATGATTTGCCTATCTATGTATTCCACAGTATTATCATCTGTAATTTTTTTGCGTCTCATCCTTTTAACTTCAACTACTTTAGTTTCTGATTTTATATTATTTTTTAAAAATTCTTCAGAAAAAAATGTATCAACTTCCCTAACTATACCTTTTTTTTGAGTAAAAAATTTGGGAATGTATGCAACCAAACCATTTTCAATAACGCAATTATGATTAACTAGAGAATTGGCAATTTGAAATGACTTAAAAATTACTTTTACTCGATTTTTTCCCACAGGTTTTATATCAAGTATATCATTTTTAAATTCTTGATGTTTTTGCAAAAAGTGACCAACTCTTATAGGAAACAATCTTCCCAAATTTTTTTCCTTATGTTCTAAGTAAACAAAAAAAGGCCCTGCATCTGCCCATGTATATTTGTTATCAAAATCGTATGTAATTTCTTTATTGGTAATATTATTATCTTTACTAAGGGAGGTAACGTTTGTACTTACGGGGGGCGATCCTGACGGACCGCCCTCGTTTGTATCCATGCTACACCACTGATGCCTATATTAATTTAGGTTTATTGTTAATATTTTTATAAATTTATCACAAGTATGTATAAAACTGGTTTTTGTCTGTTAGCTTATCACCGCACACAAAAGACTTTTGCCTTTACCGAGCGATCACTCACGACTGTTCAAATGGCTTAAGCCCTATTCATAAAAAAAAATGAATTTATACTTTTAATACCAGTTACTAAAATTTCTTTTTAATTTACATTTTTCTTTTTAATGTTAAAAATAAAGAAATACTGTTAATTTTAATACCAATTACTATCCATTTTTTTATTTAACCCAACTAACCCCTACTTACCATAATATTTAATAACAAATCTTATACAAAATATAACAAATTATTTCATAACACTTGCCCAAAATTACAGGGTATAACAAATTTCATAACAATACATTCCTATCCATAACTCACTATAGTGAGTTATGAAAAGTCATAACTCACGTTATTTGTTTATGGATACTATTAATTGCTCAAAAGCAGATGAATAATTAATATATAACTTAATAGGAGTAGATAAAGATACTTTAATCTTGAAAATAACTCACGTTTTTCAAAACACCTTGTATACGACTAAATAAATTTGATATCTGATGTTGGTATTCTGAGTTTTAGGCCATGCAGAACTTTTTATGAAGAATAATTTTTTCCATAACATTGATAATACAAAAGTTTTCCAGATGCTGCGAAAAGTGGACACACTGTATATTGTAAACATTTTTGTTACTCCAACCATAGCATCAAAGGCATGTTGAAAGTAAAGGTGAGTTTAAACAGCAAATGTAATAAAATAAAGTAAGAATGAACCAATCAAATCACAGCTTTTTATATAATCATGCACATTATCAATCTCCAAACAAAATAAGATAAAAAGATAAAAGTTGGTCATCTTTTGTACTAATTATTATTTCTTATTTTAAATTATTTCATATATAAACGTTCTCATTAGTCTAGTCATCAAGAGCTTTTTGGGCCAAATTTTTTCTTCGCCTTCGAAAAATATGAACGAGGTGTCATTTGATTCATAATAGAGTGCAGATAATTTTTGAAAAAATTCAAGAGCCGCTTGCAAAAATTTCAAAAGATCAACAATTAACTGGAAAAATGGGGTTTAGTTTTTGCAAATATTACAAAAACTATTTTTTATATTTCAAATTTGATGAAAGATTCAAAAAGAGGAGGAAATTTCACAAAAAACAAATTTACCTCCCGGAGCTATGGGACCAATATTTATAATTTTCCCATAGGATTGAAAATACTGCCGAAAACGGGGACTCTGGCTTGCATAAGCGCCGCCCACTTTGGACCTTTAATGAATAAATAAATATTATTTAAACTTATTAAATATGAAAATTAAGAATTAAAAAATTCAAGCATCTACTAAATTGATTTTATCGCAATTTTTCGATTAGTTATGCATTAGTTAATTAACAATTTTTTCATACTTGAATATGAATATTGTAAGTGCCATAATTGTTAAATAACAAATCTGATTTTTTTTTCCTTTTTTGGACCTATTTTTGAAAGGTCTCCAAAGAGATTCGCGTTGGAAAAATTAAAAAATTGTTATTTTTCACTTCGTTATTAATAATTTACTAGGTCAGTGAAGTTGCCACCCACTGTTGCGAATTTTCCAAAGATTTTGTATGCATTCGTTTGTCCATCGATTGTCCATTATTTTCCACTAATTATTTTCGTTTGTCCACAATTCATTTCAAAATGGTGGCCTAAAAATTGTTTTTTGCAAATTTTGCTCTCGGCACCCAGAAATTGAAAAAAAAATATTTCAACCGCACAGGTCGTTTGTTCTTTATTTATCCACGTTTGTCCACCAATTAGTTTTGTTTGTCCATCCACCGGTTAATTATAATTAATTATATAAATTTTAAAAAATTGTGATATTGTGAAGTTGGCACACCTTTTTTTGAATTTTTTATTCATTCATTCGTTTGTTCATCGTTAGTCCAAGATTGTCCACCTAAAATTTTTGTTTATCCAAACACCTTTTCAAAATCGACGATTTTGGTTTTATTTAATAAACACCTTAATTTTTAAAGATAGAAAAAAAATTATAAGGTTTTTTTTTTGAAGGTCAAATAGCGCTTAATATAGCCTATCCAATTTTTTAAAACAACGTTTCGTCTTAGAACGGCCAAAATCAACCATTTTTTTTAATACGGACCTGTACATTTTATTTCATTTTTGTAATCCCCATTTTTTCATTATCCAACCATATAGAATATTTAATTGTTGTACGTACTTTTTTTTCTCTTTCTATTTACGTTTTAATAGCATTAATAGTTTTTCTGTTACAAACAAAAAATTATTTATTAAAATCTAAAATTACCCATATTATTTTCTTTAATTAAAAAATATATTAAAATCATTTCAATACCAGTGAGAAGAAAATAAAAAATTCTATAAGTGGGAGTTTTTCCAAAATTTTGAGCTAGAATTGTGACCTTGACAAAGGGGAGAGACCAAAAATGAGGAAAATTAAAAAAAATCCTTATAGTGTGGTCTCTCCCTTTTCTCACAACCACAATTTTTTATCTAAATTGTTGAAAAAATTCACACCTACAGAATATCTTTTTCTCTCTCTATCTGCACTTAGTAGGGTTTAATAGCATCTATAGTTTTGTTGTTAGAGGGGTTAAACAAAAAATTATTTATTATAATCTACAATTACCTATGTTATTTTTTTTTTGATAAAAAATATATTAAAATTATTTTAATATCATTAAAAAGAGAGTAAGAAATTCTACAAATGGGAATTTTTTCAAACTCTTTAAGCAAAAATTGTGACCTTGAGAAAAGGGAGAGACCAAAATGAGAAAAAATATAGTTTGGTCTCTCCCTATTTTCACAACCACAATATTTTATCTAAAATTTTGATAAAATTCACTTATATAGAATATTTTTTTCTCTTTCTATCAACATTTAACACGTTTTAATAGTATCGATAGTTTTTTTGTTACAGGGGTTAAACAAAAAAATATTTATTAAAATCTATAATTATCTAAGTTATTTTGTTTAATTAAAAAATATATGAAAATTTATTTGATACCATTAAAAATAGAATAAAAAATTCTATAAATGGGAATTTTTTCAACATTTTTAAGCAAAAATTGTGACCTTGAGAAAAGGGGGAGACCAAA
Organism: Neocrepidodera transversa; assembly: GCA_963243735.1. Lineage (NCBI taxonomy): Eukaryota > Metazoa > Arthropoda > Insecta > Coleoptera > Chrysomelidae > Neocrepidodera > Neocrepidodera transversa. The sequence goes on from OY725343.1 coordinate 21,602,784, forward strand.
ATGAGAAAAAATATAGTTATGGTCTCTCCCTATTTTCATTCCATTTTCACTAAAAATATTTATAAAGCATTTTAAATAGAATTAAAAATAAAATTTAATTTGTAGATGTTATAAAATCATTTGTCTGTTTTTGTCCAGAGAAGTTAACCAAATGAGAATTCGCTTTTTGCCCTTCGTTTTGAAATGGTGCTTGGACTAACAAAAATCTTAGGTGGACAATCTTGGACTAACGATGAACAAACGATTGCACGAAAAAAAATTCAAAATTCAAAAAAGGGTGTGCCAACTTCATAATATCACAATTTGTTAAAATTTATATAATTAATTGTAATTAACCGATGGATGGACAAACAAAACTAATTGGTGGACAAACGTGGACAAACAAAGAACAAACGACCTGTGCGGTTGAAATATTTTTTTTGCAATTTCTGGGTGCCGAGAGCAAAATTTGCAAAAAAGAGTTTTTAGGCCACTATTTTAAAACGAATGGTGGACAAACGAAAATAATTTGCGGACAATAATGGACAATCGATGGACAAACGAAAGCACACAAAATCTTTGGGAAATTCGCAAAAGTGGGTGCCAACTTCACTGACCTCAATTTACTTAGATTAAAAATCAAAAATATTGATTATTGAAAACAATTTTTTTTTCATATTACTTTTGATCCGTTTTTTTATGATCAGAAGTCACATGAAAATGATTTTTAAAAATTATTATTTCGTATTGTTACAAAATTGTTATAAACAAATGCGTTGTTTATAAGATAATTTAATTTTTTTTTTGAAAACATAATCTTTGATGCCAAAACCAATTTGTTTGTTAAATAACAATTTTTTTCAACCACCTGTAATTATTATTAATGAACCATTTTTTTTAAATTATAATTTATCTTGCTCTTTGATAACTACAAAAAATTGTTTTAATTTAAATTTTCATCGTTTATTTAATACACAATTTTGTATAAACAATTTAATATTTTCTATACTTTTTTTTTCTTTTTATACATAATAAAACAAAATGAACCATGCGTTATTTTGTGAAAAAAATAATTTATTTATATTTTTTATCGAATTTTAAAAATTCTGTTCTCCTTTACTCCATCATTCTCTTCTGGTTTTTTATGTTTAAACTTATTATAACTGATAAACTAATTAAGATACGATGAAAAATGTTAAGACTAATTTATTCTCCTTTTTTTATTATAGAATAAATTATGCACAAAATTCAAGCTCTTACCCAATTAATTATTTAATTTATAACACTTATTTATAAAAAAAAATTCCTGAATTTTTTTTTATCAACTTTTATGTTTAAATATCTTATAAACTATATAGACCATATATAGAAAATATTTAATTGTTTATATCAAATATATTAAATAAACAATGAAAATTTAAATAAAAACAATTTTTTTTGTTATCAAAGAGCAAGATAAATTATGATTAAAAAAATGGTTCCTTAATACTAATTACAGGTGGTGGAAAAAAATGTTAATTAACAAATACGTTTTTAAGCAATAAATTTTTTTTTAAGGAACGATTTAAAAAAATCATAATTTGCATCAAAGATTTTGTTTCCAAAAATTTTTTTTAAATTATCCTATAAACAACGCATTTGTTTATAAAAACGTTGTAAACAACAGGGAATAAAAATCATTTTCATGTGACTTCTGATCATAAAAAAATTTTTTCCAATGGGAATCTTTCAAAAATAGATCCAAAAAAGGAAAAAAATCAGATTTGTTATTTAATAATTATCGCACTTACAATGTTCATGTTTTTCATAGAAAAATCGCGATAAAAATTTTTTGACCGCGGATTAATGTTCATAAATCAATTTAGTAGTTGCCTGAATTTTTTTCAATTCTTAATTTTTATAAAGTTTAAATAATATTTATTCTTTAAAAGTCCAAAGTGGGCGGCGCTTACGCAAGCCAGAGTTTTCGTTTTCGGCCGTATTTTCAACCCGCTGAAAAAATTATAAATATTGGTCCTACATTTCCGGGAGGTACAATTTTTTTTGGTACATTTTCTCCTCTTTTTGAATCTTTTATCAAATTTGAAAAATGTCAAATAGTTTGTGAGATATTTGCAAAAAACTAAACCCCATATATATTTTTCAGTTAATTGTTGACAACTTTGCAAGCAATTTTTGCAAGCGGCTCTTGATTTTTTTCAAAAATCATCTACACGCTATTCCGAATCGAATGACACCTCGTTCATATTTTTCGGAGGCGGAGTAAAAAGTTTGACCCAAAAAGCACTTGCTGACTAGACTACATAGCTAACTTTCTTATTTTATTCCTTATTTTATGTTATTTGCTGTTTAAATTCACCTTAAAATTTTTATTTATTATTTACCTAAGAGGTCAGTAAAGTTGGCACCTACTATTGCGATTTTATGTGCATTCGTTTGTGCATCGATTGTCCACTAATTATTATCGTTTGTCTACCTGGCGATTCAAAATGGTGGCCTAAAAACTGTTTTTTGAAAATTTTACTCCCTGGCAACAGCAAATTGCAAAAAAAAACAGCAGAGGTCGTTTGTTCTTTGTTTGTCCACCAAATAGTTTTATTTGTCCACCCACCGGATAATTATAATTAATTATATAAATTTAAAATTCTAGAGACGCTTAAACGGTGGTGCACCGTTTCCGGACTTCGGCCCATCGAGCGAATATTTGTTATTCTGTAAAAATTGTGATATTGTAAAGTTTGAATTTTGTAATTTTTTTCGTGCATTCGTACTATACTAATTCCACTATATCATCTACAAAAATTTTCCGTTCATTTTAATATTTTTTCATTAACCATTTAAAGGACTGATTAGTTTTCGTCGTTTACGTGGTCGTTTGAAAATTATCTTATGATACGTCCATGCAATCCGTAATACTCTCGACTTTCGATCCGTCCAAACATCTTTTCATTCCTTTAGACTTCGTAATTTATTATTGACTTCGGTAAAAATATTTAGAATAATAGTTGAAATTAACCATGTTTTTGTTTTTCTTCATACATAAAAATAGTCTCAAAATAATATTTTTTTTTTATTTTAAAATTGATAAGTAGCTGTAAAATGACTTTAGATTTATGAAAACTTTTGATAAGAAGCTGAAATTATGCAATATAAGAAAAATTGGTGTGCGTGCAGGGTCTTTGGGATCACACTTATTTAAAAAATAATATTTATAAAAATTTTGCTTCCAAATTTTTTGTTAAATTTAAATCTATTGAAACTAATAATAATAAATAAAACATACTTTATTTACTGATAGTTAAATATTCTAATTAAATTGTGTGAGATATTCATAGCTCTCTGTTCCCATCCAAGTCCAGTAGAGGTTAGTTTGACCTCAAGAGCGACGAGAAGAACTCTAGGTATCGTATTTTATACAAATCTCGTGTTCCAAACGTTATGCATGCATGGTTGGACCTGATATAAATTCATTCCAAGGCCATGATTTCATTTAAAATACAAAATAGTACGTTTTTGAAAGAATATAAATAAATTTGAAGTATGAGTCCGTTATTTTATATTTTCATATTTAAAACACGGTACTTGCTTTACAGTTAATTCTAAAACAAGTAATGGATATTTAAGACTAATTATCTAAAAAATTATACTTTTCAACAAAATCAATGATACAAGGTGTTTCATTGGGGAAGTGACGTACGTTAATTGCAGATAGGGGATACCTAGGCGATGTCAAGTGTCCAATCGATCACTAAATTTACAATAAAAGAAATCCAGGTCCGGATTAAAAAAAAAATAAAATATTCCGACCCAAAAACAACACTCTGTATATCAAATTTTTCTAAAATGGATTCTGTATTTGCAAAGAGTACGAAAAAATGAATTTTGTGATATACTTTGCATATTTTCGGCAAAATGTTTTTTCTTGTAAAATTTTTAATTCGAATTCTGAAATGGTGTGAATAAATAACTTTAATTAGTGAAGAACTACAAACATTTTAAAAAACACCTAAAAATTTACAAAAACAAACAAACAATAGCAAAAACTAAAGCAATCTGTTTAAAATGACCACCACCTTCTTGACGGCAAAGGGTTGATCTTCTTGTAATATGCCTGACTGACTTCCTAGTTTGGTTTCTGTTTTGTCTAGGTTATTTTTCATTTCTTAAAAGGCTCCTTGAATCCATTCTTGTAGTTCTTGCCTGCTGTTTATTTTCTCCTCATAAGCTTTGGATTTTAAAAATCCCCAAACATAAAATCGATAGGATTAAAATCATATGACCTTGAAGGCCAGACATAAGGACCACTTCTACGAATCCATCTATTTGGAAAATTGTCGGATAAAAAATTTCTGACTATGCGCCTGTGTTGTGGTGAAGCACCATCATGTTGAAAGTATATTTCACCTGTATCGATATTGTCATCCATCAAGCAGTGTAGGTAAAATATTTTCCATAAAATCTAAATATACTTCACCGGTTAGGATAGGAGGTAAAATTTGTGGCCTATTAACTTATGTGTGCCAAAAACCTCATTTTTAAAATCAAAAACAACCAAAATTTTGGGGGCATTCATTGACCTGTCGCCACCCGGTATACTATACTATACTATGATATACACATTGGAGGTACTTGAAAAAATAAAAAAAAATTTAACTTAAAAAACTACAAAAGAAATAATTCCAAAAGGTTATCCATATTCTCAAATGTGGTCAAAAGTTGAGGTAGTAAAACTCGAAATCCTGTACCACAATTTAATTGAAAGTATAATATTCTTGGTTACATAAAATAGATTTAAGGACGGCGTATTGGTGGATAACTGTAGCTAGATTAGCATTCGTTAATTCCAAAAGGTTATCCATATTCTCAAAGAAATAATTTGTAAAAAACTGTAAAAGAGAGGGGAGAAGGGCTAAAAGGGTTAGCCAGTTAGCCGAAAGCACCCGCGTGGGGCCGATAGCTGACAATAAATCAATGTGTCGAGCTCCAGCTGGTAGGCCACCCTAAGATTGGGGCTAAGAAAAGTAGCTTTGGTAGATTCCAAATATGGAAAAAATGGGCCTTATCCAATTTTCATGCACATTTCAGAACTCATTTTGGAAAGTGAATAAAAAACCCTTGAAAAAAACCAAACTGAAATCTTGTAAAAATCTGCAATCAGACATGTTGTCTTATGTAGTTTAGCCGAATCCTTGGCCGAATCAACTAAATCTTGAATCATCCCAAATTCAAGACCAAATTATTGTAACTGAAATATCGAAAAATTTTAAGAAATATAGGAAATATCAGAAATATTTCGGAAATATCAGAAATATTTCGGAAATATCAGAAATATTTCGGAAATATCAGAAATATTTCGGAAATATCACAAATATTTCGGAAATATCACAAATATTTTGGAAATATCACAAATATTTCGGAAATATCACAAATATTTTGGAAATATCACAAATATTTGGAAATATCAGAAATTTCGGAAATATCGGAAATACATTAGGAAATTTCAGAAATATTTTGGAAGTATCAGAAACAATAGGAAATTATGTCCGATTTCGATAATAAAATTTTGTACACCTATTTCCGATTTCGATAATAGTTGTACAAAATTTTACTAGCCTCAAATGATACAAAAAGAGATTTCTTAAAAAACCAGAGATACTTTTTAACAGACAATTTAATTCATGTATAAAAAATCCCATAAGCCGCGTGATTTTGTCATTATGACAGCGAAAAAAGATTGCCCTAACTTTTCCATCGACAATAACGGAACCTAACTTTTGAAAGCATAACAACCAGCATTGATGTAAATAAATTTTTGATGACGTTATGTCAATTTTTCTCAAATAATTGTGTTTTTAAAAATTGTATTTTTCCGTTAAATTAAATAAACTAATTTACATCTTATTTTTTAATTTATTGATTTATATATTCATCAATTGTCTTACCGAATTATACTCTAGCTTTTTTTTGAGTCGAAGTAAACTTGACATTTATAATTCGAAGTTTGTTGCCATTAGGTAATTCAACTCAAAAAACTGCCAGAAAAAATTACTCGTCCTACTGACTCGTAATTTTTTCAGAGGCATTACTCGTCCTACGGAGGCAGTTTTTTTCGTTAAATTGTCAGGCAACAAAATTCTCATTGATACATGTCAAGTTTACTTCGACAAAAAAAAGCTCTCGTGTAATTATAAGTGATAATAAAATAGTATTTACTACAATTCAATAACTATAATCGCAAAATAAATAAATGTAGATGTGTCGCAAATATCCAAATTCGCAGATAGGAAAATAGAATCACAACAATTTTTTCTAAATTAAATTTAATAAGCTATTTTGAAAAAAAAAATCATAGTTCAGTAACAATGTGACAATATGACCTTAGTAGATTTTCAATGCTTTTTTGTCATTACTACTATGTACGATTTTTCTTTACTTATTCTACGAGGTGCTCTAAATACAATAATATTTTCCCCTTTAAAATCGCAACTTTAATAACGGAGATAGATGTTATTGTATTTTTGTCGTTGCTACTGCTCATGATTTTTAAGACGAATTAAAAAAAATTGTTAAATTTGTTTATTGACTTATATTTAAATTACACCTTGTATATATCTGAAATGTTTACAATTTATTATTTCGAATAAAAATCAATCGATTTCTTTGTATTAATCATCTGGATCATTTAAATTAATACAGTGAAAAATTACATCGATTTAATACGCTATGCAACAACGTTCAATCTTTAATAACCAAGTAATATTATATAATCCATCATTCAGGCCTGTATTAGTTTGCTAATATGCATTTTAATTCCAATGCAATACATCATACATCATTTTAATTATAGGATTTTTAATATCGATTCAGTTTAGTCATAAGAATGGATGAACAATTTTTTTTATTATAAATTTTAATTAGCTTATACAGGGTGTTCGCGAAAATAGTGCACTTATTAAAAGAATAGTCAGAAGAGATTATTTCAAACAAGCGAATTTTCAAAAACTCATTTTTTTTTAAATTATTATATTTTAAACAGATTAAATTGTACCAACTATAATTGTTATTAAAAATACAAAAATCTAACAAACAAACATATTACTTTTTTCAAAATATGTGTGGCTACAAATAATAAAAAAAATAGTCTACAAACGTCTCAAAACTTCAAATAGTGCGTTGATTAATTGTTTTCTCTGTAGTTTTTACAAAGTAAAAATACATTTTTCCAAAATTGCCACGGTTGAGACAAATTAAATTATATTCGTCGTTATTAAAGATAAAAAAATGTAACTAACAAAAAAAAAATCCACAACAATGGTGTAAAAAAAAATAAATCCAGTTTTTTCATAGTAAATATGTAATGTGATCATAACATTAAGCATAAACTTTTATTTTTATCTAATTTTTACTTTCCCGACCCACCCTCGAGAAGGGAAAGTATTGTGAACGAGCCAAAAAAAATTTTCGAGATAAAGATGGAAATATCCCTTTTGAGGTCACCTGAGATGATTAAAATCATTTCCAAATGGAAGTCTGTCTGTCTGTCTGCGTGTATTCTTCTACGATAGAGGCTACACTATTAATCCGATTGAGCTGAAATTTGGTATATGGGTTTGGGTTACCCGTCCGAAGAACCCATTAGTTTTTGCACGACATCTGTCAAACAAAAGTGTCACTATTACAAAATAACAGATGCAATATCTCACGGAATTTGACAGGCAATATGTCATTTGAAAGCCCTTGAACAACTCTATTCAGAACAGTCAAAATTATTTCTCCAACTGCCAAATGTAAAAAAAAATGTCAAAATTTGAAACTTTGACATTAAATATCTGAAAAAGTATTAATCCCATTGAGCTGAAATGTGGTATATGGGTTTGGGTTACCAGTCGGAAGAATCCATCAGTTTTCGTACGACATCTGTCAAACGGAAGTGTCACTATAAAAAAATGACAGTTGCAATATGTCACGGAATTTGACTTGCAATATGTCATTTGAAAGCCCTCGAAAATCTCCATTCAGAACAGTCATAGTCAAAATTATTTCTCCAACTGTCACCTGTCAAAAATAAAAAAAATGTCAAAATTTGAAACTTAACATTAATTATCTGAAAAAGTATTCGTGGATACTCGTCGGGAAAGTTTTGGAGCGACACAATCGATTTTTTTGTAACAATATTAGGAACTGTGATTTTAGATTTTTAAGTGAATTGAATATTTCGTCCTTTTTCTTGTGACGTCACATGTACAATGGCCGTTAGCTCTCAAGCAAGAGGTCAATAATGAAGAAGAATATTAGTACAATATAAGAGAATAACTATACGATACTGTAACGCTCTTTCGTCATTACGCGATCAGTTTGGCGAATTAGTAAAGGTTTCGGATTGACTCGTTGACTCGGGCGCCAGCTTAGGTTTGTAGTATGAAAGCCACTTACACCGGGCAGCATCAGTGAAGAAAAATACTTATTATGGCATCGACAAAACCCTTAGCGGCTAGAAGGGCGGTCTTTACTTGTCCTACGGGGTTAAGTACCTGGGTATTTGCTGCTAAATGTTAAAACTCGCCAATTTAATTTGTGCAACAATTGCAGAAAGATTCTAATTTCTCACGAGTTTGAAAAAGTTGCGGATTCAGCACAAGCGAGTCCTGCAATTCAAATCAGAAATTGCCTTACTGTACGTGTTACCTACTATACTTTTTCTACAATCACACTTTTTATTATCCCATTCCTGCCCAGAACGCTCCGACGGTGGTCTTGCAACTTAGCTTACCATGCCGAGACCGCCCGAGAGGCGTTCCCGCCTATACGAAAGATAATGGTAAATAAATTTGCTAGACCAGTTTGAAGTCGTGCAGCAGTGTGACCCAGCATCTTGGATGGAATAGGTTTATCAAATATAAGTGTTCGTTTTAGAATTTGTTACTGTGGAAAATTTGTCTGTGCTTTTTTTGATATTTCTGTAAAAGGCAGGTAGTAACTTACAATTTTTTATGTATAAAGTATTTGTAAACAATAAAGTCACAAAATAAATAATATTGAATGAAATTGTAAATAATTAAAAGAATTTCCCCCCAGAGGCGATGACGGGCACTGTGCAGTTTTTAATACTTATTTTTTACGTTTATATAAAATTGAAGACGAACCAGGACCATCTAAAAGAGTTTGATACGCTACCTCTAAAAAAGGTTTGTCCGAGGAAGATCTATTGAAGCTTCTTGAAGAGTCCGAGAATGAGTCAGATCAATATAATAATGATAGTGAGGATGATCCTAACTTTATTAGTCCGAGTGATTCAGAGGAAGAAGAGACTGATTTAGGACCTCCATCATCTTTGGCAGGAACATCTGGAAATAATTTAAATCTTGCAAAGTCAAATCGAATAACAATAAAGTTTCAGCTTAAAAATTTAACTTTTCTAAGAAGATAGGCTTGCTTGTGGATGTTAATCACTCAACAGAACCGATTGATTATTTTAATCTCTTAGCGACTTGTTGATATGATCTGTACATGAACAAACAGACATGCAATTGGCCTTATTGCACATGGATATGGAGAAGAACCAAGAATTGCTCGTTGGATTTATGTGACACCTACAGAGATGAGAAAGTTTTTGGATTTAATGTTTCATATGGGAACAATGAAATTAAAGAGATTGAATGATTATTTAAAAAAAATACATGTTTAATATAAAGTGCTTTTCTTCTTTTATTAGTCGGAATCGTTTTTTGCTCATTCTAAAAGGTTTGCAGTTTAAAGAAGATACTGAACTGGAGCATCGTACTCAATAAGATGAATCTATAGTTTTGTGGCTAGGCCGGCTAAAATTTCGCCAATACATAAAAGGTAAAAGGCACAAGTTTGAAATTAATCTTTATGAACTATGCGAACCAAAGAGTACTTTGCTGAAGATAGGCGTATATACAGGAGCAGCTGATCCTTAGTTATCTGGGCCTGGGCATACGGAAAATGTAGTATTTAGCTCTTATGGAAGATTATCTAAATAAAGGATATTCACTAAAAAGCTACTTCGAGCAAAAACATATACAACAGGAACATTAAAATCAAACAGAAAATGTAATCCTAAAGATATGGTAAAAAAAAAGCTAAAGAAAGGAGAACTAATTGTGCAGTATACCTCTGAAGGTATTTGCATCATGAAACAGGCAATTTTCAACTAACACGATGCGGAAATGCAAAAAGTTATTAAAACATGGACAGGAAAAAATAAAGCTCAATTTGATTAATCAATATAATAAATTTATGGGTGGTATTGATCATTCCGATCAGATGCTATCGTACTATTCCTACGAATATTAAAACACTAATATGGTATAAAAAATTGGCAATTCATAATTTCCCATTAATGTTACTTAATTCTTTCTAATTATACAAACAGGGCAATAAAAACAATACAAAACCCTATTACGATTACAGATTACTTGTATTACAAAAGATACTTGGCCCTGCACCACCAAAACTATTACCAAAAATAAAAATTAGCCATCTGAACGAATTGTGGCCTAGAAATGAAAGTGCTAGTCGTGTAAAAAGAAGATCCAATTAGTTAGTAGCCTGATGATGATCGAGTAGACCGAAACATGTCGTCTTTTCAGACTGTTCGCCATTATTAAATATTTTTGTGGTATGACTTCGAGTTGTTTCATTTATTGAATACTTTGTCAAATTTGAGTATGGATAACATTTTGTTTTTAAAAATAAAAATTATGACAAAAAAGTATATGGCACCAGTGACACCTACGTATTTAATATTGGGCAGTCAATGTGTTAAAAATAAAACTAATTACCTAAATTTATTTCCAAACAAAAATAGTAACAAATTACGTATATTTAAGTTTATTTAATTTACTACCAATTAATGGAGTTAACTAATAGAAAAAAAATCATCCATGACAGCATTATTTATACTATCAAAATGATAGATAGTTACGACATCTATCGTTAATGGGTACTAACCGGGCGAGCCGTTTAACAAAATAAAATCCTGTAAACGCGACTATCCAAGTACAACTTGGTTGCCGGCAGGTGGAGGAACCCATCAGCCATCATGATGCCTTAGGGGGAAGCGGGCACCTCACAATAATACCATAAACAAAGAGTAAGTTTTTGAAACAATATACACTCCGACCATTACCAGACATGTTTCTTCCGTATAGTGGTACTTTGTCAGAATGCATAGTTTCAAAAAGTTACTCTCTATATATCCCAAGTATTTATATGTACTACCAAAATAATAGATAGTCACGACATCTATCGTATGGTTGGGGTACCACTGATGATTCCTATATGATAAGGATGAAACATGTATGGTAATGGTTGGAATGTATAGGTTCAAAAACTTCCTCTCTTTGTTTTTGTTATTATTTGTAGATATAATTTAATGTAAAATTGTTTTTTTGCAGTACTGTGCAGAAAGAAACTTTTTGGCACAAAAATTTCACTTTCATACACTAATGTCACATTTCAATTAGGTACTGTGAGAAAAGATCAAGTTTGCAAACATAAAACTATTCAGAAAAGCGTGTTTTGAGTAGTAGTTGCAGAAAAAATTTATTTTTAAATATTTAATATTTTGCGGTTTAAACATTTTGTCCTTTTTTTTTAATGAACATTATATATAATATCGCATAAACATCTAATTCACGTAGAGCTACTAAATTATGAAGCATCGTTTCAAAATGGCACTTCAACTTTTTCCGCTATTGTGTAAATAAAACAGCGGCAATGCAAGAAAATTCAAAAAGGATAAACCACTTTTAACTTGGTCGTAAAATTGTCCTTTCTCATTGAGGAAACATAAAAACCGGGTAATAGATTTTCAATTAATTTTTTCTTCTTTCAACAGAATTGTTTCCATCCGATTCTAAAATTCTATACAGGGTATCAATTCTATTGGTTTCATTTTGTAATTGTTGCACAATATCGAGATGATAGTGTAATTTCTCTTTAGACCCATCTAGTAAATACAATTATGTAAGCTTTTACTTTTAAGATGAACTGATATGACTTACGTCAAGAAAAGTTAACATCTAGGTCAATTCGTGTCTTAGAATCTCTTCAAATTACATATAAAACATAAGAACATACGTTTTTTTCATTGTGTTCATTTAAAATTTTATTTTTATTTAATTAAGATTCAGAGCAAAAATAAAAAAATGACAAGACGTGCGGCAACACGTGTCGAATCTAGAAAACATCAGAGAAAGAAAGAAGCAGCTGGCACGTTGTCATGGGCCACTAAATGCGACCGTTATAACAGACAGGGAACAAGAAACTTCTATAATAGGAATAGGGGTAAAAATACAATACGCGAGCCATGTAACCGTGACCAAGTATATGTGACAAATGTTTAAAATAATTTTGATAATCGAATTAGACGAAAGTATTTTCAGAAGTCAAATATCGATTAATAATAATATATAATTTCAAATAAAATATCCTGTAAGGAGGCAAAGCAGGGTATGCTTTTGATAGGAGAATTTGGGCGGTTCCTAAAAAATATTGTAAATGCTTAAATATAGAATAAGTTATCTTATATAATACGTTTTTAGTTATTGTCAAAAAATGCGAAGTGACAACATTGCTTTTTAATTTTAATAACTAACAGTCAAAACTGATATTTTGTTGTTGATTACAGAAAAAGTGAGATCAGCATGTAGAATTTTTTAAAGAATTTTTAAACTGATGATCCCTTTTTGTGGTGCCCACTTGCAGATTATCATCACCATTATCACTAAACAAAACTTAAAACGCGAAAAGAGTGCTGATTTTTACTGACATCGATCTTTAATTATCTGCCTTTATCATCTAATTAGTATCTTGAAAGGCTTGTTACATAGAATTTAATAATAATAAGTAAAGCATTTCTTATTTACGAGGATTTATTGACTGTTATGTGTGAATGTAAAGCTATAATAAATGCTAGACCAATCACATACATATCAGCCGATTTTACAGATCTAGCACCTCTTACTCCTGTGCACCTATTCTTGAAAACCAGGGAGTAGAAATTAAAATAGAAATAGGCGTGGCTCCCTGAAATGTAAAATAACCCTATTCTTGAAATATTTCGATGGAAACATGTGGGACTTTTATTCTCCCAGGGAGTATAAAATTTCTATTGGTCATTAGCGAGTGAAATTTGTAGGGAGTAGAAATTTATTTGAAACAATAACCTAACTATTTAATCTGTCGGTCCGATTTATTTTGTTTGTATTTCGTGTCTTTATTTTTTTGAGTTTTGCTTGGAAGTTTACTAATATAATGGATAATACTAATGAATTATTGATATGGAATAATTTCATGAATGACGATGTGGAGGAAGCTCTGGAGGAAGTTGAAATAATACTTACTTTCCTCCAAGCTTCCCAGGTTTTATTGGCTCCCTCAGGCATACAATTTAAAATTGTGGCCAGCTCAGACCAGAGGGCTTGTCACCGAGCCCGGGTAAATGGGGTAAATTTGCTCGAATACGTTTGTGGTCGTTGCTAAATGTAATCGACCAGCATTGCTTTTTGTGTTTTGTTAATGTTTTTTTTTTAATACGACACCGGTCCATATCTAACACATTACAGTTAGGTCAAAGACTAGGATAGAAATTTTTTGGTTGTCTTATCTTATGTCACATGGTTGTCAGAAATTTAACTGCTGCGATTGGATAAAATTGAATTTCAATACTTGGCAACTATGCGTGTATTTTCACTCACTCCTTTTTTTCAAGAATAAGGTATTTCTGTACCGAGAGAAAAAGCTGGGAGTAGATTGGGAGTAAATTTTCTCTTGATTTCAAGAATAGGTACACTGCAATGTTTTTATTTTTACTCGACCTAGCACAAGTTGGTATGCCTGACTGCGATTTGATTGATCAGTCATCAGCATGTCATAGACATAAATAAAATTTAAGAGACGATCATCGAAAGAGATTCAGGAGCGAATACGTACCACAATTTCAAGTACTCCAAAAGAAGAAAATGTCGGGAAAATGAATACGTTGTGTTAGTAAGTAATGACCACGATATACGATTGGAATGGTGACTTGGTCGAATCACAGAACTAATCTAGAGACCAAGATAATGAAGTTCGTCTGGCATGGGTTAGTACAGCAAGAGGCCAACTACTTCGACCATTGCAAAGGTTGTATCCTCTTGAATGTCGATTCGAAGAGTTCGGGGTTGGAGCAAGTAGTGTCCAGGAATCTGATAAGCGGAGCAACGACATCAGTTCAGAATATCAGGTGGTAGACGAGCACGCGGAACACCCTAAAACTGATAGTGTGCAATGAGGTAAAAAGCAGAAATCTCGATTCTATATCCGTCACAAAACGCGGTAGAGTTGTTAATGTTTTTGGTATATGAACTGATGATCCCCTTTTGTGGTGAACACTTGCCAGATTATCATCACCATTTTCAATATTGTTGCGAGTTATTTTTCATAACTCAAAAAAAGGTGTAAATGTCTGAAATATATTTATTTAAAGTTAATTTGGGGTCTAGGTTCCAATATACCTCAGTAACGTAGGGTTATCAGAAATCAAAACAACTAGGTCAACAATAAATGTAACAAATTTATTAAATGAAAGGATATAAAAATACGAACTTCTCAAAAATAATTATACAAAATAATATTTACATTCTCTTACACATTCTAGAACGTTTTTCAAGAGAGGCACTTTACTTTCCTTTTTTTATATTGTACTCTTGATTGAGTCTCGAATATCCCTATAAAAAAATATCTCCAAAAACCCTCCTTCTGCTGACTAAGTGAAATTAAGTTTCTTTGTTTTTCTTGCAATGACTAAATTTTTTAAAAATAAAAAAGTGTTCAAACAAACGTTGTTTTTAAATTTTTTAAATTTAAAATGCCAAAAAAAAAGAGTCTCATTCATTGTTGGAGGGAGACTTTCCTACCAGAAACCCTCCTCATTATTATTTTTCCCTGTTTTTTCTAAACAATTAACTGTGACATAGTTCACAAATATCCTCCAAAAATGTTTTAAATTTAAATTTAACTTTTAAGTGTATTTTACCGACTTGGGCTTTATATGTTCTATCCATACAATTTTTTCCCTTCTTTCCTTATTTGTAGCGGCACTTTAGCAATATGGTAAAATTATTTAAGACTTAAATCTGTTTGATTGTTATTCTGGTAAGTTATTTCCTTTTATAAAAATTTTTCGCTACATATTGTATATCTATTATAGGCCTGAAGGTGGTTTTTTAACCGAAACTTGTTGCCTTTCAAATTTGGATAATAAATGTTAGTGTGGTACATGATTTTGGGTTGTTTTTATTTTTTTAGAGTGCTGATTTATACTGACACCGATCTTTAATTATTTACTACTGCTATTGGTGCTATTAACAACGCAAAACCTTTCGGAACTACTATCAACCTTTATTTAAACCAGTGAATAATCATTATTCACCAATGAGTACGGGATATCTACAAATCAGTAAAACTAATGAATAATGAAATCATTATTTACTAGTGATTAATGGATATTATTATTATTTATTACACTCAGGTATAATGAACAAATTATAGATTAGACGTGGATAATATTATATTATTCAACGAGCATATAATGACTATTATTCACGAGAGTGGCGTTTACGTCACGAGCGAAGTGAGTGACGCAAACCACTCGCCTGAATAATAGTCACTATATTGCGAGTACTTTACTTACTAATACATATAAACATGTATTTTTATATAAGTTATTTTGACACAAAATATTGTATTTCTGTATAACTAAATAATCGAAAAAAATATAATTTTATTTATCCACGGCTGATCAATTCTTTGTTCATTATACATGAATTTACTAAACAATAATAATATCCATTATTCACCAGTGAATAATGATTTCATAATTCACTAGTGAATAATGATAAGTTGCCTCAACTGCTTTTATATACACCTCTTGCTCCACTCCCTCAACAAATTTAACGGTCGTATGAGTTCGTATTTTCCGAGTTCAAGGTCAAGGTTATATCAAGATTATGTCAATGTCATACCAAGGTCGTGTCAAGGACATGGCCAAGGTCAACGTCAATTTATTAATAAAGGAGTAGAAAAAGTATTTTATTAAAGTATTTTATTAAAAAATAGAGAGTGATAGTGAAAATGGCATGTCTTGTATACTTCCAGATATACGAGAAATATTACTATTATTATTAATAAAATAGTTTATTTAATTAGAAATAGGAAGGAAAGTATAAATTATTTATTACAATTCAATGTCTACGCGTTAGTCGGATTTTAAAGCGATTAAGGAGTAGTTTTCACCCCCGAAGGGATGAAATCAATTTTTGTTAATTTTACGACTTCATTCATTTGAACTTACATATTCAATTGTACGTCAATTTAGAGGTGGGTCTCATCCCTTAACATACACTTTGTTCTTAGTTTTTATGGGCGTACTAAATTTGCTAATTTTCATCACAATTAGCACATTACAGAGCATTACTTGGGGATCCCAAAAAAATTGTAGCGAAAACCCCCCAAAAAGGATGGTTTTTGGTGATTTCAGGGGTGCCGCAACCATTTTAGAGCCGCGGGGCTCCGATTCTCATTATTTTCATTGCGCTAAGCGTTTTGAGCGTCATATCATTAAATGGACTATAGTACCAAAATCGAGGTTACCTTAGCCTAAACACAATTCGAATTTCTATCGAGATTTCATTAATTTCTTTACGTTTTCTTGGTTATATCCGCTTCTAAACGTTTTTCGCACATTTCTTTATTACTTATTATTTCAAATAGTTTCATTGTTTTTGTTTGTTTATTTTTTTCTTTCTAGGTCTTTACGGTTTAGTAATTAGGTAATTTTTGGGTATGATTTTAGTAAAACAAAATAGCTTTTACATAGCATTAATTCAATATTAATAAAATAAAATTACACTACATTTTAAAAATTATAGAGCAACATTGTCAGTTTGATTTGGGTACAACTTATGTACTACATCTAAATCCAGGATAGGCACATAAGCTGCGGTGCCAAAATGTCTATTTTATTATTTTTTGCCTCTGCTGTAATAGTATATTGTTTTACGAGTGACGAAAGTAACATTTCTTGAAGCGAGAGAACAGTTTACCAGCCGAGGCTGGTAATGTTCACGAGCTTCAAAAAATGCTTTCGACGAGTGAAACACTATACTTTTTCTACAACCCTGTTTATGTCATAATAATATTATATATATTTCTGGTAGTGTATTTGGGAAAATTACTGTCACTTTCTGAATCAAAAATCATGATAAATAAAAAACTAACAATGTTTTCAGTCGAAACTGACAAGTCTAAATATTTAACGAGGAACGTCAAACTATAATGGAACCATAGGCAACTAGATATAAATTGTTTTTAAATTTCACGGTATTTTTACGGTTTTATTTTACTTTTTAATTAAACAAAAGTAAAAAAGATGCATTCTAATTATAGAAATGATTCCGGTCTTTGTTTACTAATAATTTAAATTCATCAAAACAGTAGATGGTATTCTATTACAAAATGACGTGTCTTTTTGTAAAGGGTTGTAGAAAATAGTATATTCTTCAACAAGCATAGAATGAAGGCTATTATTCACGAGAATTATTCGAGTGAATAATAGCCATAATTCTATGTGAGTTGAAGACGATAGTTTCTCCACGACTATACAAGACATTATATACCTAAAAATCATAGTTTTTATCACAAATCTTTAATTGACACTTAAAATATTAAACTTTGACGTTTGTGCATTTGACATTTCAAATAAAATGGCGACTTATTAGGATGTTGAAAAGATGCGATTGGTTAGCTATTTTCAAAGCAATGTGATTTGTGTTGATATTAATGTAAATTCTAGAAATCAAAGGATGTGATTGGCTAATTTACCGTAAATTCTTAAATTTATTCTTCAACTAGTGGAAGAATGTATATCATTCTTCCACAGAAAATGTAGTCAGAATTAACATATTATTAAACAGTGGCGGAGAAAAGAATTTATTTGAAGATATTCCGGAATTTTGGGAATTTTTTTTTATAATTGTGCAAAATCTTATGACTGGGAGCATGGGACCCAAAAAACCATATCATCCTTTTATCTAACAATTTTAAATTTTACATTTCAAACCAAGAATTCTTCGGTTATTATTTTTACCATTATTAATAAATCTCGAACTCTACGTCCTACGCCTATGTATTATTTTTTATTTAAAAAAACATTTAATTTTTCTAAGCAACTCTTTTTAGTTCACTAATGCGTTGGTTCGTCTACCTAACAATTAAATAGCTCAAAGCATGCAATTCTAGAATATACAACCGACAGAGTAAAAATTTTCTGCCATATCTAGATGCTAATATCATTATTAACTTTGTACCCATATTGTGAAGTTATCCCACGCATTTTCGCGCAGATAATGCTGCAACTGCCAAGGCTCTTTTATAAATCATTGTAAAGCTGAACTGCTATTATACCACGGTTTTGATTTACTAAGATTGATATTTAAAGATGCGAGAGAGAATACAAGTCATTTGTTAAAAGTGTCAAAATCGTTTTTATTAATTTAATCTTATAACTGCTCATGAAAAACACCTACACATTGTAGGAAAATTTTTAAAACTTCTGGAATATTATTATTAAGTAGCGAAGCAAAGGGAAGGTACAGGGTTATTGGTTATAATTATTTCTGTTATGTTTTATATTAAAGACGTAGGAGTAAAAATTAATTTTAATAAAATAAACAATGCACACCAGTAGTGTCCATCCCTTACGCGGTATCATTTTTTTTTTTTTATGGAACGCCCTCTATATTATGACAGATTCGGATCGTGCGTTTTTTTGTCATAACCACAATATATACTTTTATAAATCTAGCTTTTATACTTTCAAAAATAATAGACAGTAAATACCTACAAAAAGTGGTGACTGTGTCTGACAATAAAATCCAATATTTAAAGCGATATAGTGTTTATTATGAAATGTAAACCCTAATTACTGCAATACTGGTATTTGAATTGAAATTTTTCTATGTATTTTAAATAGCACCATAAAAAGCCATCTAACGGCGTTAGATCAAGAATATTTGGCGGCCACCGAATCGTTCCAAATTGCGAAATGATTATCTAAGTGTTTTCTCACTTCTGTTACATGATGCGTCTGATTGCCAGATCATGACATCAAGCGCACCTTGTGGAAATTGCTGAAGTAAATCGTCAACTCGCGACAGATTATCATAAAAGTATAAGTAATTATAAAATAGTGGCCCAACTACTTTACTCTGAAAAATTCCACACCAGACATGAATCGATGTGCGGCCTGATTTTTTAATTGGTTTAATTTTTATTGCCCAACTAATTTTTGTGCGAAAAGTTATAGGCCTCGGGCCCATGCCTATAAAAGTTTGTGATAACCGAACCGTTAAGACTTCGTATATTTTAAATTGATCTGTGGTGCTTTCAATCTTAGAAAGCCCCACGTTGTGAAGACATTTAAATTGGTATGTTCTTTTCACACAAATAATTAATTTTCAAATTTTGAAAAGAAAACTCAATCTTAGGGTAAGTTCAATCTAAATCATTCTATTTAAAAAATATATAATCAATATTAATTACAGAGAAATAATAACCAATATTTAAATTATATTCAAATTCAATTTTTTTCTTAACCATAATAATTTTGTTTTAATCAATTTTGACAAAAAAAATTCCAGATCTGTAATTCCCTTTTGTTTATAAAAAATAACGCCCAAAATAATAAAAAAAATATAACTTATCTTGTTCCAAAATATTTTCTTTTTCTTCATATTATACAATTTTGAATTTTAATAAGTCCTAAAATTTAATTTCTTCCTATCCTATGTCTCCTGGTCGTATTTAATTTTTATGGCTTGTTCCCTTTCCTGATTATTTCCTTTTACTCCTCCATTTTTACCATTAAATATTCATTCTTCTCCATCTATTCCCCTAATACTTTATATTCCATTTTTTTTTAAATAAATATTTTTTTAATTTATATAAAAAAAATTATATAGATAATAATGCCTTTCCAAAATTAAAAAATGTCCTTTTTTTTTAAATTTCTTATTTATCTAACCAAAGAAAAATCGCCACCTACTTAATTTTTTTCTCCAAAACAATATAAAATCTATACTCAATCTATTAAGCATACACATAAATTTTATTTTATAACCTTATTTTCATTCCTGTCATACTTGAATACATGAAAATTACTTATCACCTTTCATTTTCATTCAACCGTACGATATATAAAAAAACGCAAATTCATTGTTTTAATGTACAAGAAAACTTAATGACCTAAATATAGTTTTTCTTTCAATCGGAAGATTTTTTAAATTTAAAACCAAAAAACATATTGTCGGACAAATATATTTAGCTTTTTGGCACGCCCGACACCCCGTACATGGCAAAGTTATGACGTCATAAAATGTTGTGCCTTATAGCTGATTTTTGCAGAATTGTTTAATGAAAATATTGAAAATTAACTGATAACCTTCTCCGATAAATTTTGGGGGTAGGTTACTTGTTGTCGAACGTCCTCAAGTTAACGGTTTCATGTAACTTGTGTATTTACTACCTCTTGTAGGATAAATAAACGGCAGGAAAGATTGTAAAATTAGTTATTTTTTGATCAGTGAGTTCAAGTTGAAAATCTTTTTTTGCATTATTTAAGAAAAAAAATGAATTTATTTTTATAAAAAAATCGTTTTTTCTGCTTTTTTCTTTAATTTAACATAAAAAAATTGATATTTAAAAATTACTGCATATATGCAACTTGTAGTGCATCTACCAATAGCTGCAGAATAATATTAACGTGTGCCAGTTTCTCTAAATATAATTGACACTTTCAAATATAGATGACGTTTGCTTATAAAGTGTCGTTTGGTCAATATGTTTTTAATTATGTTTACTTTTACCTTTGTTTACGTATCTTTACAAATACAAATAAATACGAAAAATTATCAACATCAACCAGCTCTACAGAATACAAACTACAACAGTGACAGTGAACTATGCAGTAAGCAGACCCGGACGCGACCTTTCATTTAATCAGGAACGCTTGTGCCCAGCACTTATGTACCAAACAGCAAATTATTACCTGATTTCGTTAAAATAGTCATTGTCTTTATCTAACAGCTATTTATCTCTCTCGATTTTGAATGCGAATTCACAGTGAATAGGTCCAAGTTTTCATCTTTATCCAATTATAATATAATGGTTTTCTCCATCTTTGTCTGTATAAGTGAGATTTAACATGTGTTGTTCATTCGTATTCTCTTCTTCACACATTTGCAGTTAATGGCTTGACGGTAACTTCATTGCACATAAGTGACGTCACGATCGTAATGGCGGCATATTCAAATAATTAGAAATTTGAATTTTTAAATTACTTTATTCAAAAATCTAGCTCAAATTACGGTAGATAATTAAACTCAATGGGTTTTATTTGATTGATTCTAACTGTTAATAAAGAAAAAACGTGAGGTTATATTTTTGTTGAACTCCCCATTGTCTGATAAAAATATTAGGTTGAAATAGTAGTCCGACAAAAAAAGTAAAATTTTTAAATAATCTGTATATACTAATAAGTAAAGAGAAAATTTCAGATGCCTTTTAGAGCGTTTTGCACGAATGTAAAATTTCGAAATTTTGCATACTGAAAGTTTATATAGAGAGAGTGCAGAAACCTAAATTTAATACATGTGGTAAAAATAAATTAAATTAAATATATTTTCACAGCATACCCCCACTTAGCAGTGCAACTCCCATGTTAAAAATAGGGATACAATCTTTACCGCCACGGGCGATCGGCCGCTCAACTAATATCAGAGTGGCGGTAATTTCAAATATTTATATTTTAAAAATACTTTTTTTATTTATTAACTGGAACGCTAATTTTATTTTGATAACTAAACAAGGTCAAATTTATGTTAATACATTTAATTTGCATATGTTTAGGTATCTAAATAAAATTAGTGGTCCAGTTAACAATTATGTCCATTTTTTTAATGTATATTTAGGAAAAGAATATATAAATAAATAATAATGCTTTATTCAACAAAGAAAATTACATTTACAAAAAAACAAATTCAAACACAAGTAAATAATTAATAAGAGACAATATCAAAATGGGAATAATAGTTAAAAATAGTTTATAGTAAATAGTAGTTGTTAATGTATATATTATTTTTTCTTAATATAATAGTGAGTGAGGGTTGGATAAATAAATAAAATATGAAAATGAGTTGGAAAGTTGGAACAGAATAAAAAAATTAAAATTAGCAGTTTCCTTATTTGTAATATAAACATATGAGAAATTTGAATATAAAAAAAATGTAGTAAATGATATTAAAAATAGCATAAAAATGAAATTTGCTAATATTTATAGGACTAAAGAAGAAACTGTTAATTTTGATTGATACAACTAAAAAAATTATAACAGGGTTTGCAGAATAAAATTTATAAAGGAGAATGATAAAATGAATTTAAAAAAATATAACAATAAAATTTATATAATAAAATAACAGAACTAGAAAAAAAAGTAATAACACAATTGACAATAACTTTACCAATAAATAACCATTAAATTAAAGTAATAAAAAGGATGAAAAATAAGGTAATAGAAAGGAAGATAATGCAGAAAGAAATAAATACAAAACATTAGTAAGAAAATAGATAAAAATATAGACAAGAATTTATGAAAAATAAAAGAAATAAAACAAAACAACGATAGGAAGAATAGTAGAAGTTGAGAAATTGCAAGATGAAAAATTTAATATACTTCAAAGAAAAGAGTATAATTTACAGAAAGTAAAGAAACAGAGAAAGTAAAGTTAGACATAAAATAGAAATACCAGAAATAATTGCAATACAGAATATTAAAACTATTGAACAATTAAATAATTATTTGAAAAGAATAGAAATGATTAAGCATTACAGTAACAATTATGATCATAATAGAACAATACAATATCTACAAAATAAATATTAAGGAAAATAATAGCTGATTAATAGACCAAATCAGAGAAAAAATAATAATGAATATAATAATAATTTTGATCAATTTTATCTTATCTGATTGAATTGTTCATATTACTATCACACCATGCACAAAATCCTCGGCCAGCTATTTTCTTTGCTTTTGGTGTATGATATTGTCGCCTTGTAACTTGTGTACTTTTCAAAATGTTCTTCTTTGCACAAACACCTACAAATAAACGATACAATTAAACTCTAGTTTATTATCTACAAAAAGCAAGTACATGTTTTATAAAACATATATTATAATACTAAAATACCTTACATTTAATATAATATTGATTAAGTACTCATTAATTGAGTGCAACTTACTTTTGGATACAACAATACACTACATTTTTTCCATATCTGCTTGGTTATCGATATGGTCCTCAATTTCTAGATTATCCTCCATATTTTCTACAGCTGGCTAGTTCTGTTCTTCAGTGAGCGTATTATTTAACCGATAGTGTTTGGATGTGGATGGCTGGTATAAATCTATAAATAATAGAATTGTAACACAACTAAAAATATTGTTTTATTGTTATACATTACCATCAATGTCATCTAAATTCCTTTTTGTTGGGGTTTCCTCTAACTAACTAACCAACACAAACAATAAAATTATGTGGAATCGATTCAAAAAAGCTCAAATAAATTTAATACAACAACGCACAACTTGTAAACAAAAACATTAAAAATTAAAATGGCCGTTTCACTATTACGTCTCCCATCCTTCTCTCCCCAAGTATATACTCTCCGAAAAGTAAACAGACACTTTCAGCGTCCCCACTTCTCTAATTTTCAATTTGTTCTTTCGTTCCCCACTTCTCTGATTTTTAATGTTACGGTCGGTTTAGTAGTTGGACAAAAATTGTCTGAAGCAGCTTAGCCAACTATTATCAACGAATCAATACCAACTGTGATTCGATGCCAGCGCCACAGGCGATCGGCCGGGGCGTAACACTATGCTCATTTGCCCTATACCAGTTGCACTGCTAAGTGGGAGTATGTTGTGTATATTTTAACGTTCATTGTCATTGTCTATGTCAAATATTAGACTAAATCTTATAATCAGTAGCGTGGCCGAGTGGTTTAAGGCACTGTTTTAAGAACGACTCGTGTCGGAAACGTGGGTTCGAATCCGACAAATTATTTTTTTCTTCAAAATCATGTGTCACAGACTTATCAGTAACACAAACCAAGATGTTTGAAAAGCAGACTTAGTTCATTATATGCTACGCTAGATGCGACATGTAGGTTATTTGCTTAGACCATTTATTATTAGACATTCCTTGTTTATATTTATGTACACAATGTTTTGAAGTCGATACATCTTGTCTCTTTCTCATGACATTTCTTGTGGTGACTGGTCTCCGGTGTGTGGAGGGAAGTGTTTACAAGCATCAATGGATGTGGCGTACGCCCATGGAACTTACCACATGTATCGTTTACAATTTAAATAACTCAATAATACTTTAAAAAATGGCTCGGCCATTTATTAAACCCTCGAAGAGTTACTTGCGAAACTGTATCTTTACGTGTTTGTATACAAACAAACTTCCATATCACAACATGCTGCCATTAGATATCGACTTCAAGAGAAGGATGGAAAATTGATGTCTAATAGTAAATGGTCTAAGGTTATTTGTTTTGTAGGTACGAGGGGGTCTAGCGTACTAAGTTAGTGATTGGTCGTTTTCTTCGACATACTTTGACCAATGAGAAATCAATATCGACGTAGTTTGACCAATGGCAAATCAGTATCCGACTATAGTACGCTGTCATCATTACCCTTCATCTACCCAACAAATACTACATGATGTCGTATCTAGCACATCATATATGATCTAAGAAAGCAAACGTTTTGTGACAATGCTCAATATTGTCGGACAGACGATCCAATGTGTTGTAAACATTATTACAAAAAAGACAAAATAAAAATTAAATGTGACGTAGTAAATATAGGGGTTGTATGAAACCCTTGAGGGTGTCCGACAAAAAGTGGCCCCTACAAAAGTTTCTCGGACAAGTTTACCAGTTAATTTTCAATATTTTCATTAAACGATTCTGAAAATTCAGCTGTGGGTACTAAATTTTATACCGCCCTAACTCTTTGCCATGTTCGGGGTATCGGACGTGCCAAAAAACAAAGTATATTTGTCCGACAATATGCTTTTGGCTTTTAAATTAAAAAAAACTTCCGATTGAAAGAAAAACTGTATTAAGGTCATTAATGAGTTTGTGAGGGCCCCAAATGCAAACCCCCTTAGGCAGAATTTTCCAAATTAAACATTTGACCTACTCCACATAAAGAACATATATACGAAGTCTTAACATTTAGGTTATCATAAATTCTTACAGATTTTTACTGTCTTTTATTTTTGAAAGTATAAAAGCTAGACATTTAAAAGTATATATTGTGGTAATGCCAAAAAAGCACTATCTGAATCTGTCATAATATACAGGATATTCCATTAAAAATAAAAGTAATTTTAAACCCCGTAAGGCATGGTGTTCAAAGTATATTTCGTTAAAATTAATTTATACATCTTTTATATAAACCTTTTTTGTATCTGTATGCATAATAGAAATAATAGGGTGGTCAAATTATAACCAATAACCCTGTACTTATTGACTTTATAATGTCTGTCCGTCCGTCCATCCGTCTGTTAGTCTATCACAGCGTTAACTCGAGAACGGTTTCGAATTTTGGAACTCTTATTTTCAGCAACCAATAGCTGATCACCGTAGCTCGCCCGCCTACTATTTTCAGTGACCTAAGTCAACTACAACCGCCTGTCTGTCCGTTTATCCGTAGCTAAGATACTTGGATACTATAAGCTTGCTGAGTTTATTAAATTAATAATCAGAATCATTTTCTTAAGTTTTAGTGGTATATAATTTTTTTGAATATACGAGGACTACTTAAATTTTAATGCACTTATATAAGTTAAATTGTTTTCTTGCACCTCATCTATCACTGCAATTAAATTGAATTAAATTATGGAGCAATTTACCAATAAACAGCTTTCAGCATACTAGATATTTATGTTTTATATTAGCGAGGTGTGTTTAAGTGTAAGAAGATGGAATAACATGATATATTTGAGCGGTACATACTTGAATTATTGTTATTACATAATTATAGAAGTAGTTCTAACCGTAAGAGCAGTTACGACTGCCAGGCTACGAACTGATATTTTATATTTATGGGTTTGTGCCCATAACGTTTTTACCTTTTACAGGATGTCTATAAAAAAGGTTTAATAAATATAATTTATAATTTTGTTTATGTCTATAGAGTTCCTGTTTCTTGTTTCTATTTTAGCATAGATTTAAGTACGCTGATTCTAGTAAAAAGACAAGAACATATATGTAATTGTTTATTTCCGGGCTGTTAGGCCGTGGTCTGAAGATGGCTTCGGAGTTTGATATCTCCATTATTTTGAGGGATACGAAAAAAGTTTTAAACAAAAATTATGGACAGAGTCAAGTTCCACATTTTAAAAATATTTCGTAATATACAGGGTATTTCATATACTCACAGCATACCAAAGTTATTTTTTTTAATGGAATACCCTATACAGGGTGTCCCGGGACTAATGGGAAAAAAGTCTGGAGGGTATAGCTTGAGCTTAAATAATGTTAGTACTTCATATAAACTTTTTTAACACGGGTCCTCGTTTTCGAATTATGGGCCTCCAAAATTGGATTTTGAAATTCGTTTTTTATTTTTTATTTTCGTACTGTTTATTCGATCATTATAAAATTTTCTGTATGGTTAAAATATACGTGTATGCTTATTTTAGACTTGTAAACAGATTCACAGTATTACCTTAAAGACAGGGACGTACTAGTCGTAATAGTTAAGGATCAAAAATTTTTGTATCGATGAAACACCCTGTATAAAAATTTAAAAAATGGCTTCCTCATACCTTAAGCTAATGAAAAGACACTCTTGTTGGAATTCGATAAAATTAGCCGTTTGCCTGATATTTAATTAATGCACTACTTACCAATTTGCGCATTCACCATTTTTTGTAAGGAAAATCCCAAATATTTTTGGCAAATACTGAAAGTTTCTTGGTTTATCCCATTTTTCACAAAGTTTTTAAATGTAAAGGTACTTTTTTTTGTTAGTTTCTATCTTAAAGTTTGATTCGAGACGAAAAAATGAGCCTCTAAAAATTAAAATATCAAAAAATTTTACGATCAATTTTTCGATTTGAAAAATTTATTTTTTTTCGAAAAACGTTAATATTTCACGAACTATTCAATTTTGAAATTTGGGCTAAATCTGTAAGTTTAAAGGACTTCAAGACATATAGTTCATCAAAATTTCAAGTATATTGAAATTATTTTCGACATAAAAAAACTCATAAATTCAAAAAACGGTTTTTTACTATTATCTCGGAAAATATTAGGTTATGTTGAAAATTTGTCTGAAATAAAATTGCATTACCTACAACTTTGCTTTAGACCATTTTTTGATTGAAAGTCACATTTGCCAAAAATTGCAAAAAATTATTTTCAACCTTTACGAATCACCCCCTTCCAAATCGTTACTTGTGCGGGGATACATTTTTCCCTCCTTTTAACAACGATTCCCGCTATTGCTAGCCTGTACAGAATTTTTCGGTGTTTTGATCTCAAAAAGTCAGATTGACCCTGGGCTATTATTAAAATGATTCACAATTTGCAAGAAAACACAAAACATTTTAAAAAAACAACAACAATTGTTGTTTAGTGAAAACTAAATTTCTAATATAGTAAAACCAGCATGACATTTGTTTTCATTTAAACGATTTGTTTCATTTAAACAATGACTTATTTCATACTGTGGCTGTTTTGTTCTTAAGGCAATTTATATATTTTAAATCTCACTCTCGAAAGCCCACTATCGGTGGAGGTAAACTTGCCACCAATTATACCTGGTCAGAAAAGGGTGCCGGTAAACATGCTACCGACCCAAATTGTTCTTTGAAAACATAAAGGTATTCTTGCCACTAACGATTTTATGAATTGCAATAAATTTTTAAAATTCAGAAAAAAATTAGATAATCCTGAATCTCTAAATAGTAATTTGTCACAAATTAGAAGATTTTGACTTCAAAAAATTGAGTTAAAGAAATATGGTGATGATTTAGGCGAATGGCTTCATTTTTGGGGATTATTTAAAAAAGTACATGCAAATCAGACAATTCATGTTGATGAGAAGTTTCAGTATAATTCAATCAACGTTTAGTCAAGTGCTTTTTGAGTCAAACTTTTTTTTCCGCCTCCGAAAAATATGAACGAGGTGTTATTCGATTCGGAATAGCGTGTAGATGATTTTTGAAATAATTCAACAGCCGCTTGCAAAAATTGCAGAAGTTATTACCAATTAACTAAAAAATAAAAATGAGTTTGGTTTGTTGCAAATATCTCAAAAACTATTTGACATTTTTCAAATTTGAAAAAAGATTAAAAAAAGAGGAGGAAAATTACCAAAAAAAACTAACCTCCCGGAACTGTAGAACCAATATTTATAATTTTCTTAGGGTTGAAAATACGGCCGAAAACGGGGACTCCGGCTTTGGACCTTTAATGAATAAATATTATTTAAACTTATTACATATGAAAAATAAAAATTGAAAAAATTCAGGTATTTACTGGATAGATTTATGAACAATAATCCGTGGTCAAAAAATTTTTATCGCGATTTATCTATTATTCTTTTTTCATATTACTATTGATTCATTTTTTATGGTCAGAAGTTACATGAAAATGATTTTTTTAATTTTTTATTTCTTATTGTTTAGAAAAATTGTTATAAACAAATGCCTTGTTCATAAGATAATGTAAAATTTCTTTATTGGAAACATAATATTTAATGCAAATTGATTTTTTTTAAATAATAATAGTTCCTTAAATTTTTTTTATTGCTTAAAAACGTATTTGTTAATTAATAATTTTTTCTAATTATTATTAAGGAACCATTTTTTAGACTCCTAAACCCTAAAGGAGAAGTCTTATAATACGGCTCTGCCTGTCTCTCCGTCTGTCCGTCTGTCCGCATTTATAACTCAAAAACGAAAAGAGATAGAGACAAACAGTAAACGGTTATGAACTCAGCATGGCATAGCTCCCAAATAGATTTCAAATTTTTATGACTTCCGGTTTCAAAACTAGTTTTTACAAACCAGAACCGGAAGTGATACTACCGATTTTAAAAATAGAATTCTGATTTGAAATTTAACGCTGAATCGATATTTAAAAAACAGATTTGAGATATCTTTTATGGTTCATCAGATAATGCGTGTTTAGAAGTCGTCACGTGACTGACTTGTTTAATGATAATTTCTGTGTTATTTGAATCACCCTGTACATTTTAATTTCTACTAATCGAAATTTTACAAATTTGAATTTAAAAACTTTTATCAACAATAAATTTTTCTGACAAATCAATATTAGAGGGTGTATAAAGAAAACAGTACTTTTTTAAAGATATTTTATGTGTTATTTGAATCACCCTGTACATTTTTATTTCTGGTAATTGAAATTTTACAAAGTTTATTGCATTTAAAAACTTTTATCACAAATAATTTTTTCTGACAAATCAATATTATAGGGTGTGTAAAGAAAATAGTACTTTTTTAATGAGAATTTATGTGTTATTTGAATCACCCTGTGTATTTTTATTTCTGCTATCTGAAATTTTACAAACTTTATTGGATTTAAAAACTTTTATTAAAAATTAATTTTTCTGACAAATCAATATTACAGGGTGTGTAAAGAAAATAGTACTTTTTTAATAATTTATGTGTTACTTGAATCACCCTGTACATTTTTATACCTGCTATTATAATTTTAAAAGACTTAATGAATTTAAAAACTTTTATCAGAAATAAAATTTTCTGACAAATCTATATTACAGGGTGTGGAAAAAAATGGTACTTTTTAATAATTAATTATTTATTTATTATTAGAATCACCCTGTACATTTTGTAATTTTTTTATTATTAATATATTATATTAATTGTAGAAATTTTATGGATCTACAATATGTTTTGACAAATTAAAAATACAGGGTATGTAAGAAAATAGTACTTTTTTAATGATGATAATTTATGTGTTATTTGAATCACCCTGTACATTTTTAAACCTGCCGTTTGAATTTTACAAAGTTTATTGAAATTAAAAGCTTTTATCAAAAATACATTTTTGTGACAAATCAATATTACAGGGTGTTAAAGAAAATAATACTTTTTAGACTTCTAAACCCTAAAAGGAGAAGTCCTGTAATACGGCTCTGTCCGTCTGTCCGTTTTTCCGCATTTATAACTCAAAAACGAAAAGAGATAGAGAGAAGCAGGAAACGGTAATAAACTCAGCATACCTTGAATAGCTTCCAAACATATTTTCAGATTTTTCTGACTTCCGGTTTAAAAACTGGTTTTACAAACCGGAACTGGAAGTGATACTACTGGTTTAAAAAAATATCATTCCGACGTGAAATTTAACGCTGAATCGATATTTGAAAACAGATTTAAGATATCTTTTACGGTTCATGATATAATCGCATTTTGTTTAGAAGTCGTCACGTGCCTGCTAACGCGCAGGCGCTTCTGACTTGTTTTTATTTAAATTTTCATTGTTTATTTAATAAACACTTTGTTATAAACAATTAAATTTTTTCACTATATTTTTTTTCTTTATCTACATAATAAAACAAAAACAAGCATGTGTTATTTTTTGAGAAAAATTATCTAAATGGTAGAAAAAAATTGTTAAGGAACAAATACGTTTTCAAGTAAAAAAAAAAATTTTTTTAAAGAACGATTTTGTTTTAAATCATAATTTGTATCAAAGATTATGTTTCCAAAAAAAAAATTATCTTATAAACAACGCATTTATTTATAATAATTTTGTAAACAATAGAAAATAAAATTTTTTCCAACGGGAATCTTTTCTATGACCTTTAAAAATAGTTCTAAAAAAGGAAAAAAATTCAGATATATTATTTAACAATGGACAATTTTAGCATTTTTTTTTAAATTGATATTTTAATATAGAAGGTCCAAATGTACTATTTATACTACTTTGTTATTTTTTTAAGACAACCCTTTAAGCTAAAAACATCCTCTTATTTAAATTACGCGGGCTTGATGACGTAATACCAGAAGCTTTACCTACGTCACATACTGTATCGATATTATAAGAAGTGTCTACTCGATCATTCGATGTGACATTGATAATCGAATTGTTAAATTATGAATAGGTTATTTGCAATAATTATTAATAATACCTAATAAAGTTCAGAAATCAGAAAACTGATAATAGTTAAAGGTCCAAAATCAGATATGGAACGATATTCATTTGAAAAAAAAATGTGAAATCATAACAGATACGGACTTTCTATTCGATTTTAATCGATTTTTCTACTTAACGAAATGTCATATGTACCAACATAAGTTAAATCACTGAATAAACTTCCCAGATCAGTAAATACGTCACGTATTTTAAAAAATCATCATTTTTAAAAAAAGGAAGTTTATTTTGGGTGGGTTTTGATTTGTAACCGAATAAATACGATTAAGATTAAGTGTCGGTGTATTAAAAATCCCAAAAATCTTACTTACTAAAATCGTCCATTATCGTACTTACAATATTCATGTTCAAGTAGAAAAAAATTGTTAATTAACTAATGCATAATTAATAGAAAAATCGCCTTAAAAAGTTTTTGACCATGGATTATTATTCATAAATATATCCAGTAGATGCTTGAATTTTTTTAACTTTTAGTTTTTATATTTAATAAGCTTAAATAATATTGTAAAACTGGGAAAATTATGAATATTGGTCCTACAGTTCCGGGAGATATACTTTTTTTTTGTAAATTTCCTCTTATTTTTGAATCTTTTTTCAAATTTGAAAAATGTCAAATATTTTTTAAGATAATTGAAAAAAACCAAACCCCAGTTTTTTTGTGTTATTTGTTTATAATTTTTTCAATTTTTTCAAGCGGCTCGTGAATTTTTTCAAAAATCATCTACACATTATTCCGAATCGAATGACACCTCGTTCATATTTTTCGGAGGCGGACAAAAAAGTTTGACCCAAAAAGCATATGTTGACTAGATAGAGCAAGACTTGTTATTGTAAAGAGTTTTCCCCCTACATCAGAAAACCACGACATTTTTATCTAGTAGTACAGAATTAACACTATTAAATTAGCTATACGATAGGCTAATAAAATATAGTTTGTTCCATTTAAAATAAACCGAATATTACATACAGTGAGAATGTCCTACTAATTAAACTAAAAATTTTAAACACCCTGTAAAGAGATGTTTGTTACTGAATCAATAAATAGACTAAGGAAACAGTCTTTTATTTAAACCTAAGAGTAAATTTGTTATAATGAGTTTTTTTGGCAGATGTTTAATTTTTTCTAAAATCTTATAATTTAAATAAAATGGAGATAACTTAAAACACTCTGTATTTAGGTATAGGAAACCTTTATAAAAATCTTATTTTTAATGTACAATTCGAAAATGTAATTATATACGTGCCATTTAAAAAAGTATAACTTTGATATGGCACCTTTTTTGAAGCAGCCTGTATATTTAAAAATATTTTCAAAATGTAGTCCCTATTGACTTAAATAATACCACCCCATTATAAGTTAATGAATATATGCCATTTTGGCATAAAACTCCGTGGCGTCGGTCGTGAATCACCCTGTATAATTTATAAAAATAAGTAAAAAAAAACAGTAAAATTATAAAAGAAGACATTTTTTCAAAAGGTATTTTTAAAATGGTATGCAGAGCTAATTAAAATTATGGACGGAATCTATATGGAATATCAAAGGAAATTTGAATAAAGAAGAAAATATAAAGGGTAAAAAAATCAATTTGTGTCGGAGTAATTTAAAAAGAAGATAGAACATAGACAGGATATATCTTTTTTTATTTATAATTAACTTGTAATGTTTATTATTTTTTATTTCATAGAACCCAACCCAAATTTGAGATTTTATTAATAGTATATCATTACAATATATTGGCATTGGTCAACTTAAGATATTAAATCCATTTTTTAAACAAAAATATTGCTAATTTATATAAAAAATCTAGTAAAGTGAATTCAATTTTTTTGTTGTCTACCAATCTTCTTTTACTTAAGTTGGTATAAAAATATATTTAATGAAACATAATCATTTGCACGTCGACGAATTCCATTATTATGCAGACGTTCTAAAAGAATTTAAAGACCATTTGAAAGTTGTAAAAAATAACTGCTGTACTTAAGTTAAAAATAAAATTTTTATTTATTAAATAATTGCTTAATATATACTTAAATATATTTAGATTTTTAAACGAGTTATTTATATGTATCAACTTATTTTTTTATTATTTAATTGTAGTTATTGCTAATTTACAAATCAGAGCACAATGACGTTTTATTTCTTTTGAGGAAAAGAAATACGACGTACTTGTGGTTTTATTTGGTTTAGTACCACTTCGGTCGTTCCCATTTTAGCCGTTAAATAAAAAAGTTGCATTTCGGCGGGTCACCTTTTTGGCATATTTAAATTAATATTACTTACAGTCGGGCCAGCGAATGATTACCCGTGCGTCATCAATAATATTCAAACGAAATTAGTCGAAAAGTTTTAATCAAAACAAAAACTGTCTTGTGTTCTCAATGAACGTGCCTACTGCCACCACGTACGTGCAAATATTGGCTTTTACATTAAATTACTAAATACCTATTATATTAATTTAGTTATATTGCCACAACATATTTGGAAGATATTTAAGAATGCAATTGAAAAATATGTGGATTTTAAGGAGGTATAAGAACTAAACTCAGATTTAACAATTAATTACAATAAAATATCAAAGAAAAAAAAGATTTAAATATGAATTTTGTTTTGGTAAGATGCAAGATACAATATATAATTAGAATTTTGCACTTGTATTATTTACAATGCATAATTGGTATTTTGCACTTTTATTATTAATAACCAAAGCGTACTAATAGCAGCAACAGAAGGTGATTATAAAAATATTTAGGGTTCAAGAACTTTATCGATACCCTGTCATGTAGCAGTTCAATAAAGAAAGTGAATACAAAGAAAAATATATTTTTTACATATACAACTTAAAAAATACAAATTATTCTTCATCGTCACTTTCAGAATCCAATTGGTCACCTATGTTTATAATTATTTGTTCAACATCTGTGTCACTTAAATGTTGCTCTCGCTCATACTATTTTTCAATGAGTTTGTCAGTATGTTTCACACATTTACCCCACACTTCAGCGTTACACTTTTCTCATGCTTCGTGCCACATATTTAGAACGTTTTCATCACTATATTCATCTCTGCCAATATATTTGTTATAGTATGTCTTTGCATCAGCCCAAATTAACTCCATAGCATTAAACTCACAATGATAAGGGGGTAACCTTAATACTTCATTTTTGCACATTGCAGTAATTCTGGTCTTTTAAATTTTTCATCCAAATTAATATTATTATCTTTAAGCCAAGATATTATTTCAGCTTTTTTTGTAGAAGTCAAAGGTTGTTTATTTTGTATTTCGCTGTGGTACGGTGCATTGTCCATTACTATTAAAGATGGCTCCTCTAAATTGGGAATTAACTGTGTACAAATCCATTTGCTAAAAATGGCACTTTTCATTTCTCCGTGATAATCTAAAGTTAAAGATTTTGAACAAAACAGTAAACTTGCTCCTTGAACAAATCCTTTCGATGAACCAGCATGAACAATAATAAATCGTTTACCATCATAACCTTCTGGTTTACGAACACTTTTGACATTATTATCTTGCCAAGACATTGTTTTGTTTTCTTTAGAATAAATCCACGTTTCGCCTAAAAAAATTAATTCCTTTGCATAAATATTTTCACGGTTTTCCATATATCTACGAAAAAGACATGCTCTTTGTGATGCAATATTAGTTCTTTCAACTAAGGCTCTTCGATTATCATCCTTTTTAAATTTAAAACCCAGTTCCTTTAATAGGATGCTTAAAGATGATTTTGAAGTAGAAACTATTTCTTTATACCTTGGTTCATTATTTAAAATTTTGAGAGTAACATGTTTTTCTAAAAAAAAATTGATTTAGTTTTATGTGAGTTTACTAACTTTCCTTATACATAGTTATATAATGTATTTCGTACTGCCATTTTATTTCCTTCAGGTAAATCTGTAGTCTTCAGTTTCAAACGAGGCCTATTTTTTCCAGGGGAAGATAAAATGGGATTATTCTCTTTCGTTTTAGTAATAGCATACACTGTTTTTCTTGATATTTTAAGTGCAGCTGCTACTCGCTAAAATACATTTGAAGAGTTAGATTTTTCTTATTTTATAAGTTAAATATTTTTTATTTACCTCTTGAACAGATGACAGTGGTTCTAAAGGTCCTCAATTCCTTTTTTCCATTCCAAAGTACTCGCATAAGTTTAATACAAACTGCTGCGCTTGGGTCTTCATAGTTTTTCCAGGCATATTCTAAAAATAAGCAATGATAAAAACATTTTGCAATACCAGTTTTACCGTATTATTATTCAGCGTGCTTAGGTTTTGATATTATCTTTCATCTAATTAATTTTAAAACGACTTGTAACCGTAAGGTTAGTCAGAATGTCTAAATGTAAGGTTAATGTGTTCATTGATAAAAAATATACTTACTTTAAACTGAAATATAACAATAAACTAAATTAGCCCTTAAAAGAACTGTTTTTTATTGGGAAATATGACTTAAAAACGAAAAAAAGACACAAAAACTCAGAAATAAAAGTACAATAACAACTAAGAATGACAGCATTGACAGCTACTAAATTAGTCAAAGAAAAGCTATAAGTAATAAATAACGTCATCTTATGTTTCTGTCTCACTTTATTGTGTGAAGTTGATCTATAGCAAATTACAACGCTGTACTTCTTAGATGGCATAGACAATACTATATAGTTTATCCTTTTCTGTCTATAGTAAAAGAACTTTGATAGGATATAAGACGGATATCTTTGATATCGTCGTGTATCCGTGACGCACGGGTAATCATCACTGATCTATAATTAAAATGGATAAACATTACCCATTACTGTCACTACTACAAATTGTGCCAAATTGAACTTTCTCATATCATAAATGCGCATGTGCATATAACCCATTTTTGACGTTGTCATAAGTCATCGCGTCGCGTTTTATTTCAAATGAATAGACGTAGGTGAAGAAAATAAGCTCATTATTTATTAATCTTATGTAATAGAAACATTTGTTACTTTTATTCGTCTTTTTTTTTTAGTTTTTGTTGTGTTGAATTAGCGTGTAATATTAAAGACAATATTAGTTGAGTGGAAAATACAATGAAGTGCCTTGTGGCTAATTGCAAAAGCGTTGCAATAAACTGTTCTGAAAAGATTACATTTCACAGGTAAGTTGTTTTATTTTATCTTAGAAAATATTATCTTAAAATTTTATGCTATAGCAAAAAAACAAACTGAAGAAAATAGAGGCTCAATAATTAGGAAACGTGA
Organism: Neocrepidodera transversa; assembly: GCA_963243735.1. Lineage (NCBI taxonomy): Eukaryota > Metazoa > Arthropoda > Insecta > Coleoptera > Chrysomelidae > Neocrepidodera > Neocrepidodera transversa. The sequence continues at coordinate 21,639,354 of OY725343.1, forward strand.
TATTGTTTCGACAACATCAATTAAGCATCCAATACAAATATTAAACAGTACGAATTTAATATTTTATTTAAATGTTCAAATAATTATTCGTAGAGTAAATTATAATTTTTCTACATTTTATCTTTGATGTTAACTTGTATTATGTTTTTTTTTATTATATACTTGTTTTATTTTTAACATTTCATTTATCCTTTCTGAAAACTTCTTGATACGCCCATGTTTTGTTTAATCTCCATATCTTATATAATGCGCATGCGTAGATTACCCATGCTGTCAAAATTCAATTTTCAATTTGGCACAATTTCACTATATGGGATTGCTTATCCATTTTAATTATAGATCAGTGGTAATCATTCGCTGGCCCAACTGTAAATACGAACAGTTTAAAGAAAAACAAATTTAATAAATACAAAATGTTTATTAAAGTTTTACAATATTTTTTAGAAAAACAATACAATAATACAAATAAAAAACAATAGATAGTACACAGTCAGAGCTGGGTCATTACTAAAAAAAAGTAACGCGTTACTTTACCATTACATTTGCTAAAAAGTAACGCTAACGTTACCGTTACTTTTTTTAAAAAAGAAACGATTTATTCGTTACTTTCCAAAAGTAACGCGTAACTTTTAAAGTAATAACGCGTTACTTTTCTATATATTCTTCTTGCTCCATGTCTTCTTGTTCTTTTATTGTCCATCTCACCATTTATCGCCGTTATGCAAACAAAATGTTCAAATAAATACCTTAGTTTTAAAGTAACACGTTACTTTTTAGTAACGCGCTACTTTTGCAGTAACGCTTTACTGGAACTATTGTTCCTCTTTTTTATGATCAGAAGTCACATGAAAATGATTTTTAAAAATTTTTATTTTCTATTATTTACAAAATTATTATAAACAAATGCGTTGTTTATAAGATAATTAAATTTTTTTTTGGAAACATAATCTTTGATACAAATTATGATTTAAAAAAAATCGTTCTTTAAAAAAAATTTTTTTTACTTAAAAACGTATTTGTTAATTAACAATTTTTGTCTACCATTTAAATAATTTTTCTCAAAAAGTAACACATGATTGTTTTTGTTCTATTATGTAGATAAAGAAAAAAAATATATTGAAAAAATTTAATTGTTTATAACAAATTGTTTATTCGATAAACAAGGTATGCTGAGTTTATTACCGTTTACCGCTTGTCTTTATCTCTTTCCGTTTTTGAGTTATAAATGCGGAAAGAGGGACAGACGGACAGACAGACAGAGCCGTATTATAAGACTTCTCCTTTTAGGGTTTAGAAGTCTAAAAAGTACTATTTTCTTTACACACCCTGGATTTTTATTTTGTCAAAAATATTGTGTATCCATAAAATTTTTACAATTAATATATTATATTAATAATAAAAATATCCAAAAATGTACAGGGTGATTCTAATAATAAATAAAGAATTAATTATTAAAAAGTACTATTTTGTTTCCGCACCCTGTAATATAGCTTTGTCAGAAAATTTTATTTTTGATAAAAGTTTTTAAATTTATTAAATTTTGTAAAATTATAATAGCAGGTATAAAAATGTACAGGGTGATTCAAGTAACACATAAATTATTAAAAAAGTACTATTTTTTTTACACACCCTGTAATATTGATTTGTCAGAAAAATTAATTTTTAGTAAAAGTTTTTAAATGCAATAAAGTTTGTAAAATTTCAGATATCAGAAATAAAAATACACAGGGTGATTAAAATAACACATAAATTATCATTAATAAAGTACTATTCTCTTTACACACCCTGTAATATTGATTTGTCAGAAAAATTTATTTGTGATAAAAGTTTTTAAATTCAATAAACTTTGTAAAATTTTAATTAGCACAAATAAAAAAGGGCAGGGTGATTCAAATAACACATAAATTATTAAAAAAGTACTATTTTCTTTAATATGGATTTGTCAGAAAAATGTATTTGTGATAAAAGTTTTTAAATTTAATAAATTTTGTAAAATTTTAATTAGCAAAAATAAAAATGTACAGGGTGATTCAAATAACACATAAATTATCTTTAAAAAAGTACTGTTTTCTTTATACACCCTCTAATATTGATTTGTCAGAAAAATTTATTGTTGATAAAAGTTTTTAAATTCAATAAATTTTGTAAAATTTCAATTAGTAGAAATAAAAATGTACGGGGTGATTCAAATAACACAGAAATTATCATTAAACAAGTCAGAAGCGCCTGCGCTTTAGCAGTCACGTGACGACTTCTAAACACGCATTATCTGATGAACCATAAAAGATATCTCAAATCTGTTTTTAAATATCGATTCAGCGTTAAATTTCACCTCTTGTTCTTTTATTGTCCACCATTTATCGCCGTTATGCAAACAAAATGTTCAAATGAATACTTTAGTTTTAAAGTAACACTTTACTTTTTAGTAACGCACTACATTTGCAGTAACGCGTTACTGGAACGAAGTAACGATTTCGCGTTACTTTTACAAAGTAACGCAATTACCGTTACTTTTCGCCCTTTTTAAAAAGTAACGAAATTACTAGTATCGCGTTACATTTAGTAACGCGTTACTGAAAAGTAACGTTTTAGTTTTGTTACTCCCAGCTCTGTACACAGTATGTATATATAACGCTGACCGGATGAATCTTCGCTTATGAACCAATTAAAGAAGAAATTTCCAAGTTCAACTGCAAACCGAATAGTAAAATTTCTTTCGAATTTGATACTAATTTACTAAGACATAAACCTAATGATCTTTTTTTACAGGTCACTTTCCGGTCGCCTTTAGGCAATTTGTTTATAGTTTGTTTTGGATTTCTTAATTTTATATAATGTGCAAATAACGGGTTATTCATTATAAATTACCCAGGTACCCTTTATCATCGTTATTATTGCATATACAAAAATTTTTTGGTTATGACTGAATTTTCTTAAAATGCCATCAATAATATTTTTTGTAATGTAATAACCTGTATATTATCAATTTTTGAAATGATCTTTTTTCCCTAGTTTTAAAAATATACCATGTATCCTTTTCGAGTTATTAAACCCTGAATATAAGCTTTACTGTAAATAATATATGGAATAGTTGACGTTATTTAAGTAATGCCACTGTATTTTTGATGGCATTTTAACAATTTTTTTTTTTTTTTTTTCGAAATTCGAGAAATGGAAAAATGTATTCTATTTTTTCTTAATTTGAGTGTGGTAAAATGCATTATTTTTTTTCAAATTTGAGTGGAAAAATGCATTCTCTAGCTTGCCTTTATTGTCTTATTAGTCTATGAAAAGATGCCTTTTTGCTTTTTCCAAATTTTTATCAGATATTTCTCCCTAATTTTGTCAGCGTCCTAAAGATATTTTTGCTCTTTTTCATCTCAATCTCAAAAAAATTTTTTGCTCCAAATGACTTAAAATGTCATGAAACGTGAAAAAATTAATTTTCCGCGAAAAAAAAGTCTGTCTGTATGGATGTGTGGATGTCTGTGCGCACGATAACTCGAGAACGGTACGGCCGATCCGGAAAATTCTTTCGGCCATCGTTTTTTATTCAAAAAAGAAAGGCTCTATCAGAAGATGAGCAATTTCGGGTCCGAGGATCCCGGTCCCGGTCCCGCCTACTAAGTGAAAATTCGATTCGAGATATCTTTCTTTTAAGGTGTTGTGTAAATCAAGACGCGTCGATTGATATCCATATCGCATCCGGCTCGTTAAAGAAAATTGAAAAAAATTGGAAAAATTCCGATTTTTTCGAATCGGATTTTCTTCCCCTGATGGAAACGGGCCGTAGTCTTGAAAAATCGCGCAGAGATTATTTCTTTTACTAGTATTCAAAATGCGAGTATGGTAAAAGCATTTGTTCTTCAATGTTTTTTAAATCGTGTGTGAAAAATGCGTTCTTGTTTTGGTCTTTTCCAAATTTGAGTCTAAGAAAAAACATTCTTGCTTCTGTTTTTATTCAAATTCATCATATTTTACTTGAAACCGTAGTAAGACAGGTAAAGTATTATAATATCATTCATAATAAGGATTTTGTGCGTTTGTTTATTCATCTATATATTTTTTAAACTTTTAGAACATGATGGAGATGGAAACCATGTCGGCTAAGTTGGTACCTCCACTAATTTTTTTACACACCATTTGCACAATTCCATTTACTTTTTGCACAGTCCTCTAAAGAAAGATATAACTTTTTAAGTGGGGTGCCAATCGGACATTGACCCCCTACTGATTTTTTTTCAAATTTTATTTACGGATTCTGAGAGTACTCTTTTTGCACATTTTTGCACACCCATGGCTAACTTTTGCACACTCTTGTAGTCGGAATTATACGGATTTCAAAGTAACAACTTAGTACCCCAATTACTTTTCTTCAAATTTTATTTACGAATTCTGAAAGTTCTCTTAGTACACAGCATTGTATACCCATTACCAGCTTTTGTACTCTCTCGTACTTGGAATTATACGTAAATTTTTATCACGGGTTATGAAAGTACTTATATTGTGCATATGTGCTGAATTTTACAGCTGTGAAATTTTATCGTGACTCCTCTACATATTTGTTTAATTTTACTTTCCCAACCCACCTCCTAGAAGGGAAAGTATTGTGAACGAGCTAAAAAAAATTCTAGATAAAAACAGAAATATCCATTTTCGGGTCCCCTGAGACGATTAGGACCATTTCCAGATGGAAGTCTGTCTGTTGGTCTGTGTGTGTGTGTGTGTGTGTGTATTCTTCCACGATAGAGGCCACACGTTTAATCCGATTGAGCTGAAATTTGGTATAGGGGTTTGGCTTACCCGTCGGAAGAACCCATTAGTTTTTGTACGATATCTGTTAAACGGAAGTACCACTATCAAAAAATGACAGATGCAATATGTCACGGAAATGAACATGCAATATGTCGTTTGAAAGCCCTTCAAAACTCTATTCAGAACAGTCAAAATTATTTCTCCAACTGTCACCTGTCAAAAATTAAAAAATGTCAAAAGTTGAAACTTTAACATTAAATATCTGATAAAGTATTCGTGGATACTCGTCGGGAAAGTTTTGGGGCGACACAACCGATTTTTTCTAGATCTTGAGAGTCCGTTTTTTATACAGCATTTGCAAACATATTGCTGAAATTTGCGCATTTCGTATTACGAAATATAAATCTGATAAAATAATAATACAACACTTACTATATTCTACCTGTGAAAAAAAACAGACTATATATTCTTTAATATTTTATTTCTCCTAACAAAAATGTAAACCCATCATAAAATATAACATAAAGGAAACAAAATTAATATTCTACTTTAAAAACGGAATTGATTTTTGGACATAACCTAAGCGTTTTAATAACTATGAGATATTATTCCTTGGGTCACATCTCACAAAGTAAATAATATAGTTTGTAAATATATTTACTCAGGGCTGCCGAGAGCCGTGACGGGCCCTGGTGTAGACACAAAAATCACAGGCCCCCTATGGTACAGAAAAAAATTGCTGATAGCGGTGTAAAAATATTTACAATGAAACTCTTTAAATAAAAAGTTTTTTTCAATACACTTTTCTGTTACAGACTAACAAAAAAAAACTATTAAAATCTACAAAACACGTTTGTAACTGCTAAAAACACGAACTACTATAACTAGACTAATACTTGTACACGTACAAGTTATTTTAAAGATACTTTACGACTTTTTCCATAGATGCGAAATTTTTAATAATTTTAGTCGCAGTTTCATCTGGACACAATAGCTGATATATACCAAGAGTACTCAACCGTTCTTGAGCCATGGTAGACCTTAAATTATTTTTAATTCTAGAAAGATTACTGAAAGTTTTTTCCTTGGGCTACGGTTACAGGGAAAGTACAAAAAAGTCTTAATGTTATAATTATATTTGGAAACAAGTAATCTAATTTTAATTTGTGAATTTTATTTCAAAGATTAAATATCGTAATCTCAGTATCCTGAAAGTTTTCAGAAAAGATGCTATTAGCTATTAAAATGTTTCATTTATGATTTTGAAGACTATTAACTTGCTCTTCAATTTTTATATCTTCTATACTTAGAAATCTCGATAAGACACTAAACATGTTCAAGATTTTTTTAGCTGCTTCAAATCTTATTGATAAATTTAAAATAACAGCATCTAAAATTACATAAGATACTTTTACTTTAAAATATTCCTCTCGAATAAGTTTTTGTAATAAATCTTTAATAACGTTTCGTGGAAAATAGTACATTCTTCAACGAGCGTAGAATGTTGGCTATTATTCACGTAGCGAGTGCAGCGAGCGAGTGTTGGAATCGTCTAAATGAATAATAGCCATTCTACGCACGTACTATACTTTCTCTACGACTATGCGACTTATGCAAAAAATTATATACCTAAATAATAATTTTTAAAACAAATCTTGAATAGATACTAAAATATTAAACCTTGACGTTGATATTTGACGTTTCAAATAAAATGGCGACTTAATTATTAGAAGAACGCTAAGATGCGATTGGTTAGTTATTTTCAAAATAATGTGATTTGTTGATATTAGCCTGAATATTAAAATCAGAGGATGTGATTGTCTAGTTTACATCCGTTAAAATTTTAGGCCAACTATTTAACTTTTAGCCATGTTGAAGCTATTAGAAGGCATTCAAAAGAGCTCAAATATTTTAAAATACTATTTAATTAAACTCTTACTTTTAGAGTTAAATTAAGTTTCAATAACTCTCCAATTGCGTCTTTTATTTCGGGTAACTTCTTGCAGGGTGGTTTAATTCTGTTTGATTCTGAAGAAATTAAAATAAAAAAAAATTAAGTGGAAAACTAATTTGTCATTAGAGGATTATAAGAGAAGTGTCATTGAGATTTTGAGAATTATTAGAAATAAAGGAATTTGTTAGATTTTTATAGACTTTTATTAACCGAAAGAGTGAAGAAGAAACCTTGCTGTGTTCTGCTTGGGCCTCCATAAGCCCGCGGGCCCCGATATTTTGTACCGCCTTCAACACCCTCTCGTCGGGTCTGTATATACTTTTTGTCATAAGGTCATCAAATTGTTCCCACTTATTATTATGACGAAAAGAATAACAAACGAAATGACCAATTCCTAAGGTCCAACGTATCCAACAGTACCTCTTAAGATGTATGTTGAGTCGCTCACACCAATTTTCTGTTGCAGTTTATCTCACGAAATATTGAGCTGGAATTTTTTCGATGACATATTTAGCGGCTCGAGAAAAAAATGTGTTGAACTGACATCAATTTTTTTTTTGTTCACCATAGCATCCCGACTTATAACAGTTTTTACGGAAACTTGATGTTTCAAAGAAGCCATCAGAAACTCTGATAAATCTAGATCAGAATCGTATGAAACCATGACCTCAATTGAATATGACAACTGAACTTCAACGAAAGAGCATTTGGGATATTGCAGGCTGCTTGTAGCACAATAGTTAAAATCTATTTTTTCAAGAATATTAATTATCTCGGTTTCAATCATAGAATTGATCATTTTTGCTCTCAACATGCGATCATAGTTAAGTATAATTAGCTGGGTGAATGTATCGCTATCACAGAATGTGCTGGCCATTAATTGAATGACTAAAACAAAAGCACATGTATTGGATAGCGTTACTGAAACAAAACGAGAGTATGCAAAAGTTGGCAATGGGTGTTCAAATCTGTACAAAAAGAGTACTTTCAAAATCAGTAAATACATTAAAAATAAGCAGTGGGGGGTGCTAAGTTGTAACTTTCATATCAAAAAGAGTTGAATAGCTATGACAGTTCTAGCCCACTTTTTATGGAAATTAACATGGGAAATCGCTAAGATCCATTCTGGTAATTTTTTGGCTCATTCAAGGTCACTCGTGACGTCATCAAACCTGATAAGCGGATCAAACCTAATCAAAATCTGTTCGATACCTATTAAAAGCTGTTTGAGACCTGATAAAAGCTGTTCGAGGCCTGTTAGAAGCTGTTCGAGGCCTGTTAGAAGCTATTCGAGGCCTGTTAAAAGCTGATCTGCTTTCGATCAGCTTTGATGAGCTTTCGATCAGGTCTTGATCCGCAAAGGATTAAAGCTGCCTGTGAGATAATTTAGAGATGATAAGAAGATCAATCAATATATAATGTACACGAAAATGTATCGAAAAAAATGGAGGCAATTTTGTGCAATTTTTATAATTTTGTTTTGTTATTTTTAATGTTTTGCTTAGATAAAAACTATGTATAATAAACAAAATTGTGTTCAACTCCTTTAAACTGTGGCGACGGATATACTTTTTTCCAATCTAGTCTTATTTTTATTATTCATCAGGCGAATAATTAATTAGACTAGGCAATGAAGCATTATGTTGGGAAATCTTTTAGGATTGCACGGATCGGAATGCGGTTCTTTGCATTCGCTTCCAAAAATTATTTATACCATTAGTACCTAATTGATACCTACTAAGAACCGGAAGTTGCATTGCTGCAGCCATATTTGAGAGGCCTTTTGGCAAATTTAATAACTTCGTAAATAAGAGTCACAATTGGCCCAAGTCGGGTACCCAGGGGTTTTTGAGGTCGCTAATCACGATTATGATCTTCAAATTGACCCCCCGAAACACCTGGAGCTCAGGAACGCCGTCGAACGTCATCTCCGTGGGACTCTCCCGAAATTCATGAGAGGAAGGAGATAAACTCGGCGCCCGGGGGTTTTTTGGGTCGCTGAATTCAAATATGCCATCGGAGAACACCTCACGGATACCTGGTATGCCCTAACCTGGCTCTGAACGTCATCCCCGAGGGTTTTCCAGACACAATTGAAAAAGACGAACCGAAAATCATTATGGGGGGTTTTTCGGGGCTCTTCATCCAAATTTCACATCGAAAACTACCCTCCCAACACCTGGTGCACCGAAACTTTTATCTCGACATTGATGTATTCCCATGAATATCAACTAAACTGATGTCTTAGAGACCGACGTCAATGTACTGCAATAAATGTATGGAATTATTGATTCTAGTTAAAATATGTAAGAAGGAAAGGAAGAGAATGAATAGAGAGTCAATGTTGATGTAATTGACATTTAAAAACTTTTTATTGAACTCAAATCAAATATAATCCAACCGTTACATCACCTAACCTCATTAATCAATAACTTCGAGGAGAGTTACACATGAATGAATGTATGAAATTATGAGACGATTTCGGAATTCGGATTCAGCGTCCCACAAAACGCCCCCATAACTATTTTTGGTTCGTTTTTGTCGATATTTCCAGGAAAATTCTCGAAGATGACGTTCGTCGGCGTTCCTGAGCTCCAGGTGTTCGGGGGGTCAATTTGAACATCATAATCGTGATCAGCGACCTCAAAAACCCCTGGGTACCCGACTTAGGCCAATTCTGACTTTTATTTTCAAAGTTATTAAATTTGCCAAAAGGTCTCTTAAATAATGCATTTTTTGAATGCATTTTTGGCTGCAGCAATGCAACTTCCGGTTCTTAGTAGGTATCAATTAGGTACTAATGGTATAAATAATTTTTGGAAGCGAATGCAAAAAACCGCATTCTGATTCGTCAAATCCTAAAAGATTTCCTATCTTTGGCCTTTTTAGTGCTTCATTGCCTCAACTAAATAAATAATTTTAAATTTTGCTATACAGGACGAAGGAAAATTCATAAAGTCAATCTTTTGTTCCAAGTACGACTCTGCAATTATACTTTTTATTCTTCTAAGAACAAAATATGAAATTCCTAAAAACTTACAACTTTTAATTAAAATTTTTCCAACTAGAATTAAATGCCCAACTAGAAAAAGATACAGATTGACTCAATTTTTATTGCTTTTTTAAATCTTCAAACGAATTTTAACAATTTTGATATACAGGGTGTTGTTTTGTTGGTACACCAAATTGTTAATTAGGGTTCCGTACCCCAAAGGGTCACAACGGAACCCTATTGCTCTCATTCGCGTGTCCGTCCGTTCGTCCGTCCGTCTGTCACACCGGTCTAGCAGCTAAACCGTTGGAGCTAGAAATTTTCACAGTTTATGCGTCTTGTTGACTCAAAGCCATATAAACTGTAAAAAATATTTTTAAAAATTTTCAAGGGGGGCTCCCATACAACTAAAGGAGGGCGCTGAAAAAAAATTTTGGCCTACCCCATCGAGTAAGGTATCGTTGAATAGAGCTCATTAAGTAGATAAAAGGCATATTTTTTGTTTTAAAAAATATTGCAAAACGTAGGCATGAGGAGAAGCCCCCAAAGTCAGCATTTTTTATAAAATTTTGTTCCCAAGAATTTTTTAACTTTCCATTGACCTATAAACTTGAAATTTGGTTATAATGTTTATTGTTACGTATATTTTACCAACAAATACCAATATATTAATAAACATGATTTTTTCATTACCATTCCCTCGTTTTTAGGGTTCCGCACTTTCGATTATATAATAATAATAATATATCTAAGTATATATGCGGATTGTGATATTCGATATTTTATTATTTTTATCTATGCTGTTATTAATTTTGTTAAGAAATGCATTTTCGTCTCATAATTTTGTTTTCTTCGTCGAACGCACATGCGCCTGGTTATTTTTCTTTTCAGTTCTTTAAATCTTTTTACCAAGTATTTTTGGCTTATATTCTACATTTGGTACGGAACCCTAAATGTGCGAAGTCCGACACGCACTTGACCGATTTATTTTTCGTGAAGCCGGACGGGATTTATTTAACGATTAAGATCTTGATCGATTTGTCAAATAACTATGAAAATGTGCGCCGAATATAAAAAAGTATACCGGGTAGTTTGTAACTTGAATAATTAGGCAAAATTGATAAAACGCTCTGAATCTGCGTTATAAAGATTGCAAGACCAATTACATATCTATTATTTAGAATCACCTCGATAACCTCTATCCCCCTTGACGTATGTCCGTTTTCCAATTAAAACACCCTGTATTAAAATGTTGAATATCGTAAAATCAACGAGTGAAAGTGTTACAGTAAATAAATAGGATATAATAATTCATTAATAATTGCTAAACAAGATAAATATAATTCAATAGTAATTTAAAACTTAATACCAAGCATTACACCATTGATGTAACAATAAAAAATGCAATTACCCCACTGAATATCGATTACTAACTTTGAAAAATAATATTTTATATTAATTATCTTGAAGAAATATAATCATTGGTTTGTTTAAAGTAATATAATTATATTTTTTTACTTAACGCTAAGCTTCTCATCTAAGGTAAACATATGTTATTGACTATATATGTTTGAAAAATAGAAAATTACAAATAATAATTATATTTATGTAGCGAAAGAATTTTTTTGAATGAGAAGAATAAGTCGAGCCTTGAAAGGGTCGGTAACCCAAGAAACCTTTTCTTGTGTTTCTTGAGGCGATTTCCGTTGTATGAACCCGTGGTTCAGAGTTCAGAACGGTCGTTAGATCGTATCAACTTTGATTGCACATTGTGTTTGGTCGACCATTTTGATTGTTAGGCACACTTCGCTTTTTGTTTTTCTCACTCCATTTATTAAGTAATCATAATAATAAAATGATTTTCTGAGTCAAAGATCCAATAGAAGAAAAAGTGTTTATTAATACATATTTAAGTTAAAATTTTTTTAATATTTCTTGTACTTCTTCGCTACTTTTTCCCATTGTTTCTGGTAAAAATAAATAAATAAGAAACGCAGAGATAAAACAGTTTAAACTAAAAATCCAAATACACCAGCTCATACCGAGTCTGAGTCAAAAATACAATACAACAAAAAGTGTTTATTATGGTGTCGTGTCATTTCGTCCTGTCTCATTTCGTACCGTCCAAAAATTTTACCGATTTTAGTTTCAATTGGTACCGTGGCTTGGACGGACGCCAATTGAGCACTTTATTACCCTCAGGTAAAATTGATACCGTAGCCGGACACGCCAATTGAGCACCAAGGACCAAACAGAGACCGGCCAATTGAGCACTTTATGACTAGCCAATTGCGCACTTTATTACTAGTTTGTTCATTAACGAATTATCAGAATTAATGCAAACAGTTATTTTCTCGGTTAAATAAAAATCAGAATATGGTAGTTGGCATTTATTTTTTAAAAAAAAATCATGGGGTCAAAACAATTTTTAAGAAGTATTTTTTTAAAAACTCTCAAAAACCCTTAAAAAATCGTTAAATTGAATTTTTATTGAAAAATCATTGAAAAAATGCTGAAAAATCCTTGAATAATCCTCATCTTTGATTTTTAGGGATTTTTCAAGGATTATTCAAGGATTTTTTATTGGGTTTTCGAGGAATTTTGGACTATTTTTCAAAGATTGTTCAATGATTCTTGTAGTATTTTTCAAGAACTTTTCATGCATTTTTCAACAATTTTTCAAAGATTATTTAACAGGGTTTAAAGGATTTTTTTAATTCTTTTTTAGTAGGTAGGTACAAGTATTTTTTTAAGATTTTTTAAAAACGTTTTTTAATGATTTTTCATGGATTTTTGAAGGATTTTTAAGGATGTTTCATGGATTTTTCAAGGATTGGAAAAACGTTGAAAAATCATTGAAAAATTCTCGAAAAATCCTTGAGAAGTACTTGAAAAATCCTGTAAAAATCTTTGAATAATTCTAAAAAATGTCTTAAAAACACTTAAGAAATTGTTAAATTGAAAACAATTTTTTAAGGAGTTTTGGAGTATGTTTCAAACATTCTTGTAGGATTTTTCACGTATTTTTCAAGGGCTTGTCGAGAATTTTTAATGCTTTTTTAAGGATTGTTCAAGGATTTTTCAACAATGTTTCAAGGAATTTTCAATTTATCGATTTTTTAAAGAATTTTGGACTATTAAGGGATTACAAAGTGGATCCAGGTCAAAGTGCTGAATTGGCTTGTCTCAAAAGGGTCGCTTTGAAAAGGTACCTGCCTGCCTGGTGCTCAGTTGGCCGGTCTACATTTATTACATCTAGAGCTTGGTGCTCAATTGGCTTATAAAATAAATATGAACAGTTGCATTTGGTACCGCATTACCCTTCCTTATGCCTGCTAAAGATTTTTTGGGATTTTCCAAATATAATCCATATTTTGGATAATCCCATATGATAAAAATTCAAAATATAAGTTGACAAAATAGAGATATTTTTTTTACCAATTTCAATTTTTTTTCTCAAAAAATACAACATTATATAATTACTACTGTTGAAAAGACAAATAAAAAAAATGTTAATGCAAGAATTTTAAAAATGTCAAATTTGATATCCATTTTTTTCGGTCGATGGTTCAAACTTTTATGTGTAACGCCTACTTGCTCAGATTTCACAAAAAAAACTAATGGAATTTTCAGAATCTACAGTATTTTTTCTTATTAGTTTCCAAGTTTCAAAACTGAGTGTTAATTGGTTATTTTCTTATACAACTTTTGCACTTAGAAAATTTTCGAAAAACTGTTGCACTTAGAAATTTATGCTTAATGAGAAACCATCAAAAAATTATAATCATTCCATTTAAGAAAAAAAAGTTGATGTTACTTCCGGTTCAACCGAAAGTGATATTTTAATCCTTTTAGTCTAAAACTAACCCATTATTGTCTAATTGATATGTGAAGAAAATCTAATTTTTAACCTTTTAACTGCGGGCAAACTTTTGCAGCGCTGAACGTACTAGGGACAAAAATATTTAAAACAACATTAAAACATTTTGGTTTTAGTTTAAATAAAACATCACTAAACTTGATAATTTTCAAAAATTTAGTAACAAAACTAAGTTTCAAGAAATTCAATAATTTTGAAAATTTATCAAAATATTTCAAAAAAATAAAATAAATAAAAATGTCAAGAAACTCAAAAATTTTGATAATTTAAAAAGTACATCGAAAATTTCAAAAATTTATCAAAAATTTCGAAAAATTTGAAATTTTGCAATTTTTTCGACAATTTCACAAAGTAAAGATGCCAAAATATTCAAAATTAAAATATATCGAAAATTTCAAAAAACATCAAATTATTCGATTCATTAAAAATAGTTCAAAAATGTCTAAGTTTCAAAAAATATTAAAAAATTATTCTAAAATTTCAGAAATATATCAAAAATTTCAAAAAATTTGAAATTTTGCATTTTTTCGAAAATTTCAAAAAGTAAAAATGTCATAATATTCAAAAATTTCTAACATATATCGAAAATTTCAAAAAATATCAAATTATTGGACTCATTGAAAATATTTCAAGAATTTTAACCGTTTCAAAAATGTCAAAGTTTCAAAAAACATTAAAAAAATAATTCTAAAATTTCAAAAATATATCAAAAATTTCAAAAATATATCAAAAATTTCAAAAAGTAAAAATATAATCAAAAATTTCTAAAATATATCGAAAATTTCAAAAAACATCAAATTATTCGATACATTAAAAATATTTCAAGAATTTTAACCGTTTCTAAAACCATTAAAAAAATATTCTAAAATTTCGGAAATATATCAAAAATTTCGATGAAATTTCGGGTATGAGCCAATTGAGCACCAAGCTCTAGATGTAATAAATGTAGACCGGCCAACTGAGCACCAGGTAGGCAGGTACCTTTTCAAAGCGACCCTTTTGAGACAGGCCAATTCAGCACTTTGACCTGGATCCACTTTGTAATAATAATCCCTTAATAGTGCAAAATTCTTTAAAAAATCGATAAATTGAAAAATCCTTGAAAAATTGTTGAAAAATCCTTGAACAATCCTTAAAAAAGCATAAAAAATTCTCGAAAAGCCCTTGAAAAGTATGTGAAAAATCCTAGAAGAATTTTTGAAAAATACTCCAAATTCCTTAAAAAGAAAACATTAAATTGAAAAATCCTTGAAAAATCCTTAAACAATCCTTGAAAAGTCATTGGAAAATCATTAAAAAATCCTGGAAAAATCCTTCAAAACTACTTGAAAAATCCTACAAGAATCTTTGAAAAATAGTCCAAAATTCTTTAAAAAATCGATAAATTGAAAAATCCTTGAAAAATTGTTGAAAAATCCTTGAACAATCCTTAAAAAATCATTAAAAATTCTCGAGAAGCCCTTGAAAAGTACGTGAAAAATCCTACCAGAATTTTTGTAAAATACTCCAAATTTCTTAAAAAAAAAACATTAACTTGAAAAATCCTTGAAAAATCCTTAAACAATCCTTGAAAAGTCATTAAAAAATCCTGGAAAAATCCTTCAAAAGTACTTGAAAAATCCTACAAGAATCTTTGAAAAATATTCCAAAATTCTTTAAAAAATCGATAAATTGAAAAATCCTTGAAAAATTGTTGAAAAATCCTTGAACAATCCTTAAAAAATCATTAAAAATTTTTGAAAAGCCCTTGAAAAGTACGTGAAAAATCTTACAAGAATTTTTGAAAAATACTCCAAATTCCTTAAAAAAAAAACATTAAATTGAAAAATCCTTGAAAAATCCTTAAACAATCCTTGAAAAGTCATTAAAAAATCCTGGAAAAATCCTTCAAAAGTACTTGAAAAATCCTACAAGAATCTTTGAAAAATATTCCAAAATTCTTTAAAAAATCGATAAATTGAAAAATCCTTGAAAAATTGTTGAAAAATCCTTGAACAATCCTTAAAAAATCATTAAAAATTTTTGAAAAGCCCTTGAAAAGTACGTGAAAAATCCTACAAGAATTTTTGAAAAATACTCCAAATTCCTTAAAAAAAAAACATTAAATTGAAAAATCCTTGAAAAATCCTTAAACAATCCTTGAAAAATCATTAAAAATTTTTGGAAAAATCCTTAAAAATCCTACAAGAATGTTTGAAAAATACTCCAAAACTCCTTAAAAAATTGTTTTCAATTTAACAATTTCTTAAGACATTTTTAGAATTATTCAAAGATTTTTACAGGATTTTTCAAGTACTTCTCAAGGATTTTTCGAGAATTTTTCAATGATTTTTCAACGTTTTTTCAATCCTTGAAAAATCCATGAAACATCCTTAAAAATCCTTCAAAAATCCATGAAAAATCATTAAAAAACGTTTTTAAAAAATCTTAAAAAAATACTTTTACCTACCTACTAAAAAAGAATTTAAAAAATCCTTGAAACCCCGTTAAATAATCTTTGAAAAATTGTTGAAAAATGCATGAAAAGTTCTTGAAAAATACTACAAGAATCATTGAACAATCTTTGAAAAATACTCCAAAATTCCTCGAAAAACCAATAAAAAATCCTTGAATAATCCTTGAAAAATCCCTAAAAATCAAAGATGAGGATTATTCAAGGATTTTTCAATTTAACGATTTTTTAAGGGTTTTTGAGAGTTTTTTAAAAAATACTTCTTAAAAATTGTTTTGACCCCATGATTTTTTTTTTAATAAATAATTGCCAACTACCATATTCTGATTTTTATTTAACCGAGAAAAATAACTGATTGCATTAATTCAGTAGGTACCTGATAATTCGTTAATGAACAAACTAGTAATAAAGTGCGCAATTGGCTAGTCATAAAGTGCTCAATTGGCCGGTCTCTGTTTGGTCCTTGGTGCTCAATTGGTCGGTCTCTGTTTGGTCCATGGTGCTCAATTGGCGTGTCCGGCTACGGTATCAATTTTACCTGAGGGTAATAAAGTGCTCAATTGGCGTCCGTCCGAAATTTCGCATTTTTTTTTCGAAAATTTCTAAAATTTCAAAAATTAAAAATGTCAAAATATTCAAAAATGTCTAATATAAAGCAACATTTTTTGATTAATTGAAAATATTTCAAAAATTTCAAATAAACGTTAACAAATTAGTCGAAAATTTCAAAAATTTCAAAAAATTTGAACATTTGTAAAAGTAAAATATGTAAAAAATTGCAGGGAAATAATAAAATATACAAAATTGTTTACTTACGATGAGTTTTTACGAATTATTTATATACGACAGCCGAAGTTAAAGGGTTAAATTAAAAAACAACCAAAATATTGGGGGCATATATTGACTGGTGGCCACCCGGTTTATTTATGTAAATAAATTTATTAACTACTGTTAACATTGTTTTTTTATTGTAATAAACATATTTCTTACAAAATGATGTATTCTTTATAAAATCAATACATAAATTTTCGATAAAAAATATATGTACCTAGAGGTATTTGAAATAATAATTATACGCGGTACGAAGTGGGAAATTTAAAGGTAGCGGTACGACATGACACGGTACGAAATACTCATAAGCCTTTATTAATACATATTTAAGTTAATAATTTTTTAATATTTCTTGTACTTCTTCGCTACTTTTTCCCATCGTTTCTGGTAAAAATAAATAAATAAGAAACGCGGAAATAAAACAGTTTAAACTAAAAATCCAAATACACCAGCTCATACCGATAGCTTCAACAATAAAAGGATAAGCAGATGAAATTATAAAAACTGTCAGACAGCTAACAAAAAATGATAAAGAAATAACAGTTGGTAAAATATCACTAGAAAAAATTTCGTTTATTATCGTAGTAGGTAAAGAACCAAAACCAACGGAAAATAAAATTGTCGAAGTGATAGCAGAAATTAATGGAACCCATTGAAAATATTCTAATACAGAAAAATGGTTAATCTTGAAATAAAAATATAATCCCCATGTAAAAAGAGACAATCCACATCCTATACCAGATGATATCAACATTGTTCTTCTTCCTACTTTATCAGTCATCTGATAAGTCCATAAAGTACTGATAATTTGAACAATTCCTACTGATACAGTCATCGTATTTTCTGTTAATTTTGTACCAGAATCAACTAGCATAGGTCCCAAAAATGTTTTTATTGTCGATATTCCACAAGCAAAAGGAGCCACTCCTAATAATATTGCTAGTAAGATTCCTATTCTAGTTTCTTTATTTTCAAAAAGATTCAAAATACTTTTATGTTGAGGAGTACCATTAACTGAAGGTAATTCCATTTCTAATTGAAGTTTTTTTAAAGATATGATGAATTCATCGGTTTTTCCTTTAGAAAGTAAATGGACGGGACTTTCAGGAGCGAAAATAAAGAACAAGAAAAATGGTAATATAGGTATAACTAGAATAAGTGTAAAAATTCTGTAATGGAACATTGGACCAAAAAAGAATCCATATATTTCCCCTACTGGTAGCATAATCATCATAACATACAAATACCTAGTTTTAATGTTTTTCTGAGAAACTTCACACATATAAACTTGACAAATGATAAAATAAGAGTTAAGGCAGATAAAAATAAAGCATCTGCCGATAATAATGTAAATAGCATGAGTGCTAAAAGCTAAAGCAACGTTTGTGAGGAACAGTCCAAGGGCTATAATTTGTAGTAAAAATTTTCTACCGATTTTGTTGGATATTTTTGGCATGAAAATTGGTCCTATTAAGCCTATCATTACTGGTAAACCTGCCATTACTGAAATTTCTCCTGTTGTAGCAGGAATATCCAATGGGTTTATGTCTGAGTTGTTGGATACTATGCTCGAATAGGCAGAGGAAAACCATACCATGTCAGCACCACATGTCACTAAAGGAAGTAGAGCTAAAAATGTATAAAAATATTAGATTTTATTTTTTTCAAAAATAGAACTATTAGTAAATATGAATGAAGCAAAATCGTAATCAGAACTTTACAGTACCGTACTAAAGTATTCATGAGTACTTCACAATGAGTAGTTTTAAAAAGTAATCAAGTATTTGAGAACGAGTACTTATATGAGAAGTATTCAAACAAATGAGTACTTTTATAAATTTTAGAGAGGACTCGTGAAAATTGAGTAAAGATAATGAGTATTTCAAATAATTATAATTAGACACTCTAGGTTAGAATGAAGAAATTAATATTAATAAGTCAGCAACTGGCAAAAAATGGGAGTATCACTTATTTTCTATCCATTAGCTTACTATTAGTATGTGTGCCAAATTTTAATTTTAAAGTAAAGTACTAAAGGTATTAGAGATAAAGGAGACTCATTTCGTTGTTTTAATAAATCCGACCACTGTGTAGCAGCCAAATCCGGGTTTTCTGGGGGTTGCAAATTTAATACGTGCCTTTTAATACCAAATAAAACAAATTAAAATTATTTCCAGCTTGTCCGGAATTGCTCCCGTTATCAGACATTTTATACGACTTGGCGACTGGATTACATGATTTCAGATACTTTTTAAAATACTCTAGACACTTTTTAGATAATATTTTAGATCAAATACAAATTAGTTTGTCAAATTTTTATAAAATTATCAACGATATTGGCCGATTTTTAAGAGCCTTTGGGTAATTTTTGAAAATAGTTTCATATTTTCAGTTCATTTAAAACTATTTTAATAAATATTTAAATCGTTTAAAAAAAACTTACCTAAAAGTGAACAAATTCCATAAACAGATTCACAAATTTTTTCTTTTGTTATTAATTTAAAATTTCTAAAACATTGACAATATGGCCGACTCATTTTATAATAAATTTGTTGTAAATAAAGTATAAATATTGTCATGCATGATAGAGATATCTAAGTAAACTTCACAAGTATGAAGTTTTACTAATTAAAATACTCATTAGGTAGTTGTATTTTTAATCAGTAGCGTATCAAATAACAAGTTGGAATAAATTAGTTGTAAGTAAAATTTTAGAAAATGACTTAAAATTGAGTGAAGTAGGAAAAAATGGACAAAAAAATCTGTTTTTGTCATCTATATGGATATTCAATTAACAGAAAAATGACAATTCAAATACACAAATTTAACAAAAAACAACAATAAAAGTAATCCAGTAGAATACGATAAATTTTAAAAATCGTTTAAATAAAGTAAAAACAGAATAAATAATAGAAGACTCTGACTCTTACCCCCCATCTCTATTTTTACTTCTAATAAGAAGAATAGTAGAAAAAGGAGCTGGAACAGGATGACAGTTTACCCGCCCTGCCATCCAATTTAGCTAATAGAGGATCCTCTGTTAATTTAGCAATTTTTAGATTACACTTTACCAGAATTTCATCTATCCTAGGCGGAGTAAATTTTACTACTACAGTAATTAATATACGACCTAAAGGAAAAACCTTTATTTGTATGAGCTGTTGTAATTACATCAATCCTTCTCTAATTATCTTTACTAGTACTAGCTGGAGCAATCACAATATTATTAACTGATCGTAATTTAAATACTTCTATAACTTTTTTTTAGGGTTTTTCACGAGAACGATACTTTTCTCGTCTTGTCTCGTAAAACCGAGACCTTTTTGAAAATTATTTAGGCGATACTGAGACCACATACTGCGAAACCCGAGAGTCTCCTTTCATATTTCTTCAGAATTTTTTTCTGAATTTCCGAGAAAAATAAACTAACAAGCAGTAGGGTACAGGCACCGGTTATGGCCACATTAAGGAAAATCTAGGAGGAAATCACTCCCACTTAAGAAATATTTAAGGAATAGCTTTAGTAAAAATTACAGCGAATGGTTAAAGGTATTGTAGATACAATAGCCAAGGTTTCATTATTACAGTTTAAAACAGATACTTACAACAAAATTTTTAACAAAAAACTTGTCTTTTTCCCACTTATGGCCACATATACAAACAAAAATACCACTGACTACTTCCGAAACCTCATGTTCTCTTAACTTCTCATTAACAAAATTCTTCTAGCGACTTACTCTTTTTGGGTGACACGACATCTTCCGAAAGAATTTTGATTCACCTGCCTATATCTGCATGTATATATCTGCACAGTCTCAGGTCCAGAATTGAAAAACACACGAAAATACCACTGTTGCGACTGGTATGTCCGAAATATGATTTTCCGGCCCCAATGGGCTATTTTCCCGGACCCAAACTGAGAATTCCAGCTGTCCAAAAACCTTTTGAGCATACTCTAAGGATCAGGATTGAAAAATACATGAAAATCCCACTTTTACGACTGGTACGTCCGAAATATGATTTTCCGGCCCCAATGGGCCATTTTCCCGGACCCAAACTGGGAATTTCAGCTGACCAAGATTTTTCACACCCAGTATCAGCTCCATAATTGGAAAGTCCATGAAAATACCACAGTCGCGACCGGGACGTCCAAAACAGGATCCCGGGAACCGCATTTCAGGCCATTTTCGGCCCCTGGGCCAATTCCAGACGTGTAGGCCCAATTCTCAGCTCAGGATCGGATTCAGCGTCGAAAAGTACATGGGAATACATATGTCACTCTCTTGTGTATGAACTTTTTTTTGTGGGGCTGTGTAATAAATACAGCAATAATTTACATATTATAAAAACTAAAACATTTGGATAATTTAACAAAAATTTAATACAAAAAAAGTCAAATATCACCAAAAAACCTTGAGTAATAATTATTTTTTTAACTAAAATTAACAACTAGACCCCGAGATGAAACTTGTCTGAAGTGAAAATAGATATTTCAGGTTTGAAATCGCCTGGAGTGAAAGTGTAGAAGATAAATTATTAGGTAGGTATGTTAATTAGGAATGCCCATTTCAGTTTCAATAATAACTGGTTCCAACACCGAAACTCATTATCTTTTTCAATTACGTGTGAGTTTAGAGCCCTATCTTGTTGCTTTTGTTTAACGTTTATCAAATTAAGATGCATAGAATAAAGAAAAATGTTTTATACTTTTAAAACAATTACCCAAAAGCTTCTTAAAATTGGCCAAAATCATTTATAATTTTTTAAAAAATTGTCAAATTTATCTATAAATTTGTCTAAAATCATATGACGTATTTTATATACTTTAAATTGATAAAAGTGCTTTTAAAAATTGTCTAGAGCAGTTTAGAAAGTATCCGAAAAATTATTTAAAATAATCTTAAATGAACTGAAAATATAAAACTATTTCCAAAAATTACACACAAACTTTTTAATATGGCCCAAAATTGTTTATCAAACTTATTTAAAAATTTGTCTAAAATTATATGAAATAGTTTATATATTCTAAATTGATAAAAGTTTAAAAATTTGTATATCTGTATAGAGGATTTTGAAAAGTATCTGTTTAGATTTTTCCAAAAATCATTTAAAATCTTCTAAACGCTTATAATTGTTAAATATTTTTCGAAATTTAAATATCATTTTAAAATATTTTTATTTTAATTATTGCTAACATTTCTTTCAACGAAACACTTTTTTAACAATTTTTTCATGAAGCAAAATAATTTTTTATTGCATTTAAATAAACAATTTTGTTTATTTTTTTTTTACAGTTTTATTAGTTTTTTACAATTTTTCTG
Organism: Neocrepidodera transversa; assembly: GCA_963243735.1. Classification (NCBI taxonomy): domain Eukaryota; kingdom Metazoa; phylum Arthropoda; class Insecta; order Coleoptera; family Chrysomelidae; genus Neocrepidodera; species Neocrepidodera transversa. Next base: position 21,661,539 of record OY725343.1, read on the forward strand.
AATTTTTGACAATTTTCATACTATTTGAAAAATTTGAGAATACTTGGTAATTTCAATGGTTTTTAACAATTTTTTTTTTAAATTTCGACAATTTTTCTGAGATTTCATATTTTTTTTTGATTTCTGGTTATTTACAATTCTACTTTTTTGATATTTGTCATTCCTCCTGAATTTTACTTTCCCGACTCACCTCCGAGAAGGGAAAGTATTGTGAACGAGCTAAAAAAATTTTTCGAGATAAAGATGGAAATATTCATTTTGACTTGAGATGATTAAGACCATTTCCACATGTCTGTCTGTCTGTGTGTATTCTTCCACGATAGAGGGCACACGTTTAATCCGATTGAGCTAAAATTTTTTCAATGGGGTTGACTTGCAATATGTCATTTGAAAGCTCTTGAAAAACTTTATTCATAACAGTCAAAATTATTTCTCCAATCACCTGTCAAAAATAAAAAAATGTCAAAAATTGGAACTTTAACACTAAATATCTGAAAAACAATTCGTTTCTGGACATAACCGATTTTTTTTCAAATTCCTTTGAAGGAAAATACATTTTTGTTATATCAATTTTTTTTTGCTTTTTTCCTATTTTATGTGTGAAAATATGCATTTTTACTGTTTTTTTTTAGTTTTCCTGTGTGGAAAAATGCATTCTCGCTTTTTTCTCACTTTATGTGTAAAAAACGCATTTTTGCTATTTTTTTCTGGTTTTTTATATGGAAAAATGTATTCTTGCTTTTGTACCAATTTATATGTGAAAAAATGCGTTTTTGCTATATTTTGAAATTTTTTTCTGAAAAAATACATTTTTGCGTTTTTTTCAAATTGGAGTGTGCATTCGTGCTTCTGTTTTTTTTCGAATTTGTTGAAAAAATGCGTTTTTGCTGTTATTTTTAATTTTTTGTGTGGAAAAATGTATTCATGCTTTTTTCCCAATTCATGTGTGAAAAATGCAATTCTGCTGTTTTTTCTAGTTTTTCATGTAGAAAAATGCATTGTTGCTTGTTTCTTTTACTTTCCCGACCTACCTCCGAGAAGGGAAAGTATTGTGAACGAGATAAAATTTCGAGATGAAGTTGAAAATATCCATTTTGAGGTCACCTGCGATGATTTAGACCATTTCCAGATGGAAGTCTGTCTGTCTGTGTGTATTCTTCCATGATAGAGGCCACACATTTAATACGATTGAGCTGAAATTTGGTATATCGGTTTGGGTTACCCTTCTGAAGAACCTATTAGGTTTTGAACGACATCTGTCAGGCGGAAATGTCGCTATCAAACAATGACAAATGCAATATCTCACGGAATTAGACCATAATATCATTTCAAAGCCCTTGAAAAACTATATTCAGAACAGTCAAAATTATTTCTCCAACTATCACCTGTCAAAAATAAAAAAATGTCAAAATTTGAAACTTTAATATTAAATATCTAAAAAAATATTCTTGAATACTCGTCGGGAAATTTTTGGGGCGACACAACCGATTTTTTGAAAATGTACTTGGTTTTTGATAAGTTTTCTGTTTTTTTTTATAATCTTCCTTGTTTTCCCACTTTTTGATAATTTTACTAATTGCTGATAATTACTAATTCTGATGCTTTTTTTTTGGTTTTTTGACAATGTTTTTGGTTTTTGACAATTTCTTTTTAATATTTTTTTATCATATATTTCAACATTTTATCAAACAAATCGCCGTTGAAATGAAATAAATTATTGTATAAATAAGACAAATCGTTGGTTAATTGAAACAAATCATTGTTTAATTGAAATAAATCGTTGTTTAAATGTTATAATTCAAATAATTTTTTTTTAAACTATCTAAATATGTATTCTAAATTTCGAATAACGTATAATTTTAAATCAACTACTATATTTTGTTGGCTCTATTAAAACAAGTTTATTTAACTTGAATCGATTTTGTTTGAAAAACAGAAGATTATACATACTCAAATGTTGTAAGATTATTCAATGAATAATAAAACTCTAAATCATACCACAATTACTTATGTGAAGTTAAAAATTAAGCGGTAACATGTTTCGGCCAAACAATGGCCATCATCAGGCCTATAATACAAATATACAAATTTAAATTTACAAGAAAACAATGATTAAATGATTACTTACAGAAGCAGTTGGTCAAGTACGACAAATTACAAGAAAATTGAATGGTATGAAAAATCACATTATGAACAAATGATAAAACGTAGGAAAACTTAACCAATTTACAAGTTAAATATTTAAAAAAAATTTAAAAAGGCGCTTAGTTTCTAACTTCTCAAAAATAATTGGAGTTTTATTATTCGTTGATTTTGTTTGATTCAAAAAAGTCTCGATTACATTGAACAAGCTGCTAGTTGGCGAATTCACTAGCTTAATGTAATCATGTTAACCAGATAAGTAGTTGATTATAAACTATCTGCGAGTTAAGTTGAAACCCAGTATACTTTACTCGCTACTAGGTTGCGTCGGAGTACAAGTCGGCGCTGAACAAGTCGGCACTTCCAAGTAGATGCAGGACAAGTTAAAAAGTTACAATTAAGAAAGCTTATAAAAAATAAAAGAAAATATCTGGAAGAAATCAGAAGGAGCCTAGTAGAAGAACAGAACCAGAATATAAATGAGGAATTAAAACAAATATAGGCAACTGTAAAGAAAGCAACAAAAGAGATAAATGGTTCGATGCAGAATGTAAAGAAGAAATAAGAAAGTGGAAAGAAACCAAACAGAAAATGTTACAGGCAGGTACAGACGAAAACAAAAAACAGAATAACAAAGAAGATACACACTGTCTTGGTTGGTGTCATGTCTTCATTTACATTAGGTTTGTTTTGGTTTCGAAAAAGTATCTGCTCGATAATGTCGGGCTCATGCGCAGTAGGTCACACGCATGTGCAGTAGACAAATCTGAGCACGAATCTTATTCTGCACATGCGTCTGACTTTCTAAGACAGATATTTTTCGAAACCAGAACAGACCTACCGTCTTCATATGTTGAGACAGTGCGAGTGCTGCGTGCGCACACAAACCAGTTCCAGCAGAGACAAAGAGATTATAAGAAGGGGAGAAGACACCACGTGACCAAAGCGACACCACATTCGCCATTTTGTATCTACACATCTTTCATCTGTCAGTGGGTGTCACTTGGTGTTGTTTTTTTTTTGGTTTGTTTGTATATTCAAGATTTATTTTCTTTGTGTATTGGATTATTTTAATAGTGAAATATGGTGGCGTGTGCTCTTCGTAGTTGCAGAAGTCGAGACGGCGTAAATAAAAAAAAAATCAAATATAACGTTTTACAAGTAAGTATAAACAAAGAACAGAGAAGTATTTAAGATTAGTTATAAAATGTATTATAGATAAATACTTAAATCTAAGAATGTGTTATTTAACTAAAAATAAAATAAACAAAGCTGCTAGTATAAGATATTCCAGTAATAAATTAGTATTGTTTAAAGGTCAATAGTTCTGATTTTGTTTTATTCATTTTTTTTCATGTCTTGTATACTTTTTCTTTGAAAATTTTATGTTAGTGATAGTGGTAAAGGCTTTTGTTTATAAAAAAATTATTTACAGTTCAATTTGTAAAATGTATTTCATAAAAATTATATTACTGTTACAATATTTTTTTATCTTTTCATAAGACATTACCTACTGCGTTTATTGCAATAACTCGATAATAAAAATGATAAGTAAAAGGGTTGTAATTTTATTTATCAAGTTACCTGGGCTTTAACTAAATCAAATTTTGTGGTTTTTAAATAATAACTGACAAGAACCAAACATGAATATATTTCTAGATATTAAAATTATCCCACACTGAATCCAGACCTGGCGAAACAGCCATATTGAGTCCACACTTAGCCACGCCCAGTGGTGTCGTTTTGTGCACGATAAATAAATGCTGGTAGCTTCTCCATTCATTACAACCTCTTTGAGCAGAGATAAGGTATAAACAGATATTCCGTCACACCTACCAAACTTGCATACAAATATGATACTCATTTAAGGAACTATCTGCTCATTGCGAATGGTGGCCAAACACTGAACTACAAAAACTGTTGTAGGGCACACGTCACAACATGGCCGTTATCAGCTGATCGGTTAATAAGCAAGAATATTCTCCATAAGTTTGTTGATATTCTACAATAAGCTATGCATTAGACAATATTTATTAATTGTGCGGTTGTTGGTTTTACTAAACGGGACACAAACTCTTAAGATTGTTCGATTCCCATACATCTATCAGGACAAAATACAGCCTGCTAGAGAATAAAGAAGAGAGACGTTCTAGGTAGCTGACATGAATGTATGTTATTTTTTCGTTGTAATGTTAATTTTAATCATTTCATCATATACAGTATTCTGCTTTATGCAGGGTAGATAAGGAAAATAGGGTGAGTAGGGGAGGGTGGGGCAAATGCCCATTTTGCCCCACGGGTGGGATAAAACGGGCTAAACCCATGGGGTAAGACGGGCTATACTGTGTAAGATGAACGATAAAAAATAACTAAACTAGGTTGAGTTAAAGTATATTCTTAACTACTTCTAAGGTATGCATAACGCACAGACGTGAGTCGCTTCTGGATCATCGGCGCAGCTACAATGAGCCCATTTTGTGCACATCGAACACATTATCCATCCCTTAGTTAATTCATGGTAATAACCGTGGCAGTATAAACATGAGGTGTTATCCACTTTATCCTCGCTCTCCTAAGATGAAAAAACAACCCTCTTGGTGGGTTTAGTCTTTTCAGATTTGACTTCTTTTATATGCTTCTTCTCTCTTTCCCTTACTTTATTCACCATGTTTTTTTCGTCTTTCTTTCTTTGTCTTTCTATTTTTATATTTTCCTTTTCATGTGCAAGTTCTGTTTTCTTTCTTATAGCCTCTTCAAGTTCTTACTTGTACGGCGATGAAGTAATTATTCTTGTCTTACCACGTATTCGAGATACTCGCTTTTTTGTGAAGTCACCGGCACTGCAAGAAGTAGCTTTGGACTGGCTTTTGTAAATACTGTTTTCTCAACTGCTTGTTTAGGTCCCAATGGTGATGGCTGTTTCGGCCAGAAGGAACAGCCAGGTTGAGGATCATCTGCTGTGTCTTTTTGCATTTTGTTATTATCTTCTTTGCTGTCTTGATCGGGTACTGTAATTTCATTTGCTACATCAATATTGATTGGGATAGCTTGTACTGCATTAGCCCTTTTACTATTTTTTTGGTTTGATTTTAGGGTTTCATTTTCATTACGCTGATCTTGTAAGGGTAAGTTTTCAGTAGCTAATGTAACTGGTATGTCTGTAGTCATCCAAGCTATAAAATTAGATTCTGTAAATACCTGCCGTATGGCCAGATGCCACATTTTTTAAATCCATTGACAGCTGTCAACATTGTCGCTGATTGAATGAACCTTTTAACGAACAATTCTGTCACCTGACGAGTGATAACTACAAGACCTGCATAACTACGAAGCCATGACGTTACTACGAAGCCATGACGTTACTGCTTGATCGTAGTTTGTGTTTTATAAAAGCGACGTCAAGGGCTGAATACGATGTGTTCGTCGATAACATCAACACTTTTAGTGTGTGTTGCATGACCATCTACTAGCAATAACACAGGATTTTTTAGTGGCCCCAGTACGCAATAAACTTTTTAAATCAGCCTAAAAAAGTTCGGCTGTAATCCACCCCGAATCACTACATACACCCCAAGCTCCTTCTGGCGCATTAATCATCAACTCCGGTTTCATTCGCTTTCTAGGGAATATCATCATTGGAGGTATATAATAATCGGTAGCACTGAAGCATACTTCTACGGATATAGTTGCTCCCCTTTCAGCAGAGTTTAGTGCACTAATTTTTTTGCGAACCTTTTAAAGCTAGTATCTTGCACCTGCTTTTAGGGGCAATAGAAACATAATTGTAGATGCGGTTACCAGCAAATCTATATTTGTCATACAATTTTCACATGGATGTCGTTTCAAAAACCCAGACAGCCAGTCTCTTCCTGCCATACTCATAGATGAGTTTTGCCGTTTCGTATTGCCAGTTGGTATGCCAAAACGTTTACGTATCTGGTTGTAAGACCAAAAATTCTACTTTCCATATCTATTATATAACTCGCAAGTTCGTTTCCTTCATAGATGGTAAAAACTGTAGTCTTTGGGCCAAAAGGAACTTTTATCAATTGTGGTGCGCCCGGATTTTTTCGAGCAAAATTGACTTTGCGTTGTAAAGTGGTTCGCGGCACACTATAAGTTTTTGAAGCCAATAAAAAGCCCTTTCGCTTGTTTTCATGATTTCTTCTAACCATTGAGCTATATCAGTCTTACGTTTATATGTTCGGACCATCCTAAAACCAAAACATAAACCTATAGAGCCTGTTTAAGTTTGGGGGCAAGACATGCTACTTATAGCCCGTCATACCCTCGTGGTAGTTTTAAAAGTTAACAAAATCCTTGTGACAAATCATTGACACAATCCCTCACATAAATAACCAGGTTAAAGTCTAATCAATTGTGTTTCTAAACATCTAGGTGTTGCTTAAAAAGACTTTATTTTAGTGATTAAGTATCGTAACTTACTTAAATTCACTTTTTTAATAGCAGCTCACTAGCACAACAGACCCGTTTGGCAGCATCGTAAGGAAAATGAGTCGATTGCACGTTGTTTACTTATCCGAGCATGCTCGATAAGACATAGAACACGAGTAGACCGTCTTGCCCCACCCTCCCCTATTATTATTAGTTACAACATGAATAAAAGTTTTCCACTATATTGTTTTTTATTAACTACCTATTATAATATTTTATTTTAATACCAAAATCTATATTTACACCACTTCATAATTTCGAATTAAAAGTGTAAGTAGTCTACAATTTTGTTTAAATATCAGTGTTTCTTGTAATTTAACAAGAAACATTGAATTTGTGCATAAAATTACAACTCTTCAAACTATTTTTAATTTTACCGCCTAAATTTATATAGTTTCAACTTTCTACTAATGGAATCGCCCCTGGGACCCAATTCTTGAAATCGTAGGAATTAATTCTCCAGAGAATTGCTTCCCCAAAAAAAATTCTCTTGAGAATCGCCAGTCCTATTCTTGAATGAGTCGGAACTGAAATTCTAGTGAATTAAAAAAAGTGACGTATGTCTTTACTAAATCCAAGTATTTCATGAACTCAACCAATCAAATACTCAGAACTATTAGTTCTGTGCTCAAATATTATTTTAATACGTTCGCAGAACTGAATATCAGTTGCCATTGATATCATATATTTGACATTTTACATTTTTGAGGAAACAAATTGAAACAATTTACATAATTATTATCCTATTATTGTGCATTATCGTTTATTATTGACTATGGGTTATTTGTTATTTGTTCATTTTTTATTTGCGATGGCCAAACGAAATTTCGTGAGTGAAGCGCAAAAAAAATCCTTGTAGAATTCTTAGAAAATGATAAGGAACTTCTTAGGGCCGGTTGTTCAATGGAAGTTTAATTCGTTGATTAAGTGAACCGGATTCAATATTTAACTATGGATTAGAGCATCCTGCATTTTTCAATCGAATGTTAATCAAGGATCACTTAATCCATTGTTTTCATATGTTGGCAATACATTCGCAGCATTCGGATTATATTCAGACTCATTTGGAATGTTCCGTGCGGAAAGTTGAAACGTAATCTTAACTTTTTAATTCAATATAAATTTTGAATTCTGATATTCTTCATGAAATGGGGCCCTCTCTAAATAAAAAAAAGAACTGATAAGTGGGATAAAACCGTAAAGTTAGTAGAACCATTTTTTCTGGTAGGGAATCATTACTAAAAAAACACATTCAAATCTGTATGGAAAATTAAAAACAGAATAAATATTACTGATTTGTCTGGTTACCAATATCTTTGTCTATTAAATCTATAATATTACAGGTGATTTCTTTTGGCAACCGAAATCGATATAAAAATTTGTTTCTGACCATTCCAAAAATGGTTTCAATGTCGTCTAAACACTGATGGTATCTTTCTTGTTGGGGTAATCATCAATCATTTCCAAAAAACTTCATCATGAGTTATATCATCCATAATTTATGTAGTACCTAAGTAATAAAAAAGTTTATAATATTCCGATATCAAAATGTTCCACAATAACATAATGTTTATCAAACAATGTCATAGTAGGGTGGATGTAATTTCGACTGGAAAAAGTTCAGGTACAAAAGGGGACATGTAAATTCGACAGGCAGTTTGCAGGTACTTTCCTATCTAATATGTATTTTCGACAGAAAGGTACAGGTAGTTTTTCTATTCACAATTGAAAATTTTCACTACTACTATGAAAGTGGGATCCGTTTAGTAGTTTTTGTTACTTATTTTTTTGTAAACATATTCAATTTAAAATAGAAATACTATACATCAACGTGACGTTAATAAAAGACTTTTATAAGTGTATAAATTTTTATTACTTAAGCATAAAATTTGTGCAAGAAAAACATATGTTATATACATACATAAACTTCAATACAGGACCTTATACTTATGAATACGTGAATGTTTATAAATTTTTATTAATCATCTGAATTTTCTAAGAACTATGTGATACAGATTTGACAAAATTCATTCTAGAAATATTTCCAGATCGAAGCGTATTAACCATGTTTTTCGAAAACCATTTTTTTCTAAAAAAATAACACAAAAATAAAATTGTTTTTTCATATATTTAGGAATAAAAGATTTCAATCTGTGAATATTATTTATATCAAGAACTATTTTAGCGAATTTACATTGTTAACACAGTTTAAAGTAGCAGTTTAAAAAAATAACGTCAAAATTAGGTACATTTTTCCATATATATTTTTATATTTCAGAAAGTACAAAAATCTAATATTTTATTTTTTGGGAACCATTAAAGAGAGTATCAATACCTAACATATATTTTTGGCTTTACCGTTTTTCCCTTATTTAATGTTAAAGTGAGGGGTCAATACATTTGAATCCGATGTAGAAATAACGCTTTTTCATATTTTATTTATTTAATTTAAATAAAGTTTAATTTAAACTTAAAACATTATCCCTTGCAATTTTTGTCACCGGTCGAAAACGTCTGTGCCATTAGTTGACCCCTTTCTTTGGCCAGGTAATTGAAGGGATTATTGGTCGAAATTACGCCCGCCGGAATTTATATAGGTTGGAATCAGTCAATTATCTCTTTTAAACCACCGAATTCCTGAGATTAGTTTAAACCGCGGTTAAACTAGGTTTATCTAATAAACCTTTATTGAAAAACTGAAACAGAACTGTTGAACTTGGTTCAGTCAATATCACTGGATCATCTCCGATTGAACAACCGGCCCTTAGAGGAAAGATCCCTACTAAAACTTTTTCTCTTTTGGTTAATCTTCAACTCTGATTGTTGGTAGCAGAAAAAGCTCAATACACTCCATTAGATCGTCAAAGGCTTGTTCGGATAGACGAAAATGCTGTCTAAACAACTTTCTAAATTATCTAAAACGATAGCTTGGCGTAAAAAATTATTCATTTTAACAATATTTATGGCGGTAACAACAAAAAACAATAATGTTCAATTTCAATTCCCACAAAACACGTCAAATACGTACAATTCACACTCTTAATTTCTTAAATTCTCATGAGAATTTGAAGTTTCCCCAGAAAATGACATTAGGAATTAATTCTCATAATTTTTGGAGAATTTTTTCCTACGAAATATTTCAAGAATAGACATATTACAAAATCTAGAGAAAATGACGTAAATTTCTCATGATAATCGATTCCTACGATTTCAAGAATTGGGTCCCTGTCGTCGCGAATAAAGCGTGCTTCCTAAAATTTGTACTAGATGTCACTCTCATTTTATTTTCTCTATGGGTTCCAGGTTCCAGTCAACTCGCATCTTATCAACGTACCTATACTATAGCAACTTGTAAACTCACTAAACTCACCCAATGTAATCGATGCTTTAGAGTATAGTAGTGTATTTATTAATCTAGAAAGTTAGAGACGAATCAGTATCACAAATAATCTAAAAGAAACTTTTTCATATTTGCCTATTTTTTGTATTGTTATTCACATTTATATTTTTACTTCGAAACAAGTGTTATAAATTGACTTATCAGCTTGATTAAATTTAATGTCATATTATAAATATTTACGTAAAATTAGATACCTAAATAAAGGATTATTATTATTATGTTATTATTATATTATCAATGTCACGCATATACTTTCACTATCTATTAACCTAAGCTCTGGTTTTTGACCCTCTATTATCCAATAAAGCCGGCCTATTATTTATGATTACATTAAAGATGGACACATTTAAGCCTTCCTTTTTTGTAGTATGTATGCTACTTAAAATACCAGAATTTGTCTTTTTGTGCGCTTCTAAATATTTGAAATAATATTACAAATAATGCGTTAAGATAAACTTAAATTGTGTTATAAGAGTATTCATTGATAAGATGGGTTTAAAATCTGATAGTGCTAACGCATTACAAGAAATTAAATATGTATCAAGTGCCGACCGTGGTCAACTATTTAAAGCCGAAAATGAAGAAAAAATAAAGCCTGATACATTATTTTTATATTTTACAATATTTACTGGTAAGTTTATTTATGTTTTAAATCACCATTAATAAATATAATTATTTCTTAAAACATCTAAAAATAAATTCATGTTTCTTCGCTTTTAAAGTGTGTTAGTTTTCTAGGTGAGAGGCCCAGAAGAATTTTGAAATTTTTGAATTAAAATTATTTTTAAAAAAATATGAAAAAATTATATTTATTAAAATTCGTCATGATATATTATATTAGTTTCCCACTTTCTCCTCGCTTTTTACCCCTACTTTTGTACTAAAATAACTGGATACCTGAACAGAATTTATACCCATAGAATTTGATTGATTCGAATAAAAATAATATAAAAAAAAACAGTAAAAAGAGTAAGGAAAAGATTCTCCCACCATCCACTCCGTGACGAGCATTCAAATTAAATATTTCCATCACTCTTTTTCCCCTACTTTTTTACTGTTTTTTTATGTTTCAAACCTTTTCCCACTTTTCCACCCTTTTTTCCCCTATATTTGTACTAAGAACAGCATTTATATCCCTGGAATTTGATCGATTTGAATAAAAATAACAATAAAAAGAAAACAGTAAAAAGAGTGGGAAAAAGATTACCCCACCATCCAGTCCGTGCTGAGCGCAGCGAGGTTTGAAGCATTCAAATTAAATATTTCTTACACTCCTTATTTTCCTATACCTTTTTACTGTTTTCTTTCATGTTTTAAACTTTTTCCCACTTTCTAACCACTTTTTCCCCTACATTTCTACTAAAACAAATGGATACCCGAACAGCATTTATAACCCTAGAATTTGATTGATTCCAATAAAAATAATTAAAAAGACGAAACAGTAAAAAGTTGGGAAAAGATTCCCCCACCATCCACTCTCTGCCTATTTTCCCTACTTTTTAACTGTTTTTTTTTCGTGTTTTAAACTTTTTTTCCCACTTTCTCACCCATTTTCCCCTACATTTGTACTAAAATACATGGATATTCGAATAGCTTTTATAACCCTAGAATTTGATGGATTCGAATAAAAATAAGAAACAGTAAAAAGACTGGGGAAAAGAATACCCCACCATCCACTCTGTGCCGAGCGAAACGAGGTTCGAAGCATTCAAATTAAATATTTCCGTCACTCTTTTTTCTCCTACTTTTTTACTGTTTTCTTTCATGTTTTAAAGTTTTTTCCCAATTTCTTCCCCTTTACCCCTACATTTGCACTAAAACAAATGGATACCCGAATAACACTTAAAACCCTATAGAATTTGATTGACTGGAATAAAAAAATAAGAAAAAAGAAAACAGTAAAAAGAATGGGGATTGCTCTACCATGCACTCCGTGCCGAGCGCAGCGAGGTTCGGAGCATTCAAATTAAATATTTCCTTTTTTCCCCTACTTTTTTGCTGTTTTCTTTCATGTTTTGAACTTTTTTTCCCACTTTCTCCCTCTTTTTTCCACACTGCGTCGAGCGGGCAGTGTGTCAACACTCGCTGAAAATGGGGTCCAGCTCAGGCCCCAAATATTTAATTTAAATTTAAACAACTTCGTCCTGTTTTTCCACTACCTTTCATCCCTTCCCCCCCCCCCTTTTTTCCCCTTGTTGATGTTTTTACATTTCATGTACCAATGATTTATTATCCTAAAGTTTTTTCTCCCACTCCCTTCTTTTACTTAATCGATAAGATAGAGCCCTTGCAATATAAAAATTTTTTGTAATTCAACGAATTTTTGTTATTTATGTGGTAAGTTAGTTAATTCTTTTTATTGTGAAACCTTTTATTGTTGAATGTTACATTTGTAGGCCTGATGATGGCTATTAAGCCGAAACTAGTCGCCTTTTAAACCTAAACAATTTCAATTAAATTTTGTGGTACATGACTTCGAGTTTTATTCAATTTATAGCTTTTATAACCCTAGAATTTGATTGATTCGAATAAAAATAAAAAAGAAACAGTAAAAAGAGTGGGGAAAAGAATCCCCCACCATCCACTCTGTGCCGAGCGAAACGAGGTTCGAAGCATTCAAATTAAATATTTCCTTTTTTCCCCTACTTTTTTGCTGTTTTCTTTCATGTTTTAAACTTTTTTTCCCACTTTCTCCCTCTTTTTTCCCTACTTTTGCACTAAAACAAATGGATACCCGAACAGAATTTATACACCTAGAACTTCATTGACTCGAATAAAAATAGTAAAAAAATAAAGAAAACAGTAAAAAGAGTAGATATTCCCCTACCATCCACTACAGGTTTGGAGCATTCAAATTAAATATTTCTTTCCCTCTTTATCCCCTATGTATATAATAATAAAAAAGGAAACAGTAAAAATAGTTGGGAAAAGATTCCCCCACCATCCACTTAGTACTCTCTACCTGTTTACTGTTTTTTTTTCATATTTTAAACTTTTTTTCCCACTTTCTCCCTCTTTTTTCCCCACTTTAGTACTAAAACAAATGGATACCCGAACAGCATTTAAGTACACCCTTAGAATTTGATTGACTAGAATAAAAATAATAAAAAATAAAGAAAACAGTAAAAAGAGTGGGAAAGGATTCCCCCACCATGTACTCCGTGCATTCAAATTATATATTTCCTTTACTTTTTACCACTACTTTTTTACTATGTTTTCTTTCATGTTTTATACTTTTCCCACTTTCTCTCTCTATTTTCCCCTACTTTTGCACTAAAACAATGTCCGAACAGCATTTATACTCCTAGAACTTGATTGACTTGAATAAAAATAATAAAACAATAAAAGAAACAGTATTAAAAAGACTGGGGATTTCCCTACCATCCACTCCGTGTCAAGCGCAGCGAGGTTCGGAACATTCAAATTAAATATTTCCTTCACTCTTTTCTACTTTTTTGCTGCTTTCTTTAATATTTGAAACTTTTTTCCCACTTTCTTCCTCTTTTTTCCCTACTTTTGTACCGAAATAAATGGATACCCGAACAGCATATTGATTGTTTCAAATAAAAATAGAAAATAATTATATAATGAATTTTTCAAGGATTTTTCGTATGTTGATTCTAATTCAATACCAGAATTATTAAACAAATACATTTTTAATTTTTTTAAATAATTTTTAATAATTGTTTAAATAATACTTGTATTTTGTGGTAAGTTTGAGGTAAACATCGGTTATTAAATAAAAATTATCTTTTATTGCATTCAAGGTAAGGCCACAGACATTTAATGTCGAAATGATAAATATTCACAAATTTCTATTACAGTTGGATTATGTAAGTCAATAAAAGCTAGATTTTAAAATATTTTTAGATGTACAGAGTGTTTCATACTATTAGCATATCAAAGTTATATTTTTCTTGTTATTGATAACATTTTTGAAATGTTTTTTAAAAGATATGAAGAGAGTGAAAATTAAATAACTAAAGCTACAGGATATGATAATATAATAAGAGAGATGTTAAAGTGCATGGAAAAAAGAGGCACGGAACTCTTAGAGCCGTTACACATGCGACTGATAGTCAGTACAGACAGTCAGCGCTGACGGATTGGATAGATTTTCACATGTAGCGTATGATCAGTACGCACAGAGAGTGAAAGAACACATTGTTACCGCTTTGAAAACAGTAAGTAAAATGCGCAATACTGTCTACCATCACTCAGTACAGATGTAAAGACTTATAACGTCGATGGCCCGACTGACACGTACCGTAGGCATCCGCAAGGGCTCGACGAATGCTCCAACGGACCAATCAGTTATTGGACGACGCCCTCTACTTGTGAAAACCCCAATAGAATCAATGGGACCGACTAATCGTCAGCACTGACGTCAGTCACATGTGTAACGGATCTACATACAGAAGGATTGAAAATACCTGGTATATCTGAGGCTGCTCTAATCTAGTATTTTAATTTTTGAGGACAAAAAACTGGGTTTTTGACTCCACGAAATTAGAAGTTTTACTCGAAAACACGATTGTTGTGATTTACCACTAGGTTAAACATTGAATAAAAACGTTGCTTTGGCAAGAAGATTCATCTAAAATTGTCGTATAAGAAATTCAGTAAATTATCTGAAATTGTTGAAGTCGAAAAAGAAATTGTCAGCCTTATACAAAAAGAATTTTTGAATGGTATTTCACATGACAATTTATATATGAATCAAAACAAAAATTTCTGAAAAGGAAGATTATCAAAATTTTTCTTATGTTTTATAAATACAGTATGTTACAAAAAGTTACTTTTTTATTATTGATTTTTCAGAACAAAATGTCCTTGATAAAAGTTGGTGTTTTACTTAAAACTTTTACTCACTGGGGATTTACGCCTCAGTATTCCAAGAAGAGCTGCATGTCATAGAGTTATGTCTGAGGGAGAATATTGATAGGAGCTATAGAGGGAAAACAATCCTCATTTACTCCGACAATCAGGCAGCCCTACAAGCTTTAGCATGCAAAAAATTAGATCAAAACTGGTCTGGAACTATCTACAAACATTTTGGCAAAATAGCACTTAAATGTGTTCCTGGATACAAGGGGATAACAGTCAACGAGAAAGCAGACGTTCTGGTAAGAAAAGCCCCAGCGACAAAATTCACGGCCCCGAGGCGGCATTTGGTATTCTGAAATCCTCAGTACGACTCTGGCTGATTAGGTGGGCTGCTAAAGAACATCAATCGAGCTGTAATCTCGAACCGGGCCAAAAACACAATAAATCCATGGTCAAAAAACATCAAAAGCACTGACTAACGATATTCTGCAGCTAAGCAGAAATCATATAAAGCATGTCAAGATACTATTACTACCTTAGGGAATACCTACACAAAATATGCATCTACCAAGACGAATCCATCTGTAGATTATGTAATGAGAAGGAGGAAACAGTCCCTCACATTATAATAGCACTTATAAGCTGGAGGTACAACCTCCTGGGGACAGAAAACTCGCAGGAAGCCTCATCCAGCGAAAATCGTCAACCCCATTAGTTGATCCAGAACCAGCGATGGGAGTAACAAAGCGTACGTTCAGAAACCGTATAAAAGACTGGATTAAACGAATTATCACATGGCTCTTCACGGGGCACCTTCCTACCAGAGAGCACCTAAACAAAATGGGGCTATACAACGGCGACCTTAAATGCGGACAATGCAATAAAGGGATCCAGAATACGCTCCACATACTATGCAACTGTGAGGCACTGGATCACAGAAGGTAAAGAATTTATGGAAAACCAAAACTGTTAAATAACCTGTACAAACTAGTACAGGGAACAAGATTAATGGACTGGGTTCAGTAGACAAAGAGACGGGATATAATGCAATCAGCCCACGAGGCTGCAGTGAATCCGGTTGTAAAGAACCGTGGATGAAACATGGATCCATCACAGCACACCAGAGAACAAGGAAAAATCGAGACAGTGGATTTCCCGTGAATCGAAACGGAACAAGGCGTGGGTGCGTGTGTCGGCCAACAAGGTCATATTCACATTTTTTTGTAATGCGCGTGGTATCATCCACATTAATTACCTTGACAAGGGTAAAACGATTATCAGCGTATATTATGCAGATCTTTTGGATCGATTCGTCGCAAATTTGAGGCATTTGACGAAGAAGAAAGTTCTCATTTATCCAGTCTATTCTCTAGATTTAGCCCAGTGCGACTATTTATTATTCACAAACATGAGTAACGGTGGTAAGATATTTGGAACATATGGAGAGATCATCGATAAAACAAACGAATATTTTGAGGGCCTCGAAAAATCCTATTAGTTAAAAGGCATAAATAAATTGGAGAAACTTTGGACGAAGTGTATCGATCTAACAGGGGATTGTGTTCAGAAATAAAACGTATTTCAATTCAATTTTCAGGGACTTAATGATCCGCTCTAGTATGATAACCAACGATTTTTTATCTGAATGGCTATATAGAGAACATTCTTTAAAGTCTACACACTTGGTAGTTTTAAGGTCCTGTTTAACAGTAATAAACTGGGCATTATTAAAAAGAGAATTTGCTTGACAGCTTTTAAAATCTCTCGAAGAATGACTGAAATAAATTTATGAGTAATAGAATAACATACAGTCCTTTGTTATAACTAATTCAAATTTATGGAGTTTTTCCTTTTTTGAAATAAATTAGAACACTCTGTATCTAAGTATGACACCCTAACTTATTTTTATTGATCGAATTAAGTGTTTTATATGATAAAACATAAATTTAATCTGACTTTATGCTTTGGTGCACCTGATATAGTTTTAAAATGTACATTTACATAATCCAAATGGAACAAAAAAAGTTGGTATTTCGCCGTAAATCTCGGAGGCGTATGGGACAACTGCCCTGCATTTTTGAATGCTTTTTTGAACCTGATATTTATCAAACATACAAGAAATTTAAACAACTACTGTCTCCTTTAATTAATTCATTTTAAACATTTGAAATAGTTTTAAACCAACTCTTTTTACGTTTTCCTGAAGTACTACAATAACATCTCTATCATGTTGATTTTCACAAGCTTTAGGAACATTCATAGTGATCATTACATTTTTGTAAATACATCTTTTAATAATTTTTACAGATATTTCCATTTTTAGGATTGTTACCACAAGTAGTTGGAGGAGCCAATGTAGTATGGTTATCATCAGCCTACCCGAGCTTAGTATCAAATAATTCAGATGTTAATCCATTAGACGAACCAGCTACAACTACAGACATTTCAATGATAACAGGAATCCCACCAGTAATAGGACTAATAGGACCTTTGTTTCTTACAAAAATAGCAGATAAAATTGGAAGAAAATATTTTCTACAAATATCCGCTTTGGGATTATTTCTTTGTAATGTAGCACAAACTTTTGCTACCCTAACTATACAGCTAACAGTTATAAGATGCTTACTTGGTATTTTTTTGGGCTCTTATACTGTTATAATTCAAGTCTATATTAGTGAAGTTTCAGAAAATCATAACAGGGCTAAATATTTATGCTTAATGGCAGTGTGCTACCCTATAGGGAATATTTACGCTTTTTATTGTGGTCCGATTTTCGCTTATAGATTATTTACTGGAATTCTAGTTATTCCTATGTTGCCTTTTTTATTATTTTTCTTCTTTGCTCCAGAAAGTCCCGTTTACCTAATATCCAAAGAAAAAAAAGTTTCTTGTCTGAATTCCCTAAAGAAATTAAGAAGCAACAAAACGCTTTCTGAAGTCAAATTAGATCTAGATAAATTAAACGAAAGTCTGAAACAAACACATAACGATAAAACAGTGCTACATCTATTCAAAACTAAAGAAGCTAGAAGAGCAACAACTTTGGCATTCCTATTAGCAGTTGCACCACATCTTAGCGGGATGTGTGCAATTATGTCATACCTAGGACCTCTCCTTTTAGAAGCTGATACTAGATTGTCAGAAAATACAATGACAGTAACAGTATCAGTAATACAAACCATTAGCATTTTATCTACATCTTTTTTAGTAGAGAAAATAAGTAGAAGGAAGTTACTAGTATTATCTTGTACAGGTTGTGGTTTATCCTGTTTAATATGGGGATTATTCTACTATTTAAAAGCCAATAATAATCCTTTAACATCGGTTTTATCATTTTTACCATTACTTTCTATAATTTTTTATACTTTGATGTTTTCTGTTGGACTTGGACCGATTCCTATGGCGATAATAAGTGAGATATTTCCTTCTGATTTAGTATCAGCTGCTGTTTCTTTTTCGATTTGTGTTATTGGAGTTATTGTTTCTTTAATTATGTCTTCTTATCCTCTGGTTGCTTCTGCTTTTGGCCTTCATTGGTGCGTTTGGATGTTTAGTTTGGGAAGTTTTGTTATTGGTGCTATTATTTATTGTTTTTTGCCGGAAACAAGGGGAAAGGATGTTGGGGAGGTTATGGAAAGTTTTAGAGGCAATAAGATGTGATAGTATTTATATTTTTTAAGTTTGTTGTAATAAAGGATTTTTTAAAGAATATTTTATTTTTCCTTTTCATATTAAAAACGGTGCTTTAGTGGAAAAAAATAAGTTTAGTTACAGTTGTAATTCTTCGTGGGTTAATAGCCAATAATTATGGTTTGTTTTTATCAAAGTGGACTTGAAGATATTTTATGCCGAAGAACCACTCAGTTAGTTGCAGAACTAAGACTGTACGATTAAAGGAATAAACTACTATTTTGATTCTGAAGAGCTTTTTCTACGCTCATTTATTTGTGTTGAAAACAGTTACATATTTTGATCAAATTTATTTACGATACCAATTTCACTTTTCTTTTGACTTTGTTTTACTTGCATTAAAAGTAGCACTAGATGTGTTAATAGTCACTGAATACAATTAATTAAAATGAATAACTTTTGTACAATTTATATTTGTGAACCTTACGCTGGGTCCACATCGCCGAGAACATTGTTAACTAACAATGTTCGCTAACAATTGTTCTTGAAAAATGTTAACTAACATACTACGTCCAAACCTATGAGTTGAATGTTCGCCAATAAGCCCCACATCATAATGTCTAATAGCAGTGAGGACGACCTTATTTGGTATAGTGCTGCAATTTCCAATTTTCATGTAATTTCTGGTCAGACCGGATGTCGGCCATATTGATTTTTTATGTAAAACTATCCTATTATAATCGACCAAATTTTGGTATAAATCTATTAACCCAGTTAAAAGTTATATGGGTGGCCCATGACTCATTTACACTCGGTATACAGGGTGTGCCACCGGTAATTCCTCGTTCTGTAGAACTAAAACTAAACATTATTACTTTCCCGGACCCATCAAAGGGAAAGTAAGGTGAACGAGCAAAAAAAAAATCGAGATATCGATGGAAATATCCATTTTGAGGTCCCCCAAGAAGATTGAGACAATTTCCAGCGTATGGTCTGTCTGTGTGTCTGTGTGTAATCTTCCACGATAACTGCTGAACTGTTTGACCAATTAAGCTGAAATTTGGAATGAAGGGTCGGTGTGTGCCGAGAATGCGACCATTAGTTTTTGGTTTAAATTGGTACAGTGGAGGGTCCTCAAGACCGACATTGGTTAAATATACATGTAACAATTTTTTGCTTTATTTAAATTTACAGGACAAACAATACATTTTAGTGCAAAATGTTGTAGTACAAAGTTTTAGAGCATAAAATTACCTACAATTTTTGTCTTAAGCCTTTTCCAAAATTTCCATTAGTTGCGCCACTAGAGGGCGCGTAAAAAATGTGCATGCATGTTTTCTATAGTTTTTTTGAGGACAAACAGTACATTTTAGTGCAAAATGTTGTAGTACAAAGTTTTAGAGAATACAATTCTCTATAACTTTTGTTTTAAACTTTTTCCAGAATTTCCAATAGTTTCGCCACTAGAGGGCGCGTAAAAAATGTGCATGAAGGTTTTCTCTAGCTTTTCTTGATTTTGAGGACAAACAATACATTTTAGTTGCAAAATATTGTAGTACAAAGTTTTAGAGAATAAAATTCTCTATAACTTTTATCTCAAACTTTTTCTAAAATCTCCAATAGTTGCGCCATTAGAGGGCGCGTAAAAATGTGCATGTATGTTTTCTCTAGTTTTTCTTGATTTTGAGGACAAACAATATATTTAGTGCAAAATTTTCTGGTGCAAAGTAGTAAAGCATCAAATTTTCTTTAACTTTTATGTTTAAATTTTATCGAATTCCTCATAGTTTCGCCGCTAGATGGAGAGAAAAATACACATTTAAAATTTCCTACAACTATTGTATGAAAATTTTTCCAGAATTCCCAATAGTTTTCACACATGATTTTAGGAGATCCTAATTGTAGCAGTATGATATATAACGTGCGCATGCGCAGCTTATGTCATTACCAACATTGAAATATTAATTCACCATTAGCTCGCTATTTTTAATGTGTTCCATAAATTAATGTAATGCTTAGTATGTTGTAATTAAAATAATAATAATAAATAACATATTCTCTACGGTCGAGCCGGGAAAGTTCTGGGGTGTCACAGCCGATTTTTATTAATCTGTTTTCACAGCGAGATTCATATCAGAAAATATAGCAATCTAAAAATAATTTTAATTATAAAGGGTGCTCCAAGAAAGTGATACATATAAGAGTTGTTTTGTTTTTACTCTACAGACCCCAAGGCGTTACCCTGATGTTAATGACTTGCCCACCAGTACGATTGGGGAAATACATACTCTCTTTGCTCATGATACAACTTTGCCCTTCTCTGGTAATACTCTAGAGAGTTCATTGAAGGGTTCCATGTTGAAGCAGAAGCAAGTTGAATTCTGGTTCCGTTCCAACAGTCTGCTTTTAATTGTAGCAAACAAGCCGAATTATTTTCACAATAAGCGAGTTGACTATTACAAACGCAACAGAGGCGAACTTCCTTGGTGTAGTCTTGGACCCAAAGCTGCAGTGGGCGAAACACATCGAAGCAGTATCAAAAAAACTCAACAAGTCTCTCTAATTATCTACGAACACTCTGTTTGGCTTATATAGCTTATGCAATTCTTGCATGGTGTCACTCAGTAGTGATACACAGAGTTTTTGGCTTGCCTTGAACATCTGTTAGATTGATAAGTGGAGTCTGTAACGCTTTTTTCGTCGCCAAGCAATCTCTTGGCACCTTCGTCCATGTTTCGGATTGTCTCAGGCGCCACCTTCTGTTTATAGTGTGAAGATCACTTGCATCGGGCAGCGTTAGATGATAAAAATAGTCCAGGGGTCGTCAAAATCCGTAGCGGCCAGAAGGGCGGACTTTACTTGACCTACTGGACTGAGAACCTGCTTATTAGCCGCTGGGATGTTAAGTCAAATTCTTTAAATGAAAATAATTGACTAAAATTTACACTGCCGGCGATGAAGAAAAGGTGTACAATATGGTTCCTTAATCGGTGATACGTTGGACGGTATAGGCACGTTTTCCAGACTGACGTGGCGGCCGAATTGACAGTTCCGGTACAATTGAATTTAGCTTCGCTCCTTTCAGCTTGACCTACCTCTAAGGAGAACAATACACGATCCGCGGAACCACGGTGGATGGCGGTCAGGCGGATGGTAATTTATATAGGAAAATATGGTAGACAACGCACTGGTATCCGCGGCATTGGATGCGGCGAACGCGGAGATCGTGCAGACTCGCGGTTGTGGATATGTTCAGACTTTGTTAGGAGACTACTAGAATATCTTCGAAATTAAGTAATTCATCAAAGGATGACGTCGACAGTCTCGTATAGTTGAAGAACTTATCTTCAAATTTCCTCAATTCTCCATTAGTAGTCCTGTTTTGGCGCAGCGGGTGAACCCAATATCTTCGTTTGCAACGATGTTTATGTCGTTTATTTAAGCTGATGTCTTGCAGGGCTGGTGCCTGCCTGGTGGTGGTTACCGTATTTAGTATGGCTACGACTCATTACTAAAAGAATTTCTAGCCTTACAGAAAGACCGTTACTCGGAGAATTCACGAGCTCTTGGACTATATACAGACGCGTCAAAATCAACAGATGGAGTAGGAGCAGCAATTGTATTACCATATACAATAACAAATATTCATTTCCTGTCGAATGCAGTATATACACATTATACTTACAGATGCACTGAGCTCCACTCAAACACATACATATACCCTATTAATCATATACCAATAAAAATCCAACAAGAATTGCATAAGGAAACTGTGCATACATTGGGATTATCGGCAATGAAAAAGCTGTGCGCTCGTAAAGCAACTAGATTTCCAGACTCTATGTGTTATGTGGACACATATATTAGTAAAAGAGTTAGTATAAGTTAGTAAAAGTGTTACAATAAAAATGCAAAGCGCATTGCAATCTCAATGGAACAATTCAACATCCAAACTACATATACTGAAAGCCAAAGCGAACCCATGAACGCGTATATCAAAAGATCGAAAATCCCAACTGATAGTGACCCAGTTGAAAGTAGGTCATACGAATCTAACACATTCATTTTTATTCAACAAAGATCAATAACCGATGTGCGACACCTGCAATACGAAGATGACGGTCGAACAATTTATGATAAACTGTCCAAAATACTAAAATGAAAGAAATAAATTCAACATCCCAAACACTTTAACTGAAATTCTAGGTTCAACATGTAACTTTAAAAGTGTAGTATCTTACTATCAGAAATTAAGCTAGTCAACGAATTGGTAACAAACTACCTCTCGTTAATAAAACGTAGGATTGATTCAAATTATTAATAAAAAAACTATAGATGTGATAAAGTTTTCACTAAGCGAAATAATTTTACGACCTTTTATTTAAAAATTATTCAGCTTGAAATGTAAACGAAAAATCTTAAAAAATAGTTCATTAACAACAGGCTCATTTAATAAAATATCTGTAATTTTTTTTTTCCTACGAAATGTTTAGATAATGAATGAATACAATACTCTATTTTTTTTTTAATTGTTAAATTCATATTTAATAGTATAAAGTTTTTTTCTTGTCACGTCCGTTTATGTGATGTTGCGCTCGTCGGGCAGACTCCTATTTTCGCATTAAATTTAAAGTATTACTTTTCCGGTCCCATCGAAGGAAAAGTATAGTGAACGACCAAAAAAATTCTAGATATCAATGGAAATATCCATTTTGAGATTCCTCGAGAAGATTGAGACCATTTCCAGACTGAGGCCTGTCTGTGTGTCTGTTTTCAGCAGATAAAATTTGGTATAAAGGGTATTAGTTTTTGGTTTAAATTGGTGTAGTACAAAATTCTCAAGTACGACATTGATTGAATAAGAATGTAAGATGTTTTCCCTAGTTTTCCAGATTCCAACATTAAATTTTCTTTAACTTTTGTATTTACTTTATTTCAAATTCTCCATAGTTTCGCCGTTGCAGGTCTAAAAAAATGCACAGGTATGATTTTTTGCATTTTTTTTATATATTGAGGACAGGCGCACTTTGGTGTAAAATGTTATAATGCAAAGTTATAGACCATAAAATTCCCTACAACTTTTCCCGAATTCCCAATAGTTATTACCCCTGATTTTAGCAGTGTGCACATGCGCCTGCTTATGTCATCAATATTGAAATATCAATTCGGTTGACGTATCCACCATCGGCTCGCTATTTTAAATTTGTTCCATAAATTTTTGTAACGCATAGTATTCTGTAATTAAAATAATCTTATTCTGATGGCGCCATCATTCCCCCAGTAAGTCGCCACGGCAAATAATGATAATAATAGTCGTCCCTTCTCCGCACAATCCTTTGGCTTCTGGGGTTCACTCGTAAGGGGGTGAAATGTAGCGGGAGTATTACTATTATTATTATTACAACCGAGCGGGGAAACTTCTGGGGTGACACAGCCGATTTTTATTAATTGAGATAGAGTTCTGGAAGTTGTTTTTTTTAAACATTTTTCTCTTTAATATTTTTTTTTTAATTCTAATTAATGAGATATTTTCAAAAAACTAGGCACCTCCTTTTTCGTTAGATTAGATAATTCATAACTAATAGAATAAAACAATTAAAAATATGGCAATATTATAATCTATAGTTTTGATAGGAGTGAAATAATTTTAGTACTTTTTCTTTAACAACTATCCAACTTGCAAACTAAAACTGTAAAAAAATAATTAATAGTTTTACTTGATGAAAATCCATTATATTATTTAGATAAATAATACAACGTTTTATGATTTTCACAAAAATATAACAAAAAGTTATTTTATGTCATACTAGTTCAATATTAGGTTTTTATTGCCTAGTTACCAACTACATAATAGTAGATTCTGTAACAATAGAATGAAAAATTCGACACGAGTGGAAAATTCCGAACGCGAGCGTCAGCGAGTGTGAGGAACCACGAGTGTCGAATTTTTTCATTCTAACCGAGTAACAGACTATATTTTCTCCACGATCAAAAAGTATGAATCAAAATTAAATTAAATCTGAACACAAGTTATTTGTTGACATATTTGAATTACATTGTAGTAATATTTATAGTGTTATGGTACACTTACCGAAATTAAAATCTGGTGCATTGATGTTTTTTCATAATTTGCAATTTTAGATATTATTAAATTCTATATCTATATTCTTCACTCATTATTTTGTTTAAATTAAAACTTGTTTGAAAATAATTATTATCGTCGCCATTTTGTATCTGACACTGACACTTTTGAAGTCCAAGGTAATCCCATATCGTTTATTTCGATTACAGAAAATCCATTCTTTACCTTGATAAAGAATGAAAATACATGCAAAATACATAAGAAGCAAGTGTTTTAGAATAAATATTCAGACTCTAGAGGGTGAATGTTTACATTCTATTATTAAAAATGATTTGGGAATTCATACATTCAATAATGGTCGTGGTCATGGATAAAATGCATGGTTGAAGTATATCAGGTTAGACATTGCGCAGGATATGTGACGTCACCTGGTGCCCATCAAAAATTTTTAATGTGTCATTATATAAGGTTATTGTCTTTTTTGGCATATTTTTATTTAATTTCACCTATAAACTGATTGTTTGGTGTAAGTAATAATCGCTCTAAAATCAGTACAAATTTTTTTCAATTTCCGAAGTGCCCTTTATTACAAAAACAGTGGGTTATTATATTAATAAAGATGTTTAACGTTTTGTAGACTTTATTTTAAATAATACAAAAAAATTTCTGTAAGATGTATTGTGTAATAGCTTTAAGTAGTTACGTATTCATTTATTAGTTAGCATTTTATTCAATAATAACAATAATGCACTGCACAACTTATGAAAAAGTTTATAACATTTATTTTACATACCAACTTGTATGTTATAGGTACTCGAATTTATGTTTGCCATATTCGATCTTTGAGTGTAAATTTAGCACTAGGTATATAATAGCTTAAGTAACATAAACCTGCAATAACAATATGCATCAAAAAGTTACACTGATAATATAAGCTATTTCAAATCACTTTTTTATAAAAATAATTTTTTTTATTAAACATTTATAAAACCACTCTAAAGTTAATCTAAAGTATTTTATTTGTTATATATTTGACCATTAGTTTAACGATAAAATTAGCCATAACATAATTGAGCATTTTCTGGTTTTTACATTAAGCAATTAAATAGTTTTTATAATATAAAGCACATCGGAATCATAAAAAAAGTTTATACATTTATTAAAGTAGTTATCACTTTTTAGTGTACAATACTTTACAATACATTTTTATTAAATATATAGCCGTAAAAAAATAAAAACCACCCGAAAGACACAATAACCCTATGTAATCCAATGTTAAATTATTTCGTTTGGACTCCAGCTGACGTCATGCGCAAACTTGGACGAATTTGGGACGTCTGAGTGTCTAACCTGTGTAATTTATAAATCATGGATAAAATGATATGTTTGACAGCATGTATCTGACAACGATAGTGTCTACTATTATAAAATGATAATATTATTATAATCAAATTAAATTTTCAGATTATTTAAAATATTCATATTGTGTACGCAATACTGAACTAGTATGAAATAAAAGTTTTTATGCACCGCGGGTATAAACAGATGATTATACCCTCGGGCGACTTACAAACCCTTGAATCAGAGGCCCTCGAGTTTGTAAAATCGTCGCCTTCAGGGCATAAAGATATATTTATACCCTTGGTACATAAATAACTATTATGACTAGTAATAAGTTTCGTTGTTAAATGTAATGAAGTTGTTTAACAACGAAACATGTTACATAGTCATAAAATAACTTTTTGTTATATATTTTTGTGAAAATCATAAAACGTTGTTTTATTTTTTTAAATAAATAATTAACAAATGAATTTAATGAAAAATCAATGAAAATTTTTTTTCTGGCAGAATTTTTTTCAAATGCTTAGATAATACAATAATATTTAAAAAATTTAAATTAATATTTAGTAGCATAATTTTTTTTACTTCTACTTATCATGACGGTAGACGTTGCGCTCATCACACTGATCCCTATATTTTCAGTAGGGTGTTCATACTTTTTTTTTGAAAATTTCCTTTTCTTTAAGCAACTTTTGTTAAGTTTCCCTAAAACTTATAGTATTTGCAAAAAAATAGACATCTTTTTTTTGGATCTTTATTTGTTTATAACTTTTGCAATTATTTATGTGTGTTTTTCAGTTAAAATAAAAAGAAATAATATTGTCTAAAAATAATAATAAAATTCACTTCTAAATTAGAGATGTGTTGGTTAAGAACGGCTATTTTTATTTGTATTTCTTTTTTTTTAGATGAATTTTGATTTGGGTCAGCAAACCACTATTTCAGCGATGAGGCGATGAACTTGCAGACAGTGCGAACTTCTCAGACAAGTACTGGTCAGTTAAAGGGTCGACACCCTATAAGTTGCCTTGGAAGTAGCCGTGAAGGGCTTAGTGCGTCAAACGTAGACACAGACCAGATTGCGGATAAATCTTCACGAATAGGTCATCAACAGAGATCTCCTTCAGTGGTAAGTTTACATTAGTATATTCGGTATAGTTTATTTCAAAATATAATTTATAATGTTTTTATGTAAAATACATATACAATTTATTTAAAATATTTGAAGATATTAGACAAAAGTTGCTCATTTTGGGTTAATTTAGTTTTAAATTTCATAAACTGTAATGAAAAAAAAAATATAAAGAAAAACGTTTCAATGTGCTTTTTCGCCTCTAGGACTTTAATTATTAGAGATAAAAAAATGTTTGTTTAATATTTAGAATTATTAGATTAGACGTTTCGCATCTTTAGGACTATCATCAATTTTATCGGTGCACCCGAATTGCCCCAAAAACTCATTAGCCTACTAATCCCCTACCTGAATTGCACTAAAATATCTCTGGGTAAATATTTTGTATTTAATCCCTGGCTGGAATTGCACTACTTCCATATTTTTAATTGTTGGGGAATTTTAAACAATTACAGAGATAAAAAATTATTGTTCTTCTCTGCATCCGAATATTTATGTATTTTTGGATATTATAAAAAACATGCAAGAAGATACTTTTATAAAAGTGAATTCTGTAAATTTAAACCAAAAAAGAGCTGTCAGAAAAGAAGTCTTGCAGAAACAAAAATTTATTGAAAATAAAATAGAGGACTATAGGTTAGGTAGAATAAATAGAAAAATGTTTGTTAAATGCGTATCATATAAATTTAAACCTTTAACTGCGGATATCGTATATAAATGATTCGTAAAAATTATGCTGTGATGTGAGCATCATAAATAAATAATTTTGTATGTTTTGTTATTTCTCTACAAATTTTTATAAATTTTACAAATTTTTAAATATTTTAACAAATTTTTATATATTATTACATATTTTGAAATGTTTCAATGAAAATTCTTTTTTTAAACTTTTGAAATTTTTAATATATTTGGAAATTTTTGATATATTTTATAAATTTTCGAAATTTTTATTTTTTTAAATTTCCGATTTTTTCAAATTTTCGATGATTTTGAAATTTTCGATATATTTGATACTTTTAATTTTTTTTTATTATTTTTTGAAATTTTTGATGTACTTCTGAAATTTTTGAATTTCTTAAAATTCAGTTTTTTTTTTTTAAATTCTTGAATTTTTTAAAAATATTTTTGAAATTCTTAAAATTTATGAAGTTTTGAAATTTTTATTTTGCAACTTTCGAAATTTTTAATATATTTTCGAATTTTTTTAATTTCCAGACATTTTTATTTTATTTTTTGAAATTTTCGAATTTTTTGATCCAATTTTGAAATTTTCGAAATTTTAAATTTCTTAAAATTTAGGTTTTTTTTTAAATTTTTTATATTAATAGAATCATGTTTATTGGTGTATTATTATTAAATTAACGCAAAATTTTTACCATATTTTTCAAATTTTTTTAGTCTGTATTTTACCCGCAGTTAAAGGGTTAATGAATGAATTAAGTAATGGTATTTATTACTTTCCCGGACCCATCAAAGGGAAAGTAAGGTGAACGAGCAAAAAGAAAAATTTGAGATATCGATGGAAATATCTATTTTGAGGTCCCCCAAGAAGATTGAGACCATTTCCAGCTTATGGTCTGTCTGTGTGTCTGTGTGTAATCTTCCACGATAACTGCCGAACCGTTTGACCAATCAAGCTGGGTATGGAGGGTCGGTGTCGGTGTCGGTGCCTAGAATGCGACCATTAGTTTTTGGTTTAAATTGGTACAGTGGAGTGTCCTCAAGACCGACATTGGTTAAATTAACATGTAACAATTTTTTGCTTTATTTAAATTTTAAGGACAAACAATACATTTTAGTGCAAAATGGAGTAGTACAAAGTTTTAGAACATAAAATTACCTACAATTTTTGTCTTAAGCCTTTTCCAAAATTTTCAATAGTTGCGCCACTAGAGGGCGCGTAAAAAATGTGCATGTATGTTTTCTATAGTTTTTCTTGATTTTGAGGACAAACAATACATTTTAGTGCAAAATATTGTAGTACAAAGTTTTAGAGAATAAAATTCTCTATAACTTTTATTTCAAACTTTTTCCAGAATTTCCAATAGTTTCGCCACTAGAGGGCGCGTAAAAATGTGTATGTAGGTTTTCTCTAGTTTTCCTTGATTTTGAGGACAAACAATATACTTTAGTGCAAAAATTTGTAGTACAAAGTTTTAGAGCATAAAATTCTCTATAACTTTTGTCTTAAACTTTTTCTAAAATCTCCAATAGTTGCGCCACTAGAGGGCGCGTAAAAAATGTGCATGTATGTTTTCTCTAGTTTTTCTTGATTTTGAGGAGAAATTTTCTTTAACTTTTATTTTTAACTTTTATCGAATTCCTCATAGTTTCGCCGCTAGATGGCGAGAAAAATACACATTTAAAATTCTCTATAACTATTGTATGAAAATTTTTCCCGAATTCCCAATAGTTTTCACACATGATTTTAGGAGATAATAATTGTAGCAGTATGATATATAATGTGCGCATGCGCAGCTTATGTCATTACCAACATTGAAATATTAATTCACCATCAGCTCGCTATTTTTAATGTGTTCCATAAATCAATGTAATGCTTAGTATTTTGTAATTAAAATAATAATAATAAATAACCTATTCTCTACGGTCGAGCCGGGAAAGTCCAGGGGTGACACAGCCGATTTTTTTTGATGATACTAAATATCTAGCTTAAATAAAATATTTTTTTAAATTAAACTGACTCGTGGTATTTAAATTTAATTATTTAAGAAATTAAGAACTATAAAAATTAAATAATAAATTCTATAATTTGGAAGAATATAAAGTTGTGCAGTTCAGGTGAGGTATGCCGAGAATCGAAAGTCGTGCAATTCGGGTAAGGGATTATAGATACCTGTCAAATAAAATTGACCCTTCTTAATTTTTGTGCAAATCGAGTGCGCCCAATTTAATACGGACCTGTATTTTTATATATATATTTTTTTAAGAAATTATTATTATTATTATTACAAGTTCATATTTTAACATTAATCTGATCGTCATCAACAAAATTTGAAGTAGGGTTCTGTTTAATTTTTGTTTTATATCAAAGTAGCCAATAATTTAGTAAAAAATTAAAAGATAGAAAAAATTGTAATTTCGTTAACCCTTTGGTAAATCTAGGAATAATGATGATTATACGATTTCCAATATCAAATTGTTTTATCGTGAAGCCAAATGAATTAAAAAAGGCTAAACAAAACAAGAAGTAAATAACTAGAACAAAACTATATCTCCTCAAACTAAGGAAAAAAAAATATTTGGATAACGTATAATAGTTATTTATGTACCAAGGGATAAATAGATCTTTATACCCTGAGGGCGACGATGGCCTCTGGCCCGAGCCTTTGTAAGTCGCCCGAGGGCATAATCATCTGTTTATACCCGCGGTACATACAAACTTTTATGTTATACTAGTTCATTATTGCGTACATAATATAAATATTTTAAAAAATCGCGAGCCATATAGTGCACTTTGCGGGCTATAAAGTACACTGTGCGGGCTGAAAATTGCACTTTATGTATCTCGTCAACAAGCAACATGTTGATAGATACTCGTCAACATTGGGCTGTATACATCAAAGAATTTTGTTGCCGGTTGCTTGTATCTGTGTTTTCCAATTCAAATAGGAAACATCTCTCAGTGTGAACGGTGTTAAACTCATATACGAATCACCTGAAGCTAAATGGCGGGTTGGCTCCACGGTAATTCGTATCCTTTTTTGATATTGGAGGAGCTAACAAATGAAGAACTTCTTTCAAGTTAGTTATCGCCAATCTGACAAAATTGCGGAATAAAGTTTCATCATTTAATAGTAGTTCAGACATCAATTCGTCGCCATAGAACGTTCCATTAAAAAAAAATATTTGCCAATATCTTCTTTTTCGTTTTTGGAATTGGCAGCTATTACAATGAAAGCAGCACAAAAACCATCAGCAGCAGCTGCCATGTTCACGTCCATAATGCAGAACTTGACTGATAATGGTGTGGACGCACTGATAATGGTGTGGACGCACTGATAATGGTGTGGACGCACAGATAATGGTGTGGACGCACTGATAATGGTGTGGACGCACTGATAATGGTGTGGACGCACCGATAATGGTGTGGACACACTGATAATGCTGTGGACGCACAACATCACTGACAACATGTGGCTGTAACTGTATTTGTTAGCAACATATTGTTTTTCAACATAAATATCGATGTGGCCAATACTTTGTTGCCTGGTGTGGACTAAGCTTAATAGATAATTTAGACTGAAATATTAATTCTACAACAATTTTTCAAAATTTCTATCATTGACACCAGATGTACCAAAAAGCCATACTTTTTGTATTTACATGCTAATTTTTAAAATTATAAAAATGGAAGAGAATTTTTTTGTCCTACATTTTCTATGGTATACACCCTTAACTTGAATTGTTCACCATCTTGATCCAATTTTGATTAATTATCATGACATTTTAGTGGAAAAAAACCATTTACAACTTTTTTCAACAGTAAAAACACAAGAGCTTTTTTTATCGATTAAATTTTTCTTTGTAACGAGAAATTTTGCTAATCAGTAATTTTACGACAAAAACTGATAGGGCGAGAGTCTAGTTCATATTTCTTCAGAGTTTATTTCTGAATTTCCGAGAAAAATAAACTAGCAAGCAGTATTAACATTTAATTTTTTTTATAATAAAAGAAATGTCTGCATTTACGATAAATTTACGAAATCTAAAATCTGACAACTATCTGTGAAATATTTTATTTGATATACAATGACACTCTCAATGTCTTTAGAATTTTTTAGGACTTCCAGACAGTTTGAGGGTAATAAAATTTTATGACCCAGTTAAGTCCTAGAAACTACATTTGTTGTTGAAGTGCAGAATAAAACATTTTAAATAAAATTTTTAATTCTATTGCGAATAAGAGTAATGAACTCAACATTAACATGCTCTTCAGTTCAAATTCGACAATTTTTTTTTAAATGGTGTCTGGTTAGACGTTCAGTTATCTCCCACATAAAAAATAGTTTATAATAAAATAATATTTTTAAACTAATTAACATTTATCATTAACGAAATGTAAAATGTATGTTTGCGAAAATATTTTAATATGTATGAATGAAAAAAAGTTGTATTTTATTATATAACAATATGTTTATAATTATAATTTATATAGATAATGATTTAGTAACGTCCAAATAAAAAAAAATCGGTTGTGTCGCCCCAAAACTTTCCCGACGAGTATCCACGAATACTTTTTCAGATATTTAATGTTAAAGTTTCAAGTTTTGACATTTTTTATTTTTGACAGGTAACAGTTTTAAAAATAATAGAGTTTTTCAAGGGCTTTCAAATGACATATTGCATGTCCAATTCCGTCACATATTGCATCTGTCATTTTTTGATAGTGGTACTTCCGTTTGACAGATGTCGTACAAAAACTAATGGGTTTGCCAAACCCCTATACCAAATTTCAGCTTAATCGGATTAAACGTGTGGCCGCTATCGTGGAAGAATACACACACACAGACACACACAGACCGACAGACAGACTTCCATCTGGAAATGGTCTTAATCGTCTCAGGGGACCCAAAAATGGATATTTCCGTTTTTATCTCGAATTTTTTTTTTAGCTCGTTCACAATACTTTCCCTTCTAGGAGGTGGGTCTGGAAAGTAAAATAAATAAATAATCAGGCGTTTATAAATTACACTAGAATTAATAATTACCCCGTTTTGTACTATCTTATATATAAGTTCTAGCAATAACGAGATTTGACGAGATGAGACGAGACGAGACCGAGACTGAAACGAGACTTATTTTTTTTTCAATTAACGAGACCGAGACGATATTTTTGAAATTATCGCCTTATCTCGTCTCGTGTGAAGCCCTATAAATTAAAAATCTCATTTAAAAAAAAGAAGAATTAATAATATAATTATTAATGCTTATAAATGCGATTTCGGATAACATTTAATATGCATAAGACATTTTTTATCACATTCGTGATGTGATAAAAAATATGACTTTGCTGCCTTGATACATAAATAACTATTATTTTGCGGTTTTTTAATAGAATTATAGGGTGATCTTGTAAAATTGTTTTATTACTGAAAAAAGGTTTATTTATTTTTAGTTTGAGAAAAAAAGTAACCTCTACAAACAAAAATATTTGTATCTTAAATCTAAGTGACAAAATTTAGTTGTCTACTTAGTTTTACTATTCTTCATAAAATAGTCAACCTAATACACTTATGTTAAAGAATATCGTTACCATTAACCAAAACCACTTTTTTCCCATTTACTCTACTCCGAACAAAGTTACTCTATCTCGAATAAAATTATTCTACTCTGCGACCTAACTTTGTTTTTCTTTTTTCACCCTTTGTCATACTTTTTTCACCTTTTCTCTCCGTTTTTTTTTTTCATTTTTTGTCAATTTTTTCCATATTTTTTCTATTTAACTCTACCCCGAGCAAAGTTAGTATACCCTGCTCTAACTTTGTATTTCATTTTTAACATTTTTTCGTCTTTTTTCCATTTTACTCTACCCCGAGCAAAGTTAGTCTACCCTGCCTTAACTTTATTTTACATTTTTCTCCTTTTTTCCATTTTTATTCCTGCTTACTCTACCCCGAGCAAAGTTACTGCACCCGAGCTAAGTATGTCTACCATGTAATAACTTTATTTTTCTTCCACTTTTTTCCATTTTTATTCCATTTTAATCTACCCCGAGCAAAGTTACTGTACCCCGAACTAAGTATATCAACCCTGCGCTAAATTTGTTTTTCATTTTTCCCACTTTTCCCCTTTTCCCATTTCTATTCTATTTTACTTTACCCGGAGCAAAGTTACTGTATCCCGAATTAAATATATCTACCCTGCCCCAAATTTATTTTCCATTTATCCCACTTCTCCCACTTTTTCCTATTTTTGCCCATTTTTATTCTATTTTATTCTACCTCGAGCAAAGCTACTGTACCCCGATCTAAGTTTGTCTACTCTGCCGTAACTTTTTTTTCATTTTCCCACTTTTCCCCTTTTTTCCATTTTTTCCGATTTTTATTCCATTTTACTCTACCCCGAGCAAAGTTACTATACCCCGAGCAAAGTATATGTACCCTAACCTAACTTTGTTTTTCATTCCCCCCTGTTTTTTCACTTTTTTCACCTATTTCCCCCCTTTTTCCATTTTTTTTTTCATTTTACTCCGAGCAAAGTTACTCCCGACTAAAATTAATTTACCCTGACCTAACGTTTTTTCTGATATGTGCTTCCTAATTAAAGAACTTCTTTAATTAGGGGAATAATTAATTCATTAATTCATTGAATTTTTTTTTATATGGGTAATAGAAATATTTATATAAAAAAATGCATACTCAGGGTTACGAAATTGAAATCCATTGTTTATAAAATACAATTATAGCTAGCAAAACACAGAGAACTATTTTGATGTAAGTCCGACCCTCTAAGGAATTTAACCTTGCTCTTTCTTAAATTAATTTAAATTTATTCTAATATAATATTAATCTGATATTAAGTAACAATTACAATTCAATACAAATCAGCACTTTGGCATATTTACGTAGGACAGACTTTTTGTTTTGTTTTTTCTTTCATCTATTATGGTCTCTAAGATGTGCATTCGTTATTAATTAATTTAAAAAAAATTCTTCTACTTCACTGCCTATTAACTTCTTTATTTCCTCGAAACAAAATTGGGTCTTAAATCTCCAATACGGACTCTATATTTACGGTATCGTATAAGGTAAAGCCTATTTGTAACTACATATTCTGCGAAACCCACATGTTTATCGAACTTAACAAATAGGTTCATTTAACAAGAAGAAACGGGTTTTAACCATACAGTAAATAACGATTGTATTGTCTTACGCAAAAAATTATTTCCTGTTGATTAAAATAAAACAAATAGTTTGGTAAAAGAGGTACCGGTAGAATGTATGTAACAGAATTTATTTATTATTAAAGAACAGAATGTTAAGAAATTGGCCCTGGATGGAAGTTAATGAAAAGTTTATATGTTGCTAAAAATGGTAAAGTTTAAATTTTATGCTATATGACTGCTTTAGCCTCTAAAGTGTTAAAAGTTATACTGTTTTCGAATACTAAATTTAATTTATTTGTATTTCTGTGCTGAAACAGCAAAAAAAATCTAAAAAACTAAAAAAATAATTAAACCCAATCTAGAAAATACGTGTAACTAATCAAAACAGCGTAGTACAGGATAGGATAGTAGTTTATTGGCAAAAATCGACACGTAACGAAAAAGCGTTACGCCCCCTTTAGGCGACCTTCCCTCTCTTTCTCTTACTCTCTGTCTCTTTCTACAATATGAATTTTTTCTTATTTAGAATTTTTTATATATCATTTGTAATTATTTCATAGTTTTTTTTTTGATTTTTTCCCATTTTTTCTTATTCTTCTGATTTTTAGTTTTTTCTGTTTTTTTTTGGATTTTTTCGTTTTTCTCTAATTTTTCCTCATTGTTCTGTTTTTATTTTTCTATTTATTTTTTCTCTTTTCTACTTTTTTATCATTTTTTCTTATTCCTCTTATTTTTTGCGATTATTTCCGTTTTTTTGCCCTTTTTTTGGGATTTCGTTGAGATTTTTTGCGATTTATTTAAACTTTTTTTAATTTTTTAATTTTTTTATTGGTTACAGTTGTATTTTTGGTTGTTCTTTGGCTTTTTGCGATGTTTTTTATTTTACTCGTTTTTTTTCTTGTTATCTCTCTAATTTTTCTGTTTTTTACCTCTCGACCTTCAGATAAGAGAGGTATAGGAATCATGCTAAAAATTGGGTAGTGAGTTTTCAATGGATAAACACGTTTTAGGGTCTCTAGAATACGATTTTAATATTTTCGCGATGATGTCTGTGTGTGTGTGTTAGTGTGTGTGTGTGATAGTGTGTGTGTGTTAGTGTGTGTGTGTGTGATAGTGTGTGTGTGTGTGTTAGTGTGTGTTAGTGTGTGTGTGTGTTTGGATGGATGTTGTAGTAACGATAACTCAAAAACTACTGAATGAAAAAATTTGAAATTTTGCATACAGGATTCTGATACCCTAGATTAGATCTGATTAGATTTTGGTGCCAATCGCACAACCGGAAGTGGCAGTTGCTATGGGTGATGACGCCATTATTATACAAAACGGCAATAAAGTTTTACACATATATTTTGTATACCCTATAGTTTATTTTCATCTCATTAAAATTTTCGAAACTTTTGCCATTGTTGCCAGATTTACAAAAAAATAATTTTTTTTCCTACTTTTTTGTGTCAACCTGTAAATTTTTGATTCAAAAATGGCGAGAGGTCATGTGCTGGCCACATCAGATTTTTTTTCTTATTCATCTGATATTTTGGGATTATTTGCGATTTTTTTGGGATTTTGTTGCAAATTTTCTGCAATTTTTTGCTATTTTTTGCGATATTTTCTGATATTTCTCTCAAAGTTTTTTAATTTTTTCATTTTTTTTTATTGGTTAAAGTTTTCATTTTGGTTGTTCTTTGGCTTTTTGCGATGTTTTATGATTTTTCTCGTTTTTTTCCTTGTTATGATTTTTTTCTGTTTTTTTTTTCTAATTTTTCCTCATTTTTTTCATTGTTCTGTTTTTTTTTTCTCGTTTTTTCTTATTCGTCTGATATTTTGGGATTATTTGCGATTTTTTTTCAATTTTTTGCTTTTTTTTTGCGATATTTTCAATCAAATTTTTCATTTTTTCCCACTATTTTCTGATATTTCTATCAATTTTTTCCAAAGTTTTTTAATTTTTTCATTTTTTTATTGGTTACAGTTCTCTTTGGTTGTTGTTTGGCTTTTTGCGATGTTTTTTGATTTTTCACTTTTTTTATTTGTTCTGTTTTTTTTCTGATTTTTCCTCATTTTTTTTTTATTATTCTGTTTTTTTTTCTCATTGTTTCTTATTCGTCTGATATTTTTGGATTATTTAAGAATTTTTTGGGATTTTGTTGCGAATTTATTGCAATTTTTTGCCATTTTTTGCGATATTTTCAATTATATTTTTCATTTTTTACCACTACTTTCTGATATTTCTCTCAATTTTTTCCAGTTTTTTAATTTTTTCATTTTTTTATTGATTAAAATTTTCACTTTGGTTGTTTATTGGCTTTTTGCGATGTTTTTTTTATTTTTCTCGTTCTTTTTCCTTTTTATGATTTTTTTCCTGTTTTTCTGATTTTTCTCGATTTTTTCTAATTTTTCCTCATTTTTTTTCATTGTTCTGTTTTTTTTTTCTCATTTTTTCTTATTCATCTGATATTTTGGGATTATTTGCGAATTTTTTGGAATTTTGTTGCGAATTTTTGTCAATTTTTTGCGATATTTTCTTGCGTTTTTGCGACTTCAATTATATTTTTCATTTTTTCCCAATATTTTCTGATATTTCTCTCAATTTTTTCCAAAGTTCTTGTTTTTTTCTTAGTTTTTCTGATTTTTTTTTTGATTTTTTCGATTCTTCTAATTTTTTCCCGTTTTTTCTTATTTTTACAGTTTTTTGCTTTTTTTCTGCTTTTTTTTTTCCTATTTTTTCTAATCTTTCCTCATTTCTTTCTCATTGTTCTGTTTTTTTTTTCTAATTCTTTGTTTTGTTTTTCTAATTTTTTCTCATTTTTTCTTATTCCTCTGGTTTTTTTGATTTTTCGGTTTTTTCGTTTGGTTTTTATTATTTTTCTGATTTTTTCTTTTATTTTTTGATTTTTTCAAATTCTTTCAGGTTTTTTCTCATTTTTTTCATTCTTATTATTCTGATTATTTTCTAGTTTTGTCCATTTCTTTCGATTTAATTCGATTCCTTTCGATTTCTCTCGATTTCTTTCGATTTCTTTCGATTTCCTTCAATTTCTTTCGATTTATTTCGATTTCTTTCGATTTCCTTCGATTTCTTTCGATTTCCATCATAGCAAAACATTTAAACTTTACCATTTTTGGATAATCTTTTGTTCTTTACTATTTTTTTTTTAAATTTTATCAACATAAATAATATATAAAATTTTCCTTAACTTCCACCGATGGCCAATTTCTTAACATTCTGTGCGGGGTTCTTTATCATAAATTAACGAAAAAAAAATAAAAATTTGAAGTAGAATAAAATTATAGGCGTATAACGTGTTTGGGTAAAATGAAAGTAGGTTTTAGCAATAATCTTCCCACATATTGTAAACATTTAATTGATATTGAGTTTCCTAATAATTTCGGAGTGCAGTTTTATTAATTTATTGATTTACTGTAAAACATAGACGCCTACATTACTTTTTTCCTTTAGGCTAACAAAATATTTCGAATATTTGTCAATTTTTAAAATAATTGAAATTGAAAGTACCCAAATTACTTTTTAAATAAAATATTATGTAACGTTAATGTTTGTTGCTATAATAATTGCATATTAACATGATACGACAATCAAAAATAAATTTGAGCTATTATAATAACATTAAAATGTTATAAAATAATATGTTTAAGTATGACAAAAAATTTATTGAAATATTATAAATCCCCATTAAAGTAATTTTGTAAAAAAAATTACCTCATAAGAATAATTTTTGAATGGTTATTAACATATAGGATATTCCAGGAGTTCATGCCCAAACTTGGGATCTGATATATTATATGTTAAAAGTAATTATAGTACTTACTTCATATATTTTTTTTATTGAAGTACTAATGAGCTTTAAACAGCGAAACCTCATTCGATCGGGTAGGCCAAATTTTTTTTCCAGCGCCCCTTCTTTAGCTGTATGGGACCTCCTTGAAAACATTTAAAAATATTTTTTATAATTTATATGGCTTTGGGTCAACAAGACGCATATACTGTGAAAATTTGAAGACTGTAGCTATAATGGTTTAGCTGCTAGACCGGTGTGACAGACGGACGGACACGCGAGTGAGCGCAGTAGGGTTCCGTTTGGACCCTTTGGGGTACGGAACCCTAAAAATGTAGTAAGTCCAACAAATCTACCTACAGTTGAAACATAGGAACCAATATCAAAAATTTAAATTTATTTTTAAGAATTATTACACGAGATGTATATCATATTTGATATAATATTATTTTTGTCATAATATCAATTTTTTTTAAAATAGTCGAAATAGAAATTATTGTTTTTCCAAATTATACACTAATATTTACTAGTTTGAGTTTAAAAATGTTCACTACAGGAGTTAGTGCTTTACTCGGGAG
The DNA here is from genome assembly GCA_963243735.1 of Neocrepidodera transversa. Taxonomy (NCBI): domain Eukaryota; kingdom Metazoa; phylum Arthropoda; class Insecta; order Coleoptera; family Chrysomelidae; genus Neocrepidodera; species Neocrepidodera transversa. The sequence continues at coordinate 21,700,766 of OY725343.1, forward strand.
CCTTTTCGAGTGCTCGCGAGCCTCTTGGAATGCCACTTTTGACATGCTCTAAGCACCAAGGCCTTTAGTAAAGTATTTTAAGCACTAAGCACTAATCAAAATATTCAGAGATTTAATGTAGGTATATTAACTACATTATCAAATCCTATTGGGACTGCAGCTTTATTAATATCCATTAACGATTTTAAAAAGTACTCGTAAGCACTGTGCTCCTGAGCACAAAAGTGCTTAGCAAAGTGCTAAGCACGCACTGAGCACAGTGCTTAGTGTGTGAAGTTAGCTTCCCATTTTTCGAATTTTAATATTTTAAAAGTTGTTCCAAATTGTTCCAGAAAATTTTTCTTTAAACCTAAATATTTTTTTCTGTTGCACCAGATTGTTCTAGTTGTTTTGAACATTGTTTCAAATTTTTATGTCTTAAAAAAAATATTTCAAGCCCAAAATCAATAAAAACCATTTGGTTAAAGCTCCCCATTATTTTTTTTCGATTTTTTTGTTTGTTGCACTAGATTGTTCTAGTTATTCTTAGCATTGTTCCAAATTTTCATGTATTAAAAAAATTATTTCAAGTTAAAAACCAATTAAAACCATTTTTAGCTGGGCCCCCATTATTATTTTTTCCAATTTTTTTTGTTGTACCAGATTGTTCTAGTTGTTCTGAAAAAGTATTTCAAGCCCAAAATCAATAAAAACCAGTTAGAGCCAGCCACCATATTTTTTTTTCGAAATTTTTTTGCTGTACTAAATTGTTCTAGTTGTTCTTAGCATTGTTCCAAATTAAGACATGAAAATTTGGAACAATGCTGGGAACAACTAGAAAAATCTAGTACAATAAAAAAAAATTCGAAAAAAAAAATTGGTGGCTAGCTATAAACAGTTTTAATTGATTTTGAGCTTGAAATATTCTTTTTAAGACATGAAAATTTGGAACATTTTCAGAACAACTAGAACAATCTGGTAAAACAAAAAAAAATTAGAAAAAATAATAATGATGGCTAGCTTTAAAAGATTTTAATTGATTTTGAGCTTGAAATAATTTTATTAACACACAAAAATTTGGAGCAATGCCAAGACCAACTAGAACAATCTAGTATAATAAAAAAAAAATCGAAAAAAAAATAATGGGGGCTAGCTCTAAATGCTTTTGATTGACTTTGCTTGAAATAATTTATTTAAGACATGAAAATTTGGACAATGCCAAGAACAACTAAAACAATGTAGTAAAATAAAAAAAAATCGGAAAAAAATAATGGGGGGCTAGCTTTAAATGGTTTTAATTGACTTTGAACTTGAAATAATTTTTTTTAGACATGAAAATTTGGAACAATGCTAAGAACAACTAGAACAATCTACTACAATAAAAAAAATTTCAAAAAAGAAATAATGGGTGGCTAGCTATAAATAGTTTTAATTGATTTTGAGCTTGGAATAATTTTTTTAAGACATGAACATTTGGAACAATGCTAAGAATAACTATGTAGAACAATCTAGTACAATAAAAAAAACTTCGAAAAAAAAATGTGGGGCTGGACCCAAATGGTTTTTGTTGATTTTGGGCTTGAAATAATTTTTTTTAAGACATGAAAATTGGGAACAATGTTCAGAAGAACTAGAACAATCTGGTGCAACAGAAAAAAAAATCGAAATAAAAATAATGGGGGCTAGCTCTAGAAATGATTTTTTGAGTTTCCGGCCTTTGTATTTAAGTTTAAGGAATAATTTTCTGGAACAATTAGGTACAAACCTAGAACAATTTGGAACAACTTTCAAAATATTAAAATTAGAAAAATGGGGGCTAACTTCACACACACCAGTGCTTAGGGACATCTGTGAATTTAATAGGAATAAGATAATTTTGCCCATCGTTTGCAAAAAGGGCGAATGCGCACACCGATGTACAGTGCGGTAATTTTATCGAGTTATCACAAAAGTATATTTTCCTACAAGCGTGCGGAAAGTTGTAACTTTCCGCACGCTTGTAGAAAAAATACTTTTTGCTAAATTTTTTTTTAATTCTAGGCGCTTGTAGAAAAAATACTTTTTGCTAAAAATTTTTTTTAATTCTAGGACGCTTGTAGAAAAATATTGTTCCTAACACTTGCGTAAAGTATCTTTTCCCCACTTAATTGCATGCCCGAACTCCGCTTCGCGTCGTTCGGGCAACTGCAATTGCGTGCGGAAAAGTATAACTTTCCGCACTTGTTAGGAAAATAACTATTTCCTACGACCACCTATGAAAACTACAAATAGCACAACTGTTTTGATATTTGGAAAGTGTCTCATATCAACATACACGCATAACAGCCGTGTGTTATAATACCGCGCTGCGTGTTATTATAACGCACGCTTGAATGAACTATCAAAAACAGGACGAAATATGCTACTTATGTACATACATAATAAATTTTACTTACCATTTTAAAACTGATCTAATAGTTTCTTCTTTCTAGTTATTTTCCTACGACCACCTAATAACTAAAATGTTTTGAAATATTATTTTAAGGTTATAACTGTCCATATGAATTATGAAACAACTTCAGTGTAAACGAATGTAGGCAACACATAAGACGTTTGGGTATTGTATATTGCATACCCGATTCTTAAATTTATTAATAGTTTGTAATTCAAAATTAATTTTAGGTTTAAAATTGCAAATTTTACAAGTAATTAAAGTAAAAAATGTATAAAAATTATTTAAAATGTTTTTTTTAATTGGCTTGGTGCTAAGGTTATTTTTTTTTAAAGTGAAATATAATAAAGTATTCTTATGTCAAAATTTTAAAAGAAATTACTGTTTCTATGTTTTGTGAATTCTGAACAGAATAATTAGGTACTTTTATAATAGATATTTTAAAAGTTTAAATTATTCTACTTTATAGCAAATAAATAAAAAATTTAAAGTTCGATTTCTTACATAAAAAACGGAAGTTGATAGTGATAGCGAATGTGAATCACCACCAAAAATAATCGTGTCATATGAGAAAACCAAATAGACTATTCTTAAAATATTGTTGGTCGTAGGAAAAATAGTGTACAAAACTCGTGGGAAAGTGGATTTCATGCACTCGTTACGTTCCGCACTTGCCGCTACGCGGCTCGTGCTGAACTACCACTCGCGCGAAAAATGCCACTTTCCTCACTCGTTATGTAATATACTATTTTGTTTCAATAAAAGTCAGATAAGACTTTGGGCAAGTGCAAATAGTTATTTGTATGCCTAGGCCGCGAAATACCTTTTTGGCGGACCGAAAGAAAGATAATCTTGAGGTCGCCAAAAAGTTTCGCGGCCGTGGTATACACACTATTTTTCGTGCAATCGTTAAAATTATGGAATTAGATCATTGCCAATAAATATTTTTTTGTTTTAAAATCAACAGCAGTGGAAATGACAGTGTTTGAATATACAAAATATTTTGACAGTTCTAGAGTAAATACAAGTAATAATAGAGAGATTTTAAGCCCTTTAAAAAATCTCCTTATTTTGGCGCTGTTGTGGTTATTTTTGCTAATCATAACAATAAGCACGGCAATGAAATTAAGACATTTTAAACCCCAACTTTAAACTTCACACAGTGACAGGTGATAGTTATTTTCTTTTGGTTTTTCTAACCTCAGAATTTCTAGTGTTTTCTTGTTTATTAAAATTGAATGGAGATTGTTTTGGAAAATGTTATCAATAGAAGTGATCGTAATGCGGATTTAATAAGACAGGCTATACTTAGAGATATTTTCCATGTGCCTGAGATTGGGATGATGGAAATCCCAGAATTTGATCTTAATGCTACAGAGAATAAGTTTGTGGAACCATATTTCAGGTTCGTTAGGCCGGAAATATTTAGATTAGCAAGGGTTCTTTGAATTTCTAATAATATCAGGACAAGATCAGGACTATTCACATACCTAAAAAGTATCCACAAAGTATACACAATTAAAATGTTTTAGCAGGCCAACGTCAAATCTGACAGAACTCTAACAGTAGCTAGGTTATGTTTTTCTCAAGAATCTAATACCGGGTGTCCCACTTAACTTTTCGGGGTTTTGATCGCTTATTACTCAAATAGTTTTTGGAATAGAAACATGCGGTTTTTGCCAGTTTTATTGAAATCTATAGAAGTTTTTTTTTTCTCAATAATGGGATATTTTATCGTAATGCCGGTTTGACCGGAAATTAACACGGTGATTTTTAGGGATAGGGCAACTTTGTTATTTTAACTAGAATACCCTGTATATTTTTAGCCTAACACAAAGCTCAATATTTAAGCTTTCTAAAAATATATAGTTTATGCTACTTTTTTCGTAAATTATGGCTTAAAATTTAAGTTAAACAACTTTAAGCATTTTGTAAGATAATTTATTATAAATGTCAATAAAATTAACAATTTTGAACGTAAAGACATTTAACAAAAAAAGCTGTTATAACAAATTTTCAAAATGGTGTACTTGGACGTTTATACACATTCGCCATCTTTTAATTAAGTTTCGATAACTAGCTATTAACATCTCTCTAGGAATACTTTCAATCACATTTTTTATATTGGTCTTTAATTCCTCAAAGGTTGTAGGGGGTGGGTTGTAACAGCGATCTTTGATGTAACCCCAAAAGAAAAAATCCGGTACTGTTAAATCAGGTGATCGCGGTGCCCACCCCACTGGACCTCCTCTTCCAATCCACCTTTCACCAAATGTTTCGTTTAAAAGTTCTCTAGTGATCATTGCATAGTGTGGACTTGCACCATCCTGCTGAAAGTAACATGTTTGTAAATTACCTTACAAAATGCTTAAAGTTGTTTAACTTAAATTTTAAGCCATAATTTACGAAAAAAGTAGCACAAACTATATATGTTTAGAAAGCTTAAATATTGAGCTTTGTGTTATACTAAAAATATACAGTGTGCTCTAGTTAAAATAACAAAGTTGCCCTATCTCTAAAAATCACCGTGTTAATTTCCGGTCAAACCGGAATTACGATAAAATATCCCATTATTGAGAAAAAAACTTCTATAGATTTCAATAAAACTATTTGAGTAATAAGCGATCAAAACCCCGAAAAGTTAAGTGGGACACACGGTATCACTTTTGCGCGTTGTCAGATACTCAATTTAAATTTTACAATCACGACATTGCAAAAAAATTAAAAAAAAATTAAACATGATATTTGGACATTGAACAATATTATTACGATATAAAGAAAAAATATAACAAATACTCCGTAGGTTAAAGAAACATATATATTTTTTAAATAGTTTAATGTTAAATATTTTAATCAGCACATGCATCTCCTTTTTCAAAATTATCTAATATGCTTGAAAATCTGAAACGTGTGGCAACGGTGCTTTGTTAAGCATAACGATAGACATAACCACTCTCTTCTTTAATTTTCCGTAAGTAACGGAATCGGTTAAAGTTAAAGGAACGGCAAACTTCCGTTGCGCATGCTCACAATAACGATAACGGAAGAAAAGCGAATAATTAAAGGGCTTAAAATCTCTCTATTACAAACTGTACAATTTAATATTTATCTTGAATAATATAGGTATGTATTTGTTAATTTAAAAATTAATACTGTGTTTAATAAAAAATAATAATATTGTTAGTTTCTTAATGTAAAAATGTGAAATTTGAAAGTGACCTTTGATTTTTCGGCCGTTACCATGGTAAAGGTATTTTTGTTGTACGCAGCTTCATTCACGCCGGTAACCAGGCCGGATGAGATCGGATATCTCGTGGAACTGATAGGGGTTGGTGGCACAATTACACACTTGCTAATCTAAATGACAAAGGCATAGTCCTGGGTTTAGGGTGATTGAGGACCATGGTTCGGAGTCCACGATAAGCTGTAGGTCCCGTAAAGGTTAGCCTTAGTAGCAGAAATTACTAGCAAGCAAGCAAGCAAAACCAAACCATACCGAGAACAAACTCGCTTCACATGACTGTCACCTGAGATGAGTGTCGCCTCTGGTATGAGTTACCGTACTTGTCTCAACTCCTAAAAGTAGCTGCTTCCAATCCTGGAAAACGAAATTTTTAATTTCAAAGTTTAAATTTCGAACCCTTTTTCCATTTTTACTGGTACGTTATTGATAAAGGAACTATTGAATCCGCCGCGTCGTCTATACCGATCGGTAACATCCGTTACTCATAAAAGTGTGTCAATTAGTTTCCTCGAAAGAGATCTTTTATATACCGCAAAGGACGTGCCTGAAATCGCTGATAAAAGGAAATTAAATGACCTAAAGGCCGTTAGAGATATATTTTTCTCGTTCTTTGTTAGAAATATATGAGGAGAACTGAAAATATGCTCCCTTGTGAAGGAAACATTTTTTGATCTAATAACTTTTTACCTCCAGAATATAACATAGTTCATAAAAGCTTCTAAATCGCCTTAACTATATATGTATACTATCTATCCTACATCAAAATATCCATTATTTCTAAAAAAGACGCTATGATATATTTCATATTTTTTCTTCTCCCAAGAAAATTTTTATTTTCCTTTCTACCGCCTTTATTATCAATATCTAAAAAAAATATTTTTCTTAAAAGCTTTTAAAAGCTACAATTTGCGCCTATAAAACATGCAATGTCTATATATTAATACGCAGAGAAAACTTTGGACCGCTTTTTAATGCGCGAACGGATTAGTGTGAGATTTTGCATAGTTAAAAATTTATATACTGGAGGAGTGTAGAAAGCTAAAATTAATATATAATATGTTAAAAATAAATTAAATTAAATATAACATTCACTGTTTATCTCAAACCTTGGATTATTTTAATTATAGCCGAGTTCAAATCCTAACCATATTTTTTTTAGAAACAGGTTTTACTTTTCTTCATTGTAATTTTATTGTTGAAGTAAAACTTCTCTAGTCGCTCACCACGATTTTTGGATAGGTAAAAAATAGGAAAAAATGGAAAAATGGCGAAAATAGAAAAAATATGGAATAATAAACAGGAAAAAACAAGAAAAAATAGTAAAAAAAAGAAAAAACAGGAAAAAATGGGAAACAATAGGAAATGAAAACTTTAAGGAAATAAGGAAAAAATAGGAAATAATAGAAAACGTAGGAAGAAAATAGGAAAAAATACAGCAAATAGAGAAAAATAGGAAAAATAGGTAAAAATAGGCAAAAGTAGAAAAAAAATATGAAAAAACAGGAAATAATAGGGGAAAATATGGAAATGGGAAAAATAGGAAAAATGGGCAATAAAAGGACATAAAAATGGGAAAAATAAAAAAGCAGGACCTGACACAAAAATTGGAAAAAATATAAAAAAATAGGAAAAATATAGAAAAACAGGAAAAATATTTAAAAATAGGTATACTGGGGAACAATACAAAAAAAAAATAAAACAAAAATTAAAAACAGTAAAAGATACTAAAAAACCGTAAAAAAATAGGAAATAGAATAGGAAAAAAATAGAGAAAAATAAGGAAAACGGAAAAAATATGAAAACAAGTCAGAAGCGCCTTCTAAACTTCTAAACATAAATGCAATTATCTCAAGAACCGTAAAAGCTATCTCAAATCTGTTTTTAAATATCGGTTCAGCGTTAAATTTCACGTCGGAATGCTATTTTTTAAAACCGGTAGTATCACTGCGGACAGACAGACAGAGCCATACTATAAGTCTTCTCCTTTAGGGTTTAGAAGTCTAAAAATTGGATAAACGGAAAAAAATAGTGAAAACAGAAAAGTAAGAAAAATTGTATAAATAGTAACAATCACTAAGAAACTAGGAACAATAGAAAAAAACAGGGAAGAATAGGAAAAATAGGAAAACATAGGAATATATAAAAAAACTAGAGAAAAATATGAAAATTGGTAAAAAGTAGGTAAAAGGACAAAAACAGGAAATAATACTGAAAACTATGGAAAAATAGGAAAATTAGGAAACGCAAAATAAAATAGGGAAAAATCGGGAAAAATAGAGATAAATAGAAAAACAGGAAATAATAGTAAAAATGGGGAAATGGCAAAAATTGGAAATATTTTGAAAAATAGAAAAATTAACATGAAAAATAGGAAAAATAATTTTTCAGGTTTAATTAATGTTAAAGTTCCAAATTTTGACATTTTTTTTATGACAGATGACAGTTTCAGTAATAATTTTCACTGTTCAGAATATAGATTTTCAACGGCTTTTAAATGACATATTACACGTTAAATTCCGTAACATATTGTTTCTGTCATTTTTTGACAGTGACACTTCAGTTTGACAGATGTCGGACAAATACTAACTGGTTCATCAGACGATTAGCTGAAACCCATTTTATTGAAAATGTTTCAAATCCGTGAAGTATTTTTTCAGATATTTAATTTTAAAGTTTCAAACTTTGACATTTTTTTTATTTTTGACAGGTGATAGTAGAAGAAAAAAATTTGACTGTTCTGAATATATTCCGTGACATATTGCTTCTGTCGTACAAAAACTAAGGGTTCTTCCAACGGGTAACCCAAACCCATATACCTAATTTCAGCTTAATCGGATTAAGCGTGTGGCTTATATCGTGGAAGAATACAGACAGACAGACAGACAGACTTCTAGCTGGAAATAGCCTCAATCGTCTCAGAGGACCTCAAAATGGATATTTCCATCTTTATCTCGATTTTTTTTTAGCTCGTTCACAATACTTTCCCTTCTCGGATGGTGTGTCGGGAAAGTAAAAGAGGATAAGTAGGGAAAAAATAGGTAAATAGGGAAATATAGTATAGAAAAATGGAAAATATAAAAAAAACAATATAAAATAGTAAAAAACCAGTAAAAAATTAGAAAAAATAAAGAAAAACAGAGAAAAATATGAAAAATAGGTATAGACACAAACTTTTAATTTTGATAAATTTTGGCTGAATTTCGACCACTGGGCGCCCATTGGTAATAATATAAAGTTTATCATGAATATACTGGCGCACCAAGAAAATTTTATTTTTATTTTGCTTTCTATTATTAATTTGTCAGAAAATTACATTCTTCATAAAAGTTTCTAAATCATCTACATTATACTCATATTTAGAAATTAAATAAAAGGAGGTAAGAGGTTATTGTGTTATCCAAGGATAGTGGTAGTAGGGAGTAGGTGCTCGCTCACGTTTTCCGATTTCAATAATAACTGAGGCTACAAATCAGCTCTATAAACGGGGGTTATAAACTAATAAAAATACGTCAGTTTGGGGCATATCAGGCAGAGGGCGCTTTTTCATGCAGCAAGTTTTTAACCCAATTAACAAGATGTGGGTATAAATTTTAAATCATTCATTTTCTAGCGACGGGAAAAGCTTTGAAAATTTTTCCGCCATTTTTTTGCTCTCCTTTTTATCCCGTGCATCATTACAATGCAGACAATCGCTTTTTTGGCCACAGGGGCTACCCCTGATCGATCGCAAAAAAATTAGAGTGTTTAGGTACCTTTCCGCGGGTTTTGAACCAGATTGTGTTGCTAATGTTCAATTTTTTTTCAAGTGCGTCACGTACTATGAGGCTAGTGACATTTGCTGCTTTCCATAAAAGTGCGGAAACAATTCAAATGACATTTTCCTCCACCTCTTTTCCACTTTGGTATAGATTCTATTATATGCTCTACTCTACCGTTCTATCCAGGTTGCTGCATCTTCTTTTGCTTACGGGTTTTTTTTGCAGTGGGCTCTCGGTCTATAATGTTGTAGTTTGTAAATACATCCACTGAATTCTGTGTACAATATAATTTGGATATTTTAGGTTTTTGTCTTCCGTTCAGTGGATTTCATCATGTCAATTTGTTCTTTTTCCGTTATGAGTTCCATTTCTTTAGTCTTCTTTAATATTACACCTTGGCTCCACGATCATATCCTTATTTAGGCACATTGCTTCCATTTTGCAATGATGGAGTCATTCTGTAAGGTTGTATTTCCCTTTGTGTGTTTTTAGGTGGTCCTCTTGTTGTAGGTCCTGATCTCTGCAGGTTTGGTACTACCGGACAGCCTTTATAGCTTACTGGATGCTCTCCATTACAGTTGGTACATCTTAGTTTCATCAATTGTGTAAGTATGCCGTTTCTCTCTTGGATTTCTTTCAAGTATTTCACCAGTCTTCTGTAGTTGTCACTGATTTCTGAGTACAATTTTAGTCCTATTTGATTAGGTCCTTGCATAACTGACATTGGCCCGAGTGAATAAAAATTCAGTAAAAGCTAAAACTTACATTTTCCTAGCAAATTCTTAGTTTGCAGTGAATAAAAATAAGTAGTAGCTTTTACTAAAAATGCAATTAGCAAAAGCTAAAGTTTTTAGCATTGTCTAAAAATGGTGTGAATGAAAGAAAGCAATTACTAAAAATATTAAGGAAAAGCTTACATTTTTGCAAGCTTGTTAGAACCTGGCTTAAAAATTTAGTATTGTTAAACAGTTTGGCAGAAATGGCTGCATTTATGAATATAAGATCTGTAAAATTTTATCCCGAAAGAAAAGAAAGTTGTGCCGAAGAATAACACGGTCTGTATAGATTTAGTGAAGAAAATGTTGAGTGGATAGCTAACCATTTTTTGGAGCCAAAAGTGGAGACTAGAGGTGGTACATTGAGTCCAAAAAAACAAATGCAAATATTTTTGCGATTTCTAAGTGCTCCTGGATTTCAAATAGGGATCGGAAAAGAAGAAGGAGTTCATAGAACAACAATATGTAAAACGATATCTCACGTTTTACCAAAAATAGTTGAAAAGGCAGGAATGTGGATTAAATTTCCTACAGAAAACTCGACTTTCTTTTTCTATTTTTTCCAACAATAATTTTTCCTTTTCCTTTTGAACTGTTTGAACTGTCTGTTTCCTTAAATTTGGTTCTTCTGGTAACTGGAGACTTATCAGGTAAAGGCCGAACATGAGGTGGAGGTGGAATAAATTCTTCAGTTTTGGACGTTGATGGCTGAGGTTGTTCCATCACAGATCCTATCGACATTGCTCCTGAAATAATTTTTTGGATCAAATGGCAGCAAAACAGTAATTTATACTTAATTTTGCTTTTACATCTTCATACCATTTATTTGTTTTTATAGCCATACTTTATTACCTACCTGGTACTTTTTGAAAAACAGGATTATCTTGTCCTTCCATTAGCGCCAAAAGTTGTTTTTCCCACGCTTTTAAAACAATTTTCTGATTTCCCGTTGCAGTTTTGTCCGTCTTTTTCTTCAACTCGGTCTTCACATTTTGGATTTTCTTTTTTAGTTGTTTTTCAGTTAAATCCCTTCCAATTTGCAAAATATATTTTTGGTGGATTTTTTTCTCTTTTATTTTAGGAACTTGCGATTTATTAAATATAATATAGCTTTCCAAAATTTCCATCAATTTCAGGTTGGACGTAATTTTTGCAGGAACTTCCTCCGTCAAAAAATCACTTGTAGAATTTTCTGAATCACTACTCATTTTGAACGTAAACCGTTAGCACTCGTTAATGATACTGGTTTAAAAAGTTTTCATGTGCTCGATATTTGCCTTTGTCGATTTGCACATCGGCAGTTAAAATTTGTCCATACACATACAGTCTATCGAATTTCACGGCCGACTGATTAGTCATAAAAATATAAATATAGGCCTTATCAGTATAAAAACTTTTTTTTTTATATGATTTACCAAATAAGAACTTTAAGTAAATACTTAAAATATCTAGCTTTTTCTAGTAAGTAAAATCAATTTAAGCAAATGCTATTAGCAAAAGCTAAATCTACCTAGTAAAAGCTAAAGCTTATACTTCATACTAAAAGCAAAAACTAAGTTTTTATTCACTCGGGCCATTATATTTATTTATAACACGCATTTGCTTAGCTTCTGCCATAGGTGTGGATTTTCCAATATTTGCCATCTTTTTTCTGTTTTCTGTAGATTTGAATTCTTTTTCTTTGTTATATTTTTTCTTCCTGTTTTTCTTTTTTATTTTGTCTTTTTTTTCTTTCTTGTTCGAATTTTTGCTGTCTTCTTTGTCTTGTTGATTTATCGAATCCCTTAACATTCATTTCTTCTTCTCCTTCGTTACTAGATTCAATGTTGCTGGATTTTGTATCTTGTTTATTTTTCTTTTCATCCGGTACTCTGTGTTCCTGATTGGTTTTTCCTTTTCTTCAGTTCTTGTTTAGACGTATTTACTTGTATTCTTATATGTTCTCTTACTATTGTTAATATTGTATGTTCCTTTCTTGTCTTTCTTTATTATTATTCTTTTGTTTTCTTAATTTTCAGCATATCAACTATTTATTAAACTTTTATTCTTAGTTTTATATTTTATTCCTTTAGATGTTCTATTTCACATTTGAAATCTAAGAAGGGATAAGAATATTTACCGTAAGGGAATATCATTTTATAATATTCATATAGTTACTGTAATGCAAAATTTGACGAATTTGTGGAAACCGGGAATGTAATTTTTCTTATATTATGCTTCATTTTTATACTTCTTAAAAAAATTTTCTTATCCTGAGAATAATATTTGTTAAAGGTGTTTGTATTAAACGCTATTAATTTTTACTAGAAATGTTTAAACATAGATCTTAAAACTGGATAAACGTTCGTTGAATAAATACTAAATTTAAATTAGTATAGTAAAGTTTCACGGTAATTTGAAACTTTACAAAACAAACGTAATTGAATTGTACCCGTTCCCATTGAAAGGAAAATTACAAGGAGTAATTTCACCTGTTGAAACATGTGATTAACAACTAATTTTTAAAGTTGTAGACATGTGTACATTCATTGTTTATAATTATTGCCTGCCATTTGTTTAAATGTTTTGTAGAAAACGGCTTTTGACCTATACAGAGTGTTTCAATATCAACAAAATTTTTACTTTTAAAATGAATAAAAATTGTTAATTCTAATAAATTTTCTAAAAAGTAGGGTGTTATAAATAAAGTACTTTCGAAATATTAAAATTTCTTTAAAAATTAAACAAGTTTTTTTTTTGAATTTTGATCTAGTCTTTATTTTCACTTCTAAGTTAGACATATCTTAAGATTAATTTTAAAAATATTCATTTACAAGGCGTTAATAATAGTGACGGAAAAATATTATCCAAAACAAAACAAAGAGTTTTCGTGCAATCGTACGCGAAGTGACCACTTCGCGTTCTCCACAGCGGCCGCGAAATCCGATTTCGCAGCCGTTGCCCATGGTAACGGCCGAAAAAGCAAAGGTCACTTTCAAATTTCACATTTCTACAATACTGTTATTATTTTTTATTAAACACAGTATTAATATTTAAATTAACAAATACATACTACATGATTTGTATCTATTACAGGCCTGAAGATGGCTTGTTAGCCGAAACTAGTTGCCTGTCAATTTTTGTATAATTAAATTTATTGTGGTTCATGATTTTCACTTGTTTTCATTTATGACAATTAAGAGTGCATGTAGATTCAAAAAAAGCCTTTATACTGTTCATATTAAACCTGAGGTCCAAAACATCAGATAATGGACCGTATGATAATTTTGCTCAGCCACGCTTTGTTCTTGATAAAGAGCCTGTCATCAGTAGTAATATCCCTAGGAGATACGTAATAGACGAGATAATTTTATGACCAAGGAACGAGCTTTTTTTTCCATTTATTGTCCTGAGGCCGGAATCTATTCAGGGGACACCTCACGCTTGGTTCTAGGGGTTCTATGCGTGAGGTAGTGTTGGACTATCCCCTGTTCCCTCCGCATGCAGAATCAGTGGCATACCAACTAAACCCTCCTCGGTAATTTGTCCTGTTTTGTTTTGTTTCATTGTACCCTGCTGAGGTTCTCCTTTTCAGGGATACAGTGGGGGCTGTTGATCTGAAATGGAAGTTGTTAATTATTTTAAGATATTTGATGGATAGGTATTTGGATTGATACTTACCAGCCTCCCGGATCCTCCAATACACCTAGGAGCTCGTCCGGGAGGTCTATGTCTTCTCTTGCTTCACTAAGGATCCTGAGGTTGGGTTGTGTGAATTTTTGCTTCGGTTTCCTGGGGATTGTTCTTCTGTTCCTGTCAACTGTCCATTTGTTCCTTAGAGTTTCATTGGCGTGTGTGTTGGTTCTGTCCAATCTTCTTCCGACGTATCCTCTTTGTAGCTTCTTGAATCCGGAAATGATTGTGGGTATATTAGTGTGTTGGTAAATTTGATTGAATGGAAAGCGCCAAGGAAGGTAGGAAGTTTTTCTTAGGATCCTCCTCTCAGTTGCCGTGACGGCGTGCAGAAGACGAGGAGGAAGTGTGGAGAAGTTTAGAGCTCTATAATCCAATATAGGGCGGATGTAGATTTTGTAGGTGTGCAGCAATGTCCTTGGGTTACCCCTGCCAAATCGTCCACCAACGGCACCAAGGAGAGAGGTCCGCCTTTTTGGACTTCTGTCGCCCAATTGAGAGTACGCGTGAAGCATACTTCCAAGTAGGTAACCTCATCCGAAGTGACGAGTCTCTCTCCCCAGAGCCCAAGGTTGATTTCATTGAGGTCTTGGTTGGATTTTCGTGAGTAATTTAGATGTTTGAATATAGTGAGTTGGGTTTTTTTTGGATTCAGGGTAACCCTCCAGTTGCTACACCAGTGGGCGAGTCGATTAAGGAGTTGTCTGGTAGAAGGAGCGGTGGCTGAGACTTGGGTATCGCCTGCGTAGAGTTGGACATCTCGGCTAGGAGAGGGGGGCTAGGGATGTCGTGGGTATAGATGACATATAGGATAGGAGCTAGGGTGGAGCCCTGAAAGACTAGTTCGAAAGCCTTCTGAACATCAAACAGGACTGCCGATGCACAGTGACTAAGGTTAAGTGATTTGGCTACAAAGGTGTGAGTTTCACTAGTGCATCTTGGGTGGAGTGATCGGACCTAAATCCATGTTGGAATTGGGGGATCTGTCCCCTTTCATCCAGAAAGTCCCAGATACGCTCTTCGAGTAGTGTTTCACAGAGCTTACCCAGAATATTCGTCAAGGATATAGGTCTGTAGGAGTTAGGGGATGTTAGGTCCTTTCGATGTTTGGGGATAAGGATGGTGTGGGTAGATTTTGGAGCAAGTTGGAAAGTAGGAGAGCTGAAGGCAGGTGTTGATTAGGATAGTAAGGATGTGGAGTAAGACAGCAGGTAGATTTTTTAGGGCTTGGCGTTTTATTTGGTCAGGACCACGAGCTGAATTTTTCCCCTCAAGATATGCTGTGGCGATGTCCTGAGGAGTGAAGGGATTTAGCATAGGGTGAGAAATTTGCCATAAAGTAATGAGGCATTTGTCAATGTCCGAGGGATATTCGGCGGAAAATTTTTTGACTTTGAACTTTCGCATTGCCAAAACGTGACATTTTGACATTTATTTTTAATGAAGTTGTCAAACACTTATATTTTTCTAGGATAGTTTGTAGCATTGAAAGTTTATTGTAGAAACCATTTAGGTTCAACTATAATATTGATGAAAAGGAAAAAAATAGTTTCGTGTCGTTTGTACGCAGAAAGATCCAAAATATTGTTTTATTATTAATTAAGAAACCGAAGAATGCAAGTAGAAAATCAGCACAAGTCAAAATATTCTTAATTCAAATTTTATAAATAAAATTTTATGATCTGATGAATTAAAATTGACAAATATAGAATTAGTTAATAGAAACAACACTCGCTATTGGTCAAATAGAAATCAAAGTTTATTTATACAAACAGGTTTTTAAGAAAGCTTTTGTTTACATAAAACCCAACCTATGGTGAACTGTATTATAAAAATAGATAAAAAATAATTATTGATGGTAAAATTTAAAAATTCTTGAATTTATATTTAGAATTTGGCTTTCACCCACGAGGTTCGGGTTCTATCCTTGTAACTTGTAAATAATTGCAAAAAAAAATATGATGGCAGTGATATTTATAATACTTTTTTTCATTTAATTTGGTCCTTAAGATATTTTCATGAAAATAAAAGTACACGTAGTGGAGATAAAATTAAAAAACAAGATTTATATGTCCAGTTTGCATTGAGTAGTAAATTTTATTTTTTTATTCATTTTATGTTCATTTCGTAAATAAAAATATGACCAATTTAAATTAAAATATATTTTGTTGTTGCAAATTTCACACAAAAATTATCGAGACGTTAGACCCATAATTACAAAGGAAACAATGTTCTCCAAAATAAAAAATGCTCACCTCTTGTTCTATTAGAGCAGACCCATTTAGAGAATAACCCATTACGTCATGATGCTCACTGACAACATTTAAAATGTTATAGTGTTCAATTGACATTAATAAATAATTCACTTTTTAATACAGGTTTTAATTTTATTCTAAAACGTATACGCCACTGGTTTCTGGTATCCCATCCCTTCCTGCCGAGGGAAGGCGTTTTCGATGCGTAAATTGTGACGTAATGGGTTCTTCTCTAAACGGGACGAATCTACCCTTGAGAAGTATTTGCCAAGTTGGTAATTCTCTATCCAATTTTCTTAAAAAAAAACTGACATAATTTAACTATTCAAAAAGTAACAATTTTTCGAGATATTTGACTTGTAATAAAACCTTGAACATTAATTATTAATTTATCGTAAATTATTTATACTTGCAGTTAAATTCACAGCGGCAATACTTGTATAAATGTATTTAACAACTTAACTGTGGAAGTGAAAATTACTTTCCTATTGCGCAGTTTCATTTTTTATTTTTAGAATAATTTTTTCTTACATCTATTAAAACTTGATTTATATTTGCTTCTTCTGAAGTCCTTAACTATTTATTTTTTAAAACTACTTTTCATTTCCATTAAAAATTTACACCAACTCAAAGAAATATTTAAACACATTGTAATACTGTATATATAAGAACATGCGATTTATATCTCATACTAAGAAAACTAAATAATATATTAAAAATAAGTTAATACAGTTGAAAAGCAAATGAAATATGCTATATGTGAGAATTTTTTCAAAATTTTTAAGGCAAGTTTGGTGAACTTTAGAAGAGAAACCAAAATGAGGAAAATTAAAAAATCCTGATAGTTGTTCTCTCCCTATTCTCACAATTACATTTTTTTATTTAAAATTTTGGAAAATATTCGCATAAATAGATTTTTTTTCTCTTTGTATTTATAGTCAGCACATTTTAATACCGTCAGAAGTTTTTTTGTTGCAGGGGCTAAACAATATCTAAACTAGGAATTACAATTTATAAATATTGTTTCTAAAGTTACAAAAAACGAATTACCCGTAAAATTATAATATTAACTTAATACCATTAAAAATAGAATCAATCGTACTATAAGTGGGAATTTTTTCAAAATTTTTAAAAAAGAATTGTAAACTTAAGAAAACGGAGAGACCAAAACGAGGAAAACTAAAAAAATCCTTATAGTTGAGGTCTTTCCCTTTTTGGACAATCACAATTTTTTATTTAAAATTTTGAAAATACTCGCATAAATAAAATTTGTTTTTGTTCTTTCTATATATAGTCAGCTTTTTTTTAATAACGTTGACAGTTTATTTGTTACAGGGGTTATACAATATTTAATTAGAAATTTTAATTCAAATTTTGTTTCTAAAGCTAAGAAAAAATACAAATTATTAATGTTATTATTATTACATTCCATATAACCGAATTTTTCTGCAAATTATTTATGGAAACGTTTAACCGTCAATGATTTTTTTTTAAATATATAAATTTATAAAAAATCGATGTAACAAACCATTATTAATTTGATTCTTTATTTCTATTTTCGCAACTTAACTAATTTTGGTTCTCTTATCAATCATCACATTACAAAAAAAATCAGTATTACAAAAATTTTCTGTTACTGTATTATTAATTTTTACTTCATTTTTATTTCAGATAACTCTACAATCCCCAGTTGTTCAACCTAGAATGGCCCAATTAGAAACACTAGAAGCTAAGGTATATTTCTTTTTTTATATATAAATATAAAGTGATATTGTATAATTTGTATCTGTCTATTTTTATTTTTTATTAATAATTTTCGATTTCACGAAAATCTGATAAACAACGTTCTAAAAAAACTGCAAAAAATTGATTAAAGTCACTCGATCTTCTTTGTTCTTCATAATCCTACAAACACAAATGACTGGATTTGATTTCTATTTAGGTCAAATTTAATACAAGAAAATTTAGGATTATAAAAGTTTATTCAGTAAAATTGGAAATTTTATAAGACTGTTTTTCGATTTCATT
This sequence comes from Neocrepidodera transversa, assembly GCA_963243735.1. Classification (NCBI taxonomy): domain Eukaryota; kingdom Metazoa; phylum Arthropoda; class Insecta; order Coleoptera; family Chrysomelidae; genus Neocrepidodera; species Neocrepidodera transversa. The sequence continues at coordinate 21,718,909 of OY725343.1, forward strand.
TAACCATTACATAGAAAACTCTTGCAAAAAATATTTCAGTCAACATTTTTATCAGTCTTAAAATTGTTAGCCGCAATAAATCATATAAAGTCTAATGTTAAGATTATTAAAAACCGTTGAACATGAAGTTTTAAAAGGGTATAATTTCTAATAAGGGTGAATAAATTGTCACGATAAACTCGTTTTAATTTCTATTATATTTTTTTTTTATAACAGACATATTTTTTACTAATATACAGGATGGTTTCTCATAAAAGATTGATACTGAAATTAAAAATACTGCTTATAAATGTTACAATCATGGTTTTTGTGTACCATTTTTACCTTAATAATTTCGTCAGATTTTCTAGTCTCTCATAATTATATATTTATCTACAGGATGATTAATTATTTAATTATATATCCGGTGGAATAAAATAGAAAAAGAAAAAGTTTGTCTTTATTCTCACAAAACAAAATAATTTAATGCAAATGAGACATATTCAGTGATATTTTTCTATGAGAAATAATAAATATATAAGTAGTACAAGGTACAAGTATAAAATAAAATGTAGGTTAACTTTTTTAGAAACTTAGTTACAATACAAAGAAATGTCGATAAATTGTATGGAATTAAATTTGAATATGCAAATTAATAATAAGAAAAATATTATTTAAAACAATATATAATTAAGATTCTCATTGATGGTTTCGGTTATAGTTGACCAGATGGTTACTTTCTTTTCGTCTTAATTTTTTTAATTATTCATATTTTTACGATTTATTTTGGGAAATTAAATTACTTTCATTTTGCGAAAAGTATGTTTAAAGTTTTAAAACCAAAAACTGGATGGCATTTTTTTACGTTTTATCCTAATACAAAATACTAAAACTTTTTGTTATTCAGCAGCGTGTCACATTATGATTTTCTTTGAATATTTAATAATTTAATATTTCAAACCATAATTTTCGATACCTAACCTAACCTAACCTAACCATAATTTTCGATACCAGAGAAAAAAAAATTGAATATTTGAATAACTTTTATCATGCAGTGGAAAATAATAAATGTTTCTGCAACAAGGTAATTTATAGTAAGACTGGTAAGTCTTACCAAAGTTAAAGAAAAATGATTCTTAATTAGATGTATCTAAGTTCTATAAAAACGATTGTTTTGTTTATAGCTTTAAATCTATTGTTAGTGTAACGCACCTCAAGGTTTCCTCTGGGTATCGGGAAGATGATATACATGAGACACTATTTATTCATTGGTTAATGTTTTATTATAATATAATTAATATATCTTTTGGGTTCTCATGCCAGCACTGTAAGACAAGCGGCACGAACTCCGTACTCTTAATTGAATGAAACTGAACCTAATTATAATGAGCCTGTCTTAAAGAGACAACAACCTATTTATGTAAATTCACCAATAAACATTTACTTGACCTGACACAACGTCGAACTTGAACTGTCGGTTGTTATCTTGCGATATCACGTTACCATATGAAATACTCACCAGCATATGTTTTGTTTTAATATATCAATATTATATTGTTACCCTTGTCTTTTATTTAGAATATCAAATAGCAAAATCAAAAATGAATTGTTGGAGCTCAAAGGTAGAGTTGTTAGATTCGTTAGTGCTAAGTATTATGACAAACTCACTCTCTGTTTGGAGCCAAAGATACTCGAATATTTAAAAAAAATTGCAAATAAATTTTCTTAAAAAACTATTTCTTTGACCAAAACTATGTTTTTAAGACTCCTACGTTTATTCAATACCTCTGAAAAATGTGATGTAAAATACAACTGGGTAGGCCAAATTACAGATAACTATCAATATTACAGCCATGTTTTTTAAACGAAACAAAAGATTATTAAATGAAATAAAACCTTAAGTCATGTACCACATAAATTATTATTAACAAAATTAGGGAACGGCAACTAGTTTCGGCTTACAAGCCATCTTCAGGCCATAAATTGGTTGAAAATTTTAAATAAATCACATAATGTTATAATTAGGTTAAATTTATAAGGAGTTGGTTTTAAGTAATAAGGGAGCAGTTACATATGGGAAATAAAAGGAGAGATAGGTTAAATGTGGGACATGAAATGTAAATAAAAAACATTAATATAGAAATGAACTAAGTAATTTTAAAGGAAAATTTGAATTCTCCAATATTGGAGAGCATCGCAATGGGGTAGGATGATTCCAACAAGGGAATCGTCAGGTATTATAGAGGACCGTAGCAAGAGCCATGTCCTCAGGAGAACTGAAGGGACCACATTGCTTCTTGGAAATATCTGGAAAAATCCAGCGACTAACAGAGGTTCACCTTGGGACAAGTAAGATTGGGGCCCAACCATGTGCCAAAACCCGAAAATGAATGTTATTAGGTGTGGTAGAAACAATATCGAGAAAAGCCACAATAAGTAAGACTGAAACATCTCCATTCCTCCATTTAGCGGCGATAATTTATGTGGTACATGACTTAGAGTTTTATTTCATTTATTAAAGACTGGACCTCATTTGAGATATGGATAACCTTATGGATTTAAAAAATTATTGTTAACTGCATATTTGGGTAAATTTCGTGCCCACGATAAGTTCGGTTATATCATTGCGATCATCGTATGTGATCATATTACCATATCTCCAAATCACAGATAATAAGTCACAAAATTATTTAACTTCCACAACAGCTCTTCACTATAAACGCACAATTGCTCAGCTTCAAGTATGTTATTCGTATTACATAAAAATTAATTGTAGATTTTGTTTAACCATCCTCTGCCGTTACGTCATAATCGGTGACGTATTCTGCTGTTTTATGTGTGTTCTATATTATTTGAATATTTTACACATAAACTCAAAATTAAAATATAATCAATGACATATGTTAAGGATTGTTGCCAATGACGCATGTTAAGGTGTGTTTGTATTAATAAATTGGTAATGCCAAAAATTATATTTTGCTTTATGCGTTGCGTAACTTTTTACATAATTTAATAATTTTTTTTAACTTGAAGCCTTCGTTTTTTTTTTAACTGATTTGTTTCAAATTTCTAGCTTGGCGATGTTTAACTTCCCTAATTACGGATGATCGAATGGTGATTAAATGGCAAAATAATGTATTATACGATAATATTTTTTGGGTGAACCCAAACGTTTTAGACTGCATTTAACGGTAAAAGCGGTATTCCAGCATCTCTTTCTCTTGAAAAGTAATTAATCAACTTCAAAATTACAATTCGCTCTTTCTCATTATACCGGGAAGGCATTTTGACAATGAAAAATTAATTGAACTGTCAAGAGTAATAAATAACATTAACGTCAACATTGGTTAAGAAATACGTTAATGACGTCATAATTCCGTCTCATCCATTTCATGATTAAGAGATCAAGGTGGGCAATGTATGACGTAACGGCAAAGGATGGTTAAACAAACTATAGTGGTACCACGTACCGTACAAACGAAAATGATATATGCAACCTACGCGAAAATGAAACACTTGAACATATTTTGTTTGAATGCCCGTATTCAGAAATCAGACCGAACGACAGTACATGATATTCCTGCCTTGATGATTTGGTATTTTTGCTCAATAACATCACTCCGGAATCAGCTAAAGTCATTTGTAACAAGGTCCGGAATATTTTCAAAATCAAATCGTTAAATGAACAATTTTTACTTGAATTTTGTTGAAAATTTTTCAGTTGTAATATTTTATTTTATTACATTTACGAATAATTTTAGATTTATATTTGCTCAATCTTAGCAGTTGCTGTATTCTTTCTTTGTACTATTAAAGCCTTAACTGTAATAGTTTTAAAAAATAATAAGTTATTTATCTATCTAGCTTATTTAGAATATTGCAAAATAAGATTGATATTTTAACGCTATAAAACTTAACTACTGATATTATCATAAAGGTTTCAATAACTAATGTTTTTATAACATTATAGTAACCACACCAATGGTTGTAAACTGTAAACGCAGTATGTCATCTGATTCTCTGACCAATGACAGCAGATAATAATTTCAATTAAGCACATGCTTTAGCATTAGTTTTTGTAGATCATACCATTGACATACTATCATGGACATGGCCAGCGGTGGTCGAGAAAAGAGACAAATCGATGATTCCAATCATATCTATAGCTCTCAAATTATTATCGTAGTTAGTTTAAAGATAGCGCTAGTCCGAAACTATACGCCATCTTCCTCACTTCGACCCAAAAAATTAATACGATACCCATAAGCAACCCATCAACACACATTAAGCTACTATGATGCTACTGGTAAAGCAACGAAATCTTTTCAGTCTACCTCTAGCCGAGCCTTTGATTATATTCCTGTTGTAGCTGAGTTTGCAATGTCTAGTGATGATAACATAGTTGTCACCTATTATTACAATTTATTATAGATAGAGGACATCAAAAGCATGTGGTTCCACCCTGATATTGAAAAGAACATTCACTGTCGCTTATTTGTTGCTGTTACAGAGCTGGAAATTTTGATTCAAAGTTTGAAGCATTCAACCACATACAAATTTAATAAAACGGAGGTAAACATTGTTAAAACTAAGTGATACACGTGACTCAGACGACTGGTCTAAGAGCTGGGCTACATAACAATACAAAGTATAAGGTACATGCAATATTTATAGCTAGAGAGGTTTCATTAGCTCTTCCGAACATTGAGTGGCCAATCTGCCAACGCGCTCACGCAGATTAAAGCAGGGGCGGGCAATCAAAAATGATAAATTTAATTAAAAAAAGAGATAAACCTCATTGATAAAAATTATATAAATATCAAATATTTCTTATTACAAAAGGAGGAAAATTATTGACATACGATTTCGTGAAAAAGAAAGGGCCGGCAGACTACAACAAAGTGCCCTTAATATATGTGACAAAAAAAGGATAAACCTCATGATTAAAAAGTATTGGAAATAATTACTGAGTTGTTAATTAAACTGTATGTTGAATGGCAGACAAAAAACGAAAGACAACATTGAGGGCGCGGTCCAGATCGCACTTATATATAAACTGCTACAAAATGTTTAAAATTACAAAAAAAAAATTATTAAAAAAACATTATACAAAATTTTATTTTATTCAATTTCGCTGTTTGAATGGGACTCAACATACTGCATATCTTCCTCGCTTTCACAATCATCTTCAGATTCGATTTCGCCAATATCTGCTGAAAAACGATATTAAATAAATAAATTAATTAAAAATGACATTTAACAAATATGACATTGAAAGCTTATGCAAAAGTTTTTTTTATTCTTGAACACAGCACCTTGACAATTTTAAATATTATCTAATAATTCTAATGCTATTCGCTAAACAGGATCAATACGTTTAGAATTACCTATACCAAATTATTAACAATTGGGAGGAATTAACAAAATGTCCAGAAAACATCCGAATCACAGAATAAAAGAAAATCCGCGAATCGGACTTTTATCCGCCAACTCTATATACACAAATTAATTCAAATATTTATGAAAGCAAAAGAAATACTGATCTGCCTCGATGTTGTCTTCCGTTTTTTTTTGTCTGTCATTCAGCATACAGTTTAGTCAACAACTCTCTTTCACGAAATCATCTGCCAATAATTTTCCGCCTTTTGTAATAACAAATACTTGATAATTATATAATTTTTATCTGTGAGGTTTATCATTTTTTTATTATTAAACTTATCATTTTCGATCTCCCGCCCCTGCTTTAATCTTCCTGAGCGCGTTGGCAGATTGGCCACTCCGTCTCGATAGCTGATTCCTTGCAAGTCACACGAGACTGATACAATACGCGTAGGACACGCATCACTTGGTAGTAGTGTCGATTGTGGCTTTCCAATATTGGAAGTACTTACATACCCCACGAGTCCCATATACTCAAGAATACAAAAAGATCTCGCTAATGAAAATACTGCCAACTCTCAAAACAGACGAAGAAAGCTACCTATAGAAATATCGAGATCATACAAAATAAGATGGGTTACAAACAAATTTTAACCTTTTAAATCACCTGAACTGGAGTAGACGGGATATACCCAATACTACTTCAAAAGGGCTATAAAGGTTGGCTATATTGAAAGATAATTGCGACAATTAACGTCGCCGGGTATACTGACCGATCTCGATTCGCATTCGGTACTATGCGATTCTCGGTGTTTATTAACACATAATAATAATAATAATAAATAAAATGGATTATAGTAACTTCGTTATAGCCATAGGTGCTTAACGGAGAAATTATCATAGTAAAATTGAAGAGGAATACTGACATTTATTGTCAATGGTCTAATGGTCTATATAAGGTGCGTTAAGTAACACACGTCTACCTTCTATAATATAGTATAAGTAGATGAAATAAATATTTTAAATATTATACAAATGATTCGTTTCTGAGTTTTAAATTAATTATAGTAAATAAATAGTAAAGTAATTTTATAACCTTCTATTTTTTATTATAAAAAATTAGGGTAACTTTTTTTTTAATAGGTTTATGGCTTTGGCAAAGACCAATTAGCCAGACTAAAGGACGTTCTATCTACTGACAATATGAGGGTAACTTGAAAATGTAGAATTTATTCATAATTTCCTTTATGTTTCAATTTGTTTCTCTTTTACTATTTTAACTGACACTTTAATTTTGTTCTTAAATCAAATAATTATGCTTGTTCTATTTTCTACAATATTTTGTCCCAAAAAAATTAGCAGTAAACAAATTCTTTAATTGTGAAAAGTTTTTAAACATTTTCTATCAACTCGCACCGTATTTGAAATTCTACAATTAAATATATTTTCTGATATTTTTAAACAAATTTATTATTATTTTATGTATTCATAATAGTGTGTGTAGGTACTTTATTTATATTCGACGATAAATACATATTTTCTTATACATATATAGAAGCAATTTCAAATTTTACATTAAATTTAACATCAAATCTGTTTATCTGACATTACCATGCTTACTGATGACTATGTATGGCAGGAATTTGCAACATTTGTGGCAATATTCATGACACCAGATCTGTTAAACTAAAATAACGACATCGTTAAAAACTCATTTTCTAACAACGTTATAAACGATAGTATTTGATTAACGGCAAATGGACCATTCCGTTATATACATTTCATAAAACAATATATAGAGAAAACAGACCTTTTAATATAAATTTGTACAACCACAAATTAGAAGTATATAGAGGATATAGATCTATAAGCCATAACAAAATTTTATTATTGCAATAAATATAAGAACAAAATTTAAATAATATAAAATGAGAGAGTATAATTTATTACTAATTACTTTATTTATTATTGAAAGTACTTAGAATAGCAATTATTTAATTCATAACAGAGATTCACAAGCTTGGCTTGTTTTTTAAAAGTTTGGCTTGAGCTTTGCTTGAAATCAAGTCGAGCTTTTAAAAATACTAATCCAAGCCTAACATTTTTTTATCAAGCCAAGCCAAGCTTTATAAACAAAAAAACCGCTTGAACTACCAAGCTTTTTCAAGCCAAGCTTTCAAAGTAATTATTTACGTTGTTTAAAATAATCTACAAAATTATTTAAAATAACTACTGGATAAGCCTTAAAATATTCTTTAAAAAAATTCTTAGGATGGGCGTTGAATAGAAAGACACTCTTAAAAAGAAGAGGTGATTTAGATATAAAATCTCATCATTATCGATCTTCATTTATTTCTATCATATTGATATGGTTTTTTACTTTCCGGGGCCCATCAAAGGGAAAGTATAGTGAACGAGTAAAAAAAAAAATTGAGATATCTGCCGAACCGTTAGACCAATCAAGCTGAAATTCGGTATAAAGGGCCGGTGTGTGCATCGAATGTGACAATTAGTTTTGGTTTAAAATGCTACAGTAGAACGTCCTCAAGACCGACATTGATTGAATGCAGATGTAAGATTTTTTTGCCTTTTTTTAAATTTTATGGACAAACAATACACTTTAGTGCAAAATGTTGTAGTGCGAAGTTTTAGAGGATAAAATTTCCTACAATTTTTATATTACACTTTTTCCGGAATTTTCAATAGTTGCGCCACTAGAGGGCGCGCAGAAAATGTTTATGTAAGTTTTCCGTACTTTTTCAAATTTTGAGGACAAACAATGCTCTTTGGTGCAAAATTTTCTCATGCAAAGTTGTAGAGAACCAAATTTCCTTTAACTTTTATTTTTAACATTTTTTCGAATTTCCCATAGTTTCGCCGCTAGAGGACGAAAAATATACATTTAGCCTGTTTTTTTTTTGGAAACAAACAATAGGCTCTAGTGCAAAATGTTCTAGTGCAAAGTTGTAGAGCATAAAATTCTCTACAACTTTTGTATTAAACTTTTTCCAGAATTTCCAATAGTTTTCAACCATGATTTTAGGAGATCCTGAGTGTGCTATATATTGTGCACATGCGCCTGCTTATTAAAATAATCCTATTCTCTACAGCTGACCCGGGAAAGTTTCGGGAGTGAAACAGCCGATTTTTTTTATATGTGTAGTTGTAGTTCTTTTTTATATGTATTGTAGTTGATGGATATTGAAAGGTAGAAAGTGATTGTCAAATGTAAGTATGACAGTGGAAAAAAAAGGTTATGATATGAAGTTTAAGGTGCGTATGGATGTGTTTAAATGTGTTTAGGATTTGTTAAGTGTGTTTTGTGTTTGGATGATTATTTTTTTTTGATTTTATAATCAGTTCATTTATAAAGTTACAACAATTGTGGTACAAATAAAAAAAATCTTAGTATTTAAAAATTATTAAATGAAAAATCTATACTCTATTTAATAACCCTGGAGGAGTAATTCAATAAGCCTTACTCACACCACTAAAAGTTACTAGATTTTATATCATAAAGAGCGTGTTCCGAAATCCGAAATAGTCTTGTTCAAAATCTATGAAATAGTTGACTCTATTAGAGGCTTAATTGAAAACGGCATCACGAATCAAATTTTGGAAATGGTTTATAATATTTTAATTGGAAAAAAATTTAAATCATTTATATACATTTTGCGATTTCATTGGTGGATGCCGTTTTCGATTTTGATTCTTGTTATTATCGGCCACACACGTTAATTAAGTCGATTTTTTTGATCCCAGAGAACGGCAATAAATACAATACAGGGTTGAATTGAAAAAGAAGTGATTTATTTTGTTTCTTAATTAAAACATCAGATTCATGTTTTTTTTTTTAACGAAATAGAGTGGAAAACTAAGTAAAAATAATGAGATAACAAGAGAACAAATGCAATAACAGAACTAAAATTATCAAATTATAAAATGTCAGAACTGTCAATGTCAATTATCAGCTGATATTAATGCTAAAATATGCTATGTGAAACCGACTGCAAACTGACCAATCAGAAGTCTACATAATTGCCAACTTAAATTCAAATCGCTCCTCCTGGTTATTAAATAGACTATAGTTAGATGAAAACAAAAGGTTGAAAAAAAAAGATAGTAAACAAAAAAACAAGGGATGTCAGAAATTTTTTTAATTGGACGTCACAATAATTTATGAAAAGTAGTTAATTATAAAAAGTTGTAAAACCAAATTTTATCGAATAAAACTATTGTTAATGTTAGGTTAGGTAAAGAAAGAAGTTTAAAATAAAAAAAAAAATTAAGTTTAAAAGAAGAGTTTTTTTTTGGAAAAGGAAACAAGGTTGTTAATTAGAAGAGGGAATAGTGTTGCAAGAGTTGAAGTTGGATTTGTTGGAGGGGTATAAAGAAGAAAAAGTAAACAGGATATGGAATAGAATCAAAGAAGAACCGAAGAAAGAATTTTTTTAAGGGGCCAAAATTATAATTTTTTTAAAATTTTTTTTTGTAATGTTTATTATTTTCATTGAAGGAACCCAACCAAAAAAGGGAGAGAGAGAGCGTTTCATAGATAACAATTTTTTTTTGTAATGTTGTTTATTTTTTATTGAATGAACCCAACCAAAAAAGAGAGCGAGAGAGAGTTTCATAGATAACAAGCAATTCTATTATAATATATTTCTGTATCAGTATAAGAAAGATACATAATATGATAAATTATATTTACTTGCATGTATGAGAAATATTACATTCATGATAATTATAAAAATTAAATAATTTTATTATAACTGCAATAAATAATATAACTCGAAACACCCATTTTTCGTAATAAGACAAACATTGTTTTATCTAATAGCCTTTTCAAAAAAAATGAGCCCTTTCCTCCTTATTTCCAGCCCTCATATTTCCAAATCGTATCATTCATCTATCATCCATTATATAAGTCATAACCTAAAAGCAAAAATCTTTTTTTAAAGAATTGATCCCTTTCCCTCTTAATCCAGTCCAGATATTTCCAAACCATATCATTCATCTATAGCATGCAATAAATCATAACCTCAAAGCAAAGTGCCGTTTTTAAAAAAAATGGGCCCTTTCACCAAGCCAGCGCTGATATCATTCGTCGATTATAAAAAGCTACTCATCCTAACATCCTTCCCAAAAATGAAGCATTCTCCCCCCTTAAAAATGTCCTCATATTTTATTTCGTACAATATTTTTCATTTTAGGTATATTTCCATATATGGAATCTACCTATTGTAATCGATTCAATGACGGGACTCAGGCACGGGAATAGGGGCGCTACGCCGTTTATAACCTGGAGTAAAAAAAATTATCGGTATATGTATGTGTAGACATTCAGTTCCGGCACGATAGAGGTTGCAATTTTTGCCCAATTGACTCCAAATTTGGTGCAAAAATTCTTTATGGCACTAATTCATTGTGTATTGAAAATGGGCTTTCTACCTTTAAGGGGGTGAGAATTAGAGGGGGTTAAAATGTCAAAAAAAATCAGGTCTCCGCCATTTTTGAAAATATTAAAAAAGGTTATTGGACTTTTTTATGCTCTAATTATTATAAAATTAATTTGTCTGAAACATTTTTTCATCCGACCCACGGGAGTAAAACTGGAGGGGGTTGACATTTCAAAAAATTTATATCTCCGCCATTTTCAAAAATATTAAAACATGTCATAAGACTTATTTTATGTTCTAATTAATATAAAATTAATTTGTCTGAAACTTCTTTTCATCCGACCTGAAGGGATGGAACTGGAGGGGGTTGAAATTTCAAATAATTCATATCTCCGCTATTTTTGAAAATATTGAAACAGGTTATTAGACTTTTTTCATGTCAATCAGACCATTTACTTTTGATCGTAATTAGCTTAAAAAAAACAAATAATATAAATACCAAATTAAAAGAATTTCTTCTCAGCAAAATAATATTATTTGGTTACTTAAAAATAAATTCACTTCACTATTTTAATTACCGGGGAGTCATATTAATTTTTAAATGAAAGAGTGATAAAATAAAAAACTTACCGAACATTCATGGCTTGGAATTGTCCGGCTCTGCAGCCAGTTTATAACAGAGCTAGAACTATCTGGATTTTAATTAAATTTTTTCTCCTGCGGAAAGACTTTTTCATAAGAATCCTTATGTTGACTTTGTAAATGTCTTTTTAAAGACGTAGTTTGCCCCATTTTTTATTTTAAGTATTGCTGATTTTCTGGCACACAAAGTGCATACTACTGTTTTGTCTGTTTTGCTCTATCCTTGACTAATTCAAAAAAAAATAGAGACTTTTATGTTTTTAATTGTTTTTCTTTACTTAATTTAAATATGTTCTTCGCGAGAACTATTAGAAGACAATTCTTCCGCTTCCTCTACCACATATTCAGATCCGCTGTCTTGAAAGGGTTCCTCGAATTCCTCGATATCTGAACATTAAAACAAAGGGCGGCGAGATAATGGTTAACACGTGATCGGCAAGGTGGGGGAAAAAGCTTGAAAGCTTGATAAAGCTTGGTAATGCCTGAAAAAGCGTGGTAAAGCCTCGACTTATAAAAATCAAGCCAATCCTAGCTTTTTGTTTTCAAGCCAAGCTACTTGGCTTGGTGAAACAGTGGTTTATAACTATATTTAGTATAGTACCTATAACCTATATAAGCCCAGGCTAAGAAAGGCAATATTAAATTTGTATTTAATATGTACAGTTACTTAATTAAAGAGCCCAACATATTTACATAAAAGCGTAAGGGGTACGGAATAAAAATATTTGCCTTGGCTGATAGTCGTGTATTCTATATAGTCAAAATGATGATTTGTGCTGAAAAGCAGCCTGAGGGTTCATTTTATGTTGAAAATAGTCCAGCTAGTGTAGTGAAAACCCATTTTGAGTTCAGGACGAAATTTAACTGGTTCACCTTAGTTCCTGTTGGGAATTCATTTAGTTATATTCTGTTTTTTAATTTCATGTTGCTGGTTATCTTAATAAAAGACCGTTATCATAAGTGTAAGCGCGAAAACGAAGAAGAACAAAGAAGATAAGTTGGGGAAATAAAATTTTAGCCAATAAGATCTGAGACACAGACAGTGGTAGTTGTCGCTTGATATTTCGTATATTATTGTTCTTAAAAATATTGTTTTTTTTTTAATTATAAATTTTGGTGAAAAGTCTTATTTTTTCTAAACTTTTTATGAAAAGTAATCACATAACAAATCAGTTCCTTTAGCTGAAGAATTCAAAAAGCACAGAATATAACTTTAGTTGGGACAGTTAGAAAAAATCGTGAAATTCCAGATACCTTTGTCACACCAGCAGTATATTTGCTGTTGGTCGAGAATCTATATTAGTTTCGTACGTCCCCCAAAAAAAAATCCTTTCGGCAGTGCCTACAGGGTAAAGATAGATTTCTGTACCACACAAGTACCATTCTCAATTTTCGAAATTTCTTAAGTCAACTTATGTCGTATGGGATCGAAAAACAAGTCATCGGTGACACTCAACGAGAGCTTTCTAACGATACCCCATATGACCCTGTTCTAAAAACTTAAAAACAACCACTCTCAGAACTACCGCCGAACATTATTGAGTCGACTTATGTGAGTGGTATAAAAAATCTAGTCATTTTTGGATTGTACACTCAATGAGAGCTATTCAATGATACCCCACATGATACACATTCACCCCACCCACACTCCCAGATCAAAAAAAATTCAGACAAAAGTTGTTGGAAAAATATTCTGAAAAGCATCCGTAGAGGTTGCGACACGATATTTTGACTATTGCGGAAAATATGAATTTTCTAAAAGTTTCAACCCCAACAATTTCCAACCCGAAGGGGATGGAAAGCCCATTTGTAGTAGAAAACTTAGGTGCCTAAGTATTTTTATACCAAGTTTGGTGTGTATAGCTCAAAATCTGCGACCGTGAGAGAGACGCGCCAAATGACCTCTGATACACACATATATGTATATACAGGGTATCCCAGAATAAAGGGGACAAACTTCGGCAAAGACTTTTGGTCTTAAAATTAAGTAAATATTTTACCGCCGAAGTTTGTCCCCCATACCTATTAACTTTTTAGTGACCCAATTTTTTCGTTATCTCCAGCTCTCGTCCGGAGAAAATAATATATTTTGGGACCTGGGTTCCGACATGGAATCGAATACAATAGGTAAATGAAATCTACTTAAAACATCCTGCTCTTGTCAACACTTCATGAATATGACATTGAAGAAAGTGATGAAGCATGCAAAGGAGCAGTAATTACTTTGTATAATCAAACTAAATCGAGTGAGGATTATGTTGACCAACTCAAAAATCTTTATTCGGTGTCAAGAATCACATGTAGGTAGCCTGTGAACATCTCTGGAAATAAATATATTAGATTTCAACCAACCAAGACGGAAGTATCTGAATAACTTAGCCGTTACTACATATATGCAAAGAAGAGCATTGCAAAATCTATAAATTGTCTTCTAAGTTTATAAATAAAAAATACCATAATTTTCCTTTGACACAGAAGAGAGATGTTGCAGAGGAAAATGAGACAGGCGCAAGGCCAAAATGCTCCTACTGTCCGAAGCAAAAGAAAGTGCTTCAGATGCAATTTGTAAAGAACCTAAAGCTATTATTTAACCACGCGAATAAAAACTGGTCATTCATGTTCCCAAAAACAAGGTTAGTTCTTTCAGCCCCATCTCTAGTACCATCTCTAGTACCATATATTCTTCATAGAAAACAAACAATTTACATTTTATCGGTTTCATCATAAGATTTAGAAAAATAGATATGAAGAGAGAAAGAAAGAAAGAAAGACAATGAAAAGTGGAATACAAATCGATATTGTTAAAATTACAACCCTAATCTTACTCCATATCTCAACAGCTAAAAACATAATAATCAAATAATCCCGCCTGAAAAAACACCTAACCCTCTTCTTCTTTTTCATTCCTACCAACGTCTCAGTGTTACCAGCCCAAATAAAATGATCCGGTGCCTTAGCACCTTAAAGTAGGCAACCACAGACAAACATTGTTGGTTGTCTACCCAAAACCTCTACAATATATAAAAATTACAATATGGTTACAACCGCACTTAAAGACTAAAAGTTAGTAGTTACCGAGAAATGAATATATGTCATAAAAGCAATTGCCAATTAAGTATACTTTTAGATTTTTCTTAAAAATTGAAGTATTGATTATTAGGCCTCGGGCCCACGCCTAAAAAAGTTTGTGATTACCTAACCGCCAAAATTCCAAAATATTTGTCTGACAATATTTTTTCCGCTTTTAAATTGAAAAGAGTTCCGATTGAAAGAAAAACTTTATGTAGGCCATTAATTTCCCTTGTACATTAAAGCAATGAATTTGCGAGGGACCAGAAAAATAACGCCCTCCTACCCAGAATTTTCCAAATACAACATTTGTCCTACTCGATATAAAGAACATATATACGAAGTTTGAATGGTTAGGTTATCACAAACTCTTATTGGCGTGGACCAGAGGTGTTTATCTTTTATGTCATTTGGTAGGGCATTTAACGGGTGCTGAATATGAACACGGAGCACATGTATTCTAAACCTGGGATCTATAGCAACGGTCTTTCAAGCGGTAATGACTACAATAAACGCATGTATAAATGTGATGTTACGCGAGGATCTTAGAAATAAAAGAATCTGTATACTCACAGATAGTCAAGTATCGTTTAAAGCAATGAAAATGGTAAAAATACAGTCCAAACTAGTATTAGACTGTCATAAAATGCCTTGGCAGATCATAAGAAGATAACTTTTGAATGGGTGCTTGGGCATGAGAGCATAGAAGGGATTGAAGAGGCCTGACTTAATTAAGACAGTGATTCCTCTAATTGAGTGGAATGTATCTTGTCCAACCAAAGTATTAACTTTGAAGTCTGCATTGTCAAATATGAACTGACTGAATGGATCGGTATACTCCACAATTTTTGCACTTTCAGATTACTGCACGTACGACCTTTCTAGCCTATTGGCTTCTTCGTAAGATTATGAAAAGCTCATGGAAGATAGAAAATGCAGGAGATGTTTAGAGGTAATTTTCTTGTAGACAAACACGGAAACAGCAGTCATGATGGAGGATATTTGGGGGTGCACTGCTATCATGATTGAATGAGCCAGATCGAGGCGTTTCTTTTTCTAAGAGTCCACCGATCCTTGATTGTTGGTCAAAATCAAGACTTGAAGCAGAAGAAGCAGCGTCTCTGGAACCGCATCACGCGCATTATCCAAGAAGTTGTCAGAGGATATGTAACTGTGTTGAATGCTCTGGAGCGGATGTCCTCCAATATTATTCTTCCAGCTGCCTCCACAATTCGACGTTTTTCTTCATGTGTGTCTCCTTTCCTTTCGGTGGAGTACAAGTTATGGTACAGAAGTTTGTCACCAAACCTCTTCAGACTGACCTTTATTCCGAAATGATGATTTCGTCTGACGACGACTTTCACAGATTTGTTATGTGGTCGACTGTCTTCCTCAATCAGCGCAATCAGCTGCTGAATACAAAAAAAGGGATTTATTGCTGTTCTCCTCTTTTCTACGCTGACTTAAGTGGATGGTAAGGCACTTTTCGTGTTGCGTTCTTCTATTTTCTTCCCCAAAGTTAGTGATTGTAACCTGGAACCATAATTATAACATTTTATTATAATTCGAGTATAACAGAAGAAATGAGATAAAATTCAGCATTTGTTTGCAATTTTTAGCGAAATTTGAATAATAACCTTTTTTTCGAACCGCCATATCTCGGTAACGAATGTATTTATATATAAACATGTTTAAATCAAAATTGTAGGAAATTTAACACTCTACAAAAAATATTCAAACACTTTTATCGTAGAAAGCAGGGGAAAAAAGATAGTTAGAAAAAACCGGAGGAAGGTCGAAAAGTTTGCAGTTTTCTCCCTTCCTCTTTTCGCACAGGGTCCTCGAGGTCCAAAACTTGATAAAATATTATTTAACTATCCCTAAACAACATTCCAAAGTTTCATTAACTTCCGACCTTTTTCTATCTGAAACTACTTGTCGACTGGATTATAATTGCCAGTTAAATAACTAATAATGTTTTAGTCTGGTATACAGACACCTCAGGCTAAAAGACAATCTATGGGATTGATTTTCAGTCCTAGGGGCCACTCCTGATTAGAGGTATATAGGATCACATGCATTTTATATCCCAAAAGTTTTTTTATTGTCGATTCTCACATTCTCACACCTACTTCAACTGCTAATCATTTCTATCGAAAGTATTCTCTGAGATTTTACATCTTTTAGTTTGTACTATATTTTCTAGGATGTAATATATAATCCCACTTTTCTAATCTGTCGACTGGACTATTATTACAATTATACTTAAGTTTCGAATACATTTTACATACAGTCTTATTGCATTTAAGGTAATGATTTTGACTTTTTTCTTTTTTTAGAGTTAATTATTTGTACTCGATTATTTTAAAACGTTTGTTTACAAAAAAAAGTACAAAAACATGGCTGATGCTGATATAGGTGCACAGAAAAAAAATTGTGATGAAAAGGCCTATTAATGAAGCCATGATGCACAGCTGGAAGTAACGAAACTAAAACGTTACTTTTCAGTAACGCGTTACTAAATGTAACGCGTTACTAGTAAGTTCATTACTTTTTAAAGTAGGCGAAAAGTAACGTTACTGCAAAGTAACACGTTACTAAAAAGTAATGCTTTACTTTAAAACTAAGGTTTTTCTGTTTTGTTACTGCTGTTTATTGTGAAATAATGCTTTTATTATTTTTGTGTAACCCGTCGATTTCGCGCGCCACTGTGTTCTGGATAGCATTTTAAAAAATCAAGCTTAATCATTCAACTCTTATTTGAAAATTTTTTTTGTATGTGCAATAATAACGCGACAAGTTATTGTAACTTCGTTACTTTAAAAGTAACGCGTTACTTTTAGAAAGTAAATAATAAATCATTAGTTTTTAAAAAAAGGTACGTTTATCTAGCGCGTTACTTTTTAGCAAAAGTAACGGTAAAGTAGGTTACTCCTTTTTTAGTAACGCCCCAGCTTTGCCATGGTGGTTGCTGATTGCTGATAGTATGTTTTCGTAGAAGACGATCTAAAAAGGCATTTTTGAGTATCACCCTTTCACAATTTTGCCAATTTTTAAAAAAATTAGAAAAGTTGGAAATGCGTAAGTCAGAAAAGAGCAAAAAGAAATTATACTGTTACCAACCATTTTGATTATTAAATGAAATAAAACTCCTGTACCACATAAATGTAATTAAACAAAAATTAGGGAACGGCAACTAGTTTCGGCTTACAAGCCATCTTCGCGCCTAAAAGATATACAATTCGATACAGCGGGTTAACAATGAAAACAAACCTTAATACGGTTGAAAATATTTGAAAATTTAAATAGTTCACATTATGATTTAAAGAGTAGGATTAATGCTAAGGGGGGGGGGGTATGTACTGTGGAAGGAGTGTCATATGAGGAATAAAATGGGGTGGGTAGAGCGGATAATTGTGGAACATAAAATTTAACTAACTAAAATAATATTATTAGGACATGGGAAATTTAAAAAAAATTCAAATCTCCATTATGGAGAACCCACAAAATGGGGTTGGTTAATTCTAACAAGGGAATCGTAAGGAAATTTGAAGGATCTTAGTAAGAACAGGATCCTAAACATCTAAAAGGGCCACATGGCCTCCAGGTTCAGCCCCCTTAGCATTAAACCTACTCTTCGAATAATAATGTAAACTGTTTAAATTTCCAAATATTTTCAACCGTATTATGTATATCTTCTAGGTCTGAAGATGGCTTGTAAGCTGAAACTAGTAGCTGTTCTCTAATTTTTGGTTAATTATATTTGTGTGGTTAGAGATTTATTTCATTTATTGAACACTGTTCCTAATGAAGTAGGGATATGGTTTATAAGACAAATCTTATTTTACTTTTTTTATTTTCTTTTAATAATATAAAATCCATTTTTTTATATAATAATAAAACTCGAAGTATAGATAAACAATAGGACAAAGGTGAAAGGTTACTAACCAAAAACCTTTAACTTTGTCCTATTGTTTATCGAAACTTAATTTTTGTATTATATGCCTGATGATGGCCATCAAATGGCCGAAACATGTTGCCCCTCGTTTGTTAACTATCTTAAATTACAATATTGTGGGATGACTACCAGTTTTATTATTCTTTGAATAATTTTACCACATTGGAGTATGGATAATCTCCTGTATGTGTGTGTAGTTAGCCCCCCATTTTTCGAATTTTAATATTTTGAAAGATGTTCCAAATTGTTCTAGGTTTGTACCAAATTTTTCCAGAAAATTAAAATTTATTTCAAGCTCAAAATCGATTATAACCATTTATAGCTAAGCCCCCAATCTTTTTTATCGATTTTTTTTTGTTGTACTAGATTGTTTTAGTTGTTCATCGCATTGTTCTAAATTTTTGTGTCTTAAAAATATTAGTTACAGGTTTGAAGGGAATATATTTTAAATTAGGACCTGTAATTTAAAATATTTCCTCTAAAAGGTCATACAAAAACAAAATTATTGATAGCCAATTTAAGAATGAAAACAAAGAAAACCAAATAAAAAATATTTGTAACATTTTATGCTTTGTTGATAAAATAAAAAGCTTTACAAAACTATCTAATAACAAAGGTTCATTTTTTTGTAAATGATTAAATAAAAACAACTTTTGTCAATAAAAAAATAAAAAATATTTCGAAAGATTAATGTAAACACTAAAAACAGAATTAAATAATATGTAGGTACTGAAGTTAGGCTTCAATTGTTTTTACTTAATTTATCCTGACGTTATTTTTTTAACACATGAAAATTTGAAACAATGCTAAGAACAACTAGAACTATCTATTACAACAGAAAAAAATTCGAAAAAAAAATAATGGGGGGCTAGCTACAAATGGTTTTAATTGATTTCGAGCTTGAAATAAAGACATGAAAATTTGGAGCAATGTTAAGAATAACTACAACAATGTAGTACAACAAAAAAAAATCGAAAAAAAATAATGGCGGCTGGACCCAAATGGTTTTTATGGATTTTGGGCTTGAAATAATTTTTTTTAAGACATGAAAATTTGGAACAATGCTTAGACCAACTAGAACAATCTAGCAAAACAAAAAAAAATCGAAAAAAAATAATTGGGCTAGCTATAAATGGTTTTAATTGATTTGAAATAAATTTTTTTAAGATATGAAAATTTGGAACAATATTCAAAAGAACTAGAACAATCTAGTACAACAAAAAAAACTTCGAAAAAAAAATAATAGGGGTGGTCCAGCCCCTATTATTTTGGTTTTTATTGATTTTGGGCTTGAAATAATTTTTTTAAGGCATGAAAATTTGGAACAATGTGCAGAACAACTAGAATCTGGTGCAACAGAAAAAAATCGAAATAAAAATAATAAGGGGCTAGCTCTAAAAATGGTTTTTTGAGTTTTCCGGCATTTGTAATTAAGTTTAAGGAATAATTTTCTGGAACAATTTGGTACAAACCTATAACAATTTGGAACAACTTTCAAAATATTAAAATTCGGAAAATGGGGGCTAAGTTCACACACACTAATCTTCTGCCATTTTTTCTATTTAAAAATTTCTTATGAGCTAGACAAAAAATAATCGAAATAAACCTGTCTTGGATTTCGGTGCTCAATAACAATATGTGTTCCCATAATATTAAAAATGTAAACAAAGACAAATATATAGTTCTTGGAGTATATACAACTTTAAATATTTGTGCTAAATTGAAATGAATAATGAAATTAATAACCAATTATACTTCGAGAAAACATTGCCTAACCAATAGATTTTTAAATAGCTTGGCAAGATTATATTGTAAACTGAATTCTAAATCATTCTATATGAATCCAAGTGAATTTATCATCCTGACTTTCCTCGATTCAAAACTACTTATAATACGGCGTTGTTATTTTATGTTCTGCAATAAAATTTGCTGACTGTAATGGTATCCACAAACAGCTAAAGCGATTACAAGATTATAAGAACCCCATAAACATTTATGGTGTACTTCAAAGCGAGATTTATAAACCATAGGCGATACCTTAAGCCTTACCCATCTAAAAACCACTGGTGTAGGTTAATTTAAATTAATAAAGGGTTTTGATTTTTGTTACAGATGGCCAGTATAGAAGTATCTCTTTCCAGTACACCTAGAAGAAAGAAAAATGGTAGTATATCTGGAATCAGTTTATCTTCTTCAATTCAATCTATTCCTAAAGAATTGGCTGTAAAAGAATTGGAGAAACTGAGGAATGCCTTAAGAGATAAAGAAAATATTATACAAAGTTTAAGAGGTCAATTAACAATACCTGGAATAAGATTAAATGCAATGAGGAACGGGAATAATAATAATATTAAGGAATTAACAGGAGTAGAAAAGAGACAAGCAGAAGTTAGATTGACTAGGTTGAAGACAGATATTGATAATAAAAGACTGACTATTAAAAATTTAAAAATGGCACTTGAAAGACTAGATATAACAGAGTAAGTTACTACATTGTTTTTCTGATATATTTTATATGTATTTTTTTATTTATAGTAACATTGATGTTAGGATACAACAGGCAGAATTAGAATATCAATTAGGGAGAGAAGAGCTAAATCTTTTAACTTTATTAGAAGAAACTAGAGCCTTACAGATATGTATCGAAGAGTCAAACAAACAATCTTCAGAATATCACACTTTATATAGTTGCATTCAAGAAAATGGATGCGTATTACTTCATAGTTTACAAATAGATTATGATCCAAGTAATCCCAAATTTGGAGCAGGACCCAAGGATTCTGTCCCAGGACTTTACGTAGATTGGGCTTTGGAAGAAACGAATTTATGCAAAGGAGACAGGTGAGAATTTATTTTTTGGTTATACATTTTTTGTGTACGCCTATGATTTAATATAAGAGTAGGTGTGTTCGGGATATTTAGGCATGTTAAACGCGGTATTTCGAAATAGAACATCGTCTTTTTAATTAATTTTAATTCGAGTTTTCACGTCAAGATTTGACAGGTATTAATTAATTTTAGAATTATGATGCTAGTATTTGATAAATGTTCAGTGGACAAGACAAGTTGTACGATTTCTGATGGAATTGGGATTTCTGGGAACGGTTATGGACAATGGATTTAATAATCGATACAGATTACGTTATATGTTAAAAAAATATGCGTCATTTTTCGAAAAAATAAATGTAATTTAAGACGATCAATTATTTGGGAAATTTTAAAATTGCATAAAAATTACTTAACAAAATAAATTTTGAGAAAAAATTGGCTGTGTCACCACAGATCTTTCCCGGCTCGGCTGTGGAGAATAGGATTATTTTAATTATAAAATACAAAATTCCTGAATGGGTTTTAGGGCGGAAGAGGTATCTGCATACCAAAATGCAAGTCCACATTTTTAATATTTAAAAAATTATGCGTACAAAATAAGAATCAATGTCGTACTTGAGGATCTTCTACTCAATCAGTTTAAACCAAAACTAATGGTTCGGTAGCTATTAAGGAAGATTACACACAGACAGACCTCACTCCAATCTCTCGGGGCTGAAAATCATAGCAGCAGAAAATAGGGAAAAATATATTTTTATTTATTTGTGGAAAACTACAAACAAATAGGTAAAAATAGGAAAAAATAATAAGAAGCAGGGAAAAGTAGAAGAAATAGAGAAAATAGGCAAAAATATGGAAACATGGGGAAATAGAAAGAAGAAAGAAATAGTAAAAAATAAAAAGAGAGGGAGAGAGAAATATTACAACACATTTAGGGCTGAAAAAATAACGTAAGGAACTCTCGACCGCACAAACTTTTTTCGATTTTTTTTATTTTTCTGGTTTTTTCCTATTTTTTTCCGATTTTTTTTTCCAATTTTTTTTCGATTTTTTTCTTTTTTTGTTTTTCGATTTTTCCGGTTTTTTCGATTGTTTATAATTTTTTTTTGGCTTTTTCAATTTTTCCGTTTTTTTCTTTTTTCAATTTTTTCGATATCTTTTCCCATTTTTTTCTCTTTGACTCCCCTATCACCAGTCTCCCAGGGTGAAGGGCTGAAAATCATAAATAAGCAATACTGTAACCCAGTAATATGATCAGTTTGTCGATTTGTCGAATTTTTGGTTTTTAATGTTTTTTTGGATTTTTACCGATTTTTGTTTTTCCGATTATTTCCAATTTTTTTTTTGTTTTTAACAATTTTTTTTTCGAATTATTTGTTTTTTTTGTTTTTCCTATTTTTTACAATTCTCTTTTGGAATTTTTCAATTTGTTCCGTCTATCTCTATTTTTGAATTTTTCCTTTTTTTCGATTCTTTTTCCTATTTTTTTTTCTTGAATAGGGAAACATGGGAAAATAGAAAAAAGAAAGAAATAGCAAAAAAGAAGAAGAGAGGCAGAGAGAGAAATATTAAAACACATTTAGAGCTGAAAAAATAACTTAAGGAACACCCGACAGAACAAACTTTTTTCGATTTTTTTTTATTTTTCTGGTTTTTTCAGATTTTTTCCAATTTTTTCGATTTTTTTTTCAATTTTTTTTTCGAGTTTTTTCTTTTTTTGTTTTCCGATTTTTCCGGTTTCTTTTTGGGCTTTTTCAATTTGTCCGTTTTTTTTCTACTTTCAATTTTTTTTTTCTATTTTTTCGATTTCTTTTCCTATTTTTTTCTCTTTGATCCCCTATCACCAGTCTCCCAGGGTGAAGGGCTGAAAATCATATAAGCAATACTGTAACCCAGTAAAATGATTAGTTTGTCGAATTTTTCGTTTTTCTATGGTTTTTTGGATTTTTTCCGTTCTTTTTTGTTTTTTACAATTTTTTTTCGAATTACTTGTTTTTTTTTACAATTTTTTTTCGAATTGCTTTTTTTTTGTTTTTCCCGTTTATTACAATTTTTTTTGGGGGTTTTCAATTTTTTTCGTCTATCTCTATTTTTGAATTTTTCCTTTTTTTTCGATTTTTTTGCCTATTTTTTTTTTCTTGACTGAAAATTATAGCAGCAGAAAATACAGAAAAATACATACAAATAGAAAAAAATAATGGAATATATAAACAAATAATGAAAAATTGGAAAAAGTAGGAGAAATAGAGAAAATAGGCAAAAATAGGGAAACATGGGGAAATAGAAAAAGAAATGGAGAGAGAGAGAAATTTTAAAACACATTTAGAGCTGAAAAAATAACGTAGGAACTTCGTTTCTGACGGGGGTTCCCCGACCGCCTTTTTTTCAATTTTTCTCATTTTTTCTGATTTTTCCGATATTTCTCTATTTTTTTTTGTTTTTTTCCGATTTTTTCGATTTTTTTCCTATTTTTTCCTCTTGAATACAGTCTCTCGTGGGTGACGGATAAGCAATAATGTAACCCAGTAAAATCATTCGAAATTTGTCGATTAGCGAATTTTTAGTTTCTTTATGATATTTTGGATTTTCCCCAATTTTTTCATATTTTTCACTATTTTTTTCTATTTTTTTTTTGCATTTTTTCAGATTTTTTCCGATTTTCTGTTTTTTCCCATTTTTTCTTGTTTTTTGAACCATTTGGTCTTTTTTTTCAGGATTTTTACATTTTTTTCGGGTTTTTTCAATTTTTGTCTACTTCTATTTTTTCAAGTTTTTTTCCTATTTTTTCGATATTTTTCCTATTTTTTGACTTCCCTATCTCCAGTCTACCGAGGCTGAAAATCATAGCAGCAGGAAATAATGAAAAGTACATACAAATAGGGAAAAACAGGAAACAATAATGGAAATGAGAAAAAATAATGAAAAATAGAGAAAAATAGGAAACAATAGGAGAAATTGAAAAAAGGAAAGAGAGAGAGAGAGATATTAAAACACATTTAGAGTTGAAGATAGAGATAGATATTAATGCCCGTATTTATAGTCGGTACTCAAGACGCTGCCGATGCTTGAGGTCGAGTCTGCCATGGCTCAAGCATACGCAGACTCGACCTTAAGCATCGTTACGGACTTGAGCACCGACTATAAATACGGGCATAAAGCACTTTTAGAGTTGAAAAATTAATTTAAGGAACTTCGCTTCTGACGACCACACAAACTTTTTTCGATTTTTTTTTAATTATCTGATTTATTCTGATTTTTTTATTTTTATTTTGATTTTTTCTGAATTTTTCCATTTTTTTTTGTTTTTTTTCCGGGTTTCACCGCTTCTTTACATTTTTTTTGGGTTCGATCTTTTCCGTTTTTTTTCATTGTTTTTTATTTTTTTTTCGATTTTTTTCTTTCTTAAGTGGATGAAGCGCTGAAAATCATTGCAACAACTTTGAAGATTCAAAAAAAAAATCAAATTATAAAAAAAAATATCAAAATTTTTAAATAAAAATAAAACAAGTTACACACATAAGCAATAATACTGTAACCCAGTGAAATGATTCGAAATTTGTTAACTTGGAATAAATAACACTGATTGGGCTGAAACATTGCAAACAGTCTTTTTTTACATCTTAAAAGTCGAAAATAACATTGAGTTAGATGCTGTACCCCATAGCTGGATTCCATAACTCCATATAGGCTTTAGATATATAGTAGAAGTTTGTTGTTAATAGTTAGTTGGGATCTACGGCCTATTATCCAATAGAGTTTGCTATGTTTTATGCCTAATTATTTTCTATTTGTAAATATATGTGTTCTCCACGATAGTTGTCGGTCCAGGTGAATTCTTTGGTATTTACAATTTTCTTTTTGTTGCAAAAGCTGCCCGTTTAACACCACAGTTGGACATGTTCCTCTTCGTTGGGTATAGGTAACATAGATTGATTTTGTTTCGTTTACCTTAATTCACCAAGTTTTTAGCCACACGGAAGTAGCGTTCAGGTTGGTCTGCAGGATTTGGGAAGAAAAAACAGGATCTTGATAAGATGCCAGGACATCAGTGTCATCTGCATATGTTGCCGTAGTTTGTGGGAATATCCGCCGTGTATATAAGGTAGAGGATTAGGTCAAATAAACTTCGCTGTGGAACACCTGACATTATTGGACACAGAGTTGAAGTTTGATCTTGAATTTTGACTTGCAGGTAGGATTTTATGATGAGGAATAGGTTAATTGGAAGGATTTTCCTGATTTTGTATAGTACTCCATCGTGCCAGACCTTGTCGAATGCCTGGGCGATGTCTAAGAAAGCAGCAGAGCAGTACTCTTTGACTTTAAAAGATTTGTATATATTTTTTTGTAACTTGTTTTGTCGGCGTATGTTTCGCTCTAAATTCAAATTAATGGTTGGCTCTACTTACATTAACAGTAATTTTTCTAATAGTTTTAACATAGCGGTCTGTAAGATGTTTTTTCCTCCATTGGCTTTCCTGGCTTAGGGATTAGTATGACTTGGGCTACCTTCCACGAAAAATCTGGAATTAGCCCGTTCTTAGGACTGCATTGTACAGTTGTGTCAAATATCTCATTCCCTTAAGTGAAAGTTCCTTTAGGGTTTTGACACTAATTAGGTCATATCCAGGAGATTTTTTGGGATTTGACTGCTGTATTGCTCTTGTGATTCGTTTTACGGTAAATTTTTCTGGGGGTAATTCCAGTTGGTGTGTGTTTTCCAGAAATCCTTTTACTTTGGCTTCAATGTCGTAGTTGTTTTCTGCGGGATAGGGTTTGAAGACTTTTTCTAGGTGATCGGCTTTATCTTCGTTACTTTTTGCCCATTGGCCTTCTGGAGTGCGGATAGCAGGGTTCTCCTGTTTTGGCCTATTTAATTTCTTCGCTACTTTTCACAAACTGTAGTCGGTTGCTTTTGTATTTCATTATTTTTGTTATTATTAAGCAGTGTTTTCAGTTCTACGGTTGCTTCATTTAATTTTGTTTTGTCGGCGAGAGCTCGAATTCTTTGCCTTCCTTTTGTCCGTTATTTTCTGTTTCTTTATCGTCGGTAATTCTTGTGATATGTTAACATTTTCTTTAGTTGGAGTTTAGTCCCATGCTGCTTTCTGGATTGATCTTGTAAAATATTCTACCATGTTATCAATGTCGGCATCAGTTTTTAGAACAATTTGGAGATTCAGCAAACTGTCCAGGTGGACTCGAAAGTCATTCCAATTGGTGTATTTGCCATCTAAATATTTCTTTTTTTACTATTTGAGTGCTAGCTGTGATTAAAACAGGAGAGTGGTTAGAAGATAATTCAAGGCAAGATTGTGCGTTTAAGCATTCATTTGGAATACCCTTGTAAATACCCCAGATAACCAGATGACGTCACAAATACGTTGTTTATACGACATCAAATCCCCAGGCTGATGTCAGCAAGTGACGTATTCATTACATCTCAATCACGTGAAAAAGTCACAGCCCAGTGACGTCAGCAGCTGACGTTTATTATATGTCATCCATTAACGTCTTGGTAACGTCACACTGACGTATATTCACGTCACACTGACGTACATTTCGCGTCGTATTTGTAATAATTTAGGACCTCCAGTTTTCAAATTTCAATTAATTTTCAGTCTGCTTTTTACATGATTATTATTTTTGACTGGTGACTAGTTTTGTTATACAATAACATCACCAAACTAATATTATTTACAATAATATTAGTCTAATAATGTTATTGTACCATAACGAAACTGGTCATTAGTCAAAAATAATAATCGTGTGAAAATAATACGTTTTATTTATCGAAATACTAAATGGATTATTGTTCAGCTAAAAACAATAGAGAATTGAAAAATTTATAGATATTAACTACTGCAAAATGTGAAATATCACTTTAAGGCTTATCAAGTACCGTATACAAATAATTACACAAAAATAATCAAAATAATATTTTCGAGTTAGTCTGCAACTCCAAATTACCAAATTTGCCAATCTCACTTGTTTCTGACTTAACACTTTCCCAGTGCAGATCAAAATTAGGAATTTTCATTTAAAATTAGGTTCTTGCCTTGACTTAAATTGGGAATTTATTGGAACCTTTGGTTTTCAACAATGTTGAAGAATATCGTACGTATAGTGTAAAAAAGTGTAGTTTTGGTTACTGGGACATTACTCAGTGAATTTTATTTGCAACAACACACGCACACACACAAACGTCAAACGTCACGAACACCGCAAAACCGCCAATGGCAATTCATAATCGGTCGTTTGGAACTCTACAATGGATTTCACTGGCCAAACTCAATGCCAGTTAGATTCAAATTTGCTTGGCAAATGCACATTATGAATAGCTATGTAACGTAATTTATACCGTGAATGTAAAGAAACAAAATAACAGTAAATTGAGATTAATGGTTATTGAATACAATATCAACATTCGCTTCAATAAAATCATATCCTATTTAGACTTTTTAATTATATACTCAGTCATTCGTGACTGTAAGAACCTGCATTCTTGTATTCTTGTATGACTGACTAAAGAAGTTAATCTGACGTAAAAATATGACGGCTTTCGACGTCATATTTTGACAGATAATGAATATGACGAATAATCACCTAAGAATGACGCATTTTTGACGTCATCAATCGACATCTGGTTAGCTGGGGCCAAAGTCGACAAGGTCGGGAGTTTTATTCCTGTCGAGTTTTATTCCTGTCAGTCGGTCAATAAGTTGGTTCACCAGTTTCCATAACTTTAAGTAGTTGTCTACCTTTAGGGGTTATTAGTATATTAATAATAATTACTTATTCTGCAAGTCTACGGGCTTTTGCGTTCAAAAAATTATGTTATAAAAATTTTAACATTAGCTAGTTGAAAAAGAATCACCCTGTATACGGAGCTTATAACTTTTCATTAAAACTCTTATCGACAATATTAATATTATAATTATTACCCTGAACTTTTTGTATGAAACTAATAACCACATTACTTATTTACTAAATGTAATTAAGCATATTTAACACCCTGTATCTCAAAAAATGTCCATTAGATCTCGTTGTACCCATTAAGACATTTGATCGGAACATCATAAATAACATCATACTAAATTTTCAGCCAATTAGACTGGGTTTTTTTTTTCACATTACAACTGTGCAGAGTACTTTCCACAAAGGACCCCGCACGGTTCTTATGGAAAAAGAGTCCCAGTCGAATTGGCTGAAAATTTAGTATAATGTAGTTTATGATGCCCTGATCAAATGTCTGCATGGGCCCAACGAGATCTAATGGACACTTTTTGAGATACAGGGTGTCTAACATGCGTAGGCAGTGTTGTTATTTACCTTTAGAAAATAAATACTGTGGCGATTAGTTTGTTACAACAAGTTAAAGATAATAATTATAATATTAATATTATCGATATCAATTGTAATGAGACTCTGTCTACAGGGTGATTCTTTTTCTACTAGCCAATTTTAAGATTGTTTATGTAATTCTTTGAACAAACTCAGTCAAACGTAAAAGATCGGAGACTTGCAGAATAAGTAAATATCATTTGATTTTAATACTCAATGATTTAAGGTTACTATTATACAGGGTCACTCAAAATACGCAAATTTTGATCACTCTGTATATATTTCATTTTTATGCCACCAAGTAGAACTCAAAAAGCTAAGATAGGGGTAAACCGTTTTATCCGATTTTATGTCGTTTAGCAGTAGCAACGATTTAAAGTTGAAAAAATAATTGATTTTATAATAGGTTTTTGAAATCAGCTTTTCAGGACGAATCTAAAAATGTACAAAAATATACTGTGTTACATTTAAAATACATAACTTCTGTATGGCCCTTTTATTTGGAGCCTCCTGTAGATTTCAAAATATTTTTAAAATGCAGTCTTTATTGACTTACATAACACCACCTCAATAAAAATGAATGAATATATGCCATAAAACTCCGTGGCGTCGGTCCTGATTCACCCTGTATATAGTCCTAAAAAAATTAAAATCAATACAACTAAAGAAGACAATTTCGAGTGATTCTGTATAATAGTAACCTGAAATCATTGAGTATTAAAATCAAATGATATTTGCTTTGCGTTTTACTGAGTTTGTTCAAAGAATTACATAAAAATTTTAAAACTGACTAGTAGAAAAAGAATCACCCTGTAGACTGAGTCTTATTACAACTGGTATCGATAATATTAATATTATAATTATTATCTTTAACTTGTAACAAACTAATCGCCACTTTATTTATTTTCTAAAGGTAAAGAACAACGACTGCCTCCGCATGTTTAACACCCTGTATCTCAAAACCTGTCTATTAGATCTCGTTAGGCCCATAGACACATTTGATCAGAGCATCATAAACTGCATTGTACTAAATTTTCAGCCAATTCGACTGGGACTCTTTTTCCATAAGAACCGTGCGGGGTCCTTTTATAAGATTAAACGCAAATCAAAAATAAAAAATATGACTACACGGACAATTTTTTTTATATTGTGGCAGTCAACGTGTTAATTTTTTTTAATTTCAATTTATCCATCGAGAATATTTCATAACGATATAAAAGTTAGTCATTATTTTATTTCACATTTTAAATTTAATTCAATGAAAAACTAATGAAGCAAAATTTTAAATTATTTAAACCATTAAATAAATAACTAAAAATACTTTCAAATAAGCTATATATATACAGGGTGTTGAAAATTTCAATGTACACTATTGGGATTTCGTTAACCGTTATAGATACAAAGTTGGTTAAATAGGAAAAAAGTTGCATATATCAAGACAAATTTACCGGATTTTGAAAAATTTTAAGATCAGGTCCGATTTCAGAGATATTTGCTTAAAAAGAAAATTGATGATTTTCGTTTTATTTAATTATCACCTTTATTTTTGAAGATAGAAGACAACTCATTGAAACTGTTTTGGTGAAGACTAAATACCGTTTAACACAGTGTAGTCAGTTTTTCAATACGACGTTTCGTCTTTAAAGAGCATTCCTCAATTTTATTTTTTTTAATACTGACCTGTACTTTTTATTTCATTTTTCAAATCTCCATTTTGTTCTCTATCCAACCATGTATCACGCTTAATTTATTTTTTTATTAAATTTCAACAATGAACTGTAGGAACTTTAGTAAGTACTGTCATTTTACATTTTTTTTTAATTTTATTATGTTCCTGCTATAATTCAATAGTTGAAGATTAAATTATATTTTTTATCTACTCCTATTAAGTTATATATTAATTATTCAACTGCTTTTGAGCAATTAATATTATCCATAAACAAATAGCGTGAGTTATGGGATAGGAATGTATATTTACTATACAAAGGTATCTAGTTTTGTACAAGTCAATTCGCCGAATTACTGTCATTGAGGTAGGTAATATTTTTTCTATTTCTGTCTTATGTTTTTAATTTTTTTCTTATTCCTTTGGTTTTTATTTTCGTTTTTTTTTTTTGGTTTTTCATTTTTTTCGTATTTTAGAATTTAATTTTTAATTTTTTTCCAATATTCTGATTTTTCTTTCAATATTTTATTTTATTTTCTGGTTTTTTCGATTTTTTTCTCATTTTTCTGATTTTTTCAGATTTTTTTTAAATTGTCTCGATTTTTTTTCTCGTTTTTTTTCCATTTTTCTGATTTTTTGTTTTTTTCCAATTTTGCTTAAAGATCTATTTTTTCTATTTCTTTCTTTTGTTTTCTAATTTTTTTCTTATTCCTCTGATTTTTTTGTTGAATTTTTCGGTTTTCGATTTTTTCCTTTTTTTTTCATTTTTTTGTTTTTTGTTTGTAATTATTTGCTTTTTTCGAATTCTTTCACTTTTCACCCACTTTCCATGTTTTTACCTATTTTTTTCATGTTTTACTATTTTTTCCTCTTTTTCTCCTTTCTCCATTTTTTCTATACTTACTTATTTTCCTATTTATCCCTATTTCCCCTATTTTTCCATATTTTTTCTTGTTTTTCCTTACTTTTTCGCGTTATAACCTATTTTTCCAATTTTCCATATTTTCCCCATTTGTCATTATTTTTTCTGTTTTTCCTGTTTGTCTTATTTTTCCCATTTCTCCCTATTTCTCCTGTTTTTTCTTTCTTTTCCTATTTTTCCCCATTTCTCCCTATTTTTCCTATTTTCTCAATGTTTCACTATTTTTTTCTTTTTTTCTCACTTTTCTGATTTTTGTTGTTGATTTTTGATACTATCTGCATTTTTCTTATTTTTAAATTTAGAAAGTGAAGATGAATAAGGTACACCTCCAGAAATAAGACAAATAGATGCTACAATACAGAATTTTTTACCCGAAAAATCACAAAACAAATATAAAGGTGTACACAAAAATTTTCAAGATTGGTGTAGAAGTAAGAATCTTAACTCGTTTACAGAAAATGTACTTTTGGCATATTTTAAGGAGCTTAGCAATAAATATAAAAAGCATCGTCTCTGCAGACTTTCTAGTCCATCCTAAAAAAACTCACTCAACATAAATTGTGAATAAAGTTCTTTCTCTGTACTTGCAGCTTAGTATTTATTGTTATCGTCGTAGATAAAGTATAGTATTCAACTTGCGGTAATAGTCATAACTCACCTGATGAATTACAGCACTCGCCTTCATCTGCGTGAGTTATGACCGTTGAATAATATACTATTATTCTCCGATGACTCTTATATAAAAAAAAGTAATTCAAATATTTAATAGTGCCCAATAACTTAATGTTTAATTAATTTTGTTCAAAAAGATTTATAAATATTTAAGATGAAAATGATCAGGACTGTACTTACAAAATTTCCTAAAGTACAGTTCATTATCGAAATTTAACAAAAAAAAATATAAGTGTAATACATGGTTAGATAGAGAACAAAATGGAGATTTCAAAAATAAAATAAAAAGTACAGGTCCGTATTTAAAAAAATAAAATTGAGGAATGCTCTTTAAATACGAAACGTCGTATCGAAAAACTGACTATGCTAAGTTAAACGGCATTTGGCCTTCAACAAAAAAGATTAAAAAGGCTTTCTTCTATCTTTAAAAATAAAGGTGTTAATTAAATAAAACGAAAATCGTCAGTTTTGGTTTTAAGCAAATATCTTTGAAACCGGACCTGATATTAAAATTTTTCAAAGCCCGGTAAATTTGTTTTGATAACATGCAACTTTTTTCCCATTTAACTAACTTTGTATCTATAACGGTTAATGAAATCCCAATAGTGTACATTGAAATTTTCAACACCCTGTATGTACTACCCTGCGCAATGGTTAAATTTCTTATTGTAGAAATAAATTATGGACCTGCCCGAATATTCTCTCAAATATTTTACCATACATATATTATTAAAGGTGGATAACACTGTATATAAAAATATAATACACCAAAATTCTACTCAAGTTAATACAATATGAGTATTGTCCTTCGCAATATGACTCCAATAATCTTTTCTACTTGGCCGGAAAACCATTATTTTGATGAGAATAAAAGCAGCAACCCGTGTTTCCGGTAGATACACACCTGTACACACTGTAAATGCCCTTTTCTTTTAACTAACCTAGAGATAGCAGACACATTGAGTTTATTTAATTCGGTTAAAAGCCAATAACCTTAAATTTGCCCGCACAAAAATGTACGAGTAATTAAAATCTTCTTTCATTAAATTATTTATGATTATGCAATAACAATTAACCTTGAAAAATAATCAATTTGTACATAGTGTAACGTTTAAACATAACTTTACAAATTACATGCTTCCTATACAATAATAAAATTCTCAGCACCTTTAACGCTAGATTAAAAATTATTTGAGAGAAAAATAAATGAAAGAACAAAACTAAATTGTTCCTTTGTTTCTTGAGAATTTATTATTTTCAGACTAATAGAAGTGAACGGTAAAATCGTCTTAAACAAGAGCCGCGAAGACCTCAACAGGTTATTGGCAGCAGCACCAGATCCAGCTCAAATAGTTATTCTAAGAAAACTTCCTGAAAACTCATCTCAAACAGGATCTAATAGTACAGTTAATGAAGTCAGTACTTTACGTACTGAGCTAGAAACACTAAGAGAACGAGCAGATGAAGCTCAAAAATCCAAAGATGGTCTAAAGTCGGATAATATTAGATTGACTCATAGAATCTCATATTTAGAGGAACAGGTATGTTGACTAATATCTATCAATTTTCTTTAATCCTATATTCATTTACAGGTCTCTGATCTTCTTAGCCGCAAGCCAAATGAATCAGATAGTAAAACTCTTCCTCCAACTTCCATGATCTCAAAATCTAACCAAAATGTAACCAACATCAATATTAGATCTCACTCACCAGCAAATTCTTCTAATACAAATCCTGATTTGCAGATATTCCAAAAAGGGGAACAAATGTGCGTTCCAATTAGATCTAAAAGTAGTCTTTCTAATGTATCAAATACTCTGATTCCTTCAAATGATTTCTGTCAAAAACTCCATTCTAAACACAAACATAGATCATCTAGAAGTAACATGCAAAGTCCTGTAGCAAATTCTCCTTCCAACGAAAAAAGTTGTTATAGGAAACACCATCACCATCATAGAGAAAAAGATTACAGTTCGGAAACAAATTCTGGAAGATATAAAAAGAATGATGTAAGATACTCAACAGACTTTGCAAAAGCAAACTCTGAGAAAGAGTATTCTAGTGATATTATGGACCAAAGTTATAAAAAAGCAACCCAGATTGTACAAGATCTCACAAGAAATTCTAATTTATACGAAAAACATCGACAGATTTGTATAACATCATCTGAGAAATATAATGCTGATATTTTAAAGCACTATAATGCAAGGAAATCGACTTCTGTCTTGGATTTCAGATCGGAAATTCATATTGGTCCTAAATACGATACAAAAACCGTCGAAAATGTAGATAATAATGTCTACAGAAAAATAACTGATGCTAGAAGTGTAAAATCTTTAGACTTTGACAGCGATTGTAACTCTACAATTAACCACAAAGTTGACTATACATCAGAACCAAATAAAATCTACGGCTACGAGCAAATGAAACCAAGACCTACTCCTCCTAAAAAACCTTTAAGATTGTCTTTACATAAAACGCATAGTTTGCAATCTGTTGAAACTAATTCCGATTCTCAAAGTAGAAAAAGTATGAAAAGGAACTATAAAGGAGAAATACCAATTTCTCTAAAATCGCAAGATAGAAACGGAATCAGCCATCAAATGAAATGGAATTATAGGAGGAGTTTTGATAATACTTTGGAAAACGGAAGTTGGTGTTAAGAACAATAACTAAAGAATCAATGTTTTCTTCACATCGATCGGTTAGATGTTTATTTTTCCAGTTTAACATTTTTAGAACCCCAAATTATTTTATTGTCAATGTTGTAGATGTTCAATCTATTATATATTTTTATAATATTGGTGAAAAAATGTTATTTTAAAAGTTTTAGTTAAAACAATTACACAGCCCCACAAAAAAAAGTTCATACACAAAAGAGAGATATATGTATTCCCATGTATTTTTCGACGCTGAATCCGATTCCGAGCTCAGAATTGGGCCTACACGTCTGGAATTGGCCCCAGGGGCCGAAAATAGCCTGAAATGCGGTTTCCGGGATAATGCGAAGTCGATTCTGAATTTTGGAGCTAGCCAGATTTGTGCTCGAAAAGTTTATGACCAACTGAAATTCCGGGTTTGGGTCCGGGAAAATGACCCCTTAGGGCGGGAAAATCCTGTTTTGGACGTCCCGATCGCGACTGTGGTATTTTCATGGATTTTCCAATTCTGGATCTGAGCCTGGGTGTGAAAAGTGTTTGGTCAGCTGAAATTCCCAGTTTGGGTCCGGGAAAATGGCCCATTGGGGCCGGAAAATCATATTTCGGACGTATCAGTCGCAAAAGTGGGATTTTCATGTATTTTTCAGTCCTGGTCCTTGGATTATGCTCAAAAAGTTTTTAGACAGCTGAAATTCCCAACATACCAGTTGCAACAGTGGTATTTTCGTGTTTTTCAATTCTGGACCTGAGGGACCCGAACAGGGAATTTCACATGGCCATAAATCTGTCAAGCACAGTCTAAGCTACAGGAATTAGTACATAAAAATCCCACTGTTACGATTGGTACGGCCGAAATATGGTTTTCCGGCCCCAATGGGCCATTTTCAGCTGACCAAACACTTTTCACACCCAGTCTCAGCTCCAGAATTGGAAAATCCATGAAAATATCAGTCGCGACCGGGACGTCCAAAACAGGATTTTCCCACCCCAAGGGGTCATTTTCCCGGATCCAAACCCGGAATTTCAGTTGGCCATAAACTTTTCGAGCACAAATCCGGCTTTAGCTCCAAAATTCATCGTCGATTTCGCCTTATCCCGGAAACCGCATTTCAGGCCAATTTCGGCCCCTGGGGCCAATTCCAGACGTGTAGGCCCAATTCTGAGCTCGAAATCGGATTCAGCGTCGAAAAATACATGGGAATACATATGTCACTTTCTTGTGTATGAACTTTTTTTTGTGGGGCTGTGTTATTTATTGAGTGCAATTGTTTTTTGGTTTTCTTCAAAAAAAAAAAAATGAAACGAAGCAAATTTAAGTAGCATTATTTAAAGCATTTTCTGGATGGATTTTCCTTTGGTGTGATATAGTTGTACCGGTTAAAACTTTGACCGATTTCTCCGCAACTACGTTATTGAACAAAAGAAACTTTTCGATCAGATAGATATTTTTTGAACGAAGAAGATTTTAAAAAAATGTCAATTTTTTTAAGAAGATATTAACAAGCATTAGAAGAATACATAGAGAGTAAAAGCTAAAATTTTTTCAACACATATAATACTTTACTCCTAAATATGAAATACGAAATTTTTTAAATGTCTTGTCTTATAATTTTCTTATTTTTATTTCTCATTTTTCATTTCTCATTTCCCATTACTAATTTCTAATTACTGAGGCCCAAAAGCATCCGTATTAATTTCGTGATGGCAAAAAATTTTCTACGTTTCTTTCCGAGCTTCCGGAGTCTGAAAATATCTGGACGTCTCTCTGTCTGTCTGCTCGTCTAGTTGTAAACTGTATAACGCTCTTTGCGTCGTCAAGCGGTCTTTTGGCGCCTTAGTCCAGGTATCAGATGGTCTCGGGCGCCATCCGTTTATAGTATGAAGGCCACTTGATCGGGCAGCTTCAGTGGAGAAAGAAATATTCCAGGGGTCGTTATGGCCTTGACCAATCCGTTGTCGGCCGCTAGGGCAGACTTTATTTGTCCCCCTGGACGGAGTACCGGAGTATCAGCTGCTAGAATGTTAGTTTATGTGAACAGCAGAAAAAGAAATAAAATTAACAAAATACTAATAAACCTTTTATTGTTTCTAAATGATACCAAAATTACCAAATCCTGGAGGGTCTGTAACACGGTTCTTACTTTGGACGGTAAAGGCACGGCTTCCAGTCTATTGGCTTCGCTCCCTTCAGCTTGACCTGTCTCTAAAGGTCGTGGTACTGCCATAGCAACTCGCACTTCGGGCTGTCACTGCAGCTAACTGATCGACTCTATAAGGTTGGCTACGGGTATGCCAAACAATTACTTGGGTGACTCCATATTTCGACAGTTACCACTTATACGGCTGGTCTTTCACATAATTTTAAAGTAATTATAAATCCAGTGCCGTGCACGATTTAATTTAAATATTTAAATTATCACGGAAAGTAACTTAGTTACAAAACATTATTACTCTCGAACGAAAGCTCCGATCGAGTTCCGGTTTTTACCCATGAAAACTAAAGTGTTTTGCAAAGAAAAAAAATTTGATTTCATATTTTTCCATTTCACATCATGTATAATATTAACTTACATGTGTGTAAAGTTTGGCCAGGATTGCACAACAGTGATTGATGGGCCGAAGTCCTGAAACGGTGCACAACCGTTTGAGCGTCCCTAGATGTTTAAAATTATTTTTTGGAAATCCGAATCACAGTACCCAATAAGTTTTGTCAGATTTGAATCCTTTCTATATCTTATTCGTTCACCTTTTTTTTTCTTTTAAATACTTGATACAGAAACATTTTATAGTTGTAAGATTTAAAGTTTTTCGGTTATAGAAAACTGTAAATATTATATCATGTCAAGTTTTATTCATAAGATAAACTCCCAACTAGTGGAAAGTTCTTTTCAATTCTCACATTTTCTCGATTTTTATCTATAGTAATTATAAGTGGTTTTCTAAAAATTTTTAAAAATATTTCGTTTAAATAAAATTTCTCCGATTTAAGAAAATATTTAAAACATATTTCATACTGAGATAAATTAAATAAAAAAGAATGATTTTAGCATTATACGGGGGTAACACAGGGGTTTGCTCTTGCTCCATAACTTTTTTTCCAAGCTATCGACTTTATTGTTTTTTTAAACGGTAGGTCCGACAATGAGGCACATTCTAAAATTATTTTTATTTATATACAGGATGTCTCAAAATAAGATACACAACTAAGTTCTGTTTTTTAAATGTCATTTTTTGTTGCTTTTTTGGATTCGTCACTAAATTGTCGATATAAGGCACCCGAGTTATCTTGTGTCAAAATAACGTCGTGCAGAGACCAACCGAAATATTCATAACTTCATAACCATAAGATAACTTAACCAACTTTTTTTCGTTCGATTCCTTAAGCTTTAAATGTAATCGAACACGGGGTCAATGTTTCATATATTTTTCCGATATAGGGTTTGTGGGGTCTACATTGTAAAATTTGCGAAATTTTTAGCAAAATAAGAAATATAAAAAAAAAAAAAAAAAAAAAAAAAAAAAAAAAAAAAAAAAAAAAAAAAAAAAAAAAAAAATCGAGTAGGCCGCTGTCGTAAAATTTGACACATTCGTGTTTAAGAACAAAGAGTCGGCCGACAAACATAATATGCATTATTATGCAATCGAAAGTCCTCACTGGTTGAGGACTATTGATCATTGATCACCCAAAATCGATGGTCGCTTAATGTTTGGGGAGGAATTATTGGAAATTACATTGTTTTCGATAACATCTTCCCAGAATTTTAAATGGATTTGGGAACACCAGAAGGACCATATGGTTGCAACACGATGGTGCATCAGTGCATAACAATAGGATAGTGCAAGAATTTTTAGATCAACATTCCTAATCGTTGGATACGAAGAGGAATTACTATTCCTTGGCCAGCGCGATCCCCAGACGTTACTTCTAAACATTTCATTCTTTCTGGGTACGTGAAGGAAAGATTTTCAGACAACATTTACTAGAAGACTAATAGCTTGTGTCTAACGTGATGGTGACCTATTTGAGCATTTATTATCAGTAGTCTTTCCTCAAATTTTTACATTTAATTCCCGTTAATCATCCTTTTCTGTTCTTTTAAAATTTAATAAAATTGTTTCCTTTGTTATGTACTCCTGTTTCTATTACAATTTCATCTTGTTGAAACATTATTCTTTTCAGAATTGTATGAATGTGACAAAATTTTACGAGAGCGGCCTACTCTTTTTTTTTTTTTCGAAAAAACCATCATTTCTTATTTTGCAAAAAATCTCGCAAATTTTACAAAGTACTACCACAAGCCCTA
This sequence comes from Neocrepidodera transversa, assembly GCA_963243735.1. NCBI lineage: Eukaryota > Metazoa > Arthropoda > Insecta > Coleoptera > Chrysomelidae > Neocrepidodera > Neocrepidodera transversa. Next base: position 21,757,732 of record OY725343.1, read on the forward strand.
AATCGATAAAAAGTGTTTAAAAAATGCCATGCAATGATGCAATAAAATATAGGGTGTTTGCATTTGTAAAAGGCAAGTTATTGCCATTTATAATTGCTCATTTTCAAAAAATCGTAGGAGGCGATAGAACAATGACTCCGAGTTCGCCTGCATTTCAAAAGATGCCTTAAAGCTTAAGGAATCGACTGAAAAAAGTTTGTTAAGTTATCTTGAATGCGTATAAAGTTATGAATTTTTCTGTTGGTTTCTGCATGACTTTATTTTGACACATAAATTGACATAAGTCAATAACTATTGCAGATAAATCTAAGAAACCTGAGTCCGTTATATCGACAATTTAGTGGCGAATCCAAAAATGAAACAAAAATGAAGAGTTATCATTTAAAAAATCTGATGTGGCCAGCACATGACCTCTCGCCATTTTTTAATTAAAAATTTATACGTTAACACAAAAAAGTATGAAAAAAATTGACTTTTTTGTAAATCTGTGCGCGTCATATTGACCACAATTGGACAACTTAAACTCTTCACTTCTTAGACGTCCACCCCGAATTGTATCCTACTTTTTGACCAATTTACTGATGAATTTGAAATTGGTGTTGTCTTAGCTATAATTTTCCCGAATCACAAGTATCTAATCACTTAATTTACCGTCATTATTCGTAATGCCTCCAACTTCTGGATGCAATATTAGTTTACTTTTCTTTTCTTACAATTTTAATTTTAATCTCCTTCTTGTACCACAACCTTCCCTTTACCTGTCTTCTTTATCCCCCAGTGTTCGCAAGCAATTTCATAATTTTTTAAATGGGCAATTTTGTTGTCAAAATTTTTCAATAAATATCATTTAATATATTTTATTTCTCCAGTAAGTCTAAAAAAAAATGTTTATATCCTATCTCTGTACTTTGTATATTCTAGGCATGATGATGGCTATCTTCTGTTTTTATAATAAAATTTGTGGTACTCGACTTTGAGTTTCATTACTATTCAGTAGACCACATTTGAGATAATGGATAACCTTTTAAATTTACTTTACAACGTGTGTATCCATTGAAAACTCACTACCCAATTTTTAGCATGATTACTATACCTGTCTTATCTAAGGGGCGAGAGGTAAAATAAACAGAACTTAGTTGTGTCTTATTAACCTATCGTTTAAAAAACAATCAAGTCGATAGCTTGGATAGCATTCACGCTGGATCACCCTGTATGTAATTTTTTGTATCGTAAATAATTACTCAGATTAAATAATTTTTTCGTAAATTAGGCAACGCTGTTTTAAAAATACTCTTTTAGAGTTTTCGAAGAAAAAAAACTCTTAAGATGGTTTTGTCCGTCTATCTGTTAGCCTGATTCAACGGACAACGGCAATCGATTCGGCATCGTTAAAAACCCCAAAAACGATATTAATCTTTCACCTATTTTTACTTTCCCGCTATTTATACCAAGGTATAGTTATATAGAAATTTATTTTCGAAACTTTAAATTTTCCAAAACACAAAATTACCTCAAAACTATTGCCGTTTTTCACTTGTTTATTTATTTTTTATAAATCGCCGAAATTTCTAAAAAAATATTTTAAATATAAAAAAATATTTATATAAAAGCTCCAAAATTTATAACGAATTTTAACAATCCTTATATTTAATGTTAAAAATATTCTTAAATTGGAAATTTTAAAACCCAAATGTCTCTAAATCAAGGGATATTTTTTCGGCACATATACATAGACATAAGATGTAAAAATTATTTTTAAACTCACTAGAAGAAAATTACTCCTCTTTTATTTTTATTAATCTCTAGAGAATGCAAAAACATCTCTAAATTTAATTAAATTTAAGAGATTTTTAATAGAAAATCTTTAAATTTAAGATTTTTGGAAGAACATTTAAATAAAATTTCTCCGATTAAAGAAAATATTTAAATCATTTCTCTTATTGAGGAAAATTGATTTTAGCATCACGTATGTAATTTTTGGTGTCGATATACCGAAGTCCCGAAATAGTCCTCTACCGTTGAGCGTCCCCAGAATTTCTAATTTCTTAATTTCTATTTTCTACACAACTACTTCTTTATTTTTGGGGTTTCCTTCTTGATTTGAATGTCTTCTTTTCTGTCTTCTGTGATATTTGGCATTATTTTGGAATTTTAAATAAAATGGGTTTTTTGACTTCTACCTATATGTATTGGTCAATTTTACATTTTGAAAGTATTTTCTCTTTAATCGATTAAATTTCTATACTCAAATGGAATTATTGAATCGTGGCTTATTAAATTTTTTATTAATTAAATCAATATTAAAATGCGTATTTACTAAGAACCTATAACTGCGTCGAAATATTTATGAAAAGATAAATAAAAGCAAACTATATTAAATTCCGCGTATGGTATTGATTTTTTGCTTCTTAAGGAGTTTTTGATTGTGATATTATTCTGATAAACTATTACCTATTACTGAAAAATAATTTGAAGCCTACTATTGGTTAACACTTGAATTTTTGTATGTACGAAAAATTTTAAAATAAAGTATTTTTAAATTATTCTAATTTGAAATTTAGGTTCGATTTTCTATACTATTCATTCTGCTTTATTAATGAAATTTTCTTTAAGGCACTTAAGTCACTATTGACTTGTGCAAATTATTGAAAGTCGAAAAGTTTCTTTGTTTAGCAACAAATATTAATAAAAATACTATTTTTGTATATAATTAGAATTAATTTTAACCTTGATAAAATATTGTTTTATAGAATTATAGTTTTGGAGCAATCGACCAAAGGAGTTTAGTTTTTAGGAATTCACACTGTATATTTTGAGGAATTTTGTAAAAGAAAACTGCATAGTTTTACTTTTTATGAAAGGTAAATATTTGTCAAAAAGAGTGTAATAATAAGATATTAAAAATGTGTAATTAATCTATTAAAAATATTTTTTTATTTTCTGCAATATAATTATATGACTGATGGGAGATTTATTTTTTAAAATAATTTTATATATATTTTGTATGTAAATAAAAATTTTATGTTCTATTTATTTTTATTTTTTCATAACTTTAATTCCTGGTTAATTGTTTATCTGTAAATAATAAATTTGTTTTTTTGGTATACGATTTATAAGGCACACATTTTTTATGTACAAGAAGGCGAGAAAAATAGAAATTTAATAGCCTGTTACTAAACTTAATGTGACAACGAAGTTACAGGCTGGCAATTTTTTTTTGGCGTCTGGTAATATTTCACCCAGATAAATTTAGTTGTTAATATTAAAATACATTTTTAGAGCCAATGGGCTGTAATTTTTAATTTTTGAAGTCGATGAGTTTTTTCGTCAAATAAATAATAATTTTTTGTAAGCTATTTCTTTCCTCATTTTTTTCTACCCATTTTTTTAGAATTATTATTTTTTACTCATTTTATTTTTTTCTTCTTTTCCATTTTTTAGATTTTTCATTTTTTTACAACTATTTTTCTCCCCATTTTATTTTCCCGTATTTCTTATAACATTTATTATTTCTTGCAACGTTTTTCCCCTCTTTTTCTTACACTTGCTTTTTTCCCTCATTTTTTCTTTCCATTTTTTAGAACTGTAATTTTTTGCCTCATTTTATTTTCCCTCATTTTTGTTACAACTATTTTTTGCCCCATTTGTTCCTACATTCCTTAAAAATTATTAATTGTTGCCCTTTTTCCCCTATTTTTTCTCACACTTGCCTTTTGTCCTATATTTCCCCAATTTTAGCACCTGTTTTTTCGCCCCATTTTTTTTAGAACCGTTATTTTTTGCCATATTTTATTTTTCCCCCATTTTTTTTCAACCATTAAATTGTTTCTTGCAAAATTTTCTCCTTTTTTCTAACACTTACTTTTTCCTCATATTTCCCTCATTTTTGTATTCCCATTTTTTAGGAACTGTTATTTTTTGCCCCATTTTATTTATTCCCCAATTTTTTTACATCTATTTTTTGCCCCATTTTTTCCCCCATTTTCTTACAACTATTATTTCTTGCAACATTTTTCCCCTTTTTTCTTACACTTACTTTTCCCATTTTGCCCCCATTTTTTTCTTCTAATTTTTTTGGAACTCTTACTTTTTGCCCCCTTATATTTTCCCTCATTTTTTACATCTAATCTTCGCCCCATTTTATTTTTTTACATTTTTCCAACTATTTTTGCCCCACTTTTTCCTCTTTACACTTGGTTTTGTCCCATTATTTCCTTTTTTTTCTTAAACTTGCTTCTTGTTACATTTTTCCCAATTCTAACCCTCATTTTTTTCTCCCCATATTTTTAAAACTTATTTTTTTGCCCCATTTTATTTTCCTAATTTTTTTACATCTATTTTTCGCCTCATTTGATTTTTCCCCATTTTCTTACAACTATTATTTCTTGCAACATTTTTTCCCTTTTTTCTTACACTTACTTTTTCCTCATTTTTTTGTTCCCATTTTTTAGAACTGTAATTTTTTTCCCCATTTTATTTTCCCTCATTCTTTTACATCTCATCTTCACCCCATTTTATTTTTTCATATTTTTTCCAACTATTTTTGCTCCACTTTTTCCATTTTTTACACTTGGTTTTCTCCCATTATTTCCTTTTTTTCTTACATTTGCTTCTTGTCCCATTTTTTCCCAATTTTAAGCCTCATCTTTTCTCTCCACTATTATTTTTCCCCCATTTTGTTTTCCCTAATTTTTTAGATCTATTTTTCGCCCCACTTTCTTGCACCATTTTTCCCCTTTTTGTTACACTTAATTTTCCTCATTTTCCCCTCATTTTTTATTCCCATTTTTTTAGAACTGTTATTTTTTGCCCCATTTTATTTTCCCTCATTCTTTTACATCTAATCTTCGTCCCATTGTTTTTTTTCAAATTTATTTCAACTATTTTTGCCCCACTTTTCCTCTTTTTACACTTGTTTTTGTCCCATTGTTTTCTTTTTTTTCTTACATTTGCAACTTTTCCCATTTTGTCCAAATTTTAACACTCATTTTTTTGAACTGTTATTTTTTGCCCCATTTTATTTTCCCAATTTTTTACATCTATTTTTCGCCCCATTTTATTTTTCCCCCATTTTCTTACAACTATTATTTCTTGCAACATTTTTCCACTTTTTTCTTACATTCTTACACTTACTTTTTCCCCATTTTTTCCTCTCGTTTTTTTTATAACTTATTTTTTGTCCATTTATTTGTTTACTTGTTTTTGTCTCATTATTCCCCTTTTTCTCACACTTGCTTCTTGTAGAATTTTTTCCTAATTTTACCTCCCTTTTTACTAGAACTGTTATTTTTTGCCCCACTTTATTGTCCCCATTTTTTTGCATCTATTGTTCACTCCATTTTATTTCCCCCTCCCATTTTTTACAACTATTTTTTTGCCTCATTTTTTCACTATTTCTTTAAAACTATTATTTTTTCCGCATTTTCCCCCTTTTTATCTTACACCTGTATTTTTTCTCACACTTGCTTTTGTCCCATTTTTCCCCATTTTTCCTCTTATTTTTTCTCTCTATTTTTTTAGAACTATTATTTGATCCATTTTTTTACATTTATTTTTCCCCCATTGTTTTTACAACTATTTTATACCCCATTTTTCCCGTTTTTCTTAGATTTGCTTTTCCCACATTTTTGCTCTCATTTTATTCTTCTCATTTATTTAGAACTGTTAATACTTGTCCCATTTTATTTTTCCTCATTTTTTTACATCTAACTTGGCTCCATTTTATTTTCCCCCATTTTATTAACTATTTTTTGCCTCATTTTTTCACATATTTTTTTAAAACAATTATTTTTTGCCCCATTTTTCCCCTTTTTTTCACCCTTGTTTTTGTCCCATTTGTTCTCTTTTTTCTCACATTTGCTTTTTGTCTCTTTTTTTCCCAATTTTAACCCTCATTTTTTTCTCCCTATTTTATTTGGAACTGTTATTTTTGGATACATTTAATTTCCTCCATTTTTTTACATCTATTTTTCCCTCATTTAATTTTTCCCAGAATTGTTTATGTGTCCCATTTTTCCCCCTTTCTTTCACACTTGTTTTTGTCCCATTTGTTCCCTTTTTTCTCACACTTGATTTTTGTCCCTTTTTCTCAATTTGAACTCTAATTTTTTTTTCCTATTTTTTTTGTAACTGTTACTTTTCCCCATTTTATTTCCCCCATTTATTTACATCTATTTTTCGCCCCATTTAAATTTTCCCAGAATTTTTTATAAACTATTTTGTGTCCCATTTTCCGGTATTTTTTTAAAACCATTATTTTGGTTTTGTCCGATTTTCCCCTTTTTATTCTCACACTTGCTTTTGTCCTATTTCCTCTCATTTTATTCCCCATTTTTTTTTAGATTGTCATTTTTTTATTATAATTTTTTTTTCACTTATTCTTGGATTATTTTATTTTTCTCCATATTTTTACTATTTTTTACCCCACTTTTCCTTCATTTCTTTAAAACTCTGATTTTTGCACCATTTTCCCTTTTTTCTCACACTTGTTTTTGTCCCATTTTTTTATCTACATTTTTTTATTAGGTATTATTTTGTTATGTGAATTTTTATTAATTTTTCTTTCTTTTTTTCCCTACGAAAATTTAGTCATGATATCTAGAAAATTAAATGCTACTGAAGAGAAAAATTCTACTAAAGCAAAAAAACTAGTTAAAAGTGAGAAAATTAAAAAAAGCGAGAAAAAAAATTAAAAAAATTATATAAAAAAAACATGTGTAAACTTAAAGATTTTGTTTATCTTGATGATCCTGATTAGGACATTTTTTGTGATAATTTATTACTTATTTTAAGATTTTTTTTATTTTTCGTGATTTTTTTCAGTTCTCTTCCAATTTTTTAGTTTTTTTTTTTGATTCCTTTATATTTTTTTTTACTTATATGCAGTAGACCACTGGCAATTTTTGGCAACATAATTCACCAGAATCTTAATTTCTTGCAAAAAATTGTTACATGTATTAAAATTATAGTTTTAGATAAACTACTTAAGTTATACTCTACTCATATGGGAAACTTTTTTATTATTGGTTTTAGGAAAAAAGTTATTCTTCATAAAAGTTGTGCATGGTCCAAAAATATTAATTTTTTAAGCCGTATACGAGGTTAGTCAAAAGACATGAATTTTACTCAAGAATAAAGTACCCTTATTTAAAAAAATATAAAAAAATGTTATTTGGAAAATTTGTTTAGAAACAATATGTACGAACAAATATGAAATCACAGCCTCCTATCTAAAAAAAAAATATTTTTTCCAATTTTTTTCTTGGAGCAAAGTTCGAAGTGAACTTTACGTATAAAATTAGTTTTCACAATTTTTTTTAAGCCCAGTTTGGCTTAAAATTAATAATTTTTTTATGGAACAGTTTATTTCAAGAAAAAAATTAAAAAAACATTTTTCTATATTTTTTAAGATAAGGGTACTTTATTCTTGAGTAAAAATCATATTTTTGACATACCTCGCATACGGCTTAAAAAAATTATTATCTGATGGTTGCATTTTAAGTTTTGGACCATGCACAACTTTTTATGAAGAATAACTATTTTCCTACAACCAATAATAAAAAAGTTTCCCATATAATTACAACTTAAGTAGACACACTGTACATATAAAACATTATCATAGTCTGTATAGATATAAATAAATTATGTAATATATTACGGTGATTAATACAATTAAAAGACGAGTAATTATGGCATAAATATTTTATTTTTAATATGTTAATTTGTCGAGTATAATACTTTCTTAATGATTAGATGCTCAATTATCACATATTTCTTTCTGCATCATTACGGTTTTGATTACAATTGATTTCACAGGAAATTACTAGAAACAACAATGTTAATTACTTTTTCAGGTGTAAGTAAATTAAAATTCTTGTTAAGCTGTTAGGAAAAAAATGGTTACTTAATTTTTAAATTAACTCATATATGTTTTACTTTCCATATTCCTCTAAGTATTTCTATAATTAAGAAAACCCAAAAAATTACAGTCCACTCATCTTAATTATCGTGTTTAATTAAACAATTTAGTTTAATCATCTCCTTACAATATATTAAAAGATAAAATATATAATAATAAAAAGATTAAACTATTATCTATTTTGTTCTTTTTACTTTTCCTCTTCTTTGGCTTCTTCAGTTTCGTGTTGATCATGGTATATACCAAAATGTACTGTATTTTGCTTTCTATAAGCCCATGCCATTTTTTCACTCGTGAAAGAAACCCCTACATTTCCACTTTTATCAAGCGTAATTGCACCTAAACAGAAAAACTAAATAATTTGATGTATCCGAAACTCTAGTCAGCAAGTGCTGTTTGGGTTAAACTTTTTTCTCCGCCTCCGAAAAATATGAATGAGATGTCATTCGATTCGGAATAGCGTGTAGATGATTATTGAAAAAAAATCAAGAGCCGCTTGCAAAAATTGCAAAAGTTAAAAATAATTAACTAAAAAAAAAGAGTTTATTTTTTTGCAAATATTTCACAAACTATTTAACATTTTTTTTCCTTCTACCCCTATAGAAAGTACACACTTTCCTCCCTCACATTAGGGAGTAAAGTCATACTTCCCTCCCTAGGGAGGAAAATACTTTCCCTCCCTAAGGAGGAAAGTACTTTCCCTCCCTCTCATTTAAAATGATGAAACTTGTGAATATTCAAATTGTTTCCGTAATTTCTAGAACATCTTGTATCTTATATGTCGTGTATTTTGGTAAAAATTAAACGTTAGATATTTAAATAGAAAATGGAAAGCGATTCAAGTGATTTTGAATTTCCAAATACGTAACCTAATATTAAGGAACAATCGTTTAATAAAAAATACTTGTTTGTTATATCGCATATATTGATAAATTCGTTATTTGTGCCGTAAATAAAGGAGGAAAAATCATATGTATTACACGGGAGTAAAGTGCCTTTTCCTCCCTTGGATGTTTACTGCCCTCCGCTTCGCGTCGGGCAGTAAACTACATCCTGCTGGAGGAAAAGTGGCGCTTTCCTCTCTAGTAATACAAATAGCTATAAATTTGATAAAAGATTCAAAAAGGGGAGGAAATTTCCTAAAAAAATTTTACCTCCCGGATCTGTAGGAACAATAGTTATAATTTTCCAAGAGGGTTGACAATACGGCCGAAAACGGGACTCTGGCTTGCGTAAGCGCCGCCCACTTTGGACCTTTAATGAATAAATATTATTTAAACTTATTAAATATGAAAATTAAGAATTGAAAAAATTCAGGCATCTACTAAATTGATTTGTGAACAATAATCCGCGATCCAAAAATTTTTATCGCGATTTTTCTATTAATTATGCATTAGTTCATTAACAATTTTTTCCTTCTTGAACATGAAAATTGTACGTGCGATAATTTTTAAACAACAAATCTCAATTATTTTTCCTTTTTTGGGCCTATTTTTCAAAAGTGATTGACATTGTAAATGCGATAATTGTTAAATAACAAATTTCAATTATTTTTCCTTTTTTGGGCCTATTTTTAAAAGTCTCAGAAGTGATTCCGTTGAAAAAATTAAAAAATTGTTATTTTTCACTTTGTTATTAACAATTTACTTAGGTTAAAAATTAAAAAGCTTGATTAATCATTGAAAACAATTTTTTTTCATATAACTATTGATCCGTTTTTTTATCAGAAGTCACATGAAAATGATTTTTGAAAATTTTTATTTCCTATTGTTTACAAAATTGTTATAAAATCTTTTTTGCAAATATAATCTTTGATGCAATCGTTCCTTAAAAAAAATGTTATTGCTTAAAAACTTATTTGTTAATTAACAATTTTTTCTACCACCTGTAATTATTATTAAGGAAACCATTTTTTTCATAATTTATCTTACTCTTTGATAACTAAAAAAGATTGTATTTATTTAAATTTTCATTGTTTATTTAATAAACAATTAATTTTTTTGTATATACAGTCATATTTATTATAGTTTATAAGATATTTAAACATAAAACTTGATAAAAAAAATTCTAAAATTTTGTTTTTAAATAAATGCTATAAATTAAGTAAATAATTGAATTTTAGGCTTAATTTGTTCTATAATTAATTAAGAATAAATAAGTCTTAAAATTTTTCATCGTATCTTAATTAGTTTATCAGTTATAACTTTAAACAGGAGAGAATGATGGAGTATAGAGAACAGAATTTTTTAAATTCGATAAAAAATATATCTTAAGGCACACTCAATACCTTCGTTAATTTTAAACGTAAAGGATTGAAATTTGCGATAATTATATTAGATCGAATTATCGATATTTGTACCATCTTAGATCGAAAATATCACTTCCGGGTTTTCCGGAAGTGGTACCAACTTTCTTCTTTTCATAATTTTGTCAACTATAGCATTCTGCTTGTCAATCTCGTTGCAACGATGTATTACACGACCATATTTGTTGAAAAATGTCGCTGAAATAGAAGAAAAAGTGATTTTCCTATAATGACCTTGAAATGACATTATTAATGAAAAAAAAAGAAAATAGGCCTTGACTTAAATGTAGTTAGGGCATATATTTCTGATAAAATATTTCTTTTAATTTTAAGTTTCATTTAAAATCTGAACGATTTTAAATTTTTATAATTTTTGCCATAATTCATTAAGGGTTCTTTGATTTTTTTCTCAATGGAACTACCCATTTTTTATTTTCGCCCATTAATTGGACATATCTTAAGTTTTAAATTTCAATTAGCAAATTGCAATACATAAAATAGTGTAACAGGAAAAAAAACTTTTTTAAAAAAGTCAATGTTTTATATCGCCATAAATGCCGTCACTAAAAGTACTTTTTATTAATAAAACCGGAAGTGATATTTTTGATTTAAGATGGTAGAAATATCGATAATTAGATCTAATATAATTATCCAAAATTTCAATCCTTTACCTTTAAAATTAACAAAGTTATTGAGTGTAACTTAACATTGTTGTCACCCGGAATAGAAAAAATTAAATTGTTTATAACAAATTGTTAATTAAATAAACGAGGAAAATTGAAATAAAACCAATTTTTTTTTTGTTATCAAAGATTATGGTTAAAAAAAATGGTTCCTTAATAATAATTACAGATGGTAGAAAAAATTGTTAATTAACAAATACGTTTTTAAGCAATAACAATTTTTTTCAAGAACGATTTTTTTTTTAAATCATAATTTGCATTAAAGATCATGTTCCAAAAAAAATTTAAATTATCTTATAAAGAACGCATTTGTTTATAATAATTTTGTAAAAAAGAGGAAATAAAAATTTTTAAAAACCATTTTCATGCGACTTCTGATCATAAACACACGGATCAATAGTAATATGAAAAAAAAAATTGTTTTCAATGATTAATCAAAGTTTTTAAATTTTAAACTAAGTAAATTGTTAATAACAAAGTGAAAAATGCCAATTTTTTAATTATAATAGGTCCAAAAAAGGAAAAAATTCAGATTTGTTATTTAACCATTATCGCACTTACAATGTTCAAGTTCAAGTAGGAAAAAATTGTTAATTAACTCTTGCATAATTAATAGAAAATCGCGATAAACATTTTTTGACCGCGGATTATTCTTTATAAATCTATTTAGTAGATGCCTGAATTTTTTCAATTCTTAATTTTTATATTTAATAAGTTTAACTAATATTTATTCAAAGTGAGAGGCGCTTACACAAGCCAGAGTCCCCGTTTTCGGCCGTATTTTCAATCCTCTGGGAAAACTATAAATATTGGTCCTACGTTTCGGGAGGTAGACATTTTATTTAGGAAATTTCCTCCTCTTTTCGAATCTTTTATCAAATTTGAAACATGTCAAATAGTTTTTGAGATATTTACAAAAAAACCAAACCCCATTTTTTTTTCAAGTATTTATTTATAACTTTTACAAATTTTAGAAGCGACTCTTGAATGTTTTCATATATTATCTACACGCTATTCCGAATCGAATGACACCTCGTTCATATTTTTCGTATGCGGAGAACAAATTTTTACCCAAAAAGCACTTGCTTAGAAGACAATTTTATATAAAAATCATAAAAAATCATTAGAAATGTAATTTTGTATAAATATTTTTTTACAATCTATCCAATAAGAGGACAATAAGAAATTTGAATGTCTTAAAGAGATATGCAGGAGTATTTTCCAATGAAGAGACTCTTTTATATACCGGGTGTTTTGCCCAGCTGATATCTAGGTTGTTTGATGACATAAAATTCTAAAAAAAAAATCTGAATAATGTATGCCTTGAAGTCTTTAAGGTGTACTACTAAAAACCACCCTTATCATTTCATCCCTTAGAAGCTACCCTTAACTCTTTTTTACGGCTATCAGAAAAAGTGACGACATTGGTCAACTTGCATACAAAGCCATATATGGCCAATAGGGAGTTCAACTTGAAATATTAGTTCATCTTTTTTGCATTATTTGAGAAAAAAATGAATTCCTTTTTATGAAAAAATCATTTTTTCTGTTTTTTCCTTTAATTTAACATGAAAAAATTGATATTTAAAAATTACTGCGCCTATGCAACTTGTAGTGCGCCTACGTCACTTATGTGCAATAGCTGCAGCATAATATTAGCGTGGGCCAGTTTCTCTAAATAAAATTGACGCTTTCAAATATAGATGACATTTGCTTATAAAGTGTCGTTTGGTCAATATATTTTTAATTGTGTTTACTTTTGCCTTTATTTAAGTATCTTTACTAATACAAAAAAACACGGAAAATTATAAACATCGACCAGCTCTACAGAGTACTGTTAAGATAATTTCGTGTTTTATTACTCTTAAGTAAGAGGCCAACTGTGTAGTTCAGCGAGACAAGAAGAACGAACAGTTAGGGCGTTTTTCATTTTTAATTCATTGATATTGTATTTTAAGTTTTACTTTAATAAAATAATCCTCATAAATCTGAAGTTCCACTAAATCCTTAAAAAGTACAAACTACAACAGTGACAGTGAACTATGCAGTAAGCAGACGCGGACGCGACCTTTCACTTAATCAGGAACGCTTGTGCCCAGAACTTATGTACCAAACAGCAAATTATTACCTGATCTCGTTAAAATAGTCGTTTTCTTTATCTAACAGCGGAATCTAATATCTATTTATCTCTCTCGATTTTGAATGCGAATTCACAGCGGATAGGTCCAAGTTTTCATTTTTATCCAAGTATCATATAATGGTTTTCTCCATCTCTGTCTGTGTAAGTGAGATTTAACAGCTGTTATTCATTCGTATTCTCTTCTTTACACATTTGCAGTTAATGGCTTGACGGTAACTTTATTGCACATAAGTGACGTCACGATCGTAATGGCGGCATATTTAAATAATTAGAAATTTGAATTTTAAAATTAATTTATTCAAAAATCTAGCTCAAATTACGGTAGATAATTAATCTCAATGGGTTTTATTTGATCAATTCTAACTGTTAATAAAGAAAAAACGTGAGGTTATGTTTTTGTTGAACTCCCCATTTATATATCTTACCTTTACAAATTAATTTATTTACATGAAATAACACTAAAAAAATTATAATAGAAAATTACTTGCTTCCAGGTAGGAGATGTTTGACGATAAAATTCGGTCAATTTTAATTCTTACACCTCAACACACACGTTAACAAAGAAGGTTAACTTTGTAAAATGTGCAGTTGCCGGATAGAAAAAGAACAATATTAGACAACCAAATTTGCCAATCTGTTCATTAGCTTGGATGGATTTGGATTTATGATAAAAATTATTAAATTTAAGAATCCATATATGGATTCCTATGCGGTAAAGGGTTATTTTATATAACCCAAATCTCTATCTTGCTTTATCCCGAAAATGGGATAGAGCCAGCGCTGTATTTAAACCCTTTAAGCTTCTGTTGTCGGTTTATTACCCTTATTTTATATTCTCCGTTACGGCGTTCCCTTTTAGATAGTAATCATTGGTCATCAAAAATCTTTTATTATTAATCAATGGTAATGTTTTTTACTTACACAGAAAAAATGTCAATAAATAATTTACCTGCTGTATTGTTTAGACGTTTGGTCATATTTTCTAATACTTCATGAGTTGCATTTTGCGCCGATTTTCCATGCATCATTTCTCTAATAATGGAATTTGCCAAACAATATTTAGCTATTGTCTCTCCATGACCTGGTAATCATAAAAACTAGTAGTAGCTCTTATTTTTCCCTAATTATACTAATCTGTATATTACCTGTTGTTGAAACTGCTCCAACATTATTATCAGCATAAGTTCCACTACCAATCATACAAGTATCACTACTTCTTCCTACCATTTTTCCACACATACCACCAGTTGAAGTAGCAGCAGCTAAATCTCCATGAATATCTAAAGCTACTGCACCTACTGTGCCAACATCTCCTGGATTCTTTAAAAACAATTTACTTTCTGCATGTCTAAATACAATTTGACTTACTTTGTGTCCAATTTCCGTAAGTTTGCCACCTTTTTGTTTAAACGTTTCCAAAGCCTGTTGAGCAGCTTTCGTAACCAAACTTCCTGGTTCAACCGTTAATACGCCATTTTGACTGGCGAATTTATTCGCTCCTGCACCAGCCAGAAGTACATGGGGGGTTTTTTCCATTACCAAACGAGCCAAACTACAAACAAATAAGAATATTAGAGAAATTTATAAAAAATATAACTATAGAAGACAGCAGTTCAGCATGTATAACGTAAAAAGAATAAAAAAGTAAAAGAGAGGCAAACACAATTTTACGAAACTGTTTAAAGACTACTAAAGAGAAAGCAATTAGGAGTAAATTAGAAACACAAGAGAGACACCTCTTGGCGACGTTGGCAACTACGTAAAAACTGTAGACTGGCTGACGAGTCGTCATACTAAGGAAGGATATACAATGAGCCTAATGAGGCCAAACTGCTGTGGAACAGCTCACCTGTTAAGCAACCCACCCTCCCCACCTTACAGATATAAATACAAAACAGATCACAGACATAACGTATGACGCAGGACCAAATGTAATAGTTAACTAATAAACAATGACAGGGACGAATATACTACCTAATAGAGACAAAAGGGAATAAAGAAAATTGCATCAATTAAAAAAAAAGAATATCTAACGAAATGTAACAATTACAGAGCAATTAGACTATTGAGTAATAAAACGCACCAAGTCCAGTACCACAAGGACAATTTAATGTTGTAATTGTTAAAACATAAGTGGGTTGGCAACTAGTTTCGGCTTTACGCCCTTCCCAGGTCGGGTGCACTATTGGGAAATCAACAAGAAGTTGTCATCAACTTTTTTTATTAAATTGTTAAAAATACATGGTTAAATTGTTAAAATTCAAAACATAAGTAATGTATGGTACTGAATGACAATACGTGGTAACGAGTAGGAAACTATTGCAGGTAGGCATTAATGTTAATGTGGATGTGGACTACATTTAGATTTTCCACATCAATAGGATTGCCTACCCTTAGTAGTTACAAAGTATTGTCTTTCAGTACCATACATTACTTATTCTTTTAATTTTAACAATTTTTGCTACGTATTTTTATCAATTTAATTTAAAAAATTGGTGCCAACTTAATGTTGATTGCCTAACAGTCCAACCAGCCTGATGATGTCGTAAAGCTGAAACTAGTTACCAACCCACTTATGTTTTAACTATATATTACAACATTAAATTTTGTTTGTAGTACTGGAGTGCGTTTTATTACTCCTAATCGGATCACATTTGAGGTATGGATAACCTATTGGACTTAGTTATACCATTACTGCTTATGTACCATAAACTACCCCTTGGTAATGGTACAATTACACCGTTATTGTTGATAAATATTTTGATTGACATTGAAAAGTTACCAAATTGCGGATTTGTAAATTTTCCAATCGCACTGAATATTTTTGAAATGAAAAATTATCTTGAAGTCCCAGAACTGGGCAGTGGTTAACTACTTGCACCCAGTTGCCCATAACTGGATGGATTAAGACTAATCTCTAATATAGTCTTAGCTGGAATGGTTCATTTTTCTTGCCACGCCGAGACGAGTCGAAATAGCTATCGCACGTGCCTGGAGGCGTTATGGGAGCCCTTAATATGTCACAAACGTGTTCTGATAAAAAAATGTCAATATTTTGGCATGATTTCGAAAATTACGCTGTTTCTCGAAATTCTTAAATCGTGATGTACCGCACAGTCAATTTTCAGAGTAAGTAGCTTGTTTACCTAAATTACTTTGGATTGTAACGAAGTTACGAATTTACCCAGGTCTTCAATTCCCTAATCTCCGTTCTTACTTATTATAATTAGATTCTCCCTAATAGTGATAAGTAGTGCGGCCGGCAATAGACCGTAAATAGCTAAAATCAAAGTGTACCGTGAATACATAAAATATAATAAACACCGCGACCTTCCTTCGCATATGTCAAACGCGATCCGTTGTACAAAGTTAACACTCCGCCCGGAAGATGGAGCCGTCATGGGCCCACTCAACCAATCAGTGCCATAAGCCAGCCTACCAGTGCCAGCCATTCTAGTGCCGTACCAGACGAGGATTACTGGCAAGAAAATTGTATATGGTATAATACAGGAAATTTCTAAAGAGTATTATTTATTTTAAAGTTGTTAGTTCATTTGATTTATATTCAGAGGAAAATTATTTATTATACCGTGGGTCAGCGATAGGTGGTAGTATTTCAGGCGACTTTTTTCGATTTGCTACTATCGTTAAGCCCAGACCTGAGCTGAGGAAGTATTTTAGGCGAGTTTTCTCGATTTACTTCCTGCAGTACCTTTGATTACAGGGATTCATGTACCGGGGTTGGAATTCATAGTCATTTCGTATACCAGGGGTAGACAAATAATAATTTTAAAATAAATCTATTCTCCGACCTGTAAAATTGCATACGGTTCACTGGGAACCCGCACGCATTGTTACATGCGCATTATTTCACCGTCTCTGACCCCTTCATGCATTCAGCGTTCATTAATTTAACATTTTTAGCTTAAGACTTGGGAATTATGATCACCGCGCCAGTTACACACCTTTTTTTCCTTCCTGCAATAAGTTTTGGTTTGATTATTTATTTTTCCCTCTTTGTGGCTGATGAATTTAGAACAAACTTGGTATTTTGAATTAATTGATTTTTATCTTTCTGTCCGTACCTTAACCTTATAGCAGCGGATACTCCGGAACGCAGTTCAGGAGGGTAAGTAAAGTCTGCCCTACCGGCCGTCACGGGATTGGTCGAACCATAACGACCCCTGGAGTATTTATTTATTCATTGAAGCTGCCCGAGCAAGTGGCCTTCACACTATAAAATGGAAGGTGGCACCCGAGGCAATCCGAGACGTGAACCAAAGCACCAAAGTAACACGTAATAACCGAAGTGCGTTATAGGATTATAACAGACGAGGTAAGTAGATAATACATTGTGAAACGTCTATAATCAAGCTATTTTCTAGGTTTAAAATCTCATCACTTTTGAATAAACTCAACAATAAAAAAAATTTTAATCCTTGAAATTAGTTATTTGTATGCCTAGGCCGCGAAATGCCTTAAAATCAACATCAGTTCAATTTCATTATTATTTCATTAACAAGCTACTGGCAAAGTCATTTGGCATACCGTTTGCTTGTGTCCATAAGGTGGCATCCGACAGTTGTACCTGTATTTAAAAAAAATATTTATCGGCGTTTCAGAACAGTCTGCCATTGAGTAATCTACATGTTTATGCTATACGTGAGCTAAAAAAAATATGGCACACTGTTTGCGCATGTCTAAGGTCACCTCGCATTAGACACCTCTAGTAAATTTTTCTTCATAAATGTCCCTCATTTTATTCAATAAAAAGTTTATTGCAATTAAAAACATGTATCCTAAAATGCCGATATTCAAATTGGCATACGTTTTGAACCGGTTTATCATATTAAAAAATAAATGTTAAATTGTTAAATAAAACGGAGAGGCATACTGAATAATATCCTAAAAAATAAGTCCTTTAGGTATGTCACAATAATCGTATCGTGCTTTTAGAATTTAGTTTATGTTTCGACAGTCTTGGGCCTTACCAAACCGTATGCCATTCGGTATACCACCTAAATACATGGAGTAAAAAACAAATGGGCAACAATACGCGGAAATTCGATTAACAATTTTTCAACTTCTGTTGCGTATGCCTGCACTTTTTACTGTCCTAATCGCTATGCCAATTTCATATACTTCATACGTTATCATAAACTGCATGAAAATATAATGGATACTGAATAAAATGACAGAAATTTATTAAGAAAAATTTACTAAATATTTTGAATGCGAGATGCCATTTGTTTTTATCTCACGTATAACATAAACATGTATACTATACTCAATGGCAGACTGTTCCGAAACGCCGATGAATATTTTTTTAAAATACAGGTACACCTGTCCAATGCGACCCTATGGATTTACGCAAACCGAATGCTAATGACTTTGCCAGTAGCTTTTTCGTTGAATTTCATTTTAAAGCACATTTCAGCCTGCTAGGAATCGTATAAAATCGTTTAATTTGCAAACAAAAGATAACTAAATTTTTACTTTCCCGGACCCATCAAACGGAAATTAAGGTGAACGAGCAAAAAAAAAATTGATATTTCGATGGAATTATCCATTTTGAAGTCCCCAAGACGATTGAAACCATTTCCAGCGTATGGTCTGTCTGTGTGTCTGAGTGTCTGTGTGTAATCTTCCACGATTACTGCCGAACCGTTTGACCAATCAAGCTGAAATTTGGTATGGAGGGTCGGTGTGTGCCTAGAATGCGACCATTAGATTTTGGTTTAAATTGGTACAGTAGAAGGTCCTCAAGACCGAAATTGATTAAATACACATGTAACAATTTTTTACTTTTTTTTAAATTTTAAGGACAAACAATACACTTCAGTGCAAAATGTTGTAGTACAAAGTTTTAGAGCATAAAATTCCCTATAACTTTTGTTTCAAACTTTTTCCAGAATTTCCAATAGTTGCACCACTAGAGGGCGCATAAAAATGTGCATTTATGTTTTCTCTGGTTTTTCTTGATTTTGAGGACAAATAATACACTTTAATGCAAAATGTTATAGTACAAAGTTTTAGAACATAAAATTCCCTACAACTCTTCTCTGAAACTTATTCTAGAATTTCCAATAGTTGCGCCACTAGAGGGCGAGTAAAATATTTGCATGTAGGTTTTCTCTAGTTTTTCTTGATTTTGAGGACAAACAATGCATTTTAGTGCAAAATTTTCTTTTGCAAAGTTGTAAAGCATCAAATCTTCTTTAACTCTTATGTTTAACTTTTTATCGAAATCCTCATAGTTTCACCGCTAGATGGCGAGAAAAATAAACATTTAGGATTTTCCATTTATTTTAAATTATGCTCTTTAGTACAAAATGTTTCAGTGCAAAAGTTGTAAAGCATAAAATTCCCTACAACTATTGTATAAAATTTTTTCCCGAATTCAAAATAGTGTTCACACATGATTTTAGGAAATCCTAATTGTAGCAGTGTGATATACAACGTGCGCATGCGCAGCTTATGTCATTATCAACATTGAAATATCAATTCGGCTCGCTATTCTTAATGTGTTCAATAAATTAATGTAATGTTTAGTATTTTGTAATTAAAATAATAATAATAAATAACATATTCTCTACGGTCGAGCCGAGAAAGTTCTGGGGTGACACAGCCGATTTTTTTATAACGAACACGGAATTATTCATTAATGTCTGGCTTATTATCGTTAGAATATCCATACCTCAATATACTCCAAGAGTCATACTGTAAGAAATCACTTCCGAAAATCTGTCACCCCCGGTCTATTATGAATATCTGTTCTAAAGGTCAATTTACTATGCAGATATGGCGGTGTTTTATATTTTTAAATTTTATGAGCCAAACAATACCTCAAATGGTGTAAAAAAATTCAAGGGGTGATAGTAGTCCTAAAATTAATAAAAAACGTTCCTATAAGCATAGGTCGTTAAATTCATATTAAGAGGGTTTTAAAAGAGTAAATTTTGAAAATGTTTTTAATTATAAGTTTAAAAAACAAGATAAAATTTAAGCAAAAAAACTATGGGACATAAAATTTAACCCTAAATCCAACGGTGATATCGAAAAATTATTTCTATAATAGGAAATGGTAGTTATTGCAAGGGCAGAGGATTAATTTATACACCTTTTTTTTGGGTTGGTTTTTTTTACAACGCGGGTACAGGTTTTAAAATTTACATGCTTCTATCTTTCAGAAAGGTATTCTTGTTGCAAGTCGCTTAGAGTAACCGTTTTCAAGAAAATTGAATGTAAACAGTTTGCTGAACCCTTAATTGAGAAACAAAAAAGATAAATTATTTAGGTTGTTCACCGGTTAATACAATTTTATGAAAATTGTGGGGTGTTAAACTAATCATGTAAATCAAAATTTTATCTTGTGTTTTATACTTATAATTAAAAAAAAAACATTTTCAAAATTTACTCTTTTAAAGCTCCTGACTCCCTTAATATGCATTTAATGACCTATGCTTATAGGAACGTTTTTTATTAATTTTATTAGTACTATCACCCCTTGAATTTTTTTACACTATTTGAGGGACACTCTGTATGTAGAAGTCTCCGGCTTTCCATTTTTAACCATTTATGTTCAGTAAATGTAAGACACGTTCATATTTATTTACACCATAAATGAGACGTACCTACGAAGGAATTTTGTAATTTTTGTATTCTACAGGTGTCTTCATTATCAAACATGGCCCATACACAACATCACAATGATGAAGATGCGACAGGACCAAAGATACATAACATTTTTTTAATATCGGTTGATAAAAATTGCCTCTGAAAATTAATCAATTTTAAATTAAAATATGCATTTTTTAATTTAGCCGTAGCCTAAGTTATTGTCTATCCCTATTGCAATAAATTTAATAAAATTACTACCTGATAGGATTAGCTATATCTTTAACAACAGTAATAGCACCTGCGTCAAGATTTGAACCCACCATTATACTGGCATCCATCTCTACTTCTCCATCTACGTTCAACACTGATCCATGCCCTAAAACCAAAAATAAATAAAAAATGAATCATTTAGTAATAAATATCTGTTTATGATAAAGTAAATTTGGTTCAAACAATTAAAATCATACCTGCATTAAAATTTTCATCATCTTCCATATATCTAACAGCTGCTTCCACTGCATCCAAAGCACTTCCACCGTTTTTTAAAATTTTGTTTCCAATTTCGAGTGCTTTTTTGCATCCTGTTAGTTTTCCAGGAACTCTTTCATCTGGAATATTACCAGCACCTCCATGAACTAGTAAAATCGGTTCCATTTCGATGTAGATACTGACACGAATAGAAATAAATATGTTGTTTTCGATAAATGAAATGCTGATAAAAACTACCTATTTTGGTTAGTAGAACAATGAGTTGTTTTAAGTGGCCATAGACGTTTTATTATTGTAAATATTTTTTTATTAAGTTTCATAGGGAAAGTCAGTATTATGACATTTAAAAAAATGTGACAATATGTGATTTTTTTATTAATGTCTTATTTCCATAGACAAAAGAAATATTTTATTTATGTATTTCTACCCCTAGGCATGGAAAAAAAATAAAAAAACAACATGAAATTCAAGGTACTTAATAGTAGATTACATACCGTGGTGGGAAATGCATCATTACTGTCGAGGGCAAATATAGATCACCGAGGCGCACACGCCGAGGTGATCTATTGCTCGAGACAGGAATGATAATTTCCGCCAAGGTTTGTATACTATTTTATTCACAATCATTTTATTTCAATCAAAAATTTAAAAAGAATATGTTAGTTATTGTTCTGCGGCTATGTGACATCTGTATTAAAATACTCTGGTCAAGTTTTCTTTGAAATCAAAATACTTTGGCATTTAGATATTACCTGACATTTTATTTTTGTACTATCAATTTAAAAAAAAAATCAAAAAAGGAAAATGGAAAAATACGTATAGTTTATATTAGCCCATTATATCCTAGCGTTACATATATGTAACGATTATAGTCGTCTAATCAAACAAGCCTTCAAATTGTGTTTGGGCTTCTAAATGGTAGATGGCGCTAAAAGTAGAAGCTGAATGTTATAATTTAACATTTGTCAGGTAGCTGAATCAGTTCAAATAGATCGTTGTTGTTAAATGTACGTTTGAATCTAATAAAATATTTTTTGGACATGGATTCGTTGGTGAAGTTCAAGTAAGTGTTATATAAATTACATTTAATAATATTTTTTCCTACGACCACCTATGAAAACTACAAATAGCACAACTGTTTTGATATTTGAAAAGTGTCTCATATCAACATACAGGCATACCAGCCGTGTGTTATAATACCGCGCTGCGTGTTATTATAACGCACACTTGAATGAATTATTAAAAACGGGACGAAATATGCTACTTATGTACATACATAATAAATTTTACTCACCATTTTAAGACTGATCTAATAGTTGCTTGTTATTTTCCTACGACCACCTAATAACTAAAATGTTTTGAAATATTATTTTAAGGTTATAACTATCTGTCCATATTAATTATGAAACAACTTCAGTGTAAACGAATGTATGCAACACATCATAAGACGTTTGGGTATTGTGTGTTGCATACATCTTGTTACCCGTTTCTTAAATTTATTAATAGTTTGTAATTCAAAATTAATTTTAGGTTTAAAATTGCAAATTTTACAGCTATTAAAGTAAAAAATGTATAAAAATTTTTTTAAATGTTTTTTTTTTAATTGGCTTGGTGCTAAGGTTATTTTTTTTATAAAAGTGAAATATAATAAAGTAGGCTTATGTCAAAATTTTAAAGAAATTACTGTTTCTATGTTTTGTGAATTCTGAACAGAATAATTAGGTACTTTTATAATAGATATTTTTAAAGTTTAAATTATTCTACTTTATAGCAAATAAATAAAAAATTTAAATTTCGATTTCTTACATAAAAAACGGAAGTTGATAGTGATAGCGAATGTGAATGTACACCACCAGAAATAATCGTGTCATATGAGAAAACCAAATAGACTTCTTAAAATATTGTTGGTCGTAGGAAAAATAGTGTACAAAACTCGTGGGAAAGTGGATTTCGTGCACTTTCCTCACTCGTTATGTAATATACTATAACGCCATAATTGGTGTTAGTATACTACATTATATATATTTCATGATAGTTAATAAATATTTAGGTTTTATGAAAATATCAATCGGTAATTCTTTGCCTAAAGTGAGCGTTACATATATGTAACGCTAGGATGTTGTGAAACATTCGAAGTAAACTTTTTATTTTTAGAGGAATTACTTTGCAAGAAGCTTTGGAAATGATAGATTCCGAAAATGTAGAGGAAATATATTGTTATGTTTTATATTTATTTTGTTAATATTTTAATTTTTTCTTACAATTTTATTTCTTTGTAAATTTCAGGTTTTATTATTTGCTCAAGTTTTGTTTGATAATATTTTGTTTTATTTTTAATTTTGGGCGCCAATCAAACAAATCCGAAATCCTGCATGAAAGTTCTTACCTCAGGGTAGGGATCATTAGAGGTAATAATATTTGAAAATTGTAAACTTTATAATTTTATTTATATTAAACCTGAAATAAATTTATAGGATACACAAATATCTAAATGAAACTTTATCAAGTAAATCCACATTATGTAAATGTGATATTTCCCCAAATAAGTTTTTATTTTATTTAAATTTTTATTATATTTATATTTTTTTTATGAATTGTATTAATTTAATGTTTTATATGATTTTTTAATTTGAAATTGTATTGTTAAACTTTCTTATTATTTACTATTATCATGTGGATTTATCCAATTAATATTAATCTGATCAGATTTAACCTTCTTATCCTAAACATAATAAATTATACTACCTATACTATATTTGAAAATCAAGAGAGAGTAAATTCCCAGAATAAAAAGTAATTCGGTATGCAAAACTATAGTACAGTACGTGCGGTAAAACTTCAATATTTGTAATGCATTCTAAATTGTTTTTGTTAATTTCAATACAAAATTTATTAAATGTCTTGGACTATCACATTATTTTATGATCTTTCATTGTTACTACAGTAGGCCTAAGAGGATTAACGTGCGTCATAGGCGTAACCAGAATAGAAAGGGATAATTATTATTTAACGACCTCCGAATGGCAACAGCTTCTAATGACAGATATTTTGACTTAAATAGTTTCTAGAAATGCAGTTATTTGATTTTCGATAAACGTGACAAATAGTAGTGACTAAAAATGGAAGCAGTTTGTGAGTATACGCCAGTGAAAAAATTAAAATTAGACCATTTATCGCTCAATGAAAAGAGTGCTGTAGTGAATGTGTACCACTATTTTAAACATCAAAATCCCTCAAACACTATTGACAGTGTAGTTGAAACAACTTCTAAGGCAATGGGATATGGAAAATCTACAATATATAGAGTTCTAAAGGAGGAAAAATCAGGTGGAGTAACCTCACCAAAGCCGAAACCAGGTAGACCAAAACTATTAAAAGTCAACGTGGACGAGTTTTTTAAAAATGCTATTCGTAAGCTTGTTCACTCATTTTTTATAAACAAGCAAATACCAACTTTAGATAAAGTTTTGCAAGCCATTACGAATGATGTTGATTTACCCACAATAAGCCGGGATAAACTATGGAAAGTGTTACATGAGTTAAACTTTAAATTTGAAAAAATGGGCAGACACTCAATGCTAATTGATTCTGAAGAAATTGTATGTTGGAGAAGACAGTACCTCAGAAGAATACAACAAGTTAAAGCTCAAAATAAAAACATTTATTATTTAGATGAAACATGGGTTAATGAAGGACATTGTGTAGGAAGAGTTTGGAAAGACAAAAATATAAAATCATCCCATCAAGCTTTTCTAGAAGGATATACTACTGGTTTTAAGGAACCTATAGGAAAAGGTAAAAGATTAATTATTTGTCATATAGGCAGTACAAACGGTTTTTTTGAGAATGGTTTACTCTTATTTGAATCAAAAAAAAACCGTTGATTATCACGAAGAAATGAATGGAGACGTGTTTGAGGAATATTTTAAACAGATGATTCAATTCATACCAAAAGGATCGGTTATTGTAATGGACAATGCAAGTTACCACTCCAGATTACTTGAACCTTTACCAACCACTAAATGGAAAAAGCAGGGTGAAATTGCAAAATGGTTATCTTCTAAAAATTTAGCCTTTGACAATACAATGCTGAGGGCAGAATTGTTAACTATTGCTAAAAAACATAAGCAAAATTATAAAAAATATAATATTGAGGAGATAGCCAAAAAACGAGAAATTGAAATCCTTCGTATAGTAACCTGGTTTTACTTGTCCACTCGGTACACGCACTAATTGTTAAATATTCCTTTCTTCTAAGTCCAATGCTGTCTATTTTGTTCGGCCACGTTCGTTTTCGCTAGCTATTTGGATGTGTCTGCATTTGCGCAGAGACCGTCCACATGATCTACCATCCTTTCATTATAACGATAAGTGATGGATGCTCACCTTCATACATTTGGTCCCACTTTTCTTATTCTATATAGCAATTTTGGAAGAAAAAACCTGTTGGATACTTGCAGTGATCTTTTGGATTATTTATATTAAATCCACAATTGTCTAGTAAGTGTATTTTCCTCTAGTATAATATAATTAAACAAATGTGTAAAATGATTACAAAATGGCGTCACCACATCTTTTTCCATGCATTTAACATTTGCTTTATTTAAAAGAATTGTAATTGTTTTCTTGAGAATTTTTATTGTAAACTTCTTACCAATCCTCTAAATCACTTTGATATAACTTTTTGTTGAATTTCTTTATAACTTTTCCATGA
Source organism: Neocrepidodera transversa (assembly GCA_963243735.1). Classification (NCBI taxonomy): domain Eukaryota; kingdom Metazoa; phylum Arthropoda; class Insecta; order Coleoptera; family Chrysomelidae; genus Neocrepidodera; species Neocrepidodera transversa. The sequence goes on from OY725343.1 coordinate 21,783,601, forward strand.
TTTCTGTTAATTTAAAATTTGTTGAAATTTTTCTGACCTCTTTCTCTTCAAAATTTCTTGTCGACCTCCTATCAATAAACCCCTTAGTAACCAACCTTTTTCCTTAGTTACCCTCAAAATCTTATTAGCTTTGATTTATTACGTCATTTAAATTTACGACTTTTGTCTGTCAAATTGATTTGTACTTTATGAAATTATTAAATATTTTCTTATTATTTGATTTTCCTATCCTTTCGTTATATCTTTAATTTTTTTATCCAACAAATTCTTTCTGATACATACCCTATAAATAATTACAATTTTTCTTAAATTTAGTTTTACAATGTTCCTTTTTTTAGGTGTATATTATTTGCATTATTCCATCTGATTTGATAAATTTGTCCTTCAGGTATTCAAATTTATTTACTTTTACTTTTATTTATATGTGTTTCTCTTATTTATTTTAGTTCTGATTTAATTCTCCTGAGTTTCTCCACCCTGTTATCTTATAGTCTGTGCGCTCTCTCATTATTATGCAAAGGTAAGCAACTACTTTTAGGCTATTTTATTTATATTTTTATTTTTCCTATTACGTTCCTTTAAAACATTACAATATGTTGAAGTAAGTAGTCTCACTGATGAGGATTCAGGCGACGAAGATACTGGGGGTACAATGGATAATTTGAGTGGAAGACAGTTACGAAGCCATGCTGAACTTGTTTTGAGCAATAATAATCGAATTAGTTGTCAAGAAGATATTGTTCGACTGGAGAAAAATAATTCAGAAATTGACCAAACACCAGAGCAAAATCCAAAAAACACAAACAATGAAAATACAGGTATAAACAAAACTAAATCAAAAAAATCTGAAAAAGCAAAAGAAATAATCTGGGATCGAGAAGGGGATTTAAAGCAATCAGCTGCACGTGTGTTTCCGGATCATTCAAAAGATTATAAACAATTTCAAGGCCTGTCATGTACAGATATATTTGAAAAATTTATTACTGATGATATAGTAGACTTGCTTGTTGCGGAATCGACAAAGTATGCATTTTCTAAAAACTCTAATGATCCAAAAATAACAGCCGATGAAATGAAATGTTTTATTGCAATTTTAATTGTTAGCGGATATGATCAGAAGCCTTGAAAACGAATGTTCTGGGATTCTGCTAATGATATGAGAAATTATGCAGTTGCAGAAGCTATGATAAGAAATAGATTTAAATAAATTCTTAAATTTATACACTGTGCCGACAACACTATAAAATTGATGTAAACGATAAAATGTATAAACTACGTCCATTTATAAATATTCTCAAACAAAACTTTTTAAAAAATTTTGTGCCTGTTGAAAATTTAGACTATGATGAGTCAATGGTAAAGTATTTCGGCAGACATGGCTTCTCAAGGGATAAACTTTTTCACATTGAAATTAAAAAAAAAATACGTCAGATAATAGTGTTCTACATGTATTTGAGAAGTTTGACCAGAATCGCACAAGTAGCCTAAGTAGCGCCAATGCGTAAAAAGTGTTTGCTCGATTGGCCGAAGTCCTGAAACGATGCACCATCGTTTGAACGTTTCTAGAATTTTTTCTTCCAAACTAGAGTTGCCAGTTTTCCATACGCTCTTATTGTGGCGTGGAAAACGTTAAAAATAATATACCTATAGTGTAATTTATTTTTAAAAAATTGGGGAAAATTTTCTTTTCTCCTACGCTATAACTCGTTACAAATTAGACTTACAAAAAAATGTAATTTTTCGTATCAAGAAACTATTGTTGACTTGTGGGGACCGACCTAAACATTTATCAAAATCGTTTCTACTACTCCCTACTAACTGAACTATATATAAAAAAAAGAATTTAATTGATATATAATAATAAATTACAATGAAATTAAATTCATCAGAGGCAAGCCGATACGTTTTGGTTTTAAAATTTGGTCAATGAATTCAAAAGATGGATACCTAATAAATTTCGATGTACATCAGGGAAAACAACTCAACGATGTACCAGAGAGAGAGAGAGAGAAAATGTTTGGAAAATCTGCTGCTCCGTTGATAAATATGATAGATGAGTTGCCCAAAAAACAATATCCATATAAGTTTTATTTAGACAATCTTTTTACATCTACCAATATATTTATTTTTATGAAAGAAAATGGTCACGGGTGCACTGGAACATTCAGAGAGGATCGACTAGGAAAATGCCCACTAGTATCAAAAAAAGATTAAAAAAAAGAAAGAGGAACGATAGAGCAGGCTCTAGACAAAAATAATGGTATACTTTTTGTCAAATGGGTTGAAAATAACGTAGTGACAGTTGCTTCCAATTGCTATGGAGTGAAGCCGTTGAATTACGTAAAACGGTATAGTAAGACAGAAAAAAGGTATCTCAATGTCCCCAGACCTGATCTTATTGGAAAATATAACAGCAACTTGGGCGGAACAGATTTGATGGACGAGAATATAAATACTTACCGGATAGACATCAGATCGAAAAAATGGTGGTGGTGCATTTTCACTTGGTGTCTGGACGCTGCTATTAGTAATGCCTGGATTTTGTTTAGAAAAGGATGTGATCAGCACATGCCGCAATTAACATCCAGATGGGCCATTGCTCAGAACTATCTTCAAAGGTATGGAACTATTGGAAAAGGTGCAGGCCGACCTAGTACTTCCAAATTTAGCATTTCTTTCAACAGAGTATCGGATGATATGCGATATGATGAAAAAAAACATCTTCTTGTATATATTTCCGATAAAAAACGAAGAAGATGTACTGGAGAGGGATGCAGTACCAGTGCCAGAACTATGTGCAAAAAATGCGACGTCGGTCTGTATTTAGATTGTAATTATATATTTCATATAAAAACTAAGTAAATTTGTTAACACCGATTGTTCAGAATGGGTAAAACCTACCTGGTTTACCCTTCTGTATTATTTAAATGGAGAACTAACTCAAAAGATGACTTGTCCAAAATATATTGACAAAACAATAATCTTTTTTTATACATAACAACAAAATATACAAAATATACAGATAACAACTATATACACTAACTATACACCGTCTAGTCTTTCCATTTTCAACATTCTCCCACCTTGAGACGTTCAACGAAGAGTCTCAACTTTATGGTTTAAACCTCTCAGGAGCTTTTATAGGCCTACCATAACGACTAACCTTAGTCTTAGAAGTGTATTCAATATTCGTTTGTTTCATTTGACTTAACAAAGCCTGAACGCCAATATGACAGTGATCAACATGACATTTATAAATTAACCTAAAAACTACAGGATGACAAGAAGGAAGAATTATCGGTTGTCTAAAATCAAATGAATCATCACGCTCAGAAATTTTAGTTTTAAGACGAAATATTCCATCCTTATCTTTAAAAGGAACTAACGATGAAAAACTTTTATCATCGATACCAGTAAAAGCTTCTTGTTGAACTAACTGTAATATAACCTTTTCAGCATTTACTACTTCACTTATTGTAAGAAATGTCCCTCTATACCAAGAAAAGTCGCGTTGAAGATTTATATAGGAGGTAGTAGAACGATTAGGTTTTTCTTCAGTAACTGTTGATTCATCAACAGCATAGAGTTCAGTAGGCCAAAACTGCTTTTCCTGATGTAACCAAAAAGGACCCTCCCACCATCGAGACTGCAACAACTCTTTAGAAGAACAACCTCTGGAGGGCAAATCTGCAGGGTTTAATTGACCAGGAATTAAATACCAATATTCTCTTCTAGTTAAAGACTGGATCTCTTTAACCATATTCCAAACAAAAGGCTTCCATTGGTCCTCGCGATGAATCCAAGCTAACACTGTACTCGAGTCTGACCAACAGTAAATAGGAATCTCCATCTCGAGAGTGGATAATACTGAAGACAAAAGCCTAGCACCAATGGTAGCTGCTAATAACTCTAGTCGTGGAATAGACAACTTTTTCCGAATTGGAGCTAATCTACTTTTCGCTTGAATAAGCTGAATAGCACAAGAACCATTAATATCTTCAGTTCTCAAAAAAACTATGGCGGCATAAGAATGTTGGCTGGCATCTGTGAAAAGATGAAGACTTTTTGAATCTAACTCAGACAACAATGGATGAGAAAGATATCTAGGAATTTTAAAATTAACCAATACACCAAGGTTGTGAATCCAATCAACAAATATCATCTTAATATCAACAGGTACTTCGTCATCCCATCCTATCTTAAAAGACCACATCTTCTGCAGTAAAATTTTTATTAACAAAAGAACAGGACATAAAAACCCGATAGGGTCAAAAATTTTATTAGCAACAGATAAAATGGTTCGTTTAGTAATAGTTTGCAAAGCAGCAGTCTTGAACCAATCAACACAAATTTCTAAAGTATCCTCCAGACGATTCCACTTCAACCCCAAAAGATCGGACACGAATGTGTCAGGTATATTATTATCTAAAATAGTATGTTCCCACAGACGTAAATCAAATTTGGCTTAATTCATAACTTTGGTTGATTGTTCAATAAATTCAACCAATTCTTTTTCAGAATCAACACTAGACACACAATTGTCTACATAAAAACTTTTACGAAGTTTATCAACAATAGAAAAAGAATACTGAGAATTACTCTCAAGACAATCTACCAAAATGCGATTCATATGAAACTGTATAACCGCATTAAGATGAAAAGGGCTGCAAGTTACCCCAAAAACAACTCTTGCGTGTCGAAAATAAATAAGATTCCGATTTTTATCATACCATAAAAAACGCAAGAAGTCTCGATCAGCTTCTAAAATGCCAATTTGAAGAAAAGCCCTCCTTATATCAGATATTAAGAAGGTATTAAATCTAAAAGGTTCATTCCTTTTTCTAAACATTGATTTAAAGAAGGACAACCTTTTTCTCGTGCTGAAGCATCAAAAACTGGTCTTAGTTTCGTTGTAGTACTATTCAGTTTTAACACATGTCGATGAGGTAGATAATGGACGTTTTGCTTCATTTCTTCACCTCGCGGTACAAATTCGATGATGCCTTCAGATAGCCATTCAGATAAAACTTTATTGTACTCATCATAATATCCGTCATTCTTCAACTTTATCATTAAGTGATCTAGACGTCGTTTCTTCAAATGAAAATTACTGGGAAGTGGAGCATGACCTTCTATCCAAGGCAAAGCAACTGCATATCTTCCATCATGAACTTGAACTGTATCATGAAAATGTTGCATCACAAACATTTCCAATTCTAATTTAGACTGTCTATCACCAGGATCTGATATTCCAAGAACATCAAGGTTCCATAAATGCGATATTTGGTCATTTTTACATAAGAGCGACGTTATCATATTTAAACTTAATCTGGAAGTATTTAAAAAAGCGTTAGAAACCTTTCCTAGAAGAGTCCATCCTAGTTGAGTTTCCATAGCCAATAAACCACTGGATAAATTGTATTTTTTACCAGTAAAAAGTTTACCAGCGATATCGGCACCTATTAAAACATCAATTGGAGCATCTTTGATATCAAATATTTCTATTCCTAAATCTTCAAGTACCTTGAGGGATAGAGTTGATATTCGTACATATAATGGGTTGATCTAACACTTGGAAGTTACATGCATATCTTTTATCTAAACTAATCTAATTTTATATACATTATGAGTCACAACTTCAGATTGACCTCCAAAAAGTGCATGTATCAAAGTCTCTCTTCCAAGTGGCTGTAATTTAATTTCAGAGGCAAGAAATTTATTAATATATGAACGCTGAGAACCTGTGTCTATGATGCATCTCACGTTTCTGGAATGTGTTCCATTGTTTAATTCAACCAAAATAGTTTGCAAAAATATATGATGATATGTATTATTTGAAAGAGACTCTACATTTTCTGTAAGTTTAAAACTATTAACCAAAGTTTCTCCAATGACAGATTTTTCCGGACACATCAACGTGACATGTTTTTTTTTACAATGTAAACAAAGCAATCTGACTCGATATTTTCGTGCTATGTGTCCGTACTTTAAACATAGATGGCAACACCCAGTAGATGACAAAATCTTTTTTTTCCTGCTAAATTCATTCGCTTAGCTTCAGTGCAATCTTCATTTTTATGGTTACCCTTGCAAAAGACACATTTTAAATATTTCTGACAATTGATGAGTTCAGAAGCGGTAGGAACAGAAATGCAAGGTTTTATTTCAGGTTTCTTGCATTTCATATCAAAACAAGATGTAGCAAGACTAATTTTTTCTTCGCCTTCAACTTCTTTCTTCAAAAAAACCATAAGTTTGTTCAATCTCAAGTCTGTAAATTTATAACTACTTGAATATGAATCTAATTCTGAATTGTTTTGACTTCTTTGTCACACTCTCAGGAGATCTTCGGGAAGACATGACTCAACTAAAGGGAATAACATCGCAGCATATTTGTCAGAAGTTACCCCTAAGATTTCCAAAGATTGAAGTTGGCATTCAAGACAATCATAAAGAGTGGAAAGATTAGTTTTAGCTTTTAAATTATAAAGAACTAACTTCAATAATTCACGAACATAAAATTCAATCAGTAGTTCATCATTTCCAAATCCTGTTTTTAAATTATTAATAACTTTACTATAGTTTTCTGCACTGGGCGGATAGCTGTCAATTAATTGGCGAGTTCGGGATTTCGGTATTGTAGCTTGAAGCAAATATTCGTTTTGAATTCTTTCATCTTCGTGAATCCTCTTAAACTGGCTCCAAAATGGAATCCACTCCTTTAAATCTCCACGATATTTTGTAAATTCTATACGTGGCAGCTTCAACTTAGATGTACAATTACTGGAGTGGCTTACATGACTACCACAAATGCTTTGCGAAGAATTTTTGACACAAAGTTCTTCGACACTAAACTTTAACTGATTATATTTACAATTTAAATCATCAGATTTATGTATTTCATTCACAAGATCGTCTTCAACTGATTCGCCTTTTTCTAGCAAAAAATCAATCAATTGCTTACTTAGAAGGTTGATAAATTCAACTTTATTATCCAACATATGAATACGACCTTTAATGGCGGTGATATCGCTTGCAGACAGTTTCAGATCACCGGCTATAACTTCGTAAGCTTCAGTAAAAGCCTTTCGTTGAATGTCTGAAAGCCGCTGAATTTTCTCCATATCGTATAAGAACTGGAACGTCCTGTCACGGTCGCCAAAATGATCTGTATTATTTAAATGGAGAACTAACTCAAAAGATGACTTGTCCAAAATATGTTGACAAAACAATAATCTTTTTTTATACATAACAACAAGATATACAAAATAAAATATACAGATAACAACTATATACACTAACTATACACTGTCTAGTCTTTCCATTTTCAACACCGATTTTAAAAAGTTTCACATTATCCTAGTGTTACATATATGCAACAGCATTTTTTTATTATCTAAATAAATTTTTTTGCTAAAATCTTAACACTATGTCTCAGTTAATACCCTTAATACTACAAAACTAACCATATTTTTAAAATTTTCAAAAAAATAATAATTTGGGCGTTAATGGGCTAGTCTGCTACTTTAGTGTTGTAATTAATAATGTATCGCTTTCCACCCGTGGGGAGGAAGTAAAGTTTGTAATAGCTTATTTCCCGACCATTAAAAAGTTTGTAATTGAGCTATTACGTATACGATTGTTAATAAAAATTTATAAAAACCGATATTTCAAATCTATAATATAAGTGGCAAAATCCTGACTGACTGACTGACATAGAATCAACCCACAGCAAAATCTACCAACTCAGTTAAACTTTAATCATCGATAAATCGAAAATCCTTTTTTAAAATGGGCTGAAATTTTAAATTTATATATTGGAGGAAGTTATCGAGGGCTTCCGATTTTTTTTCTTTGAAGTACTTTTTGTTAAAGAGAAAAAAAATCGGACAAAGTTCACAACTCCCCCTGTATATTATTAAACAATGGGAGCAGACACTTTTTAATGGCCATTTGATATTCTCCATAGGGACCTCAATACGAGGTAGGCGTATGTGCAGTTCCTCATGACTCACCCTGTATATACACGATGCTATAAACATATAGAGACTGTTCTGTCTTCGGTGGTATGGGATATTTTCTCATTTGATTTTTTAGAAAAAAATTTAGAAAAGCGGGAAAAAATGGGAAAAACAGGAAAATAAGGAAAAATATGGAATAATAGAGAAAATGGAGAAAATAAGGCAAAATAGAGAAAAACTGGAATTGATTCCGACGAACAGGGAAAAACAAGGAAGAATAAAAAAAATTGGAAAAAATAATGAAATATGGAAAAATAGGGAAAAATCGGAAAATATATGTGAAAATAGGGTAAATGGTAAAATATAGAGGAAAGTACTGAAAAATAGGTGAAAATAGGAGAAAATTGGGGAAAATAGGGAAAAATTAGGAAATTGGAAAAAACAGTAAAAAAATAGTGAAAAAAGAAAAAAATGGAAAAACAGTGAAAATTGGAAAAAATAGTACAGCAAAATATTGAAAAATTAGAAAATTTCTGAAAAATTGTGAACAATATGGAAAAATTGTGAAAAAAATACGAAAGTAGGAAAAAATAGGGACAAAAATGTAAAAATAGGGAAAATAAGGTAATAAAAAAGGGACATGGGAAAAAATTGAAAATAATAGAAATAAATGAGGGAAAACAGGACAAAAAATGAAAACATGAAAAATATGAAGAAATACGAAAAATAGGGAAAAATGGGGAAAATTTTGGAAAAATAGGGAAACGGGGAATATGTAGAAAATGGTTAAAAATACGGAAATAGTAGAGGAAAATAGGAAAAAATAGGGGATAATAAGTAGGGACAAATAAAAAAAAATGGGAAAAATAAGACCAAATAGGACAATTAGAACATTTAGGGACAAATGGAAAAATTGGACAAAAATAGGCAAAAATTGGGAAATTAGAGAAAAATAAGGAAGCATATGGGAAAATAGTGAAAAATACTGGAAAAAATAGAAACTAATAGAGATGGGGAAGAATATAAAAAAATAATAAAACAAGGTAAACAATAGCTAAAATTGGGGAAATATAGGGAAACAGGGAAAATGGAGAAATTCGTTAAAATAGGGAAATACTAGGGAAAAATAAGTACATTTAAGGACAAATAGAAAAAAAGGACAAAAATAGGGAAATTAGAGAAAAATAAGGAAGCATATGGGAAAATAGAGAAAAATATGGTAAAATAAGGAAAACGGAAAAAAATAAAAATGGGAAAAAATAGAAAATAATACAGATAAATAGGGAAAAACAGAAAAAAATAATGAAGCAACTGGAGAATATGAAAAAAATAGGAAAAATTGGGAAAAATAGAAAAAAATTAGAAAAAAATATAGAAAATAGGAGAATTAGAGATAAATAGGGAAATATACGGAGATATAAAAATAATAATAATAATAAATATTATTGAAAAATGTATGGGATAAGTCAAACAATAGTGAGGAAAAGTATAAAAGGATAAAAAATTAAGATAAAAAATTAAAATAATAAAATGCAAGTTGTAAGTATAGGGAAACATATGCGAAAATAGTGAAAAATAGTGAAAAATAGAGAAAAATAAGGAAAAATAGTGAAAGTCGGCAAAAATAGATAAATATTAAAAATCAGGAAAAAATAATGAAAAACATAAAAAGTAGGAATATATATAAAAAAAATAAGGAAAATAGAAAAATAGAGAAAAATTGAGATACAGAAAAATAGAGAAAACTAGAGAAAAACAGAGAAAAATAAAAAAATAGAGAAAAATAGAAAAAATAGAGAAAAACCAAGAAAAATATAAACAATGGGGAAAATACGGATAAATAGGGAAAAAGGGGAAAAATAATGGAAAATAAGTAAAATAAAAACGATAAATGGGGAAAAATAGGAAAACATAGATAAACATAGGGAAAATAAGTAGAAATAGGGACAAACAGGAAAAAATGAAGAAAATAGGACCAAACATTGAAAAATAAGTACGAATATGGGAACGAATAGGGTACAGATCGAAAAAAGTAGAAAAAAATAGGAAAATCAGCGAAAAATAAGGAAGCATATGTGAAAATGGTGAAAATAAGAACAAACGGAAAAATAGGAAATAATAGAGATAAATATGGAAAAACAGGAAAAAATTGGGAAAAATACGAAAAAATAGGACGAAATAGGAAAGGCAGGAATGGCTGACAATATTTTAGTGGATTAAACTACAATCATTTTATATAAATAAATTAAGAATTTTCCTCAACGCCATATTAATCAATTTGTTTTCTCTTGAATATAAAATCCTTCTCTATAATTAATTTTTTGAATATCAAAAAATATTTCCTTTAAAAAAATTATAGTTCGTAAATATTTACGTCTATGATAAATTTTATCATTTTTGTACGTGTTCTATATATTATTAACGTCTTCATAAAAAACGATATATTGTATTAAATATTAACGTACATGGCTAGCCTTATTGAAATAATAATTATCTAATTCAGATAAGTAATTTTGTGGAATTAATACTTTATATTATTTACATAGACATAATGTTGTTATATATACTTACCAGATCTGTCAAGCACAGCAAAGATAATCAAACTGTTTTATTTTGGTCTCAAAACAAGATTAAATTAAAAATCAGAATGCAAGAGAAAGTTGATATACCGGACGATACAAATAAACAACTCAATTTTTTAGAGGATAATAATAGAATAATATAAACGTTTTCTCTGTGTTTAATTTCCAAATTGTATAAAAAATTGAAGAAATATAAATATTAAAATATTGTAAAATAAAAACACACTGTATCTAATAACATATTGACAGGATGGTACATTAGAAAAAAAAGTAAATGTATACTTTTAAATACCATAATTACTTTCCCGGCCCACTTTCGAGAAGGGAAAGTATTGTGAACGAGCCAAAAGAAATTTTTTAGATAAAGATGGAAATATCCTGTAACAAAGTTACTTTTTCCGTATTATTTAAAATATATAAATTAAATCGCGCACGGCACTGGAGTAAAATTAAATTAAAATTGTGAATAAAAGACCAGTCGTACCAGTTGAACCGTCGCCAGGCAGATGGAGACACTCTCGTCTCTGCTTCTTAGACACCGAAGTTCGTATCGAGTAGGGCAATTTATACCGTTGTCGGCAGCTGCAGAGGCAGCGAGAAGCCAGACTTGCTGTGGCCGTCCCAATTGGAACAGCAGTGCAGTCCGTCAACCTTTAGAGATAGGTCAAGCTGAAGCCAAGTTCAAGTTGTACCGGAGTCTAGAACCGTCAGTCCGACTACACCACGCCGCCAAGCCAATAGTCCGTTACACACCTTTTCTCCGCCGGATTTTATGGGTAATAAATAAAAGTTTTATTTATTATTATTTGTTTCTGTTTTAACATCCTAGCAGCTAATACCCAGGTTACGCAACCAAGTAGGGCAAGTAAAGACCGCCCTTCTGGCCGCCAGTGATTTTGGTCGATACCATAACGAACCCTGGAGTATTTCTTTCTCCACTGACGCTGCCCGTGCAGTGGCCTTCACACTCTAAACGGAAGGTTGCGCCCGAGGCAATCCGAAACCTGGACTAAGGCGCCAAAGTGACCCGCAACGACCGAAGTGTCGTCGCAATCCATTTTGATGTCCTCTGAGATGAATAAAACCATTTCCAAATGGAAGTCTGTCTGTCTGTCTGTGTGTCAGCCTGTCTGTGTGTCTGTCTGTATTCTTCCACGATAGAGACTACTCGTTTAATCCTGTAGTTTTTCTACTACATCTGTCAAACGGAAGTGTCATTATCAAAAAATTACAGAAGCAATATGTCACGGATTTTGACTTGCAATATGTCATTTGAAAGCACTTGAAAAACTCTATTCAGATCAGTCAAAATTATTTATTCAACTGTCAGCTGTCAAAAATAAAAAATATCAAAATTTTAAACTTTAACATTAAATATCTGAAAAAGTACTTCACCGATTTGAACCAATTTCGATAAAATGGGTTTCGGTTAATCGTTGGAAGAACCAGTTAGTTTTTGTCCGACATCTGTCAGACGGAAATGTGACTGTCAAAAAATGATAGAAGCAATATGTCACGGAATTTGACTTGTCATATGTCATTTGAAAGCCCTTGAAAAACTCTATTCAGGACAGTCAAAATTATGTATTCAACTACCAACTGTCACAAATAAAACAATATCAAAATTTGAAACTTTGACATTAAATATCCGAAAAAGTATTCGTCTCTGGATACTTATCGGGAAAGTTTTGGGGCAAAACAACCGATTATTCAATTGGTGGATTTCTGAATAAATTATTACATCATAAAGAATATTGTCACCACTAACAAAAACTACATTTAAAAAAATACACTCTACGTACGTTTCGCTAACCATGTTAGCATCATCAGGAGTTGCTCAGCTCGAAGATTATGTAGTGAACATAATTTAAATTGTATGGTAAGTATTTTTTTCCACTACTAGTCTTAGAAGATGTCATTATTTATGCTGTATTTGAGTCGGGAACATGAATGTCTCTCCTACAAGTAGATAATTTTTTATTATTGACTAGTAGTAGATAATAAAAATAAGACTAAACGTGATGTCAGAGGTAGGCGATGTTACTAAATCTTTCAACCTAATTATACCCAACTGTCATTGCGTTTGTCAAAAGAGTTTTACCTCTCGCCCTTCAGAAAATCTGATGTGGCCAGCACATGACCTCTCGCCATTTTTGAATCAAAAATTTACAGGTTGACACAAAAAAGTATGAAAAAAAATTATATTTTTGTAAATCTAGCAACAATGGTAAAAGTTTCGAAAATTTTAATGAGATGAAAATAAACTATAGGGTATACAAAATATATGTGTAAAACTTTATTGCCGTTTTGTATAATAATGGCGTCATCACCCATAGCAACTGCCACTTCCGGTTGTGCGATTGGCACCAAAATCTAATCAGATCTAATCTAGGGTATCAGAATCCTGTATGCAAAATTTCAAATTTTTTTATTCAGTAGTTTTTGAGTTATCGTTACTACAACATCCATCCAAACACACACACACACACACACACTAACACACACACACACACACACAGACATCATCGGGAAAATATCAAAATCGTATTCAAGGGACCCCAAAACGTGTTTATCCATTGAAAACTCACTACCCAATTTTTAGCATGATTCCTATACCTCTCTTATCTGAAGTGCGAGAGGTAATAAGAGAGGTATAGGAATCATGCTAAAAATTGGGTAGTGACTTTTCAATGAATAAACACGTTTTAGGGCAGTTGTTATGGGTGATGACGCCATTATTATACAAAACGGTAATAAAGTTTTACACATATATTTTGTATACCCCATAGTTTATTTTCATCTCATAAAGATTTTCGAAACTTTTGCCATTGTTGCCAGATTTACAAAAGAATAATTTTTTTTCATACTTTTTGTGTCAACCTGTAAATTTTTGATTCAAAAATGGCGAGAGGTCATTTGCTGGCCACATCAGATTTTTTACCTCTCGCCCTTCAGATAAGAGAGGTATAGGAATCATGCTAAAAATTGGGTAGTGAGTTTTCAATGAATAAACACGTTTTAGGGTTCCTAGAATACGATTTTAATATTTTCGCGATGATGTCTGTGTGTGTGTGTGTGTTAGTGTGTGTGTGTTAGTGTGTGTGTGTGTGTTAGTGTGTGTGTGTGTGTGTTTGGATGGATGTTGTAGTAACGATAACTCAAAAACTACTGAATAAAAAAATTTCAAATTTTGCATACAGCATTCTGATACCCTAGATTAGATCTGATTAGATTTTGGTGCCAATCGCACAACCGGAAGTGGCAGTTGCTATGGGTGATGACGCCATTATTATACAAAACGGCAATAAAGTTTTACACATATATTTTGTATACCCTATAGTTGATTTTCATCTCATTAAAATTTTCGAAACTTTTGCCATTGTTGCCAGATTTACAAAAAAATATTTTTTTTTCATACTTTTTTGTGTCAACCTGTAAATTTTTGATTCAAAAATGGCGAGAGGTCATGTGCTGGCCACATCAGATTTTTTTATAAATTATTACAAATATTCGACAGCAAATAAGCACTTTCTTCTGAATTCCTATCATTTTAAGTGAATTTTCGATATAATCAAATAAAATAAAGGTAAGTAATTCTTTATCAGATATATTTTCGTTTGAAATAGTTAAGGTTATTGTAACAGTACCTTATTCAGGGGGGTCTTAGTAATTTATATTCGACATAAAGGAAGTAATAAATTGTCAACCACTTCAGAAAAATAAGTCTATTTCGTTTAAAATTCAATACATTTTAATAATTCACTTTAGAAATATTTACCAGGATATATAAAATCAATAGGACAAAGGTTGTCCTTCTCAGAAGGGCCTGCAAAAGGAAGAATCCAACGGGCTCACAATATATGTAGTACATAAAACCTTCTGACACGAAATTAAATTTATTCGTTCAAAAATATAAAAATATAAAACAACGTATTTAGTTTAGTCAAATTATGTTATTAGATAAGAAATTGGAAGACAGGACATGGCTTTGAATGATGGTTTTTTGGCGGGTTTTTTCATCCCTATAAAGTCCAAAGTTCATGATTTGTAACCCGACCTTTACCTATCTTGAGAGATCAGACTTAACATTATATGGCGTGGATTCTTATTACATAGCGAGTCGCTGATATATCGCATAATTAAATTCAAGTAAACTCTTTTAAATTTGCCCAGAGGGCAGCACTTACTGGAAGTCAAATTTGTAATAAAAAGGGATACGCCCTTCTTAGTTCGCTTAGTAAAATGCTCTCATTTCTGATTTGCTAGTTTCCAGTAATATTAAGGTTGGTAAAGGGAAGATTACGGGAGTCGAACCAATCCAGAAGCCTTTCGATGTGTGATACTAATTTCGTTTGTAACTTTGAAAATTATTTCCAAATTTGAATTAGCTGATTTCCAACTTCGCTCGGGATCGGTTCTTCTTCCAATAATCAGTTGTTTTAGATATTAATATTCAGAGTAAGTTTCTCAACTGAAATTCGGGTTTCACGGTTACGGGGTTGTTTAAGTAAATACTAGTTTCTTACGCGCCTAGCTATTAATGAGCGTCCGAGATCATAATAATATCTCGGACGCTCATTATTAGCTGACTGAGAAAAATTAGTTCTTGGCCTTGGTGTATAATATATTATTATTTATTGCTTCGAAGATTATGTAGTGAACGTAATTTAAATTATATGTTAAGTATTTTTTGTGTAGAAAATATAAAAAAACATTAAAAATACGTTACATTTAAAAAAATTAAGAATACATGTGCAAGTACTTGTTTGAAAATAAATTAAACATGAAATAACTTTATTATTTTAATATAAATGTCGGGACTTTAATTGATTTTATTTATTGCTTCGAACCTCGCTACGCTCGGCTCGAAGATTATGTAGTGAACATAATTTAAATTGTAAAGTAAATATTTTTTTGGGAGATGTAAATAAAGAATAAAAATACGTTACATTTAAAAAACAATCGGCTGTGTCACCCCAGGAATTTCCCGGCTCGACCGTAGAGAATATGTTATTTATTATTATTATTATTTTAATTACAAAATACTAAGCATTAAAATAATTTATGGAACACATTAAAAACAGCGAGCCGATGGTGAATATGACTACCCAATTGATATTTCAATGTTGATAATGACATAAGCTGCGCATGCGCACGTTGTATATCACACTGCTACAAGTATGATCTCCTAAAATCAAGTGTGAAAACTATTGGGAATTCGGGAAAAATTTTCATACAATAGTTGTAGAGAATTGTATGCTCTAAAACTTTGTACTACAACATTTTGCACTAAAGTATATTGTTTGTCCTCAAAATCAAGAAAAACTAGAGAAAACCTACATGCACATTTTTTGCGCGCCCTCTAGTGGCGGAACTATTGGAAATTCTGGAAAAAGTTTGAAAAAAAAGTTGTAGGGAATTTTATGCTCTAAAACATTATACTACAATATTTTGCACTAAAGTGTATAGTTTGTCCTTAAAATTTAAAAAAAGTAAAAAATTGTTAGATGTGAATTTTATCAATGTCGATCTTGAGGATCTTCTACTTTACCAATTTAAACCAAAATCTAATGGTCGCATTCTAGGCACACACCAACCCTCCATACCAAATTTCAGCTTGATTGGTTAAACGGTTCGGCAGTTATCGTGGAAGACACATAGACACACAGACAGACCATGCGCTGGAAATGGTTTCAATCTTCTTGGGGGACCTCAAAATGGATATTTCCATCGATATCTCGATTTTTTTTTGCTCGTTCACCTTACTTTCCCTTTGTTGGGTCCGGGAAAGTAAAAATTAAAAATACATGTGCAAGTACTTGTTTAACAGTATATTATGGTACGATAATGTAATGATAGCCATTAATACACGAGCATGTTGTAGGATACGAAACGAGCTGCAAGCGAGTTTCGTATATAACATGCGAGTGTATTCATGGCCATTACATGAGAGTTGCATACGCTATTTTTTCTACTCCCATTATTAAACGAAATACATATTTATTTTAAGACTTTCATATGTTAATTATCTTAAATGAAAAGGAACATTTTTCTAACAATGAAAAGAAATACTTTTTACTTACTTAATCCATAATACCCATCTACCGTAAGGCTAAACTCTTTTTTCAGAACATATATGAATTAGTAATCTTTTTAGAATGTATTAATAAGTTAATCTTTGTTTTATTAATTTTATACAATTTAAAATAACTCGATTCTATTCGTTGAAAAATTTGTACTATCAAAATAACCGCCTACTTTGCTAAAAATAATTCGATTCTATTGGCTGCAAGAGCTGTATCTTATTGAAAACCAGTTTCATAATGAATCTCACTTCGAAAGTGGTATTAGTCATTTATTTAGCGTATTATAAAATAGGAATAGAAAAAATAAAATAAACATGTAATAACTTTATTATTTTAATATAAATGTGAGGACTTTAATTGATTGTATTTATTACTACGAACCTCGCTACGCTCGGCCCGGCTCTGCTCTGAGGTCAGGTTGTATATCTTTTCGGAAACGCTCTCATCCGGTTTCAGATGAGTTTCTTGTATTGCTAAAATATTAGGTGATAATATTATTTTCGATAGATTGTAACTCGGGTAGATCTAATTTAATTTCATTACAATTTCATTGTAATATGTGAACCTGACTCATGAGGCGTAGGTCTTTCGGGAGCTGGAGTTTTTCCACCCTAGTTTTGCGTGATTTTCCTTTAGCACACCCGTTCCCTTGACTAGCAGAGCGACGTTGACGGGGATTTGCAAAGTTTGGGCTTGTGTAAACTAGAATTTTTTTTTGTAAGGCGCTAACCAAAAGTGGACCTAATTCTTTGATAAGTTCTTATGTATTCATTGTTGGGGTGACAGTGGTCAGAGTAGTACTATTGGCAATTGCTTGAGAATGTGACGTATTTGGTTTCGGACTTTTTATAACAATCTTTTTTTGGCTTCCAAATATTATTATTGTTTGTATACACGGCAATCTCTCGATCTTGCAGAATGCGGACCATTACAATTAATATAGCTGACTGATTGCTCACAAGGCTAGCTTACATATGTCATACATATGTCATTTCCCAAACAAGACATTCAAAGAAAAATTCAACAAAATAAACAAAACTAAGCAAAATTGTTAGTTGGACATAAAACTGACCTTTATAGATTTATAATTAACGTTTTCACTTAATATTCCTATCTTAAGACATGAATCATATACATTTTATCACACAGATTTTATTAGCCAAAAATCCAAAATGTTTATTCCTAATTACCTCTGTTGATTCAATGTTTTTATTAGCTCATTAATATGCTAAGAAAGTCACAACAATGATGTAATATTATCACATTAAACAATAACAATTTGCATTAATAGTTAGAGGTACAAAGTTTCAAAATAAATTGAAATAAAACAAGACGCATAATTTGAACAATATATTAGCACCAATTATTTTATTAGAGATTCTTTTAAAACCGATTTAAATTCAATTAACAGATGTATCAGAAACTACATTTTTATTTTATAATCAGTAACGTAATCAGGGTATAAGAGAATCAAATTCATTCCCACTTTTTTATGTATAATGAAAAATTAAGTTAATCTAAATATACAATGAGGAATAAAACCTCTACATACTAAAATAACCAAATATAGAGTATGACGATCATCCAGAAGAAGATTATTCCGATTATCAATAAGAAGAAGAAATTAATTTCACTGATAATTAAAGAACAAATAGAAATACATGATGGAAATAGAACTCCCATACATTAATATATCCCATTTTTCTCTCAAACTCTTAATAGATACTGAAGCAACAATATTCCGATACCGCTTTCAAATACTTCAGAAATATTATCAACCACGAACATTTCAAGACCAAACCTAGTTCAAAGAATCATTCCTAAAGTTTACCCATGAACTAGGATTCAGCATAATGAATTAAGTGGTCCTTTAACATGAAATTCAATTCAAGTATTAGCATAGTATCAAGTTCTACTTTTCAAATTGTATAACTATTGATGGCCTAATATTCCTCGGCACCCTGAAACTCTTAAAATACAATCTCCAAAATCAATATATTCAATAATGTATAACTAACACGACTCAATTCTACAATATCCAATTAACAACAAGTGACCAATACATGTAACGGTCTGGCGTGAAGAGAACCTATCAATACTACCGTTAAACCCATACAAGTTGGTCTAAAAAAACCAATAAAGTGAACATTCCTTAACAGACATCCTGAACCAATATTCATAATACCAAATCGACATCAATTCACTCTTACAAACTGACCAATTAAATCCAGAACCAATCAAAACATGGAAAACGACCATGTAAAAAGACAATAAATATTCGCCAACAACAACAAACACCACATAAAAACCAGCATCGTGTAAATCCCCATACTCTTCACCTATCTCAGTGGTGCCAAAGAAACCAGATACTTCAAGAAATCTTAAATACAGAGTTGTAGCAGATATTAAAATACCAAACTTGGACGGTGACGGTTCTTCCACTAAATCAAAATACAAAGAAAACATTTAAAAACAGCATATTATCTGTGATTTAAAAAATGCTTCAGCTACTTTCATGGATTACTAGAAAAGATCTGCTTTATTTTCCACATCTCTGGAAGAACATATGCTCAATCTACCGAAAATATTTCAACGCCTACGCGAGAGTGGATCAAAGTACAAGTCGATAAATGTGAATTCCTTAAAAAAGAAGTGTCTTGAGTCATGTTGTACCCCCCAAAAAAATAAAACAATCTAATTAAAATCAACATATTACCAAAAACAGTAAAAGAAATGAGGTGATCTATAGGAGTTTTGAGTTAAGTTTTCTAAAATAACCAAACTTTGTGCGTGAAGAAGGTTGAAAAGATTGAAACACACGCAATAAATTCTAAACTGCGTGAAAATCTGGGACCATAAAATATTTCTGACTATGGAAAAATTCAAGATACATTCAGATCACCTACACACGCTATTTTCTCTGAAAGTTTCAAACTCTAAGCAATTAAAATTGGAGGATTACCACTATGAGGTTCAAGAACCTAAAATCCAATATCATTCTAACGCTGAAAAAACATCTCGACGAACCAGATCTTTGTCAACATTAGTGAAAAAATAGTAAAGAAGATAATCCCAGATCCACATTCCGTAAATTTTGTTTTATTGTTAGAAATTTAAAAAATGAAAAGTCGTCAGGATAGGATGGAATACAATTAGAAACTCTTGAAAATATCGTTCAGTAATGATACAACAATTCATCCCGGACAAGGAGGGTATGCTTTTCTGGGTAGCATTCTCCCGGTCATAAGATTTGCACACTTACAGATCTATCAAAAAGAAATATGTTGACAAAATTTTAACTTCCAAACCATGCCGGAACATCTTCAAATAAGTTTTTTTACAGCAACGTTTTTGAAGAAAAACATGATAAAATAGATATTTTGGTAACACAGTAGAAACATAATTACATAGACATTTTGGTAACACAGTAGAAACTGCCGACATAGTACAACCTATATAAAGACTCTCTCTTGGCGCTAAGGTTCGCGTTTTTGTCCGCCCAGACACAGATGGTGCGACTTCAATCACGCCTAATTAAAAACATTTATGAGTTTTTTTTTAATAAAATATTTTCTGACCAATATATTTAATAACAAAAATCTGGTGCCACTTTGCCATAATTGTGCTAAATTTGACAACAACGTGAAGTAATATTCTCAAAATGGCGTCAAGGTTAAATTTCGATGCCTAAAATGATCAAAAATGCCTCCTAAGAGTGGCCATACTGATAGAATATATGTACTGTGCTGCCGGTATGTTTCATAATTGTCGCTATTGAAGTAATTTTTTATTAATGTACCCATCGCTCCCAAAACACTTTATTGAGCCCATGTACAATTAACAAATAGATATAAATAAGTGAAAAACGTCAATGTTTTTGCTGTTGCTACGAGCGAGACGACTTCATTATGATCAATATTCAATTGTTTGTACTTACAGCCACAATCTATCAAAATATTACGCAATGTGTCTAGAGAATTATAGGGATAATCATGTGTAACTTGTTCTAACCCAAAAACAGAAAGAATAAGTTTTTGAAACTATACATTCCGACCATTACCATACATGTTTCATCCTTATAGAAATCATCAGTCGGAATGCATAGTTTCAAAAACCTTCTCTGTATGTATACCCCTAAGTATTTCTATATACTATAAAAATCATATCCATCAACGTATGATAGATGTCGTGATCATCTATCATTTTTATAACCGTTTCTAAAGATGGAACCTTATTATCTTCGTTAAACTTATATACAACTTGGCGTATAACTTTTTTGTCGACATTATCAACGTTCTGAAGCTTCTGATTATTTCATTTTCGTTTTACGGAATGATCAATGACATATCCTGTTCTAATAACAGTATAAATTATAGTACGAGCAAGTTTAGTTAGCTCATAAATCCTTTTTAAAATTTCGTTTTGTGAGGCCTCACCCATTTTACTTTTCAAGCAAGTGTAAATATTTAAATTAAGTATTTGGGTTTGAGGATGCAAACCTTTATTTAAAAATTCCGACGACTCCGCCATAGAATTATATCTTCAACCGAGCCTTCAACATTGTCCGTTTCATTATCAGAAACATGAAGAAAAGGTCTACACAAGGCCATCTTGATTCAATAATAACAACAACAAAACAATTTAGAAAACCATGACACTTATGCAAGCCACACGCTAAAATTCGCAAGAACGCAGAATAAACAAAATTTATAAATCTTAACCCAAGCCTCTAAGCCGCGATACTGATAATTCACTTAAAAATGCAGTGGACCCGACATTATTTGACCTTCACATTTTGTTGGGTGTCCATGCAATATTATTTGTTCGACTAGATGCTGATACGAGGACTAATCATCAATTTTGTATGGGCAGCTTTATATGATATTGACCAGTAAATTTATACGACCCGGTACATGTCTTTTTTTTTAGCCGTTAGGATTGACTTCGGATAGACTTTACCTTTACAGTATATATAGTATAAGTAGCGGTAAAGTAAAAATAGGTCAAAGATTAATATCATTTTTGGGGTTTTTAACAATCCTAAATCGATAGGCATTATCCGTTTGAGGGACGGCCAAAACGGTTTTTTTTCTTCGGAAACTCTTAAAGTGTTAAAATAAAAAAATATGCGAATTAAATCATAAACTAATTGAAATGTAGGTACACTTTTTGCTTATCAAAAAGAAAAAGAAAAAAACAATTTCGGTTGTGACAATAAGTCATTAAAATTATTAAAAGGCAATCTTGCTAATTTGCATTTATTGGCAATAATTGATTAGAACTTCTTACATAAAATAGCTTATTATAGATTAAATAAAAACGAAAATGTACACATTACTCATTTTTAAGCTTTTAAATGAATTTAATTTCTTTTTCAGGAACCGCCCAAACAGCATACCCTCTTTTTCTCGCAGACAATCTTTTCCGAATAATCTTTTCCCATGACAATTCTTCCCCGCGACAATCCTTCGGGGTCTTGAAACTTTACAAAGTATATCTAGATTTTCAAGATTTTTAAGAACTTAATCACGACAACTCTTTGCATTGCTCAGTCTGGTCCTTTTTTTTAATAAATAAAAATAGTGACGGTTTGCATTGCATTACTCGAGTGAAGGTATCTGGGAAGGAATGTCATGATTAAGAATTGTACGGGAAGGATGGTCTGGGAAGGATTGTCCCGGAATGATTGTCCAGGAAGGATTTTCCAGGAAGGATTATCCGGAAGGATGGTAACGGAAGGAATGTCCCGGAAGGACTGTCCCGGAAGAATTGTCCGGGAAGGATGGTCCGGGAAGGATTGTCCCGGAATGATTGTCCTGAAAGGATTTTCCAGGAAGGATTATCCGGAAGGATGGTCCCGGAAGGAATGTCCCGGAAGGACTGTCCCGGAAGAATTGTCCGGGAAGGATGGTCCGGGAAGGATTGTCCCGGAATGATTGTCCTGAAAGGATTTTCCAGGAAGGATTATCCGGAAGGATGGTCCCGGAAGGAATGTCCCGGAAGAATTGTCCGGGAAGGATTGTAATGGAAAGATTGTCCGGAAAGAATTGTCAGTACTAAAAATTTAAAAGAAAAATTAACAGTTTTTCTTATTTATAATATAAGAGAAATGCAAATACAAAAGGAAACTTTAGTAAATGATATTAAAAATAATATAAAATTAAATTTTGCTAATATGTATAGGGCTTAAGCTATTTGAACTATTAAATTTTTTGTGACAAGTTAAGTGACATTTCTTATCAGATGGAATGATTTGTCATTGGGGTTGGTGTAAAGTCAACGTTAAAATTGTTTAAAAAAAAGTAGTAGGTAAAAATTTTGGGATATAAAAAAAAGAAAGTTGTTATAAAAACTTCAAAAAAAAATAACGGTCAGAAAAAAATTTGATTGTAAGAATTGAAAAGAATTTGTTAGTAGATATTAGATGTATGGAATTGGAATGTAAAATAAGACTGAAGGACTAATAAAAATGAAAAAAAAGGTAAAATAAAAGTATTTTCATTTCATGAATAAAATTATGAGATACTGGGGGAGTAATTAAAAAGCAGAAGCATGGTTATGACAAAGTAGCAGAAACAATACAAGTTGAAAGTTAAATATTTAAAAGAAGGCAGTGAAGGCGTTGAAGTTTTTTAAAAAAAAAGAAGACATTTTTAAAAAAAAATTTAAATAAATTATAACTTTTTTTGTTATCTAGGTACCTTATGAACACTGTGAACCCAACCCTAATGAGATGACTTCTAGCTAATCAGGAAAGTAAACTATAATTTATTGAGAGTTTATTATTTCAAATGGATCCCAACATGGGGCACTTTAATTTAACATCGTTGGAAGTAACAACATTATTCAAATTTTAAGACCAGGATTGGTACGATTTTTTTATTTTCATTTTTCTTTATAATGGAGAAACTGTTAATTTTGATTGATATAAAAAGTAAATTTAAAACAAAATATAATTCGATGGATACAATAAAATTTATAGAATAATATAATAATAATACTCGACCTAGATTTCACCCCCTTACGAGTAAACCCCAGAAGTCAATGGCTTGTGCGGGGAAGGGACGGCTATTATTATTATTTGCCGTGGCGCTCCGGGGCGACTTACTGAGGAGAATGAAATAACAAAATTAGAATAACGTAACAGAATTGACAATAACTTCTATAATAAATAACAACTAAAACATTACAATTATAGTGAAATATTAAGTTATAGCGATATATTGTGTGAGATATTGGTGGTAAAATAAAAGGTGTTGTAAGGTGAATAAACTAGCATGGATTTGAAAGGAGGAAAGAAAATTGGTCAGATGGATAACAAACAAGAAGAACAAGGAGAAGCAATAGAAATACAAGAACAAAATGTAATTGAGAGTACGAAATTAGAAGAAGATGGAAAAAATAGTCAAAAATATGAAGAGCAGTGAGTAGAGACACCACAGAAAATGTTTGAAATGATGGTAAATATCATGAAAAAATACAAAAGGATGACAAAGCAGAACGCTTGAAAGAAATTCAAGATATGGGAAGAAAAATGGATAAAAATATGAAGAAAATTGAAGATATGGGAAAGAATTACAAGAAATGGGAAAAGATATAAAAAAGGATATTAAGCAAGAAATTAAAGCGAATAAAATTGAAATGATACAAGAGTTGAGAGTATACACTGATGAAAAAATTGAAGAAAGAAAAAATGAGGTTAGAATAGAAATGATACGAAGAATAGTAGAAGTTGAGAAATTATAAGATGAAAAATTTAATATACTTCAAAGAAAAGAGCATAATTTACAGAAAATATAAGAAGAAATAGAGAAAGTAAAATTAGGGGAACAAGATAATGCAGAAAGAATGACAACTTTGAAAAATAAATTGTTAAATACTATTACAGGAATAGATGGACAAATGGAACAAACTATAAAGGAGGTAGAATAAAACATTACGGAAAATATTGAACAAGAGATAAAGGAAAGTTAGAAAAGTTTAAAAATTAAAGTTAAGTGAAGAAATAAATAAAATAAAAACACAAGTAAATATGAACAATATTCGTAATAGAAGAAAAGAAAGACCAAGGAACATAGAACAAAATATAAAAGAATACATTGAAAAAGAAAACAGAAACTTAAAAAAGATAAATAATGGTAAAATGATAAATAATATAAGAAAAGTAAGAGAAATGAAGGAAGATATAAAGAAATGGCAACAAAAGTAAAAGGAAAGACACTAATATGTTTTAAAATAACTAAAAAAAAAAAATAAAACAACAAAAGATGTAAAAGGTCAACTTTGAAAATTGAAAATAAACAAATTAATCGCTTAAATGAAGTACAGGGAATACAGGAAGTGAAAATTTAAATTAAATTTAAATTCGTTATAGGAAATTTAGTTAGAAAAATGAATTAAAGTTAAATTAGAAAATTAAAAAAAATATGTGTTGTTAAAAATTAAAGTCTCTAGAAATTAAAAACAAAGACACCAGGAGTGAAGGAAGTGTAGAAGAATTTGATAATGGACATAGGTATAGGAGTAAAATCATTAAATAGGATTAAGTGGGAAAATGTAAGAAATTATTATGAAGCTGGATGCAAGAAGAATAGTAATAATGAAATAAAAATAGGATCTTGATGATAAAATAATAAAAAATTAAATAATAAGTATTGCGGTAAAATAAAAGAATTTAAATAGGTAATAAATATAAATATAAAAAAATATGAGGTATGTGAAGATTTATAAAGAAATATTATGAATTCTAATTGAAGTTTATGAATAAATATGGGTAATTGCTATAAACAAAGCAATAGTTAATAAATTCAACATAATATTAGAGAAAAGAGGATGGAATAAAAGTTTAGTTGGAAATTACATAAAAGAATACAAAGCAGTTAAATAAATGAAGAAAGAAAATTTGAATAAGAATGCAGATTAAAGAAAGAGTGAAAATAAAATATAAGTGTGAGAAATTAAATTTTTTAGGGACATTATATTGTTATTAATAATAGTAGTTTTATTTCTGTTAGATTAGTATTTTTCTTAAAATAGTATTGGGAAATTGAAGAAAAAAATTGTTATACCATATATGGGAATAAGGGGTCTATTTAGTAAAAATTTGGTTAAAATTAACCCTAGGTTATAAAAGTAACCGGAGGTTATTTTTCATTTCATATTCTGTATGACATCTTTAGTTGAAATTGACATTTGGGTTAAAATTTTAACCGCATAGTTATAAATAACTTTTAACCTAGCCGTTAAAATTAACAAAACGTTACAGAATAGACCCCTAATAGTTAAATAGTTTATAGTAAATAGTGGTTGTGTTAACAAGTGTAAAATAAAGTACAACCTGTTTATTAATTTTTTTTTTATAAAATATAATAGTAAGTAATGGTTGATTGAATAAAGAGGATATGAATAGAGTTTGAATATTTAAAATTTTAAAATTTTATGAAAATTTTGGAAAATTGTAATGAAATTCATTATGGTAGTAAAGATTTAAAAGAAAAATTAACAGTTTTTCTTATTTATAATACAAGAGAAATGCAAATACAAAAGAAATTTTAGAAATTGATATAGAAAATAATAAACTATTTATTAGTTGTCACTTGATTTGTATCACAGCAATGCTAATTAAAAAAGATTTTATCTTTAGTGGGTCTAAGGATTGTTTTGGTTCACAGCTATTCTACTATGATAATATCAAAATTTTAGCTTTAGAAACCTAAAAGTTCAAGGAGAAAACGATGTTTTTTTCTCATTTTGAATTGTATTTTTATAACCAATTCAAGAATATTTTTTAAATATATTTTGGAGCTAAACTCACCCCACCATTAAGAAAAAAACAAAAATCACTGACTATTGATTTCGTAAACCGTTATAGATAAAAAGTTATTTAAAAAAAGAAAAAAAGATGCGTATTTTAATAACGAATTATTTGGATTTTTCAAAATTTAATTATCCGAGAAATTTGGAGAAAACCGAAATTGACGATTTTCGTTTTATTTAAATAATACCTTAATTTTAAAGATAGAAAAAACTTTATAAGATTTTTATTGAAGATCAAATACTGCTTAATGTATTGTATCCATTTTTTTAAAACAACATTCCGTTTTTGAAGGACCACCGTCAACTATTTTTTTTAATAGGGATCTGTAATTTTTATTTTGAAATCGCCATTCTTTATCTATTCAAGCATGTAAAATACTTAATTTTTTATTAAGAGGCGCTAATACCATATATCATCTTGCCTGAAATCGTTTTTGGCGGGCGCTCCCTTAATATTACCTATAGGACACTGCGGTCTTCACCAATCAATGCTGTATTTAATTCTTAAAAGCGCGTCTGCGGCGCACTTTTTAAAATTATTTTTAGTAAAAGTGATACGACTAACAACTTTTTTCTCTAAATTTTAAAAAAGTAGCACAGACATGCTCTTTTAATAAATATTTTAAATATCACGAAAAACCGCATATTTTAAGTTTCTGTATTAGGCGAGATGTCGTCCAAAGCGAATAATTATGTTTTGTGACCCGCTACCCTGTTCAGTGCAGAAAAAATTG
The DNA here is from genome assembly GCA_963243735.1 of Neocrepidodera transversa. Taxonomy (NCBI): domain Eukaryota; kingdom Metazoa; phylum Arthropoda; class Insecta; order Coleoptera; family Chrysomelidae; genus Neocrepidodera; species Neocrepidodera transversa. The sequence continues at coordinate 21,810,780 of OY725343.1, forward strand.
GACTAAAGAGTACGATTACTTAAGATTAATCGGAAAATAGTAAAAAAAATAATTTTTAGGCGCCATTTATTAGAATATAAGCACATTTTCCTTGGGTAATTCTCTAACCGGCAACCACAAAAGTCACGTGGTGTGAAGGCCTCTTAAGTTTGATAGCGGATGGTACTTTAGGAACTTTTCTAAGTTATGATCCTGTTCCATTTTCACTGTGAATATTTATAAATCTTTTTGAATAAAATTAATTATAAATTAAGTATACTTTAAGCTTAAGTGTTATTTCTGATAGCAGATATCTAGAAATTACAATGTAACCGGCGCCATTATGATACAAAACGCTGTTTCGTTTTACGGGCTTAATAATTAACGAAATTAGTTTTTGTTTAAAGAAACATGTTTACAAAGTCTAGGTGATTAAAGTAATTTTTATTTATTGCTTTTAATTTAAAAAATAGTGAAGTTCCGGTGAACAATATTAACAAAGCATTGTTTTTTTCAATACATCATTTCTCAAATATTCCTATATATTTTGTAAAATGAAACCTAGTATTTAAATAAATATTATTCGACGAGTGCTGCCCTCTTCGATTTTACCAAAAACGGCAGAAAAAGTTTGTAACTTTGGCAAAATCGGATCGATTATATTGTTTTAACAGCCACGCCAATTGAGCTTTTGCGTTTGAGACAAATTTCGATCAATATATTTTAAATAAATGAATAAACTTATTTAACATCATTTTTGTTTAACATTAAACATCTAAAGTCAGTTCCTAAATAAAAGTACCATTTGTTACAATGTTATTTTTGAAAATGGAGAAACTTTAGAACTAAAATCTATACACAAATATAATTTTTACAATTTACTATACAAAAATCTGTAATTTTTCAAAAAATATTAACAAACCCAAAAGAAACCAATAAATGAATCGATGTAATAATACCCAAAGAGAAAACTTCGGACCCCTTTTTGAGAGAAAGAGCGATCGGAGAAGTTTGAAATTTTTCATATTTTTATATACAAAAAGCTATATTAATAAATAATATATATGTGTTACAAATAAAGTAAAAATAAATTAAATTAAATATAACATTCATTGTTTATCTCAAACATTAGACAATTTTCGATAGCCGAGTGGTCTAAGAGGCTGATATAAGAGTCTCAACTTTTTTTATTTATTGTTAGAATAAGTTTTTACTTTTCAGTTAAACGATTTTTGGATAGGAAAAAAATGGGAAAAAATATAAAAAATGGGAAAAATAGAAAAAGTTTGAAAAAATAGGGAATAATAGGAAAAAATAAGAAACACCAGAGAAAACCATAATGGTAAAAAATAAGAAAAAAATAGAAAACAATAGGAAAATTGGAAAAAATAGGGAAAATAAGAAAACAAATAGAAAATAATTTGAAAGAGTAAAAAATATAGAGAAAAATAGGAAAAATGGGAAAAAATAGACAAAAGTAGAAAAACAAAAAAAAATAAAATAAGAGTGAAAAATATAAAACTGGAAAATGGGAAAAAATAATTAAAAAAAAATAGCGAACATTGAGAAAAATATTAAAACGTAAAAAAATTGGGAGAAATAGAGAAAATGGGAAAAAAGGCAAAATAGAAAAAACAGGAAAAAAGAAACAGGGAAATATCGAAACAAATAGAAAATTGGTAAAAAATAGTAAAAAACAAAAAACTGAGGGAAAATAGAAAAAACACTAAAACGTACAAAAATAGGCAAAAATTATACAACTTAAAAAAATAGGGAAAATGGTAAAAATGGGAAAAAATGGGAAAAAACAGAGAAGTATAGGGAAAAATAGACAAAAAGGTTGAAAATAGAAAAAAATATAAAAAAAATAGTAAATAGTAGGAAATTATAGAAAAAAATGTAACAAATAGGAAAAACTAGGGCAAAATAGCTAAATATAGGCAAAATAGGAAATTAGGGAAATGGAAAAAACGGGAAAAATAGGAAAAAACAGGGAAAATAGAGAAAAATTGGAAATATGCAAGAGAAAAAAACATGAAAAATAGAAAAGAATAGAAAAAATGGTTAAAATAAAAAAAATAGTAAAATACAGGAAAAAAAGAAGAAAATAATAAAAAATAGATATAGACGTAAACTTTGAATTTTAATGAAATACGGTCCAATTTTGACCAATGGTAAAGTCAAAAATACAAACTTGGGGTTAGGTATTTTTAAATTTTAGATACCCACTCGGTGTGATCTGAAGTGGTAGGAAACGGGAGAGAATTCGAAGTTGATGACGCGCTTCCTATGCCTCTTGAACTAAATAGATATTGTGAATTACTTTATAGATATTGTGAATTATTTTAATTATGTAAAAATTGCTCAAATTATCCTCCCCCTTGTTTGAGATATTTTATAATTCTTGTATTCATATTTTCATAGTAAAAATGAACAGGACCGTATTTAGAAAAATTCCTAAAGTACAGTTCATTGTCGAAACCTAATAAAAAATTAAGTATTCTACATGGTTAGATTAAGAAAAAATGTGGTTTTTAAAAGATGAAATAAAAAGTACAGGCCCGATTAAATAATATTTTTTTTCTATATTTTAAAACTAACGTGTTAATAAAATAAAACAAAAATCGGCAATTTCGGTTTTTCCAAATATCTCGGAAACCGTACCTGATATTTTAATTAAAAAAAAATAATCAATTTGTCTTGAAAATACACATCTTTTTTTCAACTTTGTATGTATAACGGTTTACGAACTCGAAATAGTGTTCAATTAAATTTGCGCCACCATGTAAGTACGACATAAAAATCTACCATTATCCTTAATTTCAAATTCTTACGCCACGTCATTTTCGAAAAAAAATGTCTGTGCTGAAATTAAAAAAAAATTTAAAATATTTCTATTTGAAACAAAAATCTAATCACTACACCCATGGTTATTAAAATACAGTGGTAGCGAATAAGGTATATATATAATTCTCACAATTTTTATCTCAAGACCCTCCAGCGCACGAAACAATAGAGCAGCTTCTCCACAACTAGCACTACTCCACTTCTAGCACGTTGCGCACCCGAAATCAATACCGCGACGCCCGTCGGATAACGTCGCGACGCCTCGCTTCCCGGTCAACGTAGGCCGTGCATGTGCTTGTCAGTGTGCCGTAGTCGTCGTCGAAGAGTGACCGCCGCTTCCTGGTGGACGGTAGTGCCGTGACAAGCGATGCTCCGCGACCATGACGCCGCCTCCGATGGTCCACCACGACTTGGAGGAGATCGGGAAGTGGTTAGAAAAGAATCCAGAAGCTTTAGAGAGGTTTGTATGAATTATGTTGTTTTTATTTTGTTTATGTTATGACAATATGTTATCAAAATGTTGAAAAGAAGAATATGTGAAGTGGAGTGAATAATAATATAGAAAAGTTTAAATTAAAAATTGTGTTGAGAAAAAACTTTTTTTTTAAAGTACAAATATTGTTGTTCCAGCTAAAATACTTTAAATATAAATTCAAATATTTTTGCAGTCATAAGAAAACTGTAAAATAAAACATCAAAGTCAAAGATAATAAAAAATACTACGAATGAGAATTTCTTTTTGAATTTTTAAAAACAGAATTAAGGACATGAGAAAAGCTAAAATTCCGAGAAATTTAAAATGATAACAGACGTTACTTTGAACATTAAAAATAATAACTAATTTTTTTATTGTTATTGTTATTATTCTCTATATTTTTTTTAAAAGTAAAACATCTGTAGATTGTTCTTATATATTTTAGGTGGCTCAAAGACCATGCCTCTCAAGAACTAAAACAAAGAGTCCAAAAGGCCCTCTTGCCGGAAAAAGGGCATTTAGCCAAGAACTCGAACATTTCGTCTGACATTTTTCAACTTTGGTTGGCTGCCTCTCCTGCAAACAATAATCAGCACCTACATAAAATCCGTCCCGATCATGACTATGAATCCTTAGAGGTAAGACCAGTTCAAATTTAATAACATTATTTTAATGAATATTTAAGCTTTTTTTTTTAATTTTAAACTATATTTAAAGGATGTTTATTTCTTATTTTATTCTAGTTAACTAAATTGTAATGCTTCAACATAAATTTAAGTTTTATGTTGTTCGTGATTACTTTATCACCATCTAGTGGTCAATAAAGTAATCTCCTAGAGGGTACAGTTCACTTTAATATTTATGTTTTATGTTATACACTTTATCTAAGTTTTAAAGTTAGTAGTTTTAGTTAGTTTTTAAAAAGTTTTAAAGTGTTTTAACGATAGAAATTGCGTTTAAGTGTCAATTGGTTTTATTTTCTTAATTTTATTGCTGTTACGAATTTTCAATTTTGTTCCTTTTTACATTTTATGGAGAAAAATATGATCGAGGTGTCATTCGATTTGAAATAACGTGTAGATGATTTTTGAAAAAATTCAAGAGCCGCTTGCAGAAATTAACTGAAATAAAAATGGGGTTTGGTTTTTTGCAAATATCTCAAAAACTATTTGGATATTTTTTTAATTTAAAAAAAGATTCAAAAAGAAAAGGAAATTTACCAAAAAAAACTACACCTTCCGGAGCTGTAGGACCAATATTTATAATTTTTCCAGAGTGTTGAAAATGCAGCCGAAAACGGAGACTTCCGCTTGCGTCCACTTTGGACATTTAATGAATAAATATTATTTAAACTTATTAAATATGAAAATTAAATATTGAAAAAATTCAGGCTTCTACTGGATAGATGTATGAATAATAATCCATGGTCAAAAAATTTTTATCGTAATTTTTCTATTAATTATGCATTAGTTAATTAGCAATGTTTTTCTACTTGAACATGAACATTGTAAGTGCGATAATAGTTAAATAACAAAATTGAATTTTTTTTCCTTTTCTGGACCTATTTTTTAAATTTTTGAAAGTCTCAGAAGCGAGCCCCGTTGGAAAAATTAAAAAATTGGTATTTTTCACTTTGTTATTAACAATTTACTTAAGTTAAAAATTAAAAAGCTTGATTAATCATTGAATTTTTTTTTTTTTCATATTACTATTGATTCGCTTTTTTATGATCAGAAGACAGATGGAAATGATTTTTTAAATTTTTTATTTCTTATTGTATACAAAAACAAATGCATTGTGTATCAGATAATTTAAAATTTCTTTTTTGGAAACATACTCTTTGATGCAAATTATGATTTTTTACAAAAAAATCGTTTCTTAAATTATTTTTTCTTGCTTAAAAACGTATTTGTTAATTAACAAATTTTTTCTATCACCTGTAATTATTATCAAGGAACCATTTTTTTTAATTATAATTTATCTTGCTCTTTGACAACTTAAAAAAATTTCTTTTTAAGGAACGATATTTTTAAAAATCATAATTTGCATCAAAGATTACGTTTCCAAAAAAAAAATTAAATTATCTTCTAAACAACGCATTTGTTCTTAACAATTTTGTAAACAACAGAAAATAAATTTTTTTTAAAAATCATTTTCATGTGACTTTTGATCATAAAAAAGGATCAATAGTAATATGAAAAAAAAAATTTTAATGAATAATCAAGCTTTTTAATTTTTAACCTCAGTAAATTGATAACAAAGTGGCAAATAACAATTATTTAATTTTTCCAACGGGAATCTCTTCTGAGAACTTTCAAAAATAGGTCCACAAAAGTAAATAAATAAAGCGTCACTTTTCCCACGAGTGCAGAAGTTTGTGACACGAGCCATAGGCGAGTGCCGCAAATCTAGCGAGTGGGAAAAGTGCTTTGCGTACGAGTTGTACACAATATTTTTTCTACAACCATATTTATTAATAAAAGAAAAACAGTAACTTATATAGGTATTTTACTTAAACTTTAAAAAGAAATAATTAAAAAATGACTATTGAATACAGAAAAATTAATTTGTTTATAATTTATAAATTAAAATAAATAATCAAATAAATAGTTTACTTACTTTTAGTTTCAATTTCAAATTTGAACTTCCAGAAATTCACTATAATGTTAAACTGTCAAAAAAAGTTGACAGGTCATAGCTGTCTGTGTTTGACATTTCCGTGGGGAAAAGTGCCATAACGCGTACTTTTCGCACACTAAATTATTACTTTTCCCACGGATATCAAAGAAATTAAGAAAAGGCCTGCTTTGCGTATAAAAATTTGTGTAGAAAAGCGTGCTTTGCATAGTGGTTGTAGAAAAACTACTATTGTGCAACAAGTGCGCAAAAAGCGTTCGAAACGTCACATTTTACGACGTTTTCAACGTTTCTTAACGCTTAGAATTTTGATTCAAAAAAATACGACAAACAATGCCATATTTCATCGATTTTGGCATGGTATTTTTACATGTTTCCTTATGGGACATACATGTATTTGATGCAAAAATAGTGAATGTTTTTTCAAATCAAAAAGTAAACGTTAAAAAAAGTTAAAAACGTCGTGAAACGTGACGTTTCAATTGTTTTTTCACGCTACAAAAAATCTGAATGTTAAAAAACATTGAAAACGTCGTAAAATGTGACGTTTTTTCAAGCTTCAAAATAATGAAAGTTAAAATCCGTCGTAAATGTCGTAAAATGTGATATTTTGTGCATATATACGGTGCGCCGTTGCCAGATCTACTCTATAAATTTCCCCAGATCTGGGGAAAAATCAGTGTGTGTACTCAAGTGTCTTTCCATCTACTGGTACTCTTCAATATAGTATTTTGACGAGAAAATAATCCTTCATACACATTTTTTATACAGGTTATTTCATAGAGATAACCCCAACATAACATTTTTTTTAATGATTAATTAAAAACTCTGTACTATATGTATCCAAGCTTTAAAATATACAAGGTGGTTTATTTCTCGGAAGGCATTACATTTTAAGAAATGTACAAAACCATGAACATTTCAAAATTTTCTCTGTCAAATGTAATAATTTTCTCAGTATATAATAACTTTAACAATGTCTTAAAATATATGAATTCTACATCTGATCCTATGACCAGTTTTCGAGATACAGGGCGTTAAAATGGAGAATTGCTGATCTTATCAGTTTTTCCTTCAAATTGAAAAGATGGATAGACTTTAATCGTATATTGTGTATATAAGTGTACGAAAAAAGGTACAGCTAAAAATATTTATTGTTACAGAGTGATTCACGAAAAAATCAATATAGATTTATTGCACACACTTAATAATTCTATAGTTGCGACACAGAAAAATTATTTGTTACAGTTAATACCTACCCAGACACAGTACAATGAGAGACCGGAATTACTAAAATAAAAAAGAAGAAGAAGATTAACCTATTAGAAGTCCACGATGAAAATTACAAAACAGAAAAGTAAATTTAAAAACAAATAGTTTTGGGTGGGATGAAGCTGTTCATTCAGACAAGAAAAATTAGTATTAGATAGAGCTTTTTTGATTTCAAACATCTCTATGGCTCAATTTTGTACTTTTGGTACTACTACTAAATTTTGTTCACTAAGAGAAATAAGTTTAGACGATAGACAATTCTGGGGAAAGGGTTTTGCCAGAAAAAATGCATACCTATTAGTCCTGACGTGATTTAAAATAACAGTTATTCAAAGTTCCTTATTGACTACTTCTGTTTTAAAACATCTCATCTCGTTACTCATTTTATTTGTGCAGCTATTTAAAATCTGCTATACCCTTTAATGTCACTTATTTATTGTTCATTTTAACTCCCTTATCTATCTGGTAATGGCACTTATCCATCTTCATATACGTATATCTACTATAATCATTGGTTGTTATATACACCTCCTATTGGTCAGTTCTATTTCTATGCTCGCTATATGTTTCGCATTCTTTAGAACTTTTTTTTCAATTTAACACACACTTCCAAAAAAAGATTAGTCTCAATGAAGTGTAATAGGCCTAATGGGGAAACTAAACAACTCACCAAATTCTCTACCTCTGTGGTAGTATGGAAATGAGTTTAATAGATCAGTTAATTTTTCTGATAGTAAAGAATAATAAAACTCGTAGTCATACCACAATAATATAATTAGGATACTGGAGGGCTGAGCGTTTCAATTTTTTAAAAAAATTTTATTTATATTACCACAATTTAAATTTTAATATATATCGCCATACTTGGTTAAAGTTTTCAATTTATTTGCATAACTAATGTTACTCACAAGTTAATGAAGATATGCAAGTTATCGTTTTAATAATTTCAAACTATATAATTATTTTTGGTGCTTGTCTGTATGGCACATCCTGTATGAAAAGTATTCATAGAGAAATCTTTTAGCCTCAAAACTATGAACAGATAGGTATTAAATTTATAAAATAATTTTTCTCTGGTGCAACTGTAGAATTATTAGTGGAAGGACGTCGAAGATGACGCACCTAAGAAAATTATTTTTTATTCAAGGGTAAAAATAAATTAAGCAACTTTGAAAGTCACGAGCCTGTAACTAGTACAGTTCTGGAACCATTTACAAGTCTAGTTTTTAAATTTAAAAAAGTAAACGATATTTTACGAGACTTTAAAAAAATATGCATTTGCGTCATCTTATCCTCCACTGTGGCTAAGATGACGCACTGTCTTGGCGAAGATGATGCATACTTGATACTTTAAAAGCACAAAAGTAATTTGAGAAACAAATATATTTTTCAATACAGTGAACAAGAGTACAAACGAAAAGTAACTAAAAATTAAAATTATAGCTGATTAAGGCATTAACAAAAGTCGCAAACATAATTTTCTGGTACCACTACATTCTTTATGGACCCATTTTCCACAACTTTTACATCGAAACCACGTTTCGGACTTTCTGTCCAAGTCTCCACATAGTATGCATATTTCACTTTCAAATCCTTCGTCAATCATATCTTCGTCAAGATTGCTTTCTTCAGTATCGCTATTTTCCAAGATTTTTTAAGTTATTTTTTTCTTGATTATGGATTGCACTTTGGATTTCCCTTTATTTTTATTCGATTCTTTTAAACCCCATCATCACCAAATACTTTTCTAGTTAACTTTTTCTTTGCGTCTTCTAATTTTGCAACTTTTTTCTTTTCTTATTCTCTTTTTCTTTCAAAGCTTCTTTCAAAGGGGTACTTGTTAGTATCTCAGAATGTTGTTTTTGTCGACCATACCTTCTTTTAATTTTATTATTGGACATAGGAGCAGGAGAGCAAGGAGAAATAAGAGCAATAGAAATATGTTCACGTTTGTTTGATGAATTGTTTTTTGGGGGAATTCTTTGACCTAGAGGTGACTGTTTGCTGGTTGATGGCTGAGGTGATTCTGGTTCTCTAATGGATGGAAGTGTAAGTTCAGGAGAAACATCTTTATCCAAAGTAGAACGGTTCATATTATCTGCAGGAGCAAAGTCATCTTCTGTGAACTTATCACTATTTAAAGGAAAAATACCACACGCCTCGAACCCAGAAACTGCCTTCTCAATATTTGCAATCTGATCGTATGCTAATTAAAAATCTCGGCCACATCGTATGGGGTTATTTTATCTTCAAACTCTGAGTTTCTAATCTTCGATTGTAAAAAGGAATTACAATGGCGACTATACGCATTTTTTAATGCAGCAAAAAATGTAACATCAAGGGGTTGCATTTAGTGGGATGTATGAAGTGGAATACTAACCATAATAATCCCATTCTCTTTGCAATAGTTATATTTTTCAAGTGAAATATGGCTCCAATGATTGTCTAATATTAGTAGTACCGGATCATTAGGGGTAGACAACACTTTTTTTTGGAAATGTTTAAGCCACAATAAAAACACAGATTCATTGCTCCATCCATTATCTGTACATATGTAAATTGCACCGTTCGGTCCATTATTCTGAAGCTGTGGGCTCATCCTCTTCCTAGGAAATACAAATAATGGCGGTATGTAATTACCAGATGCACTAAATGCGATAATCACAGTGATATTTTTTCCTCGTTCCCATGAAGAAATAATCCCGAACTACTTTACTACTTTAGGCCCAAGTCTTTTACTTGATTCTTTAGGAACCGTAGATATACCGGTTTCATCTACATTGTATGTGCGATCTGGGGGAATTTTATATTTTTCTTGCACTCTCTGCAAATTTTGAAAATAACGTTCAACTTCAGCTTTATTGAAAGCTGTTATTCGGTTTATACTTGTTGCTTCGGGTTTTCTCAAAGAGATTTGCGGATTTCTTTTAATGAAACCTTGAAACCAGTCCTTGTTCGCAATTTTTTATCCTGGTTAAAATTGTGTTTAATATTATTTTGTTCTGCATAATTGAATACCATTGATCTTAGTTCTATACACGTTATTCCAAAAAATAAATTGGCCAAATGCAGAACAATTTCCTTTTCTTGAGCTGACGAAAACAACGGGGCTCTATCAAGCGACTCAGATTTTACTTCCTTTACCAAATTTTTTTCTCTAAGTTTTCGCCTCAAGGTAGCTTCCCATATTTTACGACCATCGTCCAATATTGCATTCAAGGCTGCATCAAGAGCTTCTGCAGAAAACGATCTCCTCTGAGTTTTTCTAGTATATTTTCCCATTTCTAAAAAAAAAGGTAAGCCTCAAAATGCAAAATAGACACTAAATAATAAATATTTGCATACCTCATGTTATTTAAGGTAAGGAAATGAAACGGCAAAGATGACGCACTCTAACGGCAAAGATGACGCAACCTGCGTGAGCTTAGCCCATTTAGCACAACTGACAAAAAAAATTATTAAAATTATTCACCATCAAATATTTAAGAGATAAACACGCGCTAATCAAGAGCAAATGTCACCCAATCCTATCAAATTGAACTAGATCTAAAGTAACGACAATTAAACAACTTACCGTTAATATTTCAAGCATCAGTAATAAGATCACTTTCACACGTTTTACGTTTGACTGCTTCATAGATACTAAACATTAAAATGGCTGACCGGCGAAAGTTTGAGGTAATAATAGCTTCCTAAGGAGGGCGCAGTATAAAAACTGAATTTACAGCAGTAGTAGATAAGATACCGAGGTGCGTCATCTTAAACGCTGCGTCATCTTCGACGTCCTTCCCCTAAGTGTTTGCAAGTAAAAGTGTAACAGTAAATATTTTTAGCTCTACCTTTTTACGTACATCTAACCAAAACTTATATTACACTTATATACGCAACATGCTATCCAGCTTTGTAATTTGTAAAAAAAACTGATAAGATCAGCAATTCTCCACTTTAACGCCCTGTATCTCGAAAACTGGTCATGGGATCGGATGTAGAATTCATATATTTTAAGACATAATGAAAGTTGTTATATACTGAGAAAATTGTTACATTTGACTGAGAATTTTTTTTATATTTTTCGTAAAATAGAAATATTCCCGATAAATAAACCACCTTGTATATTTTAAAGCTTGGAGACACACGTATGTTCATGGTATTAACTTTCCCAAAAATCAATCCATAAGTACAGGCTTTTAATTAATCATTAAAAAAATAATTTTATGTTAGGGCTCTCTCTATGAAACACCCTGTATAAAAAATGTGTATTATGCCATATTTTCTCGTCAAAATACTATATTGAAAATATGCTTCCCTGACGTCATAGTAGAAAAAGTGAGAATTTTTGCACAAAAACTGCCGTCATACATTTTTGAATCACCCTGTAAATATAAATATTTTTACCCGTGCGTATGTATTACTACAAGGTGTAATAAACGTATGGGTTACGAGGTCGAGTCCAACAACAGTTTCAGAAAATTTGACCGGTCGCCACTTTGCATAAGAAAAGTGCGGGATCCTTTACGAGTTCTTCCATAATAGTGGGAGAAAATTTTCTTTCATTGTAAAAATTTTCGACTAATAAAGGTGGATTTTCTCAGCAAATTCGTGAAAATATGATTTTTTATGAGCTATTTTGACATAAAGTTTGTTTAACCATCCTTTGCCGTTACGTCATAATCGGTGACGTATTCTGCTGTTGTACGTGTGTCGTATATTATTTGAATGTTATTTTACACATAACCTCAAAATTAAAATATAACTAATAACATATGTTAAGGATTGCTTTCAATGGCCCATGTTAAGGTGTGTTTGTATTAATAAATCGGTAATGACGAAAATTGTATTTGCTTTATGGGTTGCGTACCTTTTTACATAATTTAGTAATTTTTTTTAACTTTAAACCTCCGTTTTTTTAACCGATTTGTTTCAAAGTTCTAGTTTGAGGATATTTAACGTCCCTTAGCATGATTTTTGACTAAAATAAGAAAATACTAATGATTGAATCTTGATTAAATGGCGAATTAAATACTATATATTAAAAATGTATTATATGATTATATTTTTGAGGTGAACTCAAAGTTTATTTACAATTAGATAGAATACCTACTCATATTTTTAAAAATTGTATAGTAATTATTGTCTGTGTCATTGTGAGAAATACTTTCGTAAGTATTCCTAAAAAATGAAAAAAATCAACACATGTATTGGAGAAAACAGGCAATAAATAAATTTATTTCTGAAAAACTCCCGATACGCATAGGAAAAAATAGTATCTTTTGTACTCTGACGATACCATCTCTATCGCATTATACTGGCAGTCATAGGGTGGAAGATGTAAAACCCGATGACCATGTTTTAGGGCTAGTTCATCCATTCTGAATAAAATTAAGAATCATGAAAACTGGCAAACATGAAATATTTTAAAAACATGCTCCGAAAATATCCCATCCATATCTTTTTTCTGGTAAGTGCCTTTTTATTACATCCCACAGTTGATCTTTCATAGCATATTTTGGATAGTGAATGTGTTTCTAATCGAGCCACTCCACCACTGATTGTTTCTTCCAACTTTTTTTTTTTTTTAATTTAAATTTACTGCTTCAACCACAGAGGGTTATTAGCATTGTGTTGTTTATTACATTTATTATTGTTCACACCTATTTTCTAGATGTTATTTATTAGTTGAGAATCAAGTAAAAAGTTTATTATATTATTATTATCATGGTTGTTTTGGAGGATTGCTTTTAGATTGTCTTCTAGGTGATATCTATTTCGTTCTATCGTGTAGAGAGGGCATTCTAGTAAAATGTGTCCAATGGTAACTGCACAGTCACACGCGTAACATACTGGTTCCTGTTTCCCGCACAGTAGGTGTTGGTGAGTTAAAAGTGTATGACCCATGCGCAGCCGCGATAGGATCACTTGGTTTCGGCGTTTGGCTGGCACTGATTTCCAAGGTAGCACTGATTTTTTCACTAACGCTAATTTAGAATTGGACCGATTCCATTCTGACTGCCACGCACTGTGCACTAAACGTTTCAGGTACGGTTTTAAGTCCAGATGGATCGTTTCCTCGATGGTTGTAGCTTCAGGGCTTGAGATTGCTGCTTTTGCGAGTGCGTCGGCTTTTTCGTTCCCACATATTCCTATGTGTGATGGCACCCATAGGAACTCTAAGTAGGTACCTTTTTGTTGAATGTCGTGCAATTCATTTTTTATACACGAAAGTGTTGGGTGGGATGGGTAGACTTGTTTCATGCCTAGGATGGCACTAAGAGAATCGGTTATGATTAAATATTTGTGATTATTTTTCAGGCTGATATGTTTAAGGGCAAAAAGTATGGCAGTTAATTCAGCTGTATATATGGATGTCGTTATTGGGAGTTTAAAAGAGAAGTTTCGATCAGATGAAATAAATGCTGCTCCTGTTCCGATATCTGATTTGGATGCATCAGTATAAATATGATTAAAATCTGAATAGAGTGACATAGCTTCGAGAAAACTAGCCTTTAAAAATTTATTGTTAATGTCTGACTTTTTGTGTACAGCTAGAGTAGTGTTAAACTTCGGAAGAGGTACTGTCCAGGGAGGTACGTTATTATTTTCTTCCAACTTTGATTTGGTATTTTCTGGACAAGGCCGCAATGATACGATGCATTGTCGATGATTATCAATGAAGGCTCAGACAAGTTTGGCAATAGTTGTTCAGTAAACCATTTTTCAAAATTTGTGCAATTCATTGAATCATGATATTCGCCGACTTGAAAACAAGACTATCATTTTCCACAAAACCTTCCCCGGAACCTGCATCTAGGATAATATATCGAACACCTCCAGTTTTTTTCTTGTGGTTTTTAAAGACTCTCTTGCCAGCTTTTTCTAAATGCTCCTTTACTGAAAATCCAGATTTCATCTACGACTTCTGGTGTCAATGAAAAATGGTCATTTTGATTTTTTGTATACTCCGGCAAAAATTGTATTCTTTTTTGCCTAACTGCAGATTGCTCCATTAGATATTTTCGATTTGATATTGAGCATTTCCTCCACTTAAATTTCAGTTTGGCCAAAGCACCGGCCAAGGAGCTTAAGGATATCTCAACTCCGTTAATATCTTTAAGTTTTTTTTGTAGGGATCTAATTGTGACGTGTTCTCCTGTTGAAACAAAATAAATAGGTTGAAGCTTGAAAATTGCAAAATAAAAACTGAATATGCACCTACCTGCAGAATACATCGCATATACTCGTGTTCTTATTGCATGTTGATGTATGGTAAAAATGGAAGATCCTCGAGCAAAAACATGTCCAGCATGAACTTTGGTAGATACTTACGTTGTAGACTGCATTTAATGGTAAAAGCGGTTTTCCTGCATCTCTTTCTCTTGAAAATTAATTAATCAACTTCAAAATTAAAGTTTGCTCTTTCTCATTATACCGGGAAGGCATTTTGACAATGAAAAATTAATTGAAAAAGGCGAAAACAATCAAAAATTCTCCACAAATCAAAATATGACAACTTAACTGTCAACAGTAATAAATAATTTACATTAGTTAAGAAATACGTTAATGACGTCATAATTCCGTCTCATCCATTTCATGATGGAGAGATCAAGATGGATAATGTATGACGCAACGGCAAAGGATGCGGTTAAACAAACTCTACCACCTTTTAATCTCGCATAGATATGAGAATAATCGCTGACACAAGTTTACAGTAGAGGAGAAAATTTTTCCTTTAAGAAAAATTTCCCATTTTGAAAAAGAATTTACTGAAAAACAAGAATTTTCTCAATCAAATTATGAAAATGTGCTTTTTTGAGGACTGTATCTTGAAACCCTCTCAGTTCTGTTAAAATTGTTGTTGCGATTACTTTCTTTTATAAGAGGAGAATTTTGTAGATAAAAAGGAAGTTTTGACAGAAAAAACTGAATTTTTCTCAACAAAACCGTGAAAATGTGTTTTTTGGAACTTAGTTCCTTAATACGGCTTGCGATAGGAAATACCTGACATAAAATGTAGCCTAACTTAAATGCGCGGCCAGCTTGTTTTTGTTTTAATTCATATGTCATTTATATGGTGTCATATATACATTTAATATACAATATCTTCGCGCTCTATCTTAAAAACGGTTAAGCGTATAAAAAATTATTTAAGACAATATTTCTGGAGGATTTTATACTTTACAACTTTTATAATGAATGCAAATAGGATTAAAGGTAAAGGAAGCGAGATATTTCCCAAAAACAATTTTCGCGACCTCTGACCTTGAATATTTAAGGACGCTCACACGTCACCTTCTAAGACTTTGAAAAAAAACTTTTAGAATGCCAAAATAAAGGTTTATACAAATTTTCAGCTTATTCCGTTTTACTCCGAGGTGAAACCCCTAACGTAAACCCACGATGCTATATTTATCAAGAAATGATCACAAACGAATGAACTTATTGGCAATCGCAGGATAAAATATGAGAGAAAACGAGCAAAAAAACCCTGATAAAGTTAATATTTTTGAGACATTTCTTTTCTTTAAAAAAGTTGGGCTACATTCCACTAAGCATCGATCGACGCGTTTTTGTTCATTTAACAAAATAAATTCTAACTTTTTAATTTTTCTTTTTGTGTTATTTGATTCTTTGAGTTGAATCAAATTAATTTAACAACAAAATAAATTCTAACTTTTTAATTTTTATTTTTGCGTTATTTGATTCTTTGAGTTGAATCAAATTAAATTTCTCATATTTACAAGATTTTGATTTTTCAAGTTGTCTTTTTGTTCATTTATGTAATGTATTTGAGCTCTATAATATGTAAAATGTTTTATATAGAAAGTTTGGCTTATAGTCAAAATTCTTCAAAAAGTATTTTGAGTTTTAAGTGCAAATTTCTTACTTGCATGACTTAATTTTTCTTAAAGGTTTTTTGATATTTAATTGTTACATTTTTAATTTGATTTTTCTGATTTTCAATGGTTCTAATACAGAGCCTTCAGAATTGATTGTCTCCCACGTGACCAAGATGATGTTTCATCAATTGGTAGAACATAAAAAAAATATCCCTAGACGACATCCAGTGTCGGAGATAGTTTTAGTTTATTTTTAACATGTTCATACCAAGGAATAAAATTGTTTGATCTTTTCTAAAAATCTACCTGTTTCTACGTGCCTTTGCAAATGGAATTTTTTCTCTTCAAAACGGAAAATACTCTTTATTTACTTTATTTAAATAAATTACTGCCAAGTAAAACATAAAAGAAGTATTAATCGAAAAGTCGTCAAAATACTCATGTGATCAGTGCTGCCCATGCAAAAATAAAAATTATCTGAATGTGGAACTCAAATTATCCGAAATTATCTGACCGAGCGTCACATTGAACACAATCATGAATAAATCCAATATGTTATCCATAATCTCAAATGTGGTCCACCGATGAGTAAATGAAAATCAAAGTCTAGTACAACAAATATTTATTAAGTTGAAAGGGGCAACTAGTTTCGGCATACTAATGCCATCATCAGGCCTATAATAACAAGTACCGTGTAAAGACAAATTAGTACTAACAATAAGGTTGAAACTTAACAAATATTTTATAACAGTGATGAAATACTTAATTAGAATAATTGTAAATTGATTACATAACAAGGCGCACTTGACAAGTTTAAATTAAAAATTAAAAACAACATTCATATCCAAATTTAAATTGTGGTACAATTAAGTGGGGACGGTACATAGTAATGTAAGGAAAATTTCAGACAAATGAATATTAGCTTGATAAGGATGGGAAGTCGGCATCCATTGAATGTCATAAAGACAGGAATGGTGGGTAACACCCAAGTAAAACATTAGCCATTGTGGCGTGAAATAGGATATTATTAAAATAAGAACCGAATTCAGGAACCGGCACATGGTAAGGAAGTTATAAAATGAGTAGTGAGGAGACTTAAGGCTCTGCATGCCGCATTGAGAAATATAACCGAATATTCCACGCGGTCTGTGCGATGCAGTACTGAACGGACATGAATAAATACGAAATTTTGGTTTGTATACCTTCCGCTCGTGCACGATTACTCGGTTATCTTTTAAAAAAATACAATTTTGTTTTTTTTAGATTAAAGATAAAGGTTAACTTTAGGATTGTATGCATCTAAAATGTTATTATAATTTTTCAGAACCCGTAAAAGGTACCAGGAAATTGTAGTATTTTTATAGTTTTTAAATTGTCGTAGTTTTCTCGTTTTATTTTTTTTTTTAATTTCACTTGCATACAATCCTAGCTTTATGTTTTATAATGCCAAGAATATTTAGAAATAAAGTAGAAAATTAAATATGTTGCTATAATCCAGCACGAGCTGGACCCCTAAATCAGTCCAACAAATCAGCGGACGGTAGAGCCTTAACAAGAAGGTAGGAAACCGAGCCAGAAGTAGAACTGGCTCCAGTACCCCACACAAAGGATTTATACAGCCCTACGGGCGGCCAAATTAAATTTTGGACAAAAGTAGCGATTATAAAGATAACAATCATTGTGACGCTCCGGGGCGCAGGCGCAGGCAAAGAATGGTGGAAAAGGAAAAAGTGACAAAGAGAAGGAAGAAGAAAGAAAAGTAAAAGAAAATAAAAGGGAAATGGGATCCAAAACATAGAAAACAGGGAAGAGGAGAAGAGGCCAAGACTAAGGAAGAAAAGAAGAACATCAGTGGAAGGATGCAAAGGAAAAGAAGAATCCAAAGTGATAGTAGAACTAGGTTAGGATTTTAAATTTATTGTTTATAAAAATTATGTGTGTTAATGACTAAATAAACTAGGAATTGAACAAGTTAGAAATAGTAGGGATTGAAGGAAGTAAGGATGTTTCGAAAGAAAAAGAGATGAATTTCAATGAAATGTTCAAGTAAAAAAAGGTGATTATCTTTAGGCCTGATTTGATCGTTGACACAATTAACTGAGTTATTTTGTAGGCATGAATTAATCTCAAAGATTTCAAGGATATTGAGTTTATTGCTCTTGCCTACATCATGTAGTAATTTTTAGTCAGCAATAGAAAAGTAGTGGTTAGAAGAGATGATGTGGTTTGCGAAGGAAGAAGGAGTGTTGGTAATATCAGTATTTTTGTATTTGTCAATGTATCTTATGTGTTCTTTAATTCTAGTTTATATTCTTGTACCTGATTGGCCAACATAGACGACATTACAATCGTGGAAACAAATTTGGTAAACCCCAGTTTTATGAACGTTAACACTAAAGATGTTATTCCTTATCTTCATAAAACTGGGGTTTTCCAAATTTGTCAACTGTCAATTGTTACTTATCAATATCGACTTATGTCAATTCCAACTCAGTTGGTCTGTCGCGTCGCAATGATTGTTATCTTTATAATCGCTACTTTTGTCCAAAATCTAATTTGGCCGCCCGTAGGGCTGCCTTAATCCTTTGTGAGGGTACTGGAGACAGTTCTACTCCTGGCTCGGTTTCCTACCTTCTTGTTAAGTAATTTTATAACTTCCTTACCACGTGCCGGTTCCTGAATTCGGCTCTTATTTTAATAATAATATTCTATTTCACGCCACAATGGCTGTTTTACTTGGGTGTTACCCACCATTCCTGTCTTTATGCCATTCAATGGATGCCGATTTGCCATCCTTATCAAGCTAATATTCATTTGTCTGAAATTTTCACTATATTACTATGTACCGTCCCCACCTAATTGTACCACAATTTAATTTTGGATATGAATGTTGTTTTTAATTTTTAATTTAAACTTGTCAAGTGCGCCTTGTTATGTAATCAATTTACAATTATTTTAATTAAGTATTTCATCACTGTTATAAAATATTTGTTAAGTTTCAACCTTATTGTTAGTACTAATTTGTCTTTACACGGAACTTGTTATTATAGGCCTGATGATGGCATTAGTATGCCGAAACTAGTTACCTCTTCCAACTTAATAAATATTTGTGGTACTAGACTTTGATTTTCATTTACACAAACATGAATACATCGAAAAAGAAGAGTATAATCATGAATAATGACAGTAATTACATTACAGAATGGGGGATTTCCATCATTGTTGTCAACCTAGAAAAGGGTTTACCAACGGGAAAGGATTATTTTTTTGTCGAAATCTACTTCATTATTTTCGCAATAATAAAATATGTGTACAAAATTCTATTGAGCTTTCCAGAATATATCGTTAGCGAAATATAATGATTTTAATAAAATCTTACGTCTGATTGGTTGAAATTTCGTTGTCAAATGTTATTCCTCATATAGTAAGTATAACAGAGCGACATGTTTCATTTTCAGATTATAGAATATTCAAACTACTCGCCAAATTCAGTTTAGTTCCACCAATCCTATAAGGCTGTAGGTCAGTCGCTGAAAATGAAACATGTCGCTCTGTTATACTTACTCTATGACGAATGACATTTGACAACGAAATTTCAACCAATCAGAAGTAAGATTTTTTTAAAATCATTATATTTCGCTAATGATATACTCTGGAAAGCTCAATAGAATTTTATCATTGCAAAAATAATGAAGTAGATTTTGACCAAAAATAATCTTTCCCCGTTGGTAGACATTGTTCTAGGTTGGCAACATTGAGATAACTCCCCATTGACAATTTGACAAATGACAAGACAAGAAAACAAAATATGTATCGTTAAACAAACTTTACAAATACAAAAAAAAGTTTTATATTAAAATTAAACAACCAAAATGCATTGTTTGTTATCAACATCTGGAAAGTAAAACATTTTTTCGTGCCCTCTAGCGGCAAAACTATTAGAAATTCTGAAACCAGTCTGAGACAAAAGTTGTAGGAATAGTAGTTTGTACAACAAATGCGCAAAGCGTCACTTTTCCCGCGAGCTCAGAAGTTTGTGGCACGAGCGGTAGAGTGCCGCAAATCTGGCGAGTGGGAAATTTTTTTTCCCTTTTTCCCCCCATTTTTTTGTTTTAGACATTTTTTTATACTTTTTCCCCTACATTTTTTAGTAATTTTTTAGTTTCAAACTTTTTTCCCAACTTTTTTCCCATTATTCCCTCACCCTCTTTCCCTGAATTTTTTAATAATTTCTTAGTGTTCACTTTTTCTCCTAAAAACTTTTTCACTTCTTTACCTATTTTTTTTTCACTTTTCCCCTACTTTTTTCCGTGTTTTTTTATTTCACCCTTTCCTCTACTTTTTTCCACTTTTTCTCACATATTTTTTACTAATTTCTTTGTGTCAAACGTTTTTTGTTCCACTTTTTCCCCTTAAAACTTTTTTCCATTGCTTCCCCTACTTTTTTCACTTTTCCCCTCCTTTTTTATTCTATCCTTTCCCCTACTTTTTTATTATATCCTTTCTCTATTTTTTTCCATTCTTTCTCATAAATTTTTTACTAATTTTTTTGTGTAAAAAATTTTTTTGTTCCACTTTTTCTCCTTAAAACTTTTTTTTTCACTTCTTTCCCTATTTTTTTTCACTTTTCTCCTACTTTCTTCCACTTTTCCCTACTTTTTTATTCCACCCTTTCCCCTACTTTTTTCCACTTTTTCTCCTACATTTTTTACCAATTTCTAATTTCTTTGTGTCAAACTTTTTTCCGATTTTTCCCCTACTTTTTTTCCACTTTTCGCCCCAGCCTTTTTTGCCCTACTTTTTTAGTTTCAAACTTTTTTCCCAATTTTTCTATATGTAAATCTTTGTCCCAACTTTTTATTTCCAATTTTCTCCCTCCCATTCTATCATTACCAATGGAGTGGTAAGGGAGAAGGGGGGGGGAAAACAATTACTCAAAAAAAAATGTTATTTTCGTAAAAAAAAGTAGAAATTTAACAAAAACTGACAATATTGAGAAAAAATGGGTAGTTTTAGAAAAAAAAGGGGAAAACGGGATACTTTCAAGAAAAAAAGTGACAATTTAAAAGAAAAGGGGAAATTTAAGACAAAAAAGTTCGCTCCGGTTGAAATTTGAAAGAGTGGAAATTTGACAAAAAATAACAAAAATGAAAAAATAAGAAGTAATTTAAAGAAAAAAATAGGGTAACTTTAGAAAAAAACGGGGTATATTCAGGAAAAAGTGACAAAAATTGAGAGAAAAGGGGAAATTTAAGACAAAAAGTCACAGTATTTGAGAGAAGAGAGGGGAAATTTTGAAGGGAGAGGAAAAATATGACAAAAATAAAAAATAATTGGTAACTTTGAGAAAAAAGGGGGTAATTTTAGAAAAAAATGGGGTATTTACAGATAAAAGTGACAAAGTTAAAAGATAAAAAATTTCAGACAAAAAAAATAACAGTGTTTGAGAGAAAAGAGGGAACATTTATTTCGTAAAAAAGTCGATTAGGGCGAAACGAATAATACGCAATAGTTTTAAATTAAAAACCAAAGACTCTACTGAAATTATCAATTCTACTAAACACCCCTCATTTTTCTTAAAAATCTACTAATTTAGTAGGAAATCTACTGAAAATGGCAACCTTGCCGTTCAAGTCGATTCAATTTGTTACTCGGTAGCAAAGAGAATTCGGCTGCAGGCCCTTTCGATTGATTTTTGGCATTTTTTAGCGACTACCAGGTCAAGTCGGAGACGATCATTTCTGAAGGCACTGTATTATCGGAGGTAATACTTCTAGAGCTCAGATTTAACCGGATATTTTTAATAAGTATGAAGCTTAAGTATGAATTCGAGTATATATTTTCATTGGCAATTTAACGAGATCTTTTGAAAAATCACGAGACCGTTCGATCGAGTGATTTTGTCAAACAGATCGAGTTATATTACCTAATTACATGAAAGTAAATACGAGGAAGAAACTAAAAAAAGACACTAACAACGCTAAGGAACGTCAATGACAGACATGTTGTTTACATCAATATGACGTCATCATACATTCAGCTAATCAGATCGTTTTCGATCACTCGATACCAGATAAAAATATAATAAGTTTTTAGGATTTTTTTTTCATAAATAATAAAATATCGCTTTTAAAATTGCTAGCTTATGCGGATGTCATTAAATAAGACATTATTTTTCAAATAGCCTATTTTGAATAAAATTCTTAAAGTCTATTTCTTATTTTATAATAATGCATAAAGATTACCTGTGAATATTCTGGGGAAACGCAATTTCCTATAAATTTCAATTTATCGAAAGGGATGGAACATAATAAAATAAAAATCTCATTTTCCTTTGTTCCTGTTACGGAGACGCAATCTTTCAATTTTGGCGTCGATTTACAAGCGGAAAGTTTTAAAAACCTCATTACTTTCTTTATATTTGTTTTATATTGGTCATATATTTAAAATGTATCTTTACCAAAAGAACATTGTATAAAAAATATTACAAATCTTTTCTTCGTGAATTTTGATATTATGAATCCAAAAATATATTTAAAATTGGCGCTAAAATCATCTAATGTCCCTAATATCTTTTGTTTAATATATACAGGGTATTTACGTTTTTTTATTAGTCCACTTTATTTGCAATCGGTAAAAATATTTACAATAATCAAATGTTTTATAATAATAATAATACAAGGACAATAGAAAAATCGAAAAAACAACTTGGTCAATTAAAAACAGAAAAGTAAAAAAAAAGAAAGGTAAAAAAATTGAAAAAAAATTGGTAAAAATTTGGAAAAAAAACAGAAAACTCTAAAAAACCAGAAAAATCGGAAATCTCGGCCAATTAAAAAAGATAAGAAAAATAAAAAAGAACGGTCAAAAATCGATAATAATTGGAAAAAATCGATAAAAATTGGAAAAAATTGGAAAAAATGAAAAAAATAGATCAATCGAAAAAACCAGAAAAATTGGAAAACATGGAAAATTAACAGACAATTAACAGAAAAGTAAAAAATATTGGTAAATAAATCGATAAAATTAGAAAAAAATGGTAAAAATCAAAAATCAAACCAGAAAATTTGGAAAACTCCGACAATTAAAAAAAGGAAAAGTCAAAAAAATATCAGGAAATTAAAAAAAGAAGGGTAAAAAAATCGAAAAAAATTGGTAAAAATTGGAAAAATGAAGAATTTTAAAAAAATCGAAAAGAAACAAAAAAAATCGGAATTCTCGGACAATTAAAAAAATCGGCTGTGTCACCTCAGAACTTTCCCGGCTCGACCGTAG
Organism: Neocrepidodera transversa; assembly: GCA_963243735.1. Classification (NCBI taxonomy): domain Eukaryota; kingdom Metazoa; phylum Arthropoda; class Insecta; order Coleoptera; family Chrysomelidae; genus Neocrepidodera; species Neocrepidodera transversa. The sequence continues at coordinate 21,834,099 of OY725343.1, forward strand.
TGAATATGTTACTTATTATTATTATTTTAATTACAAAATACTAAGCATTACAATAATTTGTGGAACACATTCGGGAAAAATTTTCATACAATAGTTGTAGGGAATTTTATGCTTTACAACTTTGCACTGAAACATTTTGCACTAGAGCATAATTTACCTCCAATTTAAAAAAAAAATGGAAAATTATAAATGTGTATTTTTCTCGCCATCTAGCGGCGAAACTATGATGAATTCGATAAAAAGTTAAACATAAAAGTTAAAGAAAATTTGATGCCTTACAGCTTTGAACCAGAAAATTTTTCACTAAAATGCATTGTTTGTCCTCAAAATCAAGAAAAACTAGAGAAAACCTACATGCACATTTTTTACGCGCCTTCTAGTGGCGCAACGCCCTCTAGTGGCGCAACTATTAGAAATTCTAGAAAAAGTTTCAGACAAGACTTGTAGGGAATTTTATACTCTAAAACTTCGTACTACAACATTTTGCACTAAAGTATATTATTTGTCCTCAGAATTTAAAAAAGTAAAAAATTGTTACATGTGCATTTAATCAATGTCGGTCTTGAGGACCTTCTACTCTACCAATTTAAACCAAAATTTAATGGTCGCATTCTAGGCAGACTCCGACCCTTCGTACCAAATTTCAGCTTGATTGGTCAAACGGTTCGGCAGTTATCGTGGAAGATTACGCACAGACACACAGACACATAGACACACAGACAGACCATACGCTGGAAATGGGTTCAATCTTCTTGGGGACCTCAAAATGGATATTTCCATTGATATCTCTATTTTTTTGCTCGTTCACCTTACTTTCCCTTTGATGGGGCCGGGAAAGTAAAACGGAAAAGTTAAAAAAAATCAGAAAAGTAAAAAACGAAGGGTAAAAAAATGGATAATAATTGGAAAAAATAGAAAATTCTAAAAAACAGAAAAATTGGAAAACATGGCCAATTAACAGATAATTAACAGAAAAGTAAAAAAGTATCTCATCGTATCTTAAGAAATATGACATCCAAGTAGCATTCAAGTCAGACCACACTATTCAGAGCTTCTTAGTCAACTCAAAAGACTCTGTCCCTCCTCTGCACAAATCAGGAGTATATAAACTTGGGTGCCCCGATTGCAATGCCATTTATATCGGCCAGTCAGGACGTCGTATAGACACACGACTGAAAGAACATTTAAGAGAAATAAACAAATTTTGGGACACAGACATCATTAATTCCTCCTCTTCCTATGCAAATCACATCCTGGAATCCAGACATTCACATGACAATATTAACATCTCCCTTATACACAGCTGTTCTAAAGGGACCAAACTTGATCATCTAGAAATGTTCGAAATTAATAAAGCTGTTGTAGACAGAAACGTAATTTGTGTCAACGACCAACTCAGGCCCTCAGAAAACTTTATTTTTCTAAATTTAAATTTCAACTAATTTTCAATTTTATTTTATTCCGTTTCCAACCCATAGGGATGACATCTTAAAAAATTTTATCTTCTTATTATACTTAAACTTCTTAACAGCTATCACCCACAATTCCTATTTCACTTTTCTTTCCGATTGTTTTTGTTTTGTTTTGTTTTGTTCTAGTCGGCTTCCTAGGTTATGTTTACCTCTCCTTCTCTTCTTGACACTTCCCACCTCTTGACACCTTTCATCTCTTCTTCTTTTCGCCGGACCCATTGTGGCCTCTACTCGTTCGCGTGTCTCTCTGACCAAGAAAAACTTTTAGCCATTTAACATTTACTTCACGTTTCTTTCAAATTCAATTGCGAAGTGCATCGTAAGATGCACTTTGATTTCATTCTGGAAACTGAGCAAGCTCTCTTAGGTTCTATTATTACCTATAGAGGGTAATCGTTGTCCAATTAATTTTGTGATGAAATTCTTGGACCATGATTTTTACAGTGTTTTTTTATATATTACAATTTACCACTTTCTGTTACCATTGGTCTAATCTTCAAGTTGCTTTGTCAAACCTGTTAACTTTTACTTAAATTTAAATTTTACCGCTTTTTGAAATGTCACTTGTCAAATTTAGTTATTGTTTCCGTTCTCTACTTCTACCTACCATTTTGTTGTGTATGGTGTGTCCTCAGATAAAGGAACTACTAGATATGCCCTGTATATCTAATTTCATTTACAAAATTTAAGCCAACATCTAGCCCTCTCTCTCGGCAAAGTTTGTGGGCGAGGGACGTGAGACGCGCAGAAAAATCTCGTGCAGAGGACGAAATCAACAATAAAAATTGACGTGATGTATTAGACAGTGGCGACGCGAAGAATTATAACTTTTTATTTATTTTAGCAAAAAAATAGAAAATTGAAATTGGTTATTTTACATGTTATTATTATATCACGTTTGAATTAAATATGTCGTGAGAAGTTTTATAATTTCGATAAAGTTGTATTTTCTGTAATACTGATAAATTTTAACATTAAAACATAGCAAATGCTTGTAAATTTATATTAAATGTACGTATTTAATAATCGAATCAAATAAATAATATTTTTTATTGCTCCTAAAACCTTGTTACAGTAAGGAGTACCTAAATGCGAATAACATAAAAAAAATATGAATGGTAGGTATATAACATAAAAAAGAAAGGAAGCAAAATAAAAAATTATCAAATCTTATCAACTTGTATTATATTTTAAATTATTCAAAAACTACTTTCATAACTTACTTGTGAAGTGTAAGATTGATGATTATACAGGGTGTTTCATAGGTAAAGGTACATACGCTAACTGTGGATAAAGGACACTTAGACGAATCCAAAAAACCTATATACGATTGGTCTAGCTCGCTTCATTACAAAGTTACAGGGTGTTTTGTCAATATTACTCATTTCTTTCACCCGCCGTATATTTGGAACCATCCCGTATATTTTTCTGATATTTAGCAAGATTGTTCTACTCTATTAGGACAATCAACAGACATAGTGACCAAATTTTAAATCCAGGTCTGGCTTCAAAAAAAGATATCAAAATAATTTTTCTCTAGAACAACACCCTGTATATCGAAATTTTAAAAATTGGATTTCATATTCGAAAAGAGCGGAAAAAGTTGAGTGGGGATACCTATTTCTTGAGACTGCACATTTCATTTTACTATTAAAATTTTAAAAGCAAACTTAGATTTAATAATTTTCGTGGAATTCGTACATAGTTTGTGTTATTCATTAGAAATTGTTTTTTAGTGATAACGCTCAGTTTTCAATATAATTCTTTTATGGTATCAAAGTAAATTTCTTTTTAGGTTTTTACTTAATAAAATATTGTTTAAATAATACAAGTGCAAAATAATCTTTATTTTCTGATGACAAATATAGGACAAATTTATGATTCACAAAAGCAATCCGTAAGACAGTAGTCTAAATTTTCAAGAAAAAAAAAACAAAAAATGTTTAAGTTTGAAGAAATTTATTAATATCAAGTTTCTGACTAAAATATCTCCTTTTGAAATTGGTTTTTAATCCAAGGGAAGCTTTTTTTAGGCAGAAAGTGGTAAAATCTTAATTTTGCATAAAACGAAAACAGTAAAGCGTTTTTTTTTAACTGAAATTGAAAATCAATAAAAGAAAATACCTAAACAATTAATGGGGTCATGTAATTAATAAAATTTATTATTCAATTAAAAAATACCTAAAGAAGATGTTCAAAATGTGAACCATTTTCTTGAATGCATAGTCTTGCTCTTCAAATAATATTTAGAACTGAGTTTCTAATCATGGCTGGCAAAACTCTAATTATTATAACATTTGTAGTCCAAGAATAGCTCTTTTCAACCAGCCCAAGTTGGTTAAAATCGGCTCAGCCGTTTTGAAGATCCATTCCCACCAGTTTATGTTTAGAGATACAGCAAAAATTGCCAAACAAAAAAGATTCAGATTATCCTCGACTTTAAAGTTCAAGTATTTTTTTGTTAGGTTAATATAGCGGATTTCACAGAAACATAACTTTTTTAGATTCAAGATTGCAGTTACGCCCCCTAGCGGCCATTTCAGAAACTTGAAAATATTTTCCAGGTTTTTCTCTTGGCCGCTTTAATCATAACTTTATTTGCCGCAACCCTCTACGATGGCTAGATTACCAGATACAGTACCTCGCATTCTTAGTTGGCCACCCTGTACTATGAAAAATGCGGTGTAATGTTATTTTAAAAATTGTTTGTTTTAACTTTTTACCAAACATTTTCTGGCAGCGAATATTAGGACTCTTCTTTTAATTTTAATTTGTAATGCGTTTCAAAAACTATTCAAATTCTTTTAGATTTCACCAATTAACTCACCAATAAAAGGTTAGTCTAAGTCTATTTTGGAATCAAAAAACAAATACAGTAAGTTTTTGAAACTGTGCACTCTGACCATTACCATACATGTTTCATCCTTATAGGAATCTTCAGTGGCACTCGGAATGCATAATTTCAAAAACTCACTCTGTCTGAATACCCCAAGTATTTCTATGTATTCTAAAAATAACGCCATCTGCTGGCAACCAAGTTGTACTTGGATAGACCCGTTTACAGGATTGTATTCTGATAAACGGCCTGCCCGGTTGGTACCCATCAACCATACGATAGATGGTCTATTTGGAACTTCATTTTTTATTTTGAAGATTGCTTATTCTATTGAGAATCGCCAATTTTTTAATATTTAGTCAACGTTTTATTAGGCAAAAACCTAAAAAGCAATAAAATCTTAAGTTTGCTTTTAAATTTTTTATAGTAGAATGAAATGTGCAGTCTCAAAAAATATTTATTCAGACTCAACATTTTCCGCTCTTTTCGAATATGCAATCCAAATTTTAAAATTTCGATATACAGGGTGTTGTTCTAGAGAAAAATTATTTTGATAACTTTTTTTTGAAGCCGGACCTGGATTTTAAATTTGGTCACTATGTATGTTGATTGTCCTAATAGAGTAGAACAATCTTGCAAAATATCAGAAAAATATACGGGATGGTTCCAAATATACGGCGGGTGAAAGAAATGAGTAATATTGACAAAACACCCTGTAACTTAGTAATGAAGCGAGCTAAACCAATCGTATATAGGTTTTTTGGATTCGTCTAAGTGTCCTTTATCCACAGTTAGCGTATGTACCTTTACCTATGAAACACCCTGTATAATGGCTTGAGAAAAGCACCACATTTTTCACATTTCTTTCTCATGGTTAACAACCTCTCAAGAAAATCGCTTAAAATAGTTCAAAATGTTTACAAAAATATTTAAAAAATAAACTATTTAATGTAGGATTTTAAATTATCCTGCTTGAAAGTACGCTTATGGAATCTCTAGAGGACGATGTCAACAAAAGTTAACTAGATGTTGGCTTAATAAAAAAGGATAGAATGCCCTCTCTATATATATCTTTACTCTGAGGGTGTGTCGATAACATTAAAACTTTACTTTAACTTTATTTTCTAATTTAATTGTGAAGTGCATCGTAGGATGCACTTCGATTTCATTTTTTGAAAATTCAGCAAGCTCTCTTGGGTTTTATTATTACATATAGAGGGTAATCGTCGTCCAATCAATTTTGTGATGGAATTGTTGGACCATGATTTTTTTATTTTTTAATTTTTACTGTGCTTTTATTATATGCTAAATTTTACCATTTTACCACATATCGTTAACATTTAATTAATTTTCAAGATGCCTTGTTAAACCTGTTACTATTCTACACTTAATTTACGACAAACTATTGTAAGTTTTAATAATTTTTATTTAAATCACACATCATTTGACAACCTTGTAATTTTTAGCGCCTGATGATGGCCGGAAGGCCGAAACATGTTGCGTAAACTTCTACGATTATTATTATTAAAAATTCATGTGGTAAGACTGATTTTGATTCTCTTTCTCCTATACTTACTTCACCACATTTGGGAAATGGATAACCTAGTTCATTTATTTCATCTTTTACTGACCTCACTTGAAGGTCGTGGGTAATAACTCTGTTAGTGTTACAAATCGGGAGTTTCTATTTTATTCGCTATGTGTTATGTAGTATATATTATTGATTCGTGAATTCCGTAAGATGAGATTGCGAGACACAGAGAATTTCTATATCTAGTATAAAAGATCATGCACCTACATTTTTCTGAGGAATAATCTTCAACTCGTAGTCATGGTGAAGGAGGTCGTAGCCACTATACTAATTAATTTTATTGGCGAGAAATGTCTATATGCATGATCATAAGTTGGTCCAAATTACTAAAGAAACAATTAAGAGAGAATTAGTTTACAACTTATTGAAAAATGACGTTAATTAATCGTTAAAGAGCAACAGCTACCCAGTTCCCTATCAAGCGGACTCTCATTAATAGCTAGGCGCGTAAGAAACTATTATCTGCTTAAACAACCCCGTAACCGTGAAACCCGAATTTCAGTTGAGAAACTTACTCTGAATATTAATATCTAAAACAACTGCTTATTGGAAGAAGAACCCGTGCCGAGCGAAGTTGGAAATTAACTAACTCAAATTTGGAAATAAGTTACAAACGAAATTAGTGTCACACATCGAAAGGCTTCCGGATTGGTTCGACCCCGTAAACTTCCCGGTACCACTCTTAATCTTACTTAAATTGAGCAAATCAGAAATGAGAGCATTTTACTAAGTGAACTAAGAAGGGCTTATCCCTTTATATTACGAATTTGTCTTCCAGTAAGTGCTGCCCTCTGGGCAAATTTGAACGAGTTTACTTGAATTTAATTATGCGATATATCAGCGACTAGCTATGTAATTAGAATCCGCGCCATATAATATTAAGTCTGTTCTCTCGAGACAGGTAAAGGTCGGGTTACAAATCATGAACTTTGGACTTTACAGGGATGGAAACACCCTTCAAAAAACCATCATCCAAAGCCATGTCCTGTATTCCAATTTCTTATCTAATAACATAATTATTTGACTAAAATAAATACATTGTTTTATATTTTTGAACGGATAATTTAATTTCTTATTAGAAAGGTTTTATGTACTACATGTGTCAGCCCATTGGCATTTTCTTTGCAGGTCCTTCTGAGAAGGACAGCCTTTGTTCTATTGATTTATATATCCTGGTAATATTTCTAAAGTGAATATTTACAATGTATTGAATTCTAACGAAATAGTCTATTTTTCTGAAGTGCTTGACAATTTATTACTTCCTTTATGTCGAATATAAATTACGAAGACCATCCTGAAAAAGTACTATTACATTATGAACATACCATGGAGTGTTAACAATTATTCGAAGAAGTTTAGAATGAAACGCTTCTAAACTGTCTATCTGTAGCTATTATCTGCAGCACCCTAGAGTTGTATTCCATAGGTCCATATTGGTTTTAAAATGGCTTGATAAACCAATAGCTTATTACTAATTACAGTAGTTGGATATTGATGAGATGATAAAGCAGCAATGTCATCTGCATAGGTTGCAATTGTTACGTTGTTGTTGGTTGGTAGGTATATCAGCAGTGAACAGAAGATAAAGGACTGAACCAAGAACGCTTTCTTGAGGCACCCCTATGACAGTATTGGATGCAAGGTTTTGAACTGGTCTTTGTATTTTACTAGAAAATATCTATCTTTTGCATTTATGACTGGAGGATAAAGAAAAAGTGGTGAGGGAGGATTTTTCTGATTTTATATAATAATCTGTCGTGCCAGATTTTATTAAATGCCTGAGCAATGTCTAAAAAGGTAGCAGGGCAGTATTTTTTATTCTCATGCTTGACTAATTTCCTCAGAAATACGATGAACTTGCTCAATAGTAGAGTGTTGTGATCTGAAGCCAAACTGGTGATTAGGTATTAGTCGTTTGCTTCCCAAAATTGATTCTAGCTTCTGATTTCGACATTGTAGGAAGTAGGACCTGTAAGACTTGACTTCTTCTGCAGGTTTGCCAGATTTAGGAATTAATGTAACTTGTGCCACTTTTCCACAAAAGTAACCGGTTCGTAAAACTGCATTTATATCTGAGTCAAATATTGTACCGCCTTACGTGAGAGTTTTTTCAGGATTTTACCACCAATTAGGTCGTACGCAGGTAATTTATTTGGGTTTAGATTTGTTATAATGGATCTTTAGATCTGACTAACTGTAACTTTTTAGAGAGGTAGGCCCAGTTGGTATGGCGATTACAGAAATTGTTTGGCTTTAGTTTCAATGCCAAACTAGTTTTCGGCAGGGTAGGGATTAAAGACCTCTTTTAAGTATTTAGCAAAAAATTCTACCTTATCTTTGTTACTTTTTGCCCACTGGCCATCTGCTTCTCGGATAGTGGGATTATTTACTTGAGGTCTTTTTAATTTCTTTGTCGCTTTCTAGAGAGAATAGTGTGTAGCTTCTGTAGCGGACAGGTTTTTGAGGTAATTTTCTATTTCGTTGTTTTCTTTTTGAGAATTAAATAAAGTTTTGAGGTGGGAGGTTGCCTGGTTTAATCTAGTTTTGTCTGCTGCTGCCCGATTTATCTGCTAGATCTTTCTTAGTCTGCGTTTGTCCTCAATTTTCTGTTTTATGAACGACGGAAGTTCTTGTTACTTACCGAGCACAGTCTTTCCTTCACTGGTGTGAGTTTTGAAGTGGGAGGTGGCCTGGTTTAATCTAGTTTTGTCTGCTGGTGCCCGAGTTATCTGCTAGATCTTTCTTATCCTGCGTTTATCCACAATTTTCTGTTTTAAGAGCGACGGAAGTTCTTGTTACTTTCTGAGCACAGTCTTTCCTTCACTGGTGTGAGTGACATATTGCTTTTTGGATATATCTAGTAAAAGTGTCTACAGCATTATCTATAGCGATATCCATTTTTAGTGAAATTTGGAGGTCTAGCATACTAGAGTAAGTTTCGAAAGCTGTTCCAATTCGAAAATTTGTTACCTAAGATTGGGGGTAGTTCTACTCCTACGACTTCAGTGTTTACTGTTATTAGAACAGGTGAGTAGTCTGATGATAGTTCATAGCATGACTTGGCTCTTATAAATTCTTATAAATTCTTCAATCTACAAAGTCAGGGATTTTCTTCCTGTCTGTAGGCCAATTGATGGGTTCGCCGGTTGATATGTGATTGAGATTCTTATTTTTTTTTTGCCCTTAAAAGCTTTCTATTTATACTAGTTCAATTCAATTCTTTATTGGTCCAAAAAACACAATCACTAGGACATTGGACAATTCAGATAAAAGTTACATATAACATACATTAAAAATAGAAAATTAGAGTAAGAAATAACATAAACAATACAAATGATGGTTAAAATAGAATCACCGATTATGGTTTAAAATGGTCATAAAACTCCTGCACCCCGTAAATAGTTAGTTCAAGTAAGATTAACTTTACTTTCATTTTGAATAACTGATTACTTGTAATGCTTTTTAAGTCCGTGGGTTACACATTATATAGACGCGACCCCAGAATATTGAAAGATTTCATAAAAAGTAAAAGTCTTACATTCGGAATATGAATGTTAGTTTTTCCTTACAGTTACAGTAAGTATTTGATGTTTTTTAAATAAACTTCTACAGCTAAAGCTATGTGGCGCATTAAACATCGTTCTTAATATTCGTTTTTGAGCAACAAAAACGTGATAAACTCCCAACGAGCTTCCCCAGATAGGCAAGGCCTTAAAGGCGCATTTAGATAAAACCAAAAAAATTATCTACCAATACTGGCGGTGAAATTTTATTATATAAAAATTAGGAACGATATCATGAAACCCGTGATTGGATCTCGTTTAAATTTCTTATCACTTAGTAAATTGTCCAAAATCGTCTAAAAAATCGGCTGTGTCACCCCAGAACTTTCCCGGCTCGACCGTAGAGAATTTGTTATTTATTATTATTATTTTAATTACAAAATACTAAGCATTACATTGATTTATGGAACACATTAAAAATAGCGAGCTGATAGTGAATTGATATTTCAATGTTGATACTGACATAAGCTGCGCACGTGCACATTGTATATCACACTGCTACAATTAGGATCTCCTAAAATCATGTGTGAAAACTATTGGGAATTCGGGAAAAATTTTCATACAATAGTTGTAGGTAATTTTAAATGTGTATTTTTCTCGCCATCTAGCGGCGAAACTATAAGGAATTCGATAAAAGTTAAACATAAAAGTTAAAGAAAATTTGATGCTTTACAACTTTGCACAAGAAAATTTTGCACTAAATACATTGTTTGTCCTCAAAATCAAGAAAAACTAGAGAAAACATACATGCACATTTATTTTTTACGCGCCCTCTAGTGGCGCAACTATTGGAGATTATAGAAAGAGTTTGAGACAAAAGTTGTAGGGAATTTTATGCTCTAAAACTTTGTACTACAAAATTTTGCACTAAAGTATATTGTTTGCCTCAAAATCAAGAGAAACTAGAGAAAACCTACATGCACATTTTTTACGCGCCCTCTAGTGGCGCAACTATTGGAAATTTGGAAAGGCTTAGGACAAAAATTGTAGGTAATTTAATGCTCTAAAAGTTTGTACTACAACATTTTGTGCTAAAATGTATTGTTTGTCTTTAAAATCCAAACCAAATTTCAGCTTGATTGGTCAAACAGTTACTTTCCCTTTGATGGGTCCGGGAAAGTAAAATTGTCTAAAATAGTAATAAAACGGTCTGAAGTTACTTAAATTGATCAGAGAATTGTTCATAATAACCTATCAATGGTCTAAAATTGTCCAATATCTTCTCAAAATTGTCTAAAATAATAATAAAAACTTACCTAAATTGATCAAGGAATAGTTCAAAATAATCTAAAATGGTTTAAATTTGTCCAAAAACAATCTAAAATAATAATAAAAAAGTCAAATTACTTATATTGATCAAAGAATTATTGAAAATAATCTAAAATAGTCTAAAATTGTCCTAAATTGTCCAAATGGTCTGAAATGATAATAAAATGGTCTAAAGTTACCTAAATTGATCAGAAAATTGTTCAATATACTCTAAAATGGTCTAAAATTGTCCAAAATAATCTCAAATTGTCCAAAAACGGTCTAAAATATTATATTGATTAGAGAATTGTTCAAAATAATCGAAAACGTGATTAAGTGAATTCAGCTTTATACCTTTTGAAATACAGGGTGTTAAAGTTATAAAAAATTAAACAATTTTATATGATATCTTTAAAATTAAGCGGTGTGTATTTGGAAGAATATGTCACCTTTGTCCACCTTTTAGTACTTGCTGCAGTGCAAAAATGTCTGTAGTGATGGTTGCGACAAAAAAATTTTTTGGAAAGTGATATTTACAGAATATATATAATTTATATCAATTTTTATGAAAATTTACCTTGAGGTGTTATTAAATATAATATCCCAAAACTATTGAAAATATTTAGAAAATTTTGTTTTAGAATAATGATTTGACAAGAAAATTAATAAAATCAATGTCGCAGTGACTCCAAAAAGTGTGAAATAATGATGGAGCTATTACAAAATATTAATTTATTATTATTTCCTATTTTTTTTTAATTTAACATTTTTAAATTACTATGTATATAATACAAATAATTTTGATGGTTACTTTTGCAATTAAGATTAGACATAGTACATAATAGTAATAATACTTGCCCTACATTTCACCCCCTTACGAGTGAACCCAAAATGGGACGACTATTATTAGTATTATTATTTGTCGTGGCGAACATCTAGGAAAAAAAATTCAAATTGTATAAATAATTAAACGCAAAATATTTTGTGTACATTAATACTTATTCTATTATAAGTAATTTGTATGTACGGCTAATATAGAAAAATATTTTTTACGAGCGCTTTAGTGTGCTATTAAAATTAATGGTCACTTGGCATGCACATTAAAGGATTTTCATATAAAAGTATGGATCGTTTTTCTGAAAATATATTATCGACGCCTGCTTAAGGGCAACTATACAATACGTGTGCTAAATAAATATGATTGTATAAAATATTAGAATTATTTATCTATAGGCCAGGAAAATTAGAAAAAATTATATCCTAAACGAAATTTGACTTGCAATATGTCATTTGAAAGCCTTTGAAAAACTCGATTCAGAACAGTCAAAATTATTTCTCCAACTGTCACCTGTCAAAAATAAAAAAATGTCAAAATTTGAAACTTTAACTGTATTTTGGCTTTATTTGCTTCTATTTTGGCTTTTTTTTGCTATTTTACCTTTTTTGGCCTTTTTGTCTTTATTTGGTTTTTTTGTTTTTTTTTTAACCTTTTTAATGTTGACTTCATTTTTTAATCGCCGAGCCGAAAATGTTCTGGGGTGACACAGCCGATTATTAGTTTTTACTTTATTGGCGTTTTTTGCCTTATCTACATTTATTTTGCCTTTTTTGGGCATTTTTTTTTTACCCTTATTTCTTTTTTGGCATTTACTAAGACATTTTTCTTGTTTTTACCTTTTACCTTTACTAAGTCTTTTTTAATATCTTTGCTTTTTGTCATGTTTTTGCCTTTATTTTGCCCTTTTCGGCTTTTTAAATTTTTTTTCCTTTTCTTGATTTTTTTAACTATTTTGCCCATTTTGCTTTTTTACCCTTTTTTTGCTTTTTTTGCTTTTTTGGTGTTTTTTGCTTTATTCCCTTTACTTTGTCGTATTTGGCTTTTTTTGGATTTTTTATTGAGTTTTTTTGTTTTATTTTACCTCATTTACTTTTTTGCTGTTTTTGCCTTTTTTTGCTCCAAACCAATTCTTTATCACTTTAAAAAAAAATGTCCTTTTTGGTTTTTTAAACTTTTTAATGTTTTTTTTCCAACCATTTTTGCTTCAATTTAGCTGGTTTTTGCTACTTTTTATACTTTTTTGGCTTTTTGTTTTTTTTTTAAACTTTTTTTTTTACTTTTTTTGGTGTTTTCTTTTACTTTTTTCTTTTTTTTTGCCTTTTTCCTTTTTTTGCTCTTTCACTCTTTTACTTTCCCGACCCACCTCCTAGAAGGGAAAGTATTGTGAACGAGCTAAAAAAAATTTCGAGATAAAATTGGAAATATCCATTTTCGTGTCCCCTGAGACGATTAAGACCATTTTCAGATGGAAGTATGTCTGTCTGTCTGTCTGTGTGTATGTGTGTGTGTATTCTTTCACGATAGAGGCCACACGTTTAATCCGACTGAGCTGAAATTTGGTACAGGGATTTGGGTTAGCTGTTGGAAGACCTCATTAGTTTTTGTACGTTTTTGTCAAACGGAAGTGTCACTATCAAAAAACGACAGATGCAATATGTCACGGAATTCGACTTGTCATTTAAAAGCGCTTGAAAAACTCTATTCAGAACAGTCAAAATTATTTCTCCAACTGTCACCTGTCAAAAATAAAAAATGTCAAATTTTGAAACTTTAACATTAAATATCTGAAAAAGGATTCGTGGATACTCGTCGGGAAAGTTTTGGGGCGACACAACCAATTTTATTATTAGTTTTAATTTTTGCTCAAATTTAACAATTCTTTTAACATTTTTAACATTTTTTTCCTTTTTTTCTTTGATTTTTTTTAACCTTTTTAATTTTTTTTAAACTTTTTTTGCCTTTATTTGCTTCTGTTTTGCCTTTACTTTTGTTACTTTACCTTTTAACCCTTTTTTGTCCTTGTTGAAACCTTTTTTTTTACTTTTTTGGCATTTTTTGTTTTTTCCGTTTACTTTTTCGTATTTGGTTTTTTTTACTTTTTATTGATTTTTTTCCCTTTTTTTGCCTTTTTCCTCTTTTTTTTGCTTTATTTGATCTTTTTCCTATTTCTGTCTATTTTTTGCCAATTTTCACTCTTTTTTTTTATTAATTTTAATTTTTGCACAAATTTAACAATTTTTTTCCTTTTTTGAATTAATGTGTTACCTGTTGCTATTTATTATAATTTTTTCCCATTTTTATTAACTTTTGTTGTTTTCCAATTAAATTAAAATTTTTACGTATTTTTACAATGCTTATCAAATTTTTGAAAACTTCATTTTGCTTTTCCATTCAGAAATGTTGTAATTAAAATTATCCTCTTCAACATAGCCGATTTTTTTTTATTTGTATGAATGTTTTGAAAAATGAGGCATGCTTTTGTAAAATCCACGTCATATAATCTACCTAATGATACAACAGTTTTATTTGGAAAAAATAGGCTATATGTATAAGATCGGAATATAAAAATGTTATATATAATAAGAATATGAGGTTAGTTAAACACTTTTTATTTTAGTTTTACCACCAAGTATAAAATGAGCCTTATAGTAGACACATTCAAAGGACCCCGCAAACTCCTTATGGAAATTGGGTCTCGGTGGATTTGATTTAATTTTTGATATAATGTAGTCCATGGAATTCTGAACATATGTTTACATTGCGCCAACCCCCAAATATGAACAGTTTTTCTGCTAGGGGGATTCACATATTGCCCATAATAGAATATTTAATTTTGAAGACGGGAATAATATTTTCAAATATTTTATTCTAGTTTATATTGCATAACAGTGTTCTTAAAAAAATATATAACCCCCACCCCACATATTTAACCCTAACCCCTATTTAAAGAAATAAAAAAATATTAATTGCTGACTCACTTCAAAAATTATAAGGGAATGCTTTAATAAGTTAAAAATATCGGTGGATTTTGCTGAATTTTTAGTATGATATAGTCCATTTGATTTTGACCGAAAATTGATTGGGTGCCAATCATCAAAAATGGATCGTTTTCCTGCTGGACGGGTTACAAAAATAAATGGTCTATTGAACAAAGTGTGAATGTAACCCCCTATAGCACAAAAACCGTTCATTTTTGATGATTGGCACCCAATCAATTTTTGGGCCAAAATCAAATCGACTATATCATACTAAAAATTCGGCAAAATCCACCGATATTTTTAACTAATTAAAACATTCCCTCATAATTTTTAAAGTGAGTCCGTAATTAATAGTTTTTAATTTCTATAAATAGGGGTTGGGGTTAAATATGTGGGTTGGGGGTTATATATTTTTTTAAGAACACAGTTATGCAATATAAACTAGAATAAAATATTTGAAAATATTTTTCCCGTCTTCAAAAATGAATATTCCATTATAGGCAATATGAGAATTTAAGCCGCCCCCCCCCAGCAGAAAAACTGTTCATATTTGGGGGTTGGCGCAATGTTAACATATGTTCAGAATTGCTTGGACTAGATCATATCAAAAATTAAAACAAATCCACCGACACCCAATTTCCATAAGGATTTTGCTGGGTCCTTTAAAGTAAAGCATCTTCATAAGACTCGAAGTCAGTAAGTCCCAAAGGCGTTAAGATTCAAAATTATTAGCCAGTGTAGATAATTCATTTTGACCTTATAGTACAATCATTTTCTAGTTTTTACCTCGAAGGTTTGAAAATTTCCGCCATATTCAAAAAATGGCACCTTTTGACAATTTTTTCAATTTTTTAACATGTTTTTAAATGGGAACTGTAGTTGTTTATTATTATCAAAAAGAACATGTGAAAACGATGAACTCCTTTTCATTTTACAGCTTTTCCGCATAATTCAAATAAAAATCCTTCTTATAGCTATTTATATACATGAGAACGCTGACCCATCACTAAATTCCTGAAAACTTGAATGAAGATGCAGCATATTTATTAAGAACTTCATTTTTATTCTAGTTAGTCCGGTTGACGGAAAAATTGTAGAAGTTAGTGTTTTCGTTTTTATAAAATTAAATTGAAAAAAAGTTTTTAAACTATATCTTACATTATTATTTGATTTTTGATAAAAACTATATTGAAGTTACTTATAAGTTGAAATTTCACAAGTGGTGGCAATTAATAATTCGCTGGGTGCATGGTGGGGACAACTGAAACGATCCCAGCGCTCGTAGCGGTCAAAATTTCATGAAATCTGACTCTTGTCATAAATAAACACGTCAAAATTAAATATAAAAATGGTTCATATTAGTTGTTGTGTTGTAATTGCAAAAATACAGGGAGAAATAGTAAGTTCAGATTTTACACATTTTCAAGAGCTAGTTGGAAATTAGAGAAAAGAAAGAACTGGATAAATGCAGTTAGGGGAAAAAAGTAAGTAATGTATAACCGACTTCTGTAGCATGCTTACTTATGCGAATGTGTGTTTTATTCTACAATTATTCGATTTGATTAAATAACTTTTGCCACTATGTCTCAATTCTTTCATGTTCACGTCTCTAACGTGACCAGCCGCGACAAGTTGCTTCCCATTATCCATCGTTTGGGGTTGAAATGATATTTGATGAGTAATTGACTCCAATCCGGTTTGATTAAATAAACTAAAATCCGGTTTGATTGAATAATTACATTCATCATCGCCTAAAAATTATTTTAAAAAAAAGTATGATAAATTATTGTGCCTGAAATTTTTTTATTATTCCAGCTGTCATGTATTACTTAACCTAACCTAAGAATCATAGTTTTGATATTTACTTACATGTTTTATTCTTACTTTGTTCGTCACAACACGTTTTACTGAATTTTTTCTTTCAAAAATATAATCACATTTTTTATTTACATGCTTATAAATTCTAATGAGATTTTTTTATAACGAATTTTATAACGAATTTTACGCAACCATCAGATGGCGTTTTCGTTGCGCTCCCTGCCAATAGGTGTTCTTTTAGAAAGGTGGACAATTTTAAAATAACTCAAAATTACTAAATTATATACCAAAAGATTAAATCAGGACATTTTGTAGAAGTTTTTTGATAAAATTAGATCTCAAAGTGGAAACTGTAAAGGCGGCTATTCACGTAACGGCATAAACAGTTTTTACATGTGGATTACATCAGTTTTTTATCTAATTCAAATTTTTCTGACTCTGTGTATTATAGGCCTGATGATTTCAGTAGTGCTTAAACTAGTTGCCTTAGGCTGACCCTAGACGTAAGGCTTGGCTTGTACGTTATAACTGCACAAACATAACGTTGCAAACTGAACTAAACTGAAAACATCTACCTAGATGCTGCAAGTAATTTATGCCCAAATGTCATATTTTATGGTTGCCCTTAATCATGTGTGTGACAAAATTCAACTCGATGATGCTATGGGCGCTATTACAGTGGCGTGTTATTAAGCAGGGTCCACACTTAGTAACGTGTTGTATAACAATACTATTTAACATGTTACTTGCTACATGTTAAAAAATACATTAATAATTTAGTAATCATGAATTCGTATAGCAAGGAACAGGTTTTGCTCGCTGCAACGGCGTGCGTAATAATTTTTGAGGAAAGTAAAAGAAAAGTGCGGAAAAGTCGGTTTTGGGTCAATCATAGCCTAAAAGTAAGCTCCAGATATAGTGGAAGTCAGCTATAAGAAGATCTAAAAACGGATGATTATTGTGGCTCGCCGAATTTGGAATTGGAATACAGGAGGAGCTTTAAAAAAAATTGTAGGATGAGTAGTTCTGATTTTGAACACCTGATAAATTTAATTGGTGCAAAGATACAAAAATATGACACACGATTTAGGTTAGGTTAGGTTCAATGTGAGTGGAGCGTTTGCTCGCCCCTCCACTGCGGCCAACAGAGGCCTATTGTGGCTCACCCCTATGGGCTATAATTCACCATACAATCCACACCTTCTTACGAAGTCTATGGTTGATTTAGGTGAAGCTTCCTTGAAGTCGGTAGGCTCCGGCTGTACAAAACCAAACGTACGAAGCCTATTCATTTCCAGGGCAGGGCAGGAGCATAAAATATGCTCCGCCGTTTCGTCTTCCACACTGCAGAAGCGACAGTCCGATGTTTGACTCAGACCTAGCTTCTTCAGATGGTACTGCAGACGACAGTGCCCTGTCAGCAGTCCGATTAGGATGC
Source organism: Neocrepidodera transversa (assembly GCA_963243735.1). Classification (NCBI taxonomy): domain Eukaryota; kingdom Metazoa; phylum Arthropoda; class Insecta; order Coleoptera; family Chrysomelidae; genus Neocrepidodera; species Neocrepidodera transversa. Next base: position 21,851,881 of record OY725343.1, read on the forward strand.
GTAGATCACTTCTACTCCATTCTAGGATCTGCGATAGGGTGCTACCTGAGGGTTTGACTATAAACGCCTTAGAGTGAGCTAACCCAGGCATATCTTTCCAGTGCTGGAGAGTTTTCCTCTCGGCCCATTTCCAGATAGTGTCTTTAGCACTGCTTTTGGCTATGCCAAAGAATGGTTCCGGTCCAATTAACTCGGATTCTGCACCTCTTTTCGCAAGGGTGTCGGCTTTCTCATTGCCCTCCACCCCTTCATGCCCAGGTACCCAGAGTAGGGTTACTCTGTTACTGGTAGCAATGCGATCCAGGGATTCGATGCAGTTCCATACCAGCTTCGAGTCCAGCCGGCTGGAGCTCAGTGCTTTTAAAGCTGCCTGGCTGTCTGATAAAATATAAATACTTTTGTTGACAAGATGATGGTTTACCAACTCTCTTGCACACAATTCTATAGCGAAAACCTCCGCCTGAAAGATGGTAGCATACTTGCCAAGGCTTACTGTGATGTCAACTCTCGGTTTTCTGCTGTACACTCCGGCTCCAACACCACTTGGGGTCTTTGAACCATCTGTGTACAGTACATAAACCATCCCTGGAAAGAGGATCTCCCCCCTTTCCCATTCGTCTCTTCTCGGAAGAAGGACGTTGAAGGACTTCTGTATGTGAGTTCTGGGAGAGAGCACATCCGAAACCATTCCGAGAGTGTGGTGAGTACTCATCTCTCGCAGCAGTCCAGAGTGGTCCCATAGCCTCTCCCCCTCGATTTGACACACGATTTAGAGATGCTGTACATGTTGTTGAACGGTTAGCCATAACTATGGAGGGTATAGAAGGAGGCACATCGCAACGTTAGAAAAAGGGAACCAATTTTGGAAGCCAGTTGGTGGCGCTGTTGATCGACTGTTGATGACAGTTTAAGCGAGTTTTGACATTTCCTTTGACTTTTTTTCAAATAATAATTTTAATTCATTACGTAAACTTTTAAAAGATGTGTATTTTATAAAAATTGGGTGTCTCATTAAATAAAAAAACGTTATTTGAGATTATGGATCTAATCAATCTACAAACCATTTTTCAACATACGATCGTCAGCGCCGCGTCGGTTATTTTATGTACCATTAGTTGCGTATAAAATGTTGCCCACATTTTAAACGTGTTGTCCATTAGAGATTGCCCTCCTTCTATACGCTCCATTGCCATAACCTTACGATTTTTGGCTACTGGAGACTTCTGCCTACTTGATTAAAGTTTCCAAACTGACCTATTAGCTTCTTTTGTTTAACTTTAAATAAGGGACTACGGGTATCCCATAATGCTGTATGGTCCCTATATAACTCAATTAGTTTGCAGGTATGTTCCTTGCTCAACTTCATTAAAAATTATTATTAATGACTAAAAAATTTTAAACTAAATAAATAAACTTATCAGCCCACTGCACTCTACACTACTTCTATTTTCATCCGCGCGCGACTCTGATAATACATCAACTTAAAATACAAATATTTCAAGTGTGGACGTGTTTTATGTTATAATAGTAAAGATCTTTTGATCTTTACCAACTAGAAGTGGATAACATCTAACAAATTATATAGCAGAGAAATTTGCAAAATATGATTAAAAAAGATATACATACATCTTGTATAACTTTGCTATATCGCAGTGTTATATGGTAAGTGTGGACCATAGATATAGGACCCTGCTTTATGTAAAACAGAAAGCATCTGTACCTAAACCAGGTCGAAAGTAGTGCCGGCAGTGGCTGCTAAAAAGAGAAGAGTATTCTCAAACAAATCTATTATAAAAACTGAGGTTACAGCCAAAAGATTGATATAATTATTTACGTATGAACGAGGAGACTTATCTTCGGCTTTTAACAAACTATATGAGTTGGGGTCAAAATAACGAGTTACAGAGTGTGGAAAACTCTTAATTTTATCACTTCAAATAGCTTTTGCTCGCACACGAGTAAATATTTGGAAAAGGGTTAGATGTTTAGGATAAGTTCTACTACATAAAATAAAAGTTTTAGATATACAGTTTGATCAAAAATTCATCATTTTTAAAGTTTTCGGACAAAAAAAGGCAATCATTGACCTGTCATTTAAATCAATAATCCCGTAACTTTAAATCCCTATAATTCGGAACTGCGGTATCTAAGATACGTTTTTGATTTAAAATTATTATTCTATATAAAAATACCTTTCTGATGACATATATTTTATTACAGTTGAGGGTGGGTCCAAAATGCCCATTGTCCTTTGTTGTTGAAAGTATCTACTGTTTTTCTTTCCAACATTGAGATAATCTACATGGCTACTTTACTATCCCACATCACAAAATACCAAATTCCATTTGACCTAAAGTCAAAGTAGTGACGTGCATTTTTTGTTCGACCCACTGAGATTTTCTAAAGAATATATTCATTTCTGGCCATCTTTGGACCAAGAAATATATTCAATAACAACTTCATTGCAGTCAAAAAACGTCATAGAAAAAAAAAAGCGCTAGTTTTGTCTTTTTTTTAAATAGTGCGTTCTCTAGTGAAACTCCAGAGCTGAAAGTGCCACTTTTGGAACATGTGTGCTACATTTGACAGCACTGCACTGCATTAGAGTTTTGAGTGTTCTCTGCAGACTGACTCTCGAACCCGCTTTCTGCGTTCTCTTAATATTAATTACTATTTTGAGCAGTTTACATTTATTTCTGTTGAGCAGTTTACCTTTAATTTGTGTCGAGCAGTTTACATTTAATTTGTGTTGAGCAGTGTTTACACGCGTTTGTTTGACGTGATATTTGCAGAGTTGCCAATGTTAAATACATTTTAATACAGGTTATTTCGTTTAGGCAAAAAATACTATTTAGGAAAACATAAACATATATTATTAAATTTGATTGAAATTATTCCTAAATTATACAAAATATCAGACAAGATTACAAAAAGATCAGAACTGTCCTGAAATTACTCGTAACTTGGATCTCATATGTGGCAACAGTGCTTTTCTGGTGGATAGTAAAAAAATGAAATCAAAGTGCCGACGATGTGGTTTAAAAATTTGAGATTGGGTTTTTTTTGTTTTAGGAATCTGAACTGTTTATGGAACTCATCCGTGACGTAGCGAATGAACTAGACATTGACGTCCTCTGTTATAAAATTCTAAAGAACGTTAGTATGCTGACCCACGCCGATAGAGGCTCCCTCTTCTTAGCTAGAACGAACGGCGAAGACAAGTTCCTGTTCGCTAAATTGTTCGATGTCAGGCACGATTCCTCATTCGAAGAGGCTATCAAGTTATCCAGATCCGAAGAATTGAAGATTCCTTTTGGTGTGGGAATCGCCGGAGCTGTGGCTGAAACGAAGAAATTAATTAATATCAAAGATGCGTATAAGGTAATTATGTTGTTTATTTATAAACTGATTAAAATTATTTTTATTTCAAAATCTAAAATTTTATACCGTAATAATATTATTTATGCAACAAGTGCAAAAAGTAATTGTTTATTGCATACACAACATTCTTAAGTGAACTCAAAATGGTGTCGATTTGAATGCCTATGTTTGTCATGATGACAATACGCTGTAATGCAATAAAATTGTTACTGTAGTAGTGCAATAAATTACCACCGGAAAAATATTTTTAGTCCATTTTTTTATCAAATAATACCATTTTGAACGATTTTTAAACGGCTTGGTAAAGGCGCTGGACAACTAAGATTTTCTAGTTGAGTTAATTTTAGAATCTTTAAGATTTAGATACTTTTAAACCTATTTAAGTGTTTTAGTAAATTTTTAATCAAATCTAGACCTTTTTTGGCGGATTTTAAATGATTTTTTTTATTAACCAGACAATTTTATAAGAACAATTTATACATTGGTTAATATTAGAAGCTTTTAGATAAAATCTATTCAGACATTTATAGTAAAATCTACAAAATTCTTGGCGGTATATATATTGTTTTGGTTAATTTTTCGTTTAAATTTTTAGTCAAATTTAAATTAGTTTTTAGTTCATTTTGGAAACAATCTTCACCCTCTGGATTAAAAGATGCACTTTAGTCCCTTGGTATATAGTATACTATTCTTTACCTCAAATAATCAACTTTATATCGCCTGTGTTGCTTACCGAAGATTTCTTTTTTTTCTCCCCCTCATTCTATAGGGTAAGTATTTATTATTAATTATTTCGACGCTTTTAACTTTTATTTACTGTTATTTTCAATTCTATTAATGCCGGTCTATTTTTTTTATTATTTACTTAAATGTTCATATCTTATCGTTTATTATAAATTATTTGATTTCTGTGTGTATAATACAAAAAAGACAACCTATTTTTTTAATTTTTTTTTACAGATTATCTTAAAATTTAATTCATTTTAATTATTTTTGTATTTCATATTTTGGTCGAAAATTCATGTTTTTCATTTTAATATTATCATTGTTTTACCTTCTTTTTTAAAAACAGAGACAACGAAATCTGGTAATTTATAAGATTTTAATCTTATATTTACTTTATGTGAACTTTTAGGAATTTTTGGTTCTTTCATTTGAGACGGTTGTTTTCTCTGGAAAGTTTGTTTCGCCTTATCATTGTATATAGACTTCCTAGTAGGATACCCTACGTGTAATTATTGTTGGAGCCACTTGCGAGCGACATCTATCATAAATTTTGTTAACTTGACACTATTTTAGCCTGTACAGATACGCCCCCTGGGAGGAGGAAATTCTAACTAATGAGTATGGCAATATAACGTGCCAGAAACGTATTTAGGGGTCGATTCTTACATTTTTATTAATAAAAAAAATAAACAGCCCAAGTAAAATTAATAATTCACTTTTTCGACTTGTCTTGCGATCACATAATATTAAATATTTTATCATTTCGACTGTGGGAAGAAACCTTTATTTATAAAATTAAAAAATCAGTTTTTTATATTTGCAGCAGTATTGTATTACCAATATAAGTTCTATTAAAATAAATAGGTTATACACAGATAACGAAGTTATTTTGTCCAATTAACAGGATTTGTAATAATTGTGCAGTAAACTTGAGACGTATTGTTATTTGGAAGTACGAATTATTTATGAAGCGATTATTTAAATAAATTTGAACAACAGAAATAAATTATTCATATTAGTGGAGTTACTATGTAAGTATCGAAATTATACAAGGTAACTTTAAATGAATTCGACGTTCTGATTAGCTGAAAATCAGACGAAAAAATGATATATAACAAATCGGGATTATATACGTTTCACTTGATAAATTATGTTTTTTCGGTTACGAGTTCCTTCCTTCCTTTTGACAGTTATTTTGCTGGTACTTACAATTTTCAGTAGTAACGTGAATAGGTGAAAACAAAACCTATATATTAAATCAGAAGGTATTTTATTACAATCGAGGATACAAATATTTTATAAAATGATAAGTTTAAACCACCTACCCAACTGACCAGATGACGTCACAAATACGTCGTTTATACGATATCAAATACCCAGGCTGACGTCAGAAACTGACGTATTCATACCGTCACAACACGTGAAAAAGTCACAGCCCCGTGACGTGGGCAGCTAACGTTTATTATGTCACCCATTATCTTCTTGGTAACGTCATACTGATGTACATTTCAAGTTATATTTTTCTACAGTTTTCAAATTTCAATCAATATTCAGTAATTTGTGACTGTAAACATATATTCTTGTATTCTTACATATACCTATACTTATCCGAACATGCACAGAAACGTTGGTCATGAAATGACTGACAAAAGAAGTTAATCTGACGTAAAAATATGATTATTCTTCTGATAAAAGGACATTTTTAATTCAGCGTATTTCTTTATTAAAATGATATTTTCAATGTTCTCTAAAAAATATTCTCAAAAGTCTACATATATATTTTTTCACGTCCTCTAGCGATGAAAGTATGCGTAATTATAAAAGAAAGTAAATACAAAATTTGTAGGAAATTTTATGGTCTACAATTTTTATTTATTCTAATTTTTCACACAAATGCATATTTTTGGCTCAAAATCAAAAATTAATGGTATTTTTTTCAATTTTTTAATTTTAGTATTTACCATTAAAAAAATTTAAAACATTTTAAAATCAATAAATAATTAATATTTCATTCAATATCATTCAAAATGAGAAAAAGGCCTTTTTTAGATTTTCTGGATAAAGATGAATTAATAAAATTAGTTAAAAAAAATCAATTTTTTCATTAAAAATTCATGGCTTTTGATTTTTTTCAACTTTTTACATTTTTGACTATAACTACAAATATTATGTTAAAATTATGAAATAATTCACACATTTAGTACTTTTTGCTCCCTTTCGGGTACCGTATTTACTTTTTTATTTTTTTTTTAAATTCCACAATTTTTTAAACAAAAATTTGAAAAATAAAATAAAAAAATACAATTTTAAAGTTTTTTTATTACAAATTTCATTGTATTATTTTTAATATTAAAATTTAGCCAAGTTAATAATTTTATGTTCTACAACTTTGGGATCTTATAATTTTTCATTAAAATGCATAATTTTGGCTTAAAATCTAATAAAATGCCTCAAAGTAAGTATATATTTCTTTCACGCCCTCTAGCGGCAAAACTATGCGGAATTCGAAAAAACAGTTACGGATAAAGTGTGTAGAAAATTTTATGTTCTACAACTTTGATAATCTGTAATTTTTCATTAAAATGGATAATTTTGGCAATTTACAAAAATTTGAAAACAATAACTTTTTGATAGATCTGGCAACAATGGCAAAAGTTTAATCATGTGAAATCGGAAAGTAAAAATTAAAAGCATAACATATAAAATTAAATTTTTAAATTTGAAACATAAATTTTGGAACTTTGAATTCTAAATTGTCTTTTATTTTAATTAAAACATTTATTGCGTTTTTATCATTTAATGTATTTTCTTATATTAAATATATACAGGGTAGCACAACAGATATATGAAACACTTTATGTAAAGTTTTTTATGTAGATATGTGCAGGGTCTATGAGTACAATTTAAATTTGTTTTGATTTATACAAAATAAAGATTTGAACTATACTTATATTTTTTTCGTAGTTCTACAACTCTCATTGTGTAAAACTTTATTTGAAAGGTATTAATGATGGTTAAAAGCAAATATTTTAAAATTATTTTCATGTATACCTAGGCAAATGAGAAAAAACACATTTTTGGTAAAAATCTAAGTAGGCTGTTCTGGCTTTGGATCAATACTTATACAAAGTGTCTCATTTGAAAAAACTGTAATGAAAGTTTTTGGAATTTCAAATGTGTTTTAGATCACTCTGTACAAAATAAAAATTTAAAATTGTACAAAATAAAAATTTAAAATTGAGTTTAAAAAAATCTACAGTCTTTGTACATTGCTAATTTTAAAACTTGTGATTTTTTTTAAAATGTCGTGCTCACCCTGTATACATGAAAATAATTTTAAAATATTTGCTTTTAAGAGCTATTGCTCCGGTGAGTCAAGTACAAATACCGAAAAAGGTGCGCTGCGATATTTTTTAATATAAAATTCACAATTTTTAAAATGGGTGTTTGATTTTTTTACACTAAAAGTGTGTTTTAAGTACTACCTGACAACATTAAAAATATGAACAAATAACCTCAACATGGTCCAGAAAACAAAATTATTTGATTTTAAAAATGATGATTTCGTGATTCTTATTTTATACGCCAGACACCTGTTGTTCAATGAATTTAAAATTTTATTTTTTTATTTTTTAAACAATACATACTTATACAATTTGTAGAACAAACATTGAGCAAAAATTAAAGTAAACTTATTTAAAATTAGTGTTCTCCCATTTTTCTAATTTTTTTTTAATTCTTGATATATATTGGAAACCAATTAAAAAAATAAAAAAAAATTCTATAGAAATTCATGTGATACGAAATTATCTACAAACTGCTTGAACTTTTTTTTTATTAGATAATAGTAAACTCACAATGCTTAAAACGCCGACCCATGCAAATTAATTTTTTTTCTGGATCATATGAAGTTTCTTTGTTTATATTTTAATTGTGTCAGGTAATCCTTAAAACACACTTTTGGTATTAAAAAATTCAAAAACCTGTATTTTGAAAATTGTAAATTTTATATTAAAAATACGTTTTTCGGTATTTCTACCCGACTCACTGGGGCAATAGCTCTTAAGCACCATTAATGGATACCTTTCAAATAAATCTGTAAAAGTTTTACACAATATAAGAGTTATAGAACTAAGACAGAGGTTTACCGAACCCTGTATATAAAATCTCAAAAATATATTATTACCTACGTATGCTGTAAAATTGATAAACAACACAAAATAAAAATATAATATAATGCGGATCTGACCTGACCAAAAAAGGGAAAACTAGGTATTTAAATAATTGTTCAATATCAGCGAATCTAACCCTCGACAAGCGATTATGTCCCTTAACAGCAAGCTGGCATCCAAATACAAGTGCTGCCATCTAGACTCAGCCTCCATCTCGGTCCAACGTAGTCTCCATAAGAGTATCCTACTAGGAAGTCTATATACAATGGCCTTATCTAAGAAGTTTCCTCTGGATAGTTGGTTGTGCCGGGTCCAAGAAGTTTTTCTTTTCTCTGGACAGTTGATTGTACTGAGACCAAGAAGTTTTTGTCCACAACCACAAGAGCCTCAACTTTATGAACAGCTAAGTTTTTTTTACAAAAAAAATCTCTGAATTTACTAGCATAAAATAAACAAATATAACGTTTCATTTGAGTTTAATTTCCTGAACCAAAAAAAAAGAAAGGACGTATTTTGAAATATATCATAGTTTTTTTGTCAATTGTTTCTAACTACATCAAAAAATCAACTTGACTGGCGTCCAAAAAATTTTTTATTTAATATTTTACTTCTGATATATTTCAAATTCTACCCATAATTTCAGCTTAATCACATTAATTATTTTTTAACAACAACTTAAAGTACTCTTTCACAAATTTGGCGATCCCAACGTGGGCCACGAATTTCTTTTTTTGTAGGTTAAGGAAATTGAACTCAAATGAAACGTTATATTTGTTTATTTTATGCTAGCAAATTCAGAGATTTTTTTTTATAAAAAAAACTGGGCTCTTCATAAAGTTGAGGCTCTTGCCATTGTGAACCGATCTATAGATGATGCATTTCTGCTGTTTACAGATTTCTACGGATTTTCGACAACCTGATCTACAGATATTTCGTTACGAATGGTTAACATCACTGGTGACTTGTCACCCGCGCTCGATCCCTGACTCATGTATGTTCGTTCGTCTGTGCGTCTATGCGTTCGTTCGTCTGTCTGTCTATGTGATATTCTGCCGTCTAAGCGTTCATTCGTTCGTTTGTACGTCTGTCGCCGTTCATGTTTACTAGTATTCAGGTCTGTCAGGCCCTTCTGCTCTATAAGCAACCTCTGGTATTGTTGTTTAGAGGTTAGCGTCAGAGCGTTCGTTTAGCCGGTTATGCGCCTATCCGTCTACGCAGTCGTTCATTAATTCGTTTGTCAGTGTGTTTATTATTACTCTCTTATTTATAACCTCCTTCATCTCCTCCCCCGTTTCTCATCTCACAGCCTACCCCTTCTCTACCCCCTCTTTCTGCCCGCATCTCTCCCTCTCTCCCGCCATTCGTCACCACCTTGAAAAAAGTGATCTAAAGTGGTACCCTATCTACTCGTAATTTCATATAAAAATAGTAACAATGTTTTAATTCTATAAATTTCATCGTAGCCCCTACACTATTTTTCTCATTGCAGGTAAGTAAAATAGTGTGGGAGCCACATTGAAATTTATACATTAAAAACATTGTTTAAAGGAAATAAAAACATTCCTGGTTCTCAATAAATTTTTAATAAATAATTTAATACTTATAAATATTTGCGTTAATTTTATAATAAATTAGTCGGACTTAATTAATTATGCTTCGCGTCGCTTTACCCTGGTCTTATATTGTTTACTTGTAGATCTAATATTTATATAAAAATTTGCAAAATTACATACACAATAAATATTATTTAATTATAAATCATTAAAAACGAATTAATTATTTCACTCTATTTATTCCAAGAGATATCCAAAACCGTTAATAGTAGTTGTATGATAATACTCAAGAAAAAAACTGGTTTATTAGATATCAGTTTTGTATAATCTCTACACAAAAATTATTCATAAAAAGTTCTGCATATTCTAAAATCTAAAATACAATCATCAAATATCAATTTTTCCAGTAGTATACGAGGTTTATCAGAAAATATGAATGAAAAATGCCATTCGTTATTGTAGCAGATGATGCATAACAGATATAAAAGGTTTAACAAACGAGCAAAAAATTTATAATTATAGGATTAGTCGTGCTCGAAGAACAGTAGAGAATGATTTTGGCATTATTGCAAATAGGTTTAGAGTACTTTAAATCTAAGTATAGAAAAAGTGGAATTAATAACAACAGTATGTTGTATTTTACACAATTTTTTAATTGAAGAAGGCAATGAGTATTTAAGAGCACAAGCAGATCAGGATCTTCAGTGTGCACTAGGTCCTTTAACTCGACAAGGTGGAAACAAAGTAGGCAAGTCTCCACTAGGTATACGTCACGAGTTTCAAGATTATTTTAACACTAATGGTGCAGTAGAGTGGCAACAGGAGCGTGTAGAAAGAAATGTTTCATAATTATTTAAAATAAAACTTACTTTCTCTTTGTATTGGCTTCATTTTCTTTATTTTCAAAATCCATTAAGTTTTCTGTAGGTGTAAAGTCTTAGTCTTCTTGGACAGAACTGTCAAGCTCCTGCTCCATTTCAAATTCTACTTCACTAACACTGGCTAATTCTTCAATTAACTCAGTGTCAGCGCTGGATTTTGGTAGCTGTACATTTAATTGCCCTTTACATGCCTGTACATGGTCTGACAAAAAAATCACTTTTTCGAAGAACTCAAAACTGCCTTTTTGAATATCTTGATTGCCACTGAAACTTGGCTTATTTTTATATATACTTAATTCTTTTGTGTAACGGCTCCTAAGAGCATTGATTTTTGCCTTAATTTGAGCCACTGTAACAAACACAAATAATCAAAAATGTTTCAGTAAGTATATAATAATAAAAACAGTACCTGTAACGTCGGATTTAATGGGGTTAGATTTTTAACAATTCTCTCCAAAGCATTTTCTCTAGCAAATTTGTTGTAATAACCTGCAGATTTCACGTGGAAAAGAACTTATTCGTTCTGATACAATTTTATCAGGGCCGCAGTTTTCTCAGATGTCCAATCTCTACACATTTTACACAAATATAAAATATCTTTCACAACAAACAATAAACTAGTAAAAGGAATAATCTCTGCGCGATTTTTCAAGACTACAGCATGTTTCCGTCAGCGGAAGAAAGTCCGATTCGAAAAAATCGGAATTTTTCCAATTTTTTTTTTCAATTTTTTTTCAACGAGTCGAATGCGATATGGATATCAATCAACGCGTCTTGACTTACACAATACTTTGAAAGAAATCAGTATCGACAAATTTGCTTACCTTATCGAGATATCTCGAATAGAAGTTTCACTTAGTAGGCGGGACCGGGATCCTTGGACCCGAAATTTCTCATCTTCTGATAGAGCCTTTCGTTTTTGAATAAAAACCGATGGCCGAAAGAATTTTTCGGATCGCCCGTACCGTTCTCGAGTTATCGTGCGCACAGACATCCACACAGACAGACTTTTTTTGTTTTTCGCGGAAAATCAATTTTTTCCACGTTTCACGACATTTTAAGTCATTTGGAGCAAAAAAAAATTTTGAGATTTTTGTACCATTTCAATACTACGGTTTGCCATACTTCACCAAAGGTGAAGTATTGGCGGGCCGTAGTAAAATACAACGAAACGAGACAAAACTAAAAACGAGACACAATGCAAATGCATTAAATGCAACACCACCATTCGCTGAACTGATACCAACAAGGTCAATAAGACAAGGACAAGACGCAGTCAGTACGCATGATTTCATCAACATCCAATCAGAACACCGCTAGCTTCAACGTAAATACAGACGTTCCTATTTACGTGACGTCACGTAAAAATAGTTTACGTGACGTCACATAAATACAAGACATATTTTATAAAACCGTAAAACTACATTATCACATTATCAAAATACATATTTACACGATTTTTATGAATAATTTTACAGTGGGATACTGGTTTTAGATTTAAAAACCCTGTGAAAAATGAGTTAAACCATATTTTTCTCGTACGATGCAGGGTTCACGAGATATTTCACAAACCGCCTTTTCAACAATAAAATTAGATCTGCAGATTGCATTATAAACCTACTTTTTGGACTAACATCAGCTTAATTTTATACCATTCTAGTTAATCTAAACTTTCAGATTATTTAACAAAAATTATTATAGATGGCGTTTTTGCTGTCTGTACTGTTTTTTAAAAATTATTATGTTAGGACATACCAGTTTTTAAAGGAAATATTTTAGGAATGGATAGAGAGTAAAAGACGTGCTACGTGTTTATTTGCATTTAAAAAGGAATCAAGATACTGCACTATTTTTGTGTTTTTAGGACCACAGATGCGATTTCTTTTTTTCGCGGCTGGTTCTCTCAAAGACTATAAAGAGCAGGTTGAACTTCCATTGTGTTTTCTATCTACCAATTGAGGAAACCGCAATTTTCTAATCACCTATTTAATTAAAAGTGTCTAATCAACCATTTGTTATTATTTACGTTTGTAAAAATTTATTTATAAAAAGGAACATCTGACGCTTACACGATTGAAGAAATAATCTAAATAATAAACTTCAAACTTCAAGTTTAGTTTGATCAAATTCTAATTAAAACTAGTTGATTATAAGCAGTTAGTAAGAGCTCTTAGTGATTAACGGACGAGGTATTCGATGTCGTGACTTAAATAACGGCCCCCGTTTGATTAAAACGTATCACATTATCCCAGTCGGTATTCCCGTGAGGATGCCAATAGCAATTTTCGAGAAAAACTCGGTTGAATTAATAGATATCCCGAGGGACTTTTCTCTATACAGTCGCCCTAATGAGGTCGCGCTGACGACGCAGGAATTTATGAATATTTTAAGGACGAGGCAATGGAGGTGTTAAGACTGACTTCTTGTTAATATTTCGAGGGATAAAGTAACAAAGGTTTAAGTTGTTCCTGGAGCTTATATTTGAAGGTAATAATATAAAATTGCGAAAGTTAAATTGGTTTATATTGTGTACTATGTAAAATAGCTTTTAAAGTTAAATCTTCCAGATAACTTCGACATAAAAGTCGAAACGTTGCAATTTACCACATTTTTATAGTTATAGCGAAATTATTTTTACGAGAAATAGGTAATTTAATAAAAAACCAATAAAAAAATTTAATTATCAATCTATGAAGTTTGTATATAAATAAAAGAGAAATGAAACATAATCGTACAGTCATTTAATTATTTGATATTCAATAATGGTCGTTTTCCCAGCGGCTCCTCAGCCTCTTAGGTTTTTGTTGATACCGATTTTGTTCTACAGCACCCACTCCTTCATTCTCGTCTCTTGTACTAGTCAGTACAGGTTTATTACCGGTTAAATGTTGTATTCTTCGAGAGTTATACTTTTGGCCGTTCCTGGCCCAATTTTTCCCGTGGTGCATGAGAGGGGCTTTATTCCTTCTTTCTCTTTGTTTTCGATTGACCCAGTCCCGTGTATATCCTTGGATGGCAGATTTTGTAATTCCGAGTGCGGATTCTGGTCACACATATGGAGTAGAATGAATCTTTTCTGGCGAGTTCCTCAGCTTTTTTATTGCCCTCGATGCCACAATGTCCTGGAACCTACATCAAAGTTAATAGGACACGGAGTTCTTCTCGGCATTCCCATACCAGTTTTGATGTCACTTTTCGGTTCATAAGAGCCTTGAGTGACGCTTAAAATATGGAAGTATTTATTCCCAGTTGGGAGTTTCTTCCCTCGCTGTAGTTTCCACCACCAGTTCCTTCCCTGGTCTTCAGTCCGTCTCTATACCAGATCCTCTCTCCAGGATTGCCTTTGATGTTGTCATTTGTCCATTTCATTCGGTCTTGCACGTTCACCTCGATGTTAGTGTTGAAAAAGTACACAGGAGTTGTGTGGTCCGTTGGTTTCATTTAAAGAATGTTACCTCACACTATTTCCTTTATCTTGTTGTGATCCGATCTATTGCTCGTGTTTTGTAGCCTTGAAAGTTTCATTCTTGCCGCCCATGATGGCTACCTTCTTGTAAACTCTGAGTTTCATTTGTTTAACGACATTTGGTACTTTAGATAAGTTTAATATATTCTAGAACGATTTATCGAACTGATAGATGATGTATGTGGATTTAGTATTTTTGAAGATGTTTCCACAAGTTACTTCTCCTTTAATAAGACCATATTTAGATAACGAAATAAATGTTCTAAATTAAAGTAAAATACAATATAAAAGGCAACCCAGTTTTAAATACACATTTAATTAGGCCCTTTATATACAATCCATTACTTTTGAAGAAATAACAGGATAACCACAATCGTCGGAGCTTCTGGATGAAGACTAACTTTGTTCCTTTACTGTAATTCCTTTTCTAGCATTTGCAGCAAGAGGTGCCCTTAATATATCGCCTGTGTTGCTTACCGAAGATTTCTTTTTTTTCTCCCCCTCATTCGATAGGTTAAGTTTTTATTATACTATATTATATTTTCACTAAAATTCTTTGATATCATTACTAATTATTTCGATGCTTTTAACTTTTATTTACTGTTATTTTCAATTCTATTAATGCCGGTATATATTTCTTTTCACTACTAGTATTAGAAGATGTCATTATTTATGCTGTATTCGAGTCGAGAAGTTAAATTTATCTACTAGTAGTAGATAATGAAAACAATTGAAGACTAAACGTGATTTAGGAGGTTGGCGATCTTAGGAAATCTTTCAAATTAATTATGCGCATCTCTCATTGCGTTTGTCACAAGAGTTTTTTTTTAAAATTATTATTCGACAGCAAATCAGCACTTTCTCTTGAATTCCTATAATTTAATATGAATTTTTGACCTAATCAAAAAAAATAGAGGTAAGTAATTTTTTATCAAATATGTTTTCGTGTGAAAAAATTTAGGGTTATGTAATAAATATTTTGATATAGATTCGTGCTATTTATGCAATAATACCTATTCTAAAAGTAACCTAAAAATCAATTTAATACTTTTTCAAATCTAAGTGTCAAATGAAACAAGTTCTTCATGTCTTCATCGCTACTTAAAAGATTTTAAATTCACAGTGCAATTAACATAATGAAATATTATCATTCAATTGTTTTCAGAAACTGCTTCTTTTCCATTAAATTCTTTTCAAATAATCGAAAAAATATAATTGTAAAAATTATTAAATATTCTAGTAGTGGAAAAAATAGTATATAAACCACGGTAGAGAAGATTTTTCTCAGCCTCGCAATTTGTTATCCCTCGATGCTTCGCATCTCGGGATAATAATAATGCTCGGCTGAGAAAAATTACTTCTCTACCTTGGTGTATAATATACTATTATTATTTACTTAAAAGTTCATATCTTATCGTTTATTATAAGTTATTTGATTTCTGTGTGTATAATACAAAAAAGACAATCTATTTTTTTAATTTGTTTTTACAGATTGTCTTAAAATTTAATTTATTTTAATTATTTTTGTATTTCATATTTTGGTCTAAAATTCATGTTTTTCATTTCAATATTATCACTGTTTTACATTCTTTTTCAAAAACAGACCACGAAATCTGGTAATTTATAAGATCTTAATCTTATATTTACTTTATGTAAACTTTTAGGGTTTTTGGTTCTTTCATTTGAGACGGTTGTTTTCTCTGGAAAGTTTGTTTCGCCTGGTCCAAGAAGTTTCATTTGGACAGTTGGTTTTGCCGGGTCCAAGAAGTTTTTTTTTCTCTAGACATTTGATTGTACTGAGACCAAGAAGTTTTTTGTCCACAACCGCAAGAGCTAAGTTTTTTTTTACAAAAAAAAGAAAAAAAATCTGAATTTACTGGCATAAAATAGACAAATATAACGTTTCATTTGAGTTTAATTTCCTTAACCAAAAAAAAAGAAAGGACGAATTTTGAAATATATAGTAGTTTTTTTGTCATACTACATCAAAAAATCAACTTGACTGGCGTCCAAAAATTTTTTTTTTAATATTTCTCGATATATATTTAAATCACATTCCAGGAATATAACTTTATTTGGAGGAGTATCCAGAGAATCTAAATGTTTAAAGTCGAATTCGGTGAAAGGGAAACCTGTTAAAACCCATCCATTGTAAACGCAGTCATCTTGAAGTATTCTCTTATTAACAACTTGAGCGGAAGTTCGGAATGAAAACACACATCGTTTTTGCATTCTCTAAATTTTTCTCCCAGTTCTGTTGGAGAAATCCCCGTTTGGTAAAGTAGATATTCAAAATCAATACATACTAATTTTAAATTATATGTGTTTTCCGTTTATAACCTCTTTACCCTAAATCAAAACTGTGGGATTCGTTTGTTTAACGGCTTTTCGTACTCTAGATACATTGATACATTCCGAAATTATTTCAGAAATTTGTCGATAACCTACGTGGACTTCACGTAGGGTACATTTGAATGCAGTTCTCAAGTTTGCTATAAGTATTCTTTGCTCTGGCCAATTTTGTGGTACTTTACAATAGAAAATATCTTCTAAATTAGGGTGAAACGGCGCAATTAGATGAAACGTTTGTGTCGGTATGATACCTAGCTTTCAAAGCTGTTTACCATCTTTTTCGCTTCTCATACACTCCATTATTATCTAACCTTGCGTGTAACAGTTTTCTTTGCAGACTAAATACGCTAACCTTTTTTCAAGAAACATGGAAGGAATCTCGATTGATATATATCTGTTTCTGTCTGGCCTCCCGATATTTCGAATCATATGTGTTCTAAATAACTCATCTCATTAGACACATGCCAATTTTTAAGAGTGGTACTTATATATCTAGATCCAATTATTTATTGTCACAATCTAAACGTCATTGTCGTTAGTTACAGAACCGTTAAAGTTAAAGGACGTTCTATCTACTGACAGTTAATCTTACAATATTTCAGTAATATTTTCAGAGTATTATTCTGACGCAGATGATAAAACATTGAGAAAAAATATTTTTGTAATATATTGAAATGAAAAATCCACGGGATATTGGGTGGATCACATTTCTCACCTGAGAAACTCTTCCTCACTGGGCTGGGTTCAACAGCGCCTAAATAAACGAAAATTAAACAAATATTAAACAAAAATAATAAATTTAACAATCTTCTTTTCTTCTCTTCCTTTGGTCTACCATATCTTGATAATTATTTTCAGTTTCCCATATTTTCAGTCTCCGCCTTTCCACTGCTACTCTCCCTTTACTATTTCTTTATTTCTCGTATTACTTCTTTAAATTGTCGCTCCTTTTTACCTCTCGCCCTTCAGATAAGAGAGGTATAGGAATCATGCTAAAAATTGGGTAGTGAGTTTTCAATTGATAAACACGTTTTAGGGTCCCTAGAATACGATTTTCATATTTTCGCGATGATGTCTGTGTGTGTGTGTGTGTTAGTGTGTGTGTGTGTGTGTGTTAGTGTGTGTGTTTGGATGGATGTTGTAGTAACGATAACTCAAAAACTACTGAATAAAAAAATTTGAAATTTTGCATACAGGATTCTGATACCCTAGATTAGATCTGATTAGATTTTGGTGCCAATCTCAGAACCGGAAGTGGCAGTTGCTATGGGTGATGACGCCATTATTATACAAAACGGCAATAAAGTTTTACACATATATTTTGTATACCCTATAGTTTATTTTCATCTCATTAAAATTTTCGAAACATTTGCCATTGTTGCCACATTTACAAAAATATAATTTTTTTTCATACTTTTTTGTGTCAACCTGTAAATTTTTGATTCAAAAATGGCGAGAGGTCATGTGCTGGCCACATCAGATTTTTTTATGTCTTGGTTTCTTTGTATATTTTTTTAATAAATAATATTTCTTACTTTTTGAAAAACCTTTTATTTCTTCCTTCCAATAAACTCTACATCTCTTACAAATTATTGCTTTTCCTAATACAATATTTAGTTTTTTACAGTTTTTTTTTATATACCTTTTTACCTCTCGCCCTTCAGATAAGAGAGGTATAGGAATCATGCTAAAAATTGGGTAGTGAGATTTCAATGGATAAACACGTTTTAGGGTCCCTAGAATACGATTTTAATATTTTCGCGATGATGTCTGTGTGTGTGTGTGTGTTAGTGTGTGTGAGTGTGTGTTAGTGTGTGTGTTTGGATGGATGTTGTAGTAACGATAACTCAAAAACTACTGAATAAAAAAATTTGAAATTTTGCATACAGGATTCTGATACCCTAGATTAGATCTGATTAGATTTTGGCGCCAATCGCACAACCGGAAGTGGCAGTTGCTATGGGTGATGACGCCATTATTATACAAAACGGCAATAAAGTTTTACACATATATTTTGTATACCCTATAGTTTATTTTCATCTCATTAAAATTTTCGAAACTTTTGCCATTGTTGCCAGATTTACAAAAAAATAATTTTTTTTCATGCTTTTTTGTGTCAACCTGTAAATTTTTGATTCAAAAATGGCGAGAGGTCATGTGCTGGCCACATCAGATTTTTTTAATTAATTTTCTGACAATCTTTTTATTTTTAATCAGTCATCAACAACCACGTTCAATTGTTTTTTCTTTTTTAAATCAAAAATGTTTATCTACTATATTTATCTACTATATTTTTTTGCCTCTCGCCCTTCAGATAAGAGAGGTATAGGAATCATGCTAAAAATTGGGTAGTGAGTTTTCAATGGATAAACACGTTTTAGGGTCCCTAGAATACGATTTTAATATTTTCGCGATGATGTCTGTGTGTGTGTGTTAGTGTGTGTGTGTTAGTGTGTGTGTGTGTTAGTGTGTGTGTGTTAGTGTGTGTGTTTGGATGGATGTTGTAGTAACGATAACTCAAAAACTACTGAATAAAAAAATTTGAAATTTTTCATACAGGATTCTGATACCCTAGATTAGATCTGATTAGATTTTGGTGCCAATCGCACAACCGGAAGTGGCAGTTGCTATGGGTGATGACGCCATTATTGTACAAAACGGCAATAAAGTTTTTCACATATATTTTGTATACCCTACAGTTTATTTTCATCTCATTAAAATTTTCGAAACTTTTGCCATTGTTGCCAGATTTACAAAAAAATAATTTTTTTTCATACTTTTTTGTGTCAACCTGTAAATTTTTGATTCAAAAATGGCGAGAGGTCATGTGCTGGCCACATCAGATTTTTTTTAATTTTAAACTACCAACTACCAACCCAATGACAAATCATCTCACCTGATAGGAAATGCCATCCAACCTGTCACAGGAATTTCATACTTCAAATGGCTTAAGCCCTATTCATATTACAAAAATTAGTTTATACTTTTAATACCAGTTACCAAAATTTCTTTTTAATTTACATTTTTCTTTTTTATATTAAAAATAAAGGAACACTGTTAATTTTAATTCCACTTACTATCCATTTTTTTTTAACTCAACCAACCCTTACTTACTATAATATTCTATAACAAACCATACAAATTTCCTATTAATTACCCAAAATTACAGGGTATAACAAATTTCATAACAATATATTATAGTTAAATAGCATGTAAAATACTTCAGTCATTGGTTAGTCCATATCCGAACACTGAGCGATTTCTTTATATTGGATGTTATAAATTTCAAAATTCGCGCCAGAGAGATCATGTGCTCGGTGACTAATAGTCACAGAAGAAGAGAACGACATTTATTTAACGCTGTGACAACTCTTTAAATTAGAGGCATGTGAATTGTGTCATTATACGTTATTTCCCTTAAATAATAAGTTAAATAATTTTAATGGAACGTAAAAATCGAAGTATTTAAAACCAAGGCCGAAACTACATACACGTTAACCTGCGGATAATATCAGAAATTAGCTACACATTAAAACATTAAACTCGGTTATCTGACCTAAAAAAAATAAGTTTTTACTATCTAAATGTAGCCTGTGTATTTAAAAAATATATTCATTTTATTAAAAGAAGTCTTGACTATCTAAATCTAGCCTGTGTTAAAAAAAATAAAAGGCAATGTGGGATTCGATCCCCGAGCCCACTGTACCATTGGCACTATATCGCGCGGCTACCAGAGCTCATGCTTAAATATGTCTAAACTTATTATTTAAGCGAAATAACGTATGACGCAATCCACGTGCCTCTAATTCAATATATCGCGGCACGTTAGCGTGTCTGCAGTCACAGCGTTTATTTAGGACAAGAAGGACCTAACCTTGTTCCCGTGTTGTAACTTGTACGTATAGAAAGCCTGTAGAATAGGCTTTCTAAATATTAAATAATATAAAGGGTGTTTCATTTAAAAAAACAAAGATTTTTATAATTACAATTTTAAAATTTTAATCTTATATTATAAACACCCTATACATATTTAAATAATTATGAAATATGGACGAGGTACATCCATATCTAAACTAACTTTAACCAAAGTTTCATTTTCAAATTCGGAAAATACATTAATTTTTGAATGATTTTGAAATGTAGCGATTTTTCAGAAAATTTAATAAAAATTTGAGGCAACGCAGCATCCGATTTAAAAAAATAAAATATTGTCATAAAGGCCACTAAAGTAGTAATCTAAAAATGTAAAAATATATAGGGTGTGTCAATTAAAAAAATTACAATTTTTTTAGCCGCCCGTATATGGATCACTCTGTATAAATGAAACTATTTTCTAGTTGTAGGAATTTTCGAACCAAATAAAACAGTTTTCTTTTTCATTTTGATATCTTTACTAGTTTCGACGCCACAAACCGCGGGAAGGTAATTGGCCCACCCTGTATAAGTGCTACTATTTTAGTATACATTTCACTGCTTCCTATATCAGCATGAATTGTATACAATGCTCAAATTGGGGGTAGCAACTCTTAAACGTACCATCTCCAAATAAATTCTTGCATTCTACAAAGGAATTTCGGGCAGTCGGTGTACAGAATGCTAGAATTTTATCTTTGGCCCCATTGTCAAATAACAAAAAATCTTTTGTTATTCTTTCTGGTAGTAAAACATCTTGACGATTTTTAAACTTCAAAACTAACAATACTTTTTGCCTGGAGTTATAAAAAGCAGTTTTTTTATTATTAAATATTGGTAATGCTGTTACAAATTCCAAACCATCATCACCTTCACAATTAGTTTTATTGAATTTGCTGATAATTATTCCAACTTGGTAGGACTTCAGGTAATCAAGTCCCGAATGCGGAAAAGTTCTATCTTAGTTTCAGGTTTAGAAATTGCAAGTCTCGAAAGCGGAATAAAAAGGTACAAATACAGGTATTTATTGAAAAGTCTAGAATACGGAAGTTACGAAAGCGTAATAAACCGTTTAGATTGGTAGTCATAATAAATTGTAGTAAAGAATCACCTCTGGCATTGGCGTTCGTACTTCCCCACTCTATCGGCAATATTTTTATGTAATTTCTGATTTTTATATAGGTTCTCGGTAAGGCAGATGACTAGATTAGCTTACCTATTCCCCCAAGTCCCATAATCTTTATCTTGTTAATCCAAGGTTCTTGTATGAGGGCCGCATCAAATTCCCCTTTAATTGCAGCAAAAAGTGCCAAAACTTTCATGCTATGTTGCAGGTTGATGCTATGTTGAAGGACCTTGACCATCGCCATTGTCCCTTTAGGCAAGACCCCTAAGCATACGGATCGTTAATCTGTTCAGCTTGTAGAAAGCCTTAAACTGATCTCCCTCCAAGGCCCCGAAGGATAGCTCCTTGATGGAGAACGCGAGCAGTTGGTCTCCCTTCTCCGATTTCCTGCTTAGGAGTAGACAGCCTCTCACTATTGGGTTCGGGTTTTGTTCCCTATTCGTGTGCGCGCTGTTTCCTCATTTTTGATTGCTAGCCCATGGAAGAAGGACTATTTGTGAGGTCTTTAGACTCCACTACAGTGATATCAGCACCCACCCATAATTGACCCATTTTCCCCATGCTTTTCCAAAGCCAGTCTCTTCTTGTTTAATCTTTGCGCACTAATATGCACTATATATTTTGATTTTCACATATTTAAATTACTAAAAATAGTTCTAACAAGTCTTATAGGAAACCGATCTTTTACCCATCTGTTGAATTTTTTAAACCGGTAATTAGATAATAATAATAATTCAAAATTTAACTTTTGACGAACTGTTTATATAAAATATGGTTGGTCAAGAAATAACTGGCAATCGTCATTTAATTATTTAAACATATATAGCTCGTCATATAGCATACATAAATATGGTTCGTCAAGAAATAACTGGTCGTTATGAATCATTTAAACATATAGTATGTTAAAAGATAAGTGAAATTAAAGTATTGGGGGCATGATATAGGTAATAAAACTTTCTCTAATTTAAATAATATTTCATTCACAGTGCCTACAGTTACTGGGCCCCTTTGTTCTCCATTTATACTTTTAATTGGTAACCATTCTTTTTCTTCCAATGTTGTCTCTTGACATCTATCAACCTCCTCTTTCACTTGTGTCACCTGTCATTTGTCAACTTCCTCTTCTTCTTTTCTCTTCCTTCTTAACTGTTCTGTACCGAATCTAAGTCAAACGTTTACATCTAAGTAACCACTTACCGGACACGGTGGCCAAGTTGGTTAGGGCATTGGCCTTTATACTGGGTAATTGTTCGGGTCGTGGGTTCGAATCCCATGAATCTCAAGTGGAATTAAAGTCAGATAAGACTTTGGGCAAGTGCAAAAAGGTATTTGTGTCATTCGCAGCTTCATTCACGCCGGTAACCAGGCCGGATGAGATCGGATATCTCGTGGAACTGATAGGGGTTGGTGGCTCAATTACATACTTGCTAGTCGGTAGATCACCTGAATGACAATGGCATAGTCCTGGGTTTAGGGTGATTGAGGACCGTGGTTCGGAGTCCACGATAAGCTGTAGGTCCCGTCCAGATTAGCGTTTGAAGCAGAAAAGAGACGTTAAAATTACAAGCAAGCAAGCAAGTAACCACTTAATTAATAATTCAATATTTTGTAACTCTAATGATTTTATTGCTCTATAAATAAAGTTTATAGTTTTCACTCACATGTTTCAACACCATTATTATCATTATTTTAACTTTTCAGTCTTAATTTTAGTTCTTACACTTACTCTTTACAGTGACATTTGTCACTTCACATTTCAATTATCTCTAGAACAGCAAACAGGAACCAGGACAGGAACAAATTTGTATACATAATTAGAATTGTTAATTATGGATTGTAACGTTGTAGTTTAACAGGTGCTTCGCTCTGCTTCTCTACCGCCGTCAAAAGATTTATATAAAATAAATCATTTACATTTGCTTGCACTGTTCTCTGCCTTTCGAAGCTTTAGTGGAGCTAGTGGGCTTCCTAGGTGGTCTCACTTTTACCGTGATTTAACAATTAAAATGCGTATAACTCACATAACAATTTATTAAGATTTCTAGTACAATTTCACTTCTATGAGAGGACCGATCATTGCCTAACGAAAAATATCTGCCGTTGGCGCGGTACTTCACATAGCGAGACAACCTGTTCGCTTGAGACCCAATGTCGCAGTGGAGTTTGTGGCGCGATTGGCGCGATTTTTCCTGATTTCAGCGGAAAAGACGATCGCATGATTAACTGCCAGCTTTGACGGTTAAATTTGAAATGGGTAATAATGTTAGTGTCTCCTTTAGTCAATACATAGTTATCTCATTATAAATTCAAGGATTAAAAGAACATTATAATTTCGAGAAATTATACACTTTTATGTTAGTTTTTTCTGCTTTCAGAAATTATTAATCACGCTTCAGTGTAATAATTTATAAATTGTTCCCTTTCAGAGCTGTCCCTAAGCACTGTACTTGGTACTTTGCTAAGCACTGAAAGCACTTTTGTGCTCGGGAGCACAGTGCTTACGAGCACTTTTTAAAATCGGTGCTTAGTGCTTAAAACACTCACCAAAGGGCTTAATGCTTAGTGCTCGTCAAAAGTGCTTGCGAACACTCCAAATGCCTCGCGAGTACTCAAAAAGGCTCGCGAGTACTGGAAAGGGCTCGCCAGCACTCGAAAAGTCTCACAAGCACTAAGCCCTGTGGTGAATATTAGTATAATTTGGAAAAAATATAACGACACTTTTTATCGACTTCTATTAAAGAGGGATCATTTATTTGATTACTTGCATAGGTGAACTTGGTAGGACTTAGTGAAAATAAAGGTTAAGTAGGTAGTTGTTCTTAAATTTTAATTTCAGCCTTGCACAATAGAGGATTGGTATTTTAAGATAAGAATTTGCGTCATTTTTTGAATAGTACTGGATATTTCTACATGTGTGTCTTCACGGAACAAGAAAAATCGCGGTAACTCAACATGTAATAAAATATCAGATTTGATATTTCTTCTACCTGTTATTTGTATAATAAATTAAATCTGACATAGCGAATATGTTACTTGACATTGACATTTTTTTATTCTCATATGCAATAAATTAATAAAAACAAATATTTATATTTAAAATTACATCATTATTTTTTTCTAAAAAAGTTTTTCATTTCATGAATTCGGTCAACTATAATATGCTTTTCCTATATTCCAATTCTAGGTGGTTTTGTTATACTTGCTCAATTTGTATGAATAAGCCAAGAGACTTACACTTCAATAATTTAAATTTTTAAAAAGAGCTTAGTGCTTAGTACTCGTGAATTTAAATCATTTTTTTGGAGTGCTTGGTGCTCGTAATTTTGAAGCACTTTTTTGAATTCTTAGTGCTCGCAAGCACTTTTTGTCAGTGCTCGTCACAGCTCTGTTTCCTTTACTAGTTTCGAAATAAGTTGTGGGTCTTGTCGACTTCGCCCCCATATAAGAGAGTTTCTTAATGCATCAATTTTCTTCCGGGGCTCTAATCCCCCCAATTAAAGTAAGCTGGGGTTAGGGTTCAACCGATTTCTTAATTTAGTGTTAAATATTAATTTTTTAATATGTACGTTAGTTAATAACCCCCCCTTTTTTCAAGTACCATATGTTGTTCACCATTGATAAACCAACTTTTATTTTTCCCTACATAAGTTTTTAAAATACTGGACAGTTTATGTCTTTTTCACACATTATTGTTATATTAACCATTGAACGTTTGTATATAGGCCTGATGATGGTTTGTTACTGAAACTAGTTGGCTCCTTGTTTTTTACATTAGACTTGTGATACCTGATACAAATTATTGTGTCAACATATTAATAGTAGTTCTTTAAATTCGAATTCATACTTAAAAATAATAGTTCATCAAGAACTAACTGGCCATTGTGTTTATATAAATATTTTAATGTATAGTTAGTCAAAAAATAAATGACCATAGCTACAATTGAAATATTATTTTACTAATTTTTATTTATATTTATTATTAAACTATTTGGTTCACTCAAGGTTGGATTCACAGTGGTATTAAATAGATGAAATCTTAAGAAAGTGTATGTTTTTTTTTGTACCGGCTACCTATCAATTTCGGGTAAACCCGATAGCGTGCTTGACTTACGTGCGCAGGGAATTTCGTAAACGAGAACCCAATTAAAGGGATGACTAATAGCGGATAAGTGAACAAACGTTGCTACTACATTTACGAATTTATTACTCTGGTTTTCGAACGAGCTTTAAGAAGAGTCGGTTCGTCGGAAGTAAATTTATTGTATAAAATATTCAGGACGGTCTTAATCGATTTACGGTATTTCAAATAAAATCCAAAGACCCAAAATAGATCTTTTCAGGTTTAAACAACCCTTTGTTACCAAGATTCTAATTTCCTGAAATCACTTTTTGATTTTATCTTTAATCTTTTTTATCGCTTTCCGTTATGACAATGATTGATTTTATTTTTCTTTGAATAAATTCTAAATAACTAGTTCTTTGAATTTCTCATCAAAAATCATGTAATAAAACATATATTAATTTCAGAAAACGTATACATGGTGTCTAATAATATGTTTAAAGTTCTATGTCTAGCTTTAAGTATTTTTATCTTTTTGGTACAAAAAAATCAATATAAAACATTTCTTTTATCTTATTATTGTTATTGATTTTTTTTCTGTTGGAGTGGGCCATTTAAAAAATACTGAACCAAATATCTAATCATGTAAAACAAAAATTGCTATGAAACAATTTATAGTAGCAGAAATTAAATACTTGAAAATGTTTCGTATCAATAAACTAAAGAATTAGAAATAACAAGCCTGGTTCTCATCACTACATTAATAAGGAAAATAATTTAGAATTAAGGTAATAAAGCACAAAGTCAGGTACCACAAAATTTAATTGACAGAAGTACTAGCAGGCAACTAGTTTCGGTCACTGACCATCATCAGGCCACTATTAAGTACTAACAGGTGAACAAATTGATCACATAATAAGTGATAGACCCATTAAGGGTAGAAGATAAAATAATTAAATAAATTATGTTGGTGCCCTTAATGGATCTATCACTTATGTGATCAATTTATTCCCCTGTTAGTACTTAATAGTGGCCTGATGATGGTGTCAGTACCGAAACTAGTTGCCTGCTAGTACTTTTGTCAATTACCTGACTGTGCTTTATTACCTTAAACTTTGGTCACATTTGTGATATGGATAACCTTTGGGACTTAATTTATAATTTACAGCAACGACAAAATGGAAGAACGCATAAGGAGATGAACAAATACCTGCAGGATAAGAAACGCTTATCCAACAAACAAACTAAATCCGAAGAAGAAAATAAGAAACAGAAATAAAAGCAGACTTAAAAGAGGAAAAAGCAGCCGAAGAAATAGAGAACAAACCAAGTCAAAAAAATTTAACTTGTCGAGCGCAAATCATGAAAAAATGGAATTATCGGTATCGGACAGCGAAAACTCACAGAAATCAAACTCGAAGAAAAGTCCGAGAAAAACCGAGTTCTAGGTCAAAACCAGAGATGTCCCACCTGCACTGAATCGTTCTGATGTTAGCTTTCGGTATCTCTTCGGGTTCAGGAAACTGTACCCCAAAATGCCATTTCCGTTTCCTGTTCAGGTCCCGGCAATAACATAATAAACAGTAGGTTTTACAACTGCGGCAAATAGCATATCATAAGGCCTTTTCGGAAACCTACTCTGGTTGACAGGGTCACTAAACTGCATGTTCGTTTACCTAACCCGAGTGTTCGGAAACTTCGGTGTTTCTAACTCGATTACTGACACAGGTTATTCTATTGTAACCCTACTCAAAAGCAGGGTCAGTCAAGATATGTAGAGACACCGCATACATATTATAAATTTCCTATTATTTCATATCAGTAGTCATAAAAGAAGGAATCACAGACATATTCTGTAGAATTATTATCACTCAGAGCTATTTTACGTTAATAAAGGACCCCGCACTTTTTAAATGTAAATACGGTCCCGGTCAAAATGAATGAAATTTTGGTATCTTGTACATCTTGAGATGGTGAACAAAAGAGGAAGATAAAACAACAAGAAAATAAACAGATTACACGAAATATTCAAATAAAAAAGTTGAAAATAAGAAGATAATAGGTATGCATTTTTAATATATTTTTGATTATACAGGGTGATACAGAAATAAATGACAAACCAAATATTTTTTATGTATCTTTAGGTTTACTTTATGTAAGTAATGTAATGTAATCCGAGGCCAAATAAAAATTGAAAAATCATAACGTCAGCCGACTGTAACTTAATAGTAGATTCTGTAACAAGGTTAGAATGGAAAATTCCTAACGCGAGCGAAAGCGAGTGTGAGGAACCACGAGTGTCGAATTTTTTCATTCTGACCGAGTAACAGACTATATTTTCTCCACGATCAAAAAGTATAAATCAAAATTAAATTAAATCTGAGCACAAGTTATTTGTTGACATATTTGTATTACATTGTATTAATATTTATAGTGCTGTGGTACACTTACCGATATTAAAATCTGGTGCATTGGTGTTTTTTCATAATTTGCAATTTCAGATATTATTAAATTCTATATCTACTTCACTTGATTTTTCACTCATTATTTTGTTTAAATTAAAACTTGTTTGAAAATAATTATTACCGTCGCCATTTTATATCTGACAGTGACACTTTTGAAATCCAGGGCAATCCATATTGTTTATTTCGATTACAGAAAATCCATTCTTTAACTTGATAAAGAATGAAAATACATGCAAAATGCATAAGAGGCAAGTATTATAGAATAAATATTCAGACTCTAGAGTGTGAATGTTTACATTCTATTATTAAAAATGATTTCAGAATTCATACATTCAGTAATGGTCGTGGAGAAAAGTCATTTAACATTTTCATTCTTAAATCAGATTGGCCTAAGAAACAACATTTTTAATTGCAATGTAAAATATGAAACAAAATAATAAGTTTGAAAATATTTAAATAAAAAAATAAAAGCAAATAAAATCAGGATATATTAGAATATGATTTTTTAGATTAATATTTAATACAAAATAAATTTAAACCTGTCTCTAATCAGTACTACTTTTGGAACCACTAGACCAAGAAAGTCCAAGGCACAATGAACTAATGGGGATAAGAATATGGTTCATTGGTCTCCTACTCGTACATCAATATTTAAATAATGGTCATTTAACGTATACCAAATAAAATTGTCTCCATCTTATTTACAGGATAAATTACATTATGACCACAACGACGTACATTTGAGTTAGATAAAAATAGAGAGGAACCAGGATTAATTAGAATCAGGATAAATTCCCGTTCCCGTGGGACGTATTATGTAAAATTTTTAAATTATTACCTTAAAAGTCTATTATCAAATATGTCTACAAAAATATTTATAATTTTTTTAAACCTCTATAATATTTAAAAAAATATAAATTAAAAATATCTACATTAATTGATAATACTGTTAAGAGATGGCAGTATATACGAATTGAATTCCTTATTAAATAGAGGCCAGATGTAAATGTGGGAAAAGAAGAAAATTGTATTATTTTATTTTCGCCGTGACTAGCAGTACATCGGATGTACTGTGACGCTAAACTGATTTTAGATTTAGTACACTGAATATGATGCGGTTCGATAAGTTTTGATTTTATTTATTTATTGAATCTTATCAGGGGTAATCAAAAAGATACCCTTTATAAACCAGCATGCACGGCAGCTTTTCGTCTAGTGAGCATTAGGTCGTTGGTAAGGAGTAAATTTACAAAGTTACTCTTTTTTAAAGGGTTGCCAGGCGTCACTTAATTTTAAAAGCAAAAATCAAAAGAAAAAAAATCAAAAGAACTGTATCTTATGATGTTGTACAATTTAGTAAAAAATTATTACTATAGACAAAATTAAATATTTGAATTTAGAATGATTTATCCTGAAAGTAAACAAATTAAACAAAACAAATTTCAAAAAATCAATTTATTCCTGGTTGGTGTTTTTTTTTAATTAAAAAAGGAATTCACAGTTTGTTACAAAAAAAATCAGGAACATAGATGATGCCACATAGTGATTATTTTGTGGTCAAAAAAAAAATCACAATTTTTCTGGTCGAGTGATTTTGAATCGCAGTATTAAAATTCATACAAAGTAATATGTTACATAAAAATGTTACTTAAAAAACTAAAACCCGTCTCACAATGAGAACTTACCTCAAAAATTTATATTAACAAAATAATGTTAAATTACCTGACAAAATTAGGTATACTTAAACAACATTATAAACGAAATTAAACCAGGATAATCATATGACCTTTAAATATGATATGTGTAAAGCTTAAAAAAAACTAACCCAAAATGGGTGTCAAAAGTTGGTTAAAAAAATTATTCGTAACTCAAAAAAGTAGTTCATATACTACTGTCAACATTATACCAAATATGTATAAAAAAATTAATTTAACGTTTAAATTTTGAAAGATAGGCCGAAAAAAATAAAAAAATATGTAGGATTTTACGTCTACCTTGTACTAAATTTTCTTGCGGTGAATTGGGATCTAGTTCTCTTACACAAAATCGCCAGGAGTTCCAATTCGATGGTGTAGTCCTTTCTTCAGCGGAGGTCAAGGAAGCAAACGGGAGAAAATACCCTCGGCGGTGCAAAGCCAATACACCACAGCAGTACTTCTACCTCCCACTTACAAAAAGGGTTTTGTAACCACCTGTATCACACAGCAAACAAAAAAACGAAAATCTCGTAGTTCAAGTAGAAATATCACTGAAATCTCGAAGGTCGAACAGAAATATTCTTCAACAACTGAAGAATCTCGAAGATCAATTATAAATGTTCTTCACGAACGAAAAATACCATAAAAGGTATGCCTAGAAGGCATGACTTGAAAGTTACCCAAAAAAATAAGCGTGCCTTAGGAGGGCATGTCAAATCTATAAAGAAAAGTCAACCTTATGAGAATTTACATTAAAATTAAAAAAACAAAATAGCTTACCCTTAATATTAAAGAAGCACTCGATAAGACATTAAAACTTTATACACTAGCACGTGTAAAATACAAAATTTCGCTCACAAATGATACGAAGGACCTTTGCTTTCGCCGGTCAGAATAGGAAAGAGCCAATCTCGTCTTAAAACAAAACAAAAACCTTTTTAATTTGGGTCATGAGGTAATTTGTTTATCATGTTTCGAAATACTTACAAATGAAAAATATTTACAAATAGCTTTTTATACTTAAATTATTAGAGAGATGTAAAAACATAAAACCTTATTCTACACGATGTCCTGTTTGATGTAAAAATCGTAGACAAAAATAATGTCGAGGCATAGAGAGAAGAATAGGTCAATTTTCATGTTACAGTACTGTTTATATCGTACATTGGAAAATAAAATAAACTACCTAATTTTTACATTTCGAACTTTTACTGTATAAATCAAACTAGTTACCATGTCACTATTTTTATGTAGATTTTAAGAAGTTAAAAAGTGAAATCTAATAATCATTAATGAAGAAAAATACTCTACTATACAAATCAAAATAGTTTACAATCACTATTTTTATATGGTTTTTATGAAGCTAGAAAAATATTAAAACAAAAAAAATGGCCGTACCTACGATGAAACTCCGGCCCTTATAAACCGAAACCATATACCATACAACAACGTTAGTAACACACGACAGATAACTGTAAATTATACGTTGTCACGCCATCTACATTACTTTAAACAAATTAATGTAGCTGACGTCACTTGGAAATTTTGAAAATTTATTTCTTAGTAATCGTAATGTTTCGAAGTTAACCAAGCCTATTTTTATGAAAAAATTTAAATAGATTTTCATATACTACAAATGAATTTGCTGTAGCTACCGCACCACACGTCCCCATGTGTATAATATTAACGAAAACGTAATGCACGGCAATAAGGCACTAATATATGGTTACTACTGAACTATAGAATGCTGTGCTCACGTAACAACTTTGGGAATTGGATAGTCGAGCGATATTAAACTACATTCTAGATGCAGCTCCAAGAAAGGAACAAGATGACCAAGACCAATTATTGATGTACAAGATTACATTACATAAAGTGAACCTAAAGATATATACGAAATGTGTGTAAAAAATATTTGGTTTCTCATTTATAATAATCAATAATATATTAAAAAGGCCTATTATCTTCTTATTTACAACTTTTGTATTTGAATATTTCATGTAATCACTTTATGTTCTTGTTGTTTTATCTTCCTCTTTTTATGTGTGACAAAAACCTTTATACTTTAATAGGTCATGTGTGATTTTCGGTAGTTCTGCCCATGAGAACTTTTGTTAACCATCTCAAGATGTACAAGATAATAAAATTTCCCCCTAAAAATTGAGGGGTCCTTTATGATTTTGATTATATAACTATGATATTTTTACTTATTAATACCACAAAATATAAAAATAAATGAAAAATAAGTTTTTTTCCAGAACAAACAAAACATATCATACAACAGAAAATACGCTTAAAATAAATTTTACAGGTTGTGGTCCAAATCACAAAATAATAAAACTCCGAGCTCTAACCTAACACATTTGAAACTTGATCCGGAGTAAGTTTCCGAAAAGGCGTATAGCACACAGGCACTATATCAATGAGCACTAGGTATGGTAAGGATATGCCGTCTTTCGGATGAGACGTAAAACTGGAGGTCCTAAATCCATGGATGTTGGTCTCGTTAAAGATCCCTCAGGGTGATAAGCCCTGGTAGTAGAAATAGACCAAAGTTGATTACAAATAAAAAAAAGTGATAACCCGTTCGGTACTTACATTCAGGGTTAAAAACTACTTATAATAAAAAGTAAATAAAGCATTATATACAAATTCGGTATACTTAAAGGTTAAAATAAAGTATTTATTTTTAATTTCTTGTTTACAGGACCCCCGTTTTAACAACGAAGTCGATCTTCGAACGGGCTTCAGAACGAATTTAATTTTGTGTATGCCGATCTGTAACTACGAAGGTGATGTTATAGGAGTTGCTCAAATTATTAATAAGACCAACGACTCGCAAGAATTTACGCAACAAGATGTGGAAGTTTTTCAACGATACCTAACTTTTTGCGGTATTGGAATACAAAATGCGCAGCTTTTTGAAGTTTCCGTTTTGGAGTACAAAAGAAACCAGGTTAGTTATAGCGTTATTTTTTTACACAAAATAGATACCTAATACCAATAATACGATCAAAATTAGATCAAAATAAAAATACGTAATCCTTTTTAGATTGACTTATATTTAGTCATCTTTAGGATAACCAATATTTGGTTCCTTAAATTTATATTTAATATTACAACAGGTTCAATAGTATGCAACAGACAAGAAGCCCTTATAAACGATATGCGAAGAATAAAGACAATTGGCGAATTTTTCATTTTCCAATTACTTACTATTATTCTTAATTTTCGTATATATAGAATGTGTCTTCTAGAATGTATGTACAAAGTTTTATTTTTTAATATTTATTCATTAAAAAGTTATAAGTATTTTAATTTGCACTTGCGGTCTCGCCATTAAAAAAATCGCTATAGTCGTAAGTTAATGAGAGTGTGTGATGGTATGTTCGTATGTGGCATCATAACTTCCGATCTAATCTGATTTACTTAATATTTAATCAGTAGACATTTTAGAGCAGTATCTCCCATGAGATTAAATGTATATCCCGTGGACCCAAATGAACTAAAGGTTCTGGTCTCATTCCAGTTTTATAGCAAATGAAAAATTTCGGTTCCGGTTCTACAAAAATTATTTCGGCCCAGTTCGGTCCAAAAGGTTTTTTCGACGAAACAATTTGTTTGCAAAATTTCAAATAGTCTTTGTTCTGTCAGTTACTAATTAGTATTATGCATTTGCAGTCCCTGTCTATTGCAGATTATTCAATTATTAATCATTGAATCAAAGTGATTAGCACACGGTCTCTAGGGCCGTGCTGAAGGTGGGGTAGGCCGGGACAAATTACCAGGGCCAGGGCCCCGGAGGGGCCCGGAGCCAGACCAGTTACTACTCTACTTTTTGTTACGTATACAGGGTACAGAGTATATTGTTTTGATAACTTTCAAAGAACACGGTTTAAATTGTGCTATTGTGGATAGAATAAACTTCATTGAAAACTGTAAGAGATTTCATTATTTTAGTACGTACCTACGCACACTGGCAGCCAGATAGACATAACATAACAATTATTTGGCCTTATTATTAGTGAAAGTATTTTTTCTATTTCAGCACGATTATAATTGAAAATTAGTAATGTACAAGCATAAATTAGGGTTTCAAAAACGGAAAGAGACAACTGAAAGACAGTCCAGGATATATAAATCTCTCTTCAATCTCGGAGTTCGGTCAACAAGATAGTCATAGTAGTGACATTGCTAACACTACCATGAAATTTTGAATTCGGTGAATAACATTGTGAGAACCGAAAATTTTGCCGATCAGAGCGATCACAATAACTCAAATGAGATATCTAAAGATCTCATCGCCGATACTCCACTGACAGAGCCACCACATTCGAATGATTCTCCGCTCATATTACATTTTGAAATTGGTGTCATTGAATCGGACTAGCCTACATTTTCCGATATAAAAAATGCTGCTAGTTGTGGACCTGGACCTTTACCAGAGAATTATCCCATCGATTCTGAAGGAAAAAGTTTTCCTTTTTATATTCTTACGCAGAGATTACAAAATGGAGAAATTTGGTAATGCGATTGGCTTTTCTGGAGTGATAAGAAAAGGTCTGTTTTTCTTGTAGATTATTTACAAAGTTAGCACCAACAGTGAGATCAAAATTAGCTACAGCTTCAGGATATTCGAAGGACTAAATGGGAAAAACTTTACACTAGGATACCATAGCACTAAAAAAGTTCAAACCATAAGGAGTGTTATTTTCAATGGAGAACATTAGAATTAGGGATAAGAACCAAAATACAGTCACCAATTATCCGAAGTCATTAAATCAGAGACTACCATATGGAGACAATAATTACAACTTTTTTTAGATATAATATTAAATTTGGGTGAGCGAGGACTAGCATCTCGTGGTAAAAACCAATTGATAAGCAATCCAAATAATGGAAACTTCTTAGGACTATTAGAACTAATTGCTCGATATGATGCTGTCAAACCTTTTTCTCGTCACCTTCCAGGGTTGATTAAAGCTGTTGATACACTTCTGATGACCAAACTCACCCCTGAAATAAGTGGCGAGGTGAAAGGGATCCAATGTACCTTGTATCATATTTTACACTATCTGAAGAAAAATACCTCATTAAGTATTTTAAATAAACTAAATAACCTGAAATTTTACCCATTATTGGTCATCTATTTGAGTAGATGATCGGATATCGTAAAGGTTATTTGATGAAAAATTGGGTTTTTAATCAAATTTTTTTGTGGAGTGTAAAATTTGATCCAATATACCTTGGATAGCTAGGTCGTGTACCTCGGATCGCTAACGTCATGTACCTTGGATAAATAAATTATATAGGTAGGTACCTACTATTTCTCAATAAACAACACCAAAAGAACGTATTTATTGCTATAGAACAACTAAAATAAAAAAACAACAAAAGTAGAAACTTATTATTATAATGGGAAAAGTTGACATAAAATAATAGTTGCCCTATTACTCTTGATGATCCTGAAACGTTTACTGGCTTAGGAAGTCTGACGATTATGTCTTCTTCAGTAACATCAAAGATCTCTTCTGATTCAATAGCAAAATTGCTACTTTCTCCAATTCTTTTATAAAATTGAATCTGATATCCGGATCCATTAATGTCTTTGGAACCTATTTTTCCGACATAATGCTCGGCTGGTCCCTTTTTCTTTGGAAATTTGACCAACACATATTCCCCTACTTCGAAAATAGGTTTCAAACTCCATTTCTTCCTGCAAGTCAAATATTTCACGGTGGTTGGTTTCCAATACATCATTTTCATCATCTTAATCTTCCAAAAAGTCAGTTATGTCCTCACTTTCAGATTCACTCTCAAATAAGTTTCTAACAGACTTCTTTTTCTTTACTTCTGCGTTCTTATCGGACAATTTACCGTGCTTATTGTTAATATTTCTATTAGCTTTGGCTAGTCTGATTTCGCCGTTTTCCGGTGTATCTGTTGCAATTTTGCTTCTACCTGGTTTTCTTCCCTTTATTACAGTCTTTCGAGCTGCAGCTTTAGGAAACGGTTGCATTTGTTCTGTTATCTGTGACAAGATGTTCACTGTTGTATGGACATTTAAGCATCGCCGAAGTGGAGGGAATCGCCATAATGTAAGGAATCGCCGAAGTGGAAGGAATCGCCAAAATGGAAGGAATCGCCGAAGTGGAAGGATTCATGTCAAGTTCAGAGATTTTTGCTTGGTTTTTTGAAAGACCTTTGGTTCCTATTAGGTATGTAGAAGTTGGACAAGTAGTTCCACGTACTCCGACAACAATTGATTCATTTGTGTCCACTGGAACTGGACGAACGGTAACATATGATGCCAAAAAATCAATCGTCACTAAAAACTGTTCTGTCCAACGGAAAAATGCCAGCGTTTTTGAAGCCACTAGAAATATTACTTGTACTGAATGCTCGAGGAAAGGCATGTCCAACAGCTTTAACCACGCAGTAAATGTTAAAATGTTTTCCAGGATTATTAATAAGCCAGGAATCAACTGCTTGGTTGTAATAACTCATCAAAGGAAAATATACAGCAAGATCAAGTGGCTGCAATTTGAGTGATGTGTGGGAAGGAAGGTTAGTATTACAATATCTGTTTCAGATACCCGGTCCACAGCTTCTACTGACAAATGTGTTTCGTGGTTGTCTATTATCAACAACACTCGCTCTTCTTTTGAAGGTTTCGTATGCTTATAAAGTGATCTAAAAATTTTAGATAGAGCTCTTCGGTGAACCAGCCTGATGGGTTGGTACCGCCAATGGTGCCTGGGGATACCCCCTTAAGCATGAAATTCTTAAAATTTACTCGCGGGAAAATGAGCATGTGGGGGTATGTGATTTCCAACAGCATTTATACAGGCATGGCACCTATTTGCTTTGTGTCTTTAGGTAAACAATTTTGCTAGGATTTTGTACAGTCGTTAAACCTGTTTCATCTTCTAGATTATCAAAAAACAAAGAAACATTATTTTTATTGAAGCTGTTGGCTCGCGAAAGACTGTTTTTTTCGGCTTCCTAATTGTTAAATTGTTATGTCTCCATAAAATCAAGCGCATTAATTGACGGCTTGAACTGCTTTTTTCATTTGTTCGGCATCAACAGATGGACTTGCTTCTAGAACAAAATGCTACGCAAATTTAGGGTCATGTACCTATAATCAGTGATCCTCGGTACATGATGTAATTTTGATCCAGGTACATTAGGGTGTATAATAACAAACAAAAAATCATAACAATTATAGGTTGTGTTTCAATACAAATTTAAACATGTCTCTGTACTCACCGATTATTATTGTATACACAGATTTTACTTAAAAACTGTTGCTTCTTCACTGAATCTCTTTAAAAAAATAAATTCAAATTAAAAAATCGTTACTTTTCTGTCTAAAATCACAAATTTTTACGTAAACAACGTGCTTTTTAACCCAACTTTTAGACGTACGCTGTAATATCCAAAGAACACTATTTATTAAACCGGCTTTTGGTTCCTAGATAGCAGCCCTAGGACTAAAAAGATTTGGTGATCCAAGGTACATTATTGATCAAAGTACAACAGTCTCCCCTATACTAATGGTCAGTATCTGGTTCAAAGTACTCACAGCAATAGACCATCGGCATAAAGTCCTTCAAGCGAGAGATGCCACTATCTACATAGAACTGGAAAATATTGACAGCTTATTAAATGATCTAAAAGATTTAAGAACAAAATGGGAAGAAATTATCTCAGAAGCCAACATTGTGATTGAAAACATTGGTATTGACTTCGTATTTTCACAAAAAAAGACAAAGAGTTCGGAAGCGATTACCTGGCAAAAGTTCTGAAAACTTTTCTTTTTAAAATGAAGAAGAATCTTTTAAAATTTCTATGTTCTCATAGATACGTTACTTGGAAATTTATAGAAACGATATGAATCACTTCATATGATTTGTGATTTATTCAGTAGTTTATGGCAATATGATAAAGAAGACATTTCTGTTGAAAACTTTATGAACCGAGCAGCATATTTAGTTCAAAAATATGACGTCGACTTGAGTCCCATTTGAAAGCGATACATTAATCTAATTTGTTTTCAAATAAAGATATAAATGTCAAACCCATTCAATTACTAAATAAAGTTGTAGAACTCAAGAAATGCTCTTTCCTAATTTGATAGTTTAAGGATCTCTTGTACCATTCCCGTGACTGTTGCAAAAGAAGAACGGTCATTTAGCACCTTGGCTAGAATAAAGAATATTCTTAGATCAACTATGAACCAAGAGCGGCTAACATGTCTGGGTACTCTAGAGAATGATTTAGCTCGAAAGAGTAATTTTGACAAAATTATTAATAACTTTACCAACATGAAGGCTCGAACATAAGGTTGAATACGTGATATCTGAAATAGTTACAAAATAGTGAGAGTTATTATCATTTTTAAAGTTATTTCATTTTATTAAGTTTATTTTCTCAAATATGTAGTTAGGTATAATATGTCAATATGTTTATAATTTTTGATTGTTTTTATGTTATTTTGTTAGCTCATTGTTATGTTTATTTTTTGTTTCAACAATATAAAAATTATCGATTCCTTTCGTTTTATTACATTTATGAATGGCCTATCATATATCTTCTTAAGCAGTAATGTGGCCAAGGGGCCCATCATGATATCTGTTCTGGGGCCCTCTGAGCGGCCCTGACGGTCTCATCTTTTTTAATATAGTATGCTTAAAAGGTAATGCAATTTTTTTAAACTCTGTGTGAATCAGAGTGAATGGATTTAGTAGATTTGTGGACTTGTTGTAATAGAAGTTTGGTTCAAAAAATCATACATAAGCTATCGCGTGGTCGAATAAATAAATCGAAGGACCACCCTATAATTATTACACGTTTAGGGGACGTGGGATAATAAAACATATCGTCCTGCTTTCTGATAAGATTTAATCAGCAAGCTTTAAACGTTAAAGGTTAACACATAAATTTACTATAATTAAACAAAGTTTATCTAATAGTAAAAAACAACAAATAAACAGAAATTCATCTACTAGTAAACAACAATTAAATTCTACTAGTAAACGACAACAATTTAAATAGTTAATGTTTGATACAGTACATTTAAATCAAAGGAAGAACAAGACATAAATATTTCCGAATATAGCACAATACATTTAACAAGAGCGCATATAAAAAAGATATAATTACAGAAAAAGGGTGTCCATAAGAGGAGCTCTCCCTTGGTATATCCTGGACCGTGTCCTAAGGAATTCTAAATTGTTCTATTAGTTTTGGCAACACCGCTCTCATGCACGATGATCCATATGATTGATTAATTATAGAATCCACACATTAGACATTATATTTTAGGTTTAAAACCATACACAGGTAGATTACGAAGCACTATATTAATTTACATGTTAACTGCTCGACGGTTGAAGTGGAAGAGGGAGTTGTCACGGTGCTCACCTTCTCGGAAGCCGTTGTTGAGAAAAAAGGGAACTAAACAGTGGCGTAGCAGAGTTTCAAAAGTTAAAGTGATTTTAACAAACTCCTACCAATAGTTGTTAAATAAACATAGAGTCATACTGTTATTTACTTGTGCAATGCCGAGATGGATAAAAAGCAGTCACCACCTCAGTCGGCTTTCTTGTTCCAGTTAATTTCAGTACAATTTTTGATTATAATTAAATCAGCTCCATTTCCACACAAATGCAATTTTATGAATCATCTAAGTTTATATTTCTAGTTAATTTGGCAACAGATAGAGTAGTGTCTCAATTGGGCAAACAAATAATGCAAAAGAAATTGTTCTGATTAATAATTACTATTTAACAGAGCTACTAAGTAACCAGTTTTTAACGATATGTCACGAGGGATTGAAATTTTATTGGAACGACTATATCTATGGTTTGTCACCACAATAATGTTTTTTAGTCCTAGTTATTAATGAAACAACCTCTATAGAAGTTTATTAATGTCATAAAACAAATGAACTGATGTTTTCTTACAGATTTTGCTAAATTTAGCACGGAGTATTTTCGAGGAACAAAGCAACCTTGAATGCCTTGTAACTAAAATAATGAGGGAAGCTCAAGATTTGTTGAAATGCGAACGGTGTGCCGTTTATTTACTAGACTTGGATTGTTGTGAAGCGGTAAGTCATTTTTATCTTTAAATATCAATGTTTTTTATTTTGCACTTTATTTTTCATACCTAAAATATAAATTAACCAAGAAACAGCTTTTTGTATAATGTGTCAAAATAATTGTCGCTTATTTTATTGGATGAAAAATTTGTAGGGGAATGCGCCCTACAGCGAGACAAGTTTTTTATTAACTTATAAAGTTTTCATGTACTAAAAAAATAAAAATACCCAGTAAATAACTCTTGCATAGGTAACTAGTGCTGATAATATATTTTATTAAATCGATTGAGAAATAGGTAATAATTTTTAAATAAAAAAATTGTCTCACTGTTAGACACTTCTGTTTAATGAAACTTTATACCGAATAATAAATAATAATGTTAATTCTTTTAGAAATTTTGCATTATTCACAGGTATATCTACATTATTTAATGGTTGTAGATCAACTGTCAAAAAATTTCCACGTAAATATCGTGGCGCCTCGAAAAAATTTCAGAAATTTTTTTAGTTGCCATTGTAACTAGTCGAAATTAAGGAATCTTATTGGTTAAAAAGTAGAGGTGTGAAATTTACAAAATAACTACCTACTTCGCTAAAAATAATTAATAGATTGATCGACTTACTTGGTAAGGAAGATCGATCGAAATTATTTGAGCTGTTGTCCTACATGATTATTCACCCTGTAGTATGCATTCTCTCATAAATTTTGTCCAACTACTAAACCGACCGCTTGGTCAAAAATTTGAGAAGTGGGGAACGAAACAACAAAGGGAAAATTAGAGAAGTGGGGACGCTGGAGGTGTCGTTTTAGTTGTTGGACAATCTATACTGACTCGCACAAATCACACAGATCCGAACAAAAAAACGTTATCTGTGTATGATTAATATCTCGAACCGGTGCCCATATCGACTCATTGCTTTGTTTTGTGTCAACTCGTTCAGTGAAATGTTTAGTGTTCGTTAATTTAAGTACTGAAAAACGCCGAAAAGACGTAGAATAATAAATTCATTTACTGATTCTTCAGAAAATAAAGGTCGAGATTTAGCTAATGCAAAAGAAAAGGTCAGGAAAACGATAAAGAAAAACGTAAAAACGAATAAATACAGTTTCGTGTTAAATCAGTTGAAAGAAATGCAAAGGAAAATTGAGAATAATTCAGATTCCGAATTTGAAAGTTCTGGAGAGCAAACAGTGATTTCTTCAGATATGTGAAGTTTTCAGAAATAGGAAGATGGGTGGTTACGTTCAACTAGTGGACCAACAAATTTAATTCATTCAATTAGTATGACTCATTTCTAAATAAGGTTAGGCAATTGCCGAACCTGTAAAAAATTGTGATGAAAAGACGTGGCATTTGATTTTAATGCTTTTGTCTTTCAGTAAGTGTGGCAGAAGAAATTGAGCAAAGTAAAATAGATGATAAGGTACTCGAAGCTTTGGGAACAAACCAACTTCTTCAAAAAAGGAAGGGAAGGATGTTCATGAAGAAGTAGTGATTAGATGGAAATATTACTTGATCAATGGACTTGATAAAGAAATACGGGAGGAGTTAGTGAAAAAATTTCCTGTACCTAGGAATTGTGACAGTTTGAAAGCACCAGTGTTAAAACCTGAGCTCGAAATATGTGTGTCCAAGGAGGTAAAAAACCAGGATTTTATAATGTCGCAACTTCAATCACAACTGGCTTCAGGTCTTTCAGTTTTGGCTCAAGTTATGACCAAAAATGATTAAAAATTCTAACCAATCAAATACTGATTATTTTACAAAACTTGCAGACTCTGGGCAAATAATTTGCAATGTACATAATTATATATCTAGGCATAGAAGATATGCAGTAAAGCCCTATTTAAAAACGGAAATTTCGAAAGTAATAGAAAATTGTCCAATCAATGAGTTTCTATTTAGTGAATTTTTTTTTGATTCGGTGAAGGCTACTCAGGTATTGAAAAAAGTAGAGGATGATTTGAAGAGAACTACGGGAGGATTATACCATAAAAACCAGGATTACAATAAACCAGGTACCATCAAGAATTCGGAAACAAAAAGAAGAAAGTTTTTGAAACTACAAACGAGCCTCGTACAGAACCAAGAAAAAAGAAAACGACACAAAGCAAAGGATAATATTTCCGAGGACTCATCTGGATAGCTGGAAAGTCAGTTTCAAGAAGTGCTAAATAAAGTAAGTTCACACAATTGTGCAGGATCTTTTTAGAAATGTTTGAGTAAATGGACGGAAATATTCCTTCCTCAAAAAGTCCAAGTACGTAAACCAGTTGTAAGGATAGCGGAATGTGAAAAATCTAATTATAAAATGGCCATAAAAGATTTGTTAAAAATTGGAGCCATTAAATCTTGTAATCACATAAAAGGGAAATTTTTATCATCATATTTTTTAATAAAGGAATCTAATGGCAAATATAGATTTATATTAAATTTAAAGAAACTTAATAGTTTTATTGTTCCTCCACATTTTAAAATGGAGGACTATAGGACAGTTTTAAAATTAATGTCGAAAACTTGTTGGTTTACCAGTATCGATTTAAAAGATGCTTATTTTTCATTGTCAGTTATCAAGAAATATCGAAAATACTTAAGGTTTAAATTTGAGGGTATGTTATATGAATTTAATTGCTTACCAATGGGGCTTAATATTGCACCCTATATCTTTACAAAGATAATGAAACCATTATTAGTTTACCTAAGAAGTAAAAATATAATTTGTACTTATTATTTAGATTTTTTGTTTGTTTCGGATACGAAGAAAGAAGCAAACAATAACGTGCAAGTAGCTTATAACCTCTTGAAAGATTTAGGCTTTAGAGTAAATTCAAAAAAAAGTGAGTTTTTTCCCAAACAACAAATAATTCATTTACGTTTTTCTTTTAACAGTATTAATATGAGTATATCCTTGCCGGAGGAAAGAATAAGAAAGATTTAACATTGTTTACAAAGAGTAGTTAAAAAGAAAGTACTTAAAATTCGAGAATTTGCAAAAATAATTGGAAGTTTAGTGGCGATTTGTCCAGCAACTAAATATGGTTGGATTTATTTGAAAAGATTAGAAAGAGCGAAAGCTAAAGTTTTGTATGCTTGTGGGGGAGATTATGAATCTTGTATATTTATGTCAACTTCAATAAAAGATGAATTAAACTGGTCTTTAAAGAATGTAAATAAAGTTAAAAAAGATGTAAAAACGAATGACTTTGTTCTTGAAATTTACTCTGATGCATCTGAATCTGGATGGGGCGCAAAATGTAACGGACAGGGTATTAATGGGTTTTGGAATGAACAGGAGAAGACCTTTCATATAAACTATTTAGAAATATTAGCAGCTTAGAGCATTTACAAAAAATATATACAATAAAAATATATTAGTGAGAGTTGATAATACCACAGCAATTGCTTGCATAAATAAAATGGGAAGTACAAGATTTAAAAGGCTAAATGAAATTACACG
The DNA here is from genome assembly GCA_963243735.1 of Neocrepidodera transversa. Taxonomy (NCBI): domain Eukaryota; kingdom Metazoa; phylum Arthropoda; class Insecta; order Coleoptera; family Chrysomelidae; genus Neocrepidodera; species Neocrepidodera transversa. The sequence continues at coordinate 21,895,239 of OY725343.1, forward strand.
ACAATTGTGGTTATGATGTTCGAATAGAAATTTAACGGTTTATGCATCGTATGTAAAATCGTCATAAAATATCGCTGATTTAGAATCTAGAATTAAAAGCATTGGTACGGAATACGAACTAGCTGATTATGCCTATAACAAAATTGTGACGATTTTTGGTTTACCGAAAAGTGATCTTTTCGCTAGTTATCTAAATCGTAAATGTGAGAGGTTTGTCTCCTGGCATCCGGACCCAGAATCGATGAGTGTTGACGCTTTCACGATACCCCGGAATAACTATTTTTTCTATGCTTTCCTCCATTTTCATTGATTTCAAAAGTATTAGAGAAAATAAAGGTGGACAAAGCATTAGGCATAATGGTAGTACCAAATTGGAAATTGGCCTAGACATGGTATCCAGTTTTTAAAAAGATGTGAATTGAAAAGGATATTAACTTGTCACCAAATATAAATTTGCTTCTTTCTCCTTTTAGGGAACCACATCCTTTATACGAGCATCTTACCTTGGTTACCGGGAAGTTGTATGGAGGTCATACCTGAATAAAAATTTACCAGAAACAGTTATTGTTGGCCTCTTTATCGCAAACAACAATTCGATAATATGACAATAGTTGAAAGAAATGGTGGTCTTGTTGCATGACTCAAGAAGGAGACAGGAATATCTTTTTCATCGCTGAATACACATAAAGCGGCCTTATCTTTAATATTAACAATCCTCGAGAAAGATCAAACAATTTACAAAAGATTTTTTAAAGGTGCATATAATCAAAATTCGTCGATGCCGAAATATAGGCATACTTGGGATCCATCCTCAGTTTTAAATTATCTATTGAAACTGTATCCTTTAAAAAATCTTTCTCTTGAAAATCTTACATACAAATTGGTAGGTTACTAGCATTAACATTTGCTCATCGGCTATAGACTTTTTCAAAAATCATGTTAAAAGATATACACGATACCGGAAATATAGTAGAGATTCGTATTTCAGGGTACAAAAAGTTACAACCTTTATGAATACCATGTGTTTGACTCAAATCCTGAATTATGTTTTGTAAAAACTTTAAGAGCTTATCTAGCAAGAGTTGCGTTATTGAGACCATCGGGAGAAGACAAGTTACTAATATCGTGGAAGAAACCTCACTATACCGTAACTTCTCAGAGTATTAGTAGGTGGATCAAGAAGGTATTACAGATTTGGTTAAATTTCAGTACTAAATTAAACCAGTAAATATTAATTATATGTTTAATATTTCATTTAATACATTTCCAGCAGATTTCAAATTGGAATTTTCGTATGTTTCCCTCTCTGTTATTGAATAATGGACTGACCTAACCGACTAGACAAATTTGCTACTTTTCTCTTTATCTGCCAGCTTCTCTAACTCTTTTCAACTCATTGCGTAACAAAAAATAATATATATTTAAGGAGTTACGTGGTAATTCTCTCTCTTTCACCGGGTGGCGATCGGAAGAGAGGGAGAGAAGGGGTTTGAGCAATAGTTACGCGCGAATAACGATGCTTGAGGCATTAGCATTTTGACTGTCTGACAATACATTTCGCAACGGGTTGCGTATACAAAAATATCACACGATTTTACCGGCATTTTTATGGTCGAGCATTATTCATCATTCAATAAATGATGATACAAGCTTTTAAATTGGCAATATAAACAAGTTGTTATTTTAGCTTTAATGTGAAGTGTTTTGTGTGTCGGAAAAAAAAGACGACTGTGCAGTTATTGTTTTCAATATGTTTAGAGTTTGAACATGTCTTGTTGTGCCGGTATTCAATGCAATAGTGAGTTTTGTTGCCTTGCCGTTGGGCACTCATAATCTGTTCTTAACCATATTTTTTAATAAAAATAAAAGTATTTTTGTTCATCGTTGAAAACTTTGTGTTTTTTCCTGCTTCCGAAAAATGATCTTCCAGATGGATTTAATTGCCAGCACCTATAGACACCAGCGTCACTAAATATCAAATGTTTTGCATGACATAAAACTGCAAAATCATTCAAGATTAGTGGCATAGACACAAATAAATTTTTAGCTCACAGTACGCGACATGCGTCTACTTCTGCTGCCCTAAGAGCAGGTGTTAATGTAGAAACAATCAGAGCAGCTGCAGGGTGGACTCAGAGATCTACGGTTTTCAATAAATTTTACAATAGAACCGTTACAAATAATCAGGCAGAGTTCGCTCGTTCAATAATTATGCAAAAAGTGGATCAATTTATAAAAATTTTTAGTTATTTGAAATGCAACATGTGTTAAACATGTTTCTATTTTTGTTTTTTTTGTTTGTATTGGGTTTATAATATTTTTTTCAATATAGGGGTAAGGGAAAGTGGGGGAATAGTGCGCACTTAAGCAAGATTCTCTATTGTCGGGAGCATGTTATAGTTAATATCAATTTTCTTACACTAGTGCAAGCAGTAACTATTATACTAAAAGTATATGAACAAATAATGTAAAAAAATTTAAAAACAAAATTACAATCTTGAATGAAGTATTAACGTGCAGTCAAAAAATTATTGAAAAAATTCTTCATTACAACATTTTTATTATACTATTGTTGCAATAAATAGTTAAAAAATCATGATTACTATAAACAAAAGTCACATTTATAATCCTTTGGATTTTCTTGCAGTCGGCGTGGTTCCATGCTGAACACAAAACAGATCGATACTGTAACTCTCGACTCTTTCCAAATTCTCCACAAATTCCACACAATTCGTTAGGTCTCGTGGGTTTTTCTAGAGTTGCTGATGAAAAGGTCAAGTCAGCATCATCGCAGACATTTAAACTATATCGAATCAGATGAATCAAGTTTAGGTTCTCGTTTCAGTTTCTGTTTCCATTTAATTTTTTTTCTCTCTGGTGAATCGTTACTAAAACATATACGAATTGTAGACTTAACACTTTTTCATTTTCTCTTTTCTTTAGTTTTTCTTCTCTTAATTTTAGCTTTGCTTCAGCTTCTTCCAATTTCTCCAAGATTGTACTTGTCAAAATTGCGGAGTGCTATTTTTGTCGGTGTTTTCTTGTTATCTGCTTGTAAATTTTTTGTTTTGGAATTGGAGCCATATCCAAGAAAGAGTTAGATGTGGATGGTTCATTATGTTCTATTGGTGGTGGTGCCGTATTGGACCCACCTGCTCTACTAGTTTCGATTGTTGAAGGAACTTCCTCAACTGTAAACTCTCTTACTTGATTTGCAGGAGCAAAGCCATTTTCATTAAATTATCGGATCTAGTGGAAGGATTCCGCATGTTCGAAATCCTGAAGCTGCTTTTTCCATGGTTGCAACTTTCATGAAAGCCTTATTTAGTAACTCAGCTGTATCATACTCCGTTATTTTTTGACGTCCAGTAGTTGATAAATATAAATCGTATTCTCTGTATAGAGCATTTTTCAAATGACCAAAAAGTGTTAGATCTAGGGGTTGCATATGATCGGAGGTGTGGGGTCGAAGTGAAACCATATGGATATTCCTTTGCTTACAATAATTATATGCTGCAATATAAATATGGCTGTTGTGATTGTCCATAATTAATAAGACGGGATCGGTTGAAGTTGGTTTCGTAAACTTTTCAAAATGTGATAACCAATCGAAAAAAATATCAGAGTTAGTCCATCCGTTTTTTGAGCATTGGTAAGAAGCTCCAATTGGTCCATTTTTCTGGAGTGAAGCACAGATTCTCTTGCGTGGGTATATCAGCATTGGAGGTACATAATTGCCTACAGGATTCATGCAGAAAATAGCCGTTACAGTTCTTCCTCTCTCGCCGGATATAGCAGTCCCTACTTTTTTAGCTCCCTTAGCTCTATACACCTTTGGACATTTCTTTTGCACTGTCGTGATGCCGGTCTCGTCCGTATTATAGACTGTATTCGGTGCAAATTTATACTTTTCTACTAGCTTCTTGAGGTTAGCATAAAATATGTCAATTTCGTCTATATTAAATGATACTTTTCTACTAGCTTCTTAAGGTTAGCATAAAATATGTCAATTTCGTCTATATTAAATGATGCAATTCTATTTAAACTTGTTCCTTTAGGTTGTCTTAGTTATCTGAGGAAATCGTTTTAAAAAACCATAAAGCCAGTCTTTTTTGGCCAAATTCGTGTCCTTTCGTGGACTTTTGGATTTATTTTTTATTCGTTTTCTTAAGGTAGATTCGGGTATATTCTCGCCGTGCCTCTCTAATTTTTTTCAATTTTCTATAGTTCGTAATGCATTTTCTATGTCTTGAGAGCAGTATGAAACAATTTCTGTTTTTCTTATATAATTTCGCGGCATCTGTTAATACAAATATGAAAATAATTATTTCGCATATATGGGGCAATCGTGCGAATTGATGCGTACCATTACCCTTTTGGGATTTAAATAATAAAGAACTTTTCAGAACAAACTCTACTTAATGGAATAACAGATAATATACACAAAATTAAACGCAAAACTATAGGGTTTTAGGTGATTATCTGGTTGATACAATCAAATAAAAAATGTGGACTTACTGCCTTATTTTTCACTAGGCAAATTTTATAAATTTATGCCGGTTTTTCTGTAAACATGTATCACTCTCTTAACATTCGCTCGATAACTAAGCAACTGTCGGTGTGAACTACAGGAATTTCGTTCAAGGTATTACAGTAGAAAGAGATAGGTGCATTCTCCCAGAAATATGAATAATGTTAGATCACTTTTTACTCTTTAAACATCTACATGGTGAATAATCATGTAGGACAACAGCGAAAAATAATTGGTAAGGAGGATCGATCGAAATTATTTGAGCTGTTGTCCGTAATGATTATAACCCTACCATCCCTTAATAATAGCCCAGTGCCATCTAAGTTTTTACAGTCAAAGCAATTATAAATTATAAAATCATGAAAGCTGGAAATACAATTCCGATGAGATATTAGCATTATTTTTGGAAACCAAAATATAAAAGCGAATATTGATCTATAATAAAAGAAAATTTTTATTTATAATAAATTATAATTACAATTTGTGTCTTTTTTATCAAGAATTTAATATAACAGTTGTTTTTTCACTAGAATTCAGTTACCCATTTGAATACAAAAAATTGGGGACATTTCCAGAAAATTTCCATCTTAAATCTAAAGTTCAAAAAACCCAAAGATTTCACAAAAAAATTTTGAATGTCACGTCACAAAAATCCGTCCATAATCATAAGTCTTTTCTACGCCGATTTAACTCGATGGAAATGCTTTTTTTTAGAGCATTTTTCTTTTAACTCATAAAACTGTCTTTTTTATAGCCCTTTTTCTATTCTGTTTTGTATGTGTTTATCATTGTAAAAAAATCATCTTTCATATTGCTAGAAAATAAATATTAAACGCTTTCTGAAATTTCTTTGTTCATCAATTTATACACAGTGGAATAACAAAGTAAATTGAGGATTAAAAATAAAATTTTCAATATTAAAAATTGGAAATATTAATATAGAAATAAAATAGATCCCTGCGGTGCTTTTTAACTTGAATTAAGTTTTTTATTATCACTTTTGCTTTTTTAAAAAGTTTATTTATTATTAGGTGAACAATTATTCTTAGTTATTCAGAGTTCTATCTTCTACACAGGTTCTGCTCCAGGTGAATAGTTGAAACTAAAGGTGAAAAGCACTATTTTTCTTGATTTTCACCTCCTGAATCCTACTGACTGCGCCAATTAAGTTTTTTATTATCACTTTTGCTTTTTTTAAAAGTTTATTTATTATTAGGTGAACAATTATTCTTACAAGAACTAGTATACTCTAAGACTTCAGTAAAAACAATGTTAGTTAGTTTTAGTGAGAGCTCCTATTTATATGTTAACTTATCTCTAAAGGAAATACATTAGGCTTATCAGATAGACTACTTAGATATCTATTAAGAGTGGAATATATCTATTATGAGTGGAATCTTAACTACATAACTCTTGATACCCTGAATTGAAGAAGATTATTATTTTCGCAAAATTACTATCAATATTTTGAACAACAGATTAAATAAAATGGTACTATTTTTATGTCCCAATTGTTTTTAGTAACTTTCTGTTAGTCTCTTTAAATATCTCGTCAATTTATTACTATCATTACATATCAATAAAGGCTGAGGACTTAGCCTATGGAAGCCTAAATAGAAAATATACATAAGTAAAAACAACATACATAGAAAATTATAAATTAACAGAATAATTGTTCATCGATTTTGATTTTAACACGTTGAGTGCCAACAACGAGTTAACTCGTAGTCGGATTTCGGTCATTCGTCCCAACTCTGAGATATCTCGGTTATGCGATGTGATCGTAAAAATACGATACGCGATCGCTCGTATTAAACACTTGTAAATAAAAAGTGTCTGGGGTGTCTAGATTGAGGGAAATGAACAATAAATGTTTTCTCATATTTGGAATACATTTTTATTATACCAGTGGTATCAAAAAAAAGTAAAAATTCCAGGAAAAAAGGACATTTTTATTTTACTAAATATTGTGACGTTTTAAGCCCAGGCCGAATCATCTTTAAAAAAAGGAAGAATTTCCTTATTCTAAACACGTTTTGATCGTCTAGTGATTATACAGGGTGCTTCATAGGTAAAGGTACGTACGCTAACTGTGGATAAAGGACACTTAGATGAATCCAAAAAACCTTATATAATGGGTCTAGTTTACTTCATTACTAAGTTACAGGGTTTTTTATCAATTTTGCTCAATTACCCCCCGTATATTTGGAACTATCCCGTATATTTTTCTGATATTTGGCAAGCTTGTTCTACTCTATTCGGACAATCAACGGACATAGTAACCAAATTGAAAATCTAGGTACGGCTTCAAAAAAAATTATCGAAGCAAGATTGTTCTAGAATATCAAAGTTTAAAAAATTGGATTCCATATTCGAAAAGAGTGGAAAAGTTGAGTGGGAATACATATTTCCTGAGACTGCACATTTTATTCTACTAGTAAAATTTTAAAAGAAAACTCATAGTTTTCAACATAATTCTTTTGTGGTATCAAAATAAACTGCTTTTTAGGTTTTTGATTAATAGTTAAACTTAGTATGTAATATCTATTAACTCTTTATGTTTTACTGGTTTTGATCCTTACCTAGGATTTTGATTCCATCTATATTTGTTAGACTTGATAACTCCAATACTTTACAGCCTGCGACCTGTCTTGAGCTCGACTTGAGACGCGGTTTCTGACATTTGTTTTGTTATTTGTGGTTAGATTGTGGTTTGTAATAGAATAAAAATTTTAATGGTGATTAGTGAAAATGAATTATGGAGAACACGAGGATTTTTTGGAATTTCTTGATTATGTGAAGGAAAATATGCCAAATGATAGGATTCCAAAAAGATGCATACGGGATGCAGAAAATCCCATGGAATTTTATAACGCGGAAGAATTTCGAATACGTTATAGATTTCCAAAAAATATCGTTTATGATATTATTTTTCCTTTGGTTGTCGCAAATTTAGCGAAGGTAAATAATCGTGGGTTACCAATTCCGCCACTATTGCAATTATTTGCGATATTATGCTATAATAATAATTTTGATATAATTATCGACATCAAGTAACAAATTTTTATTTAAATTAAGAATATACTTACTTTTATATAATTACAATTTTAATTCATAAAAATAATACTAATAAGTCCAAAAAAGTCCGAAATTCACACACAAACAATAAAGAAAATCCTCAAAATAGCGTTACGGCATCAAAATCCACGACAAATGGGTCACAATTGTCATAAAATACACAAACAATTTTGAAGTAATTCTTCTTTTTTTAAATTTTTCATGTTGGCCAACATATAAAACCTAATTACTTTTAAGTTTACGCTTGAGATACGTCTTGAGTCTTTCCTTCGCCGAGAATTCACGAAGATCGGACTATAATATGCATCCAATCTCGAGTCCTGAGTAGAGCTTGGCCAAGCACAACTCAAGTCGGAGATTGAGTTTCGACTATAAATACGGGCATAAATGTTTTGTTGACGTAAAAAAATATTTATTTTATTAAAAGAAGTCTTGACTATCTAAATCTAAACTGTGTATTAAAAAAAAATAAAAAAATTTATTTATTTTATTAAAAGAAGTCATGACTAATCTAAATCTAACATGTGTATTTAAAAAAATATTTATTTTATTTAAAGAACTCTTGACTATCAAAATCTAACCTGTGTAGTAAAAAAAAATTAAAAAAATTTTCCTCGGGATTGGAACCAGGAACATTTATGTGTAAAGCATACACTCAACCAATGGACCACACTCCGTATGACGATAAATAATCAAACTTTCAAGTTAACGTACAATAACTGGCACATGCCCTACTCGCAACAGGGTCGATGGCAACAGCGGTGGGTACTCCATTAGTAACTGGAGTCTAGACGCTTCTATCTTTTACAGACACCTCACGCTAGGTTCTATGCGTAAGGTAGTGCCGGACTCTCCCCTGATCGCTCTGTAAGTCAGGAGCCTCAGGTAATTTGTCCTGGTAGTGATCTATTCCTTGTACCCTGCTGTAGAAATAAATTATACGTTTTCAGCGATACTTGAAGGGGTTGCTTTGTAAAGGAAAACATATTAGAGAAAACCTAAATATTTGATTGAAATTAATGTTAGTTTGAAGGCTCGGCGCGTGTAGAATACGTTGACGTAGTCAATGGAGGACCAGATCATCTGATGCCTAGATGTGCATCCTCGAGAAGATCTAGGAGCTCATCCGGAAGTCCTGCGCTTCTTTTAGAATCGTCAGATTCGGTTGTGGAAATTTCTTCTTGGGTCGTCTTGGAAAGGGTCTTCTGTTCCATACATCTGTCCACTTCGTCCGGAGAGTATCCATTGAGTTGGAATTTGGAGTCCTCTCCTGATGTATCTTCCCTGAAGATTCTTGAACCTGGAAACTATTGATGTGACATTATAGATGTCATTTGAAGGGAAGTATCCGGGGAGATAGGCACATTTCCTAAGGAACATCCTCTTGGTTGCCGTGACGGCGTGCAAGAGAGGAGGAAGGGATGAGAAATTGAGGGCTCAGTAGTCCATTACTGGACGGATATAGGTTTTTGTATGTATGCAGCAATGTTTAGGGATTACTTCTTCCAAGTCGACCATCCAGAGCTTCGAGCTATCTCATACTAACGTACTGCTATACGTTGTATAACTAACATTTTGCAGCTTACGTTTTCAACCTCTTAAATAACGTCTGTAAACGATAAGAAAGAGGGATTTTTGGTTCAAATGATATCGTTATCTTAACCTTTATGTTGTTTAAATAATCGTATAGCATACCTTTTACAACTCAATAAATAACTTTGTCAATAAACTAGTGATAGTGTTCTTTCAGTTGAATACCAAACATTATTTCAGTATATCCGATAATAATATTCTATTACACATTGTATAAATAATGTTTTCTGGCTCACGTTTTTTCTACTGGCCCGGTTCGCTTTGATGGATTGTATCCCAATAAGTGACTATGTCCGTGGTACCCATCAACCTACGGTAGATGGTATTACTATCTATCATATTTATTTTACATAAAAATGGTTGAGATATACAGAATTGGTTTTTGAAACTGTGCATTCTGACAAAGTGTCACTGATGATTCCTATAAGAATGAAACATGTATGGTAATGGTTGGAGTGTATATTTTTCAAAAACTTTCGCTGTTTTGACACCTGAAAATGTTACCTCTTTAAACGTTTAAATTACGTTACCAAAATATGTTATATAACGTAAAAAACTAATTAAAAGAAGTACTGTAAGTCATAACTTACGCAGATGAAGTTTGCAGTACGTGCCGCAGGCGAGTGCTGTAATTCATCAAGTTAGTTATGTCAAGTGACATTAGTCCCCTCAATGGCAATAATGGACTATTCCGCTTCGGCGAATCGGCTTTTACAGAACCACCTTGTTACTCGGTTCGCAAATAGTGTATAGCAAATGCACTAAATTCCAAAAATCTTTTCCGTAATGTACACTGTGAGGTGTTGCTAATTTAATAATTTTGAAATCTTTTAATTATACATTCCTTCCCAGTTGTTATAAAATCTTTCTAACTTTTCTACGCCAATGGAACGTATTTGTCGGTTTTAAAATTTCCAAGAATTTACTGCACACTATTTACATGCCGAATTGTAATAGTGTGCTATAGTAGTGTTTGCTTATGGATACTATGGTGTAATAACAGACTAGTGAGTTATTATAACTCACGCTTATGGAAACTATTAATTGTTCAAAAGTAGTTAAATAATTAATATATAATTTAATAGTAGTGGAAAAAACTTTTTATTCAACCATTTAAAAATGGTTTAAACAACTTAAAAGACACCTAAATATAATATGTTAAATATATTATGCATTTATATTACGTTAATAAATATAGTGTAAATAAAATATATGGTAAACGTTAAAATCTAGTTGGGAATTTGGTTAAAATTAACGTTGAAGTGAGCGACATTTGCCCGGAAAATTAACCTTCCGTCATGGGTTATTCTTTCACTTTAAAAAAACGTTCATGTGTTTATTGAGTGTGTTTTAAATTTTTCAATTTTACTCTTAATGGGTGTAACATTTGGTAATTAATTCTTCTCCTTCTGAAGTACTAAATAATGGTAAGTTTATATATTTTTAAAAAAATTTAAATGTTTACTAATTTATGAACTTTTGTACCTATAGGCCTGATGATGGTTAGTTACCGAAACTAGCTGCCTTTCTAATACAATTAAATTCTTGTGGTACCTGACTTTGGGTATTATTTCTTAAAAACTTGGACCACATTTGAGATATGGATGTTCTCATGGAAAATTTTCTTAGATGGATTCTATTCTATTCACAGAGAATTTACTTCTGATGGGATTAATGATTTTTTACAAATCCCTCCAATATTTTGTCAATTTTCGATTATTTCTAATATTATTAATGTTTATTTTCCTTTTATTAGAGATCAAAAACCATTATCAGGTAAAACATCTCTGAAAATATTTATCCATTATAAAAATGACTTGTTTTTGTATTTCAGTAATTATTTTCGATCGTGTGCACGCAATATATTTTTAGTACACATTAAAAGAAACTTTCATTTATTAACAGAATAATAAAAGTGTTTATCATAAGTATCAGGTTTTTATTTCACCAAATATTTCAATCAATTGGCGATGTAGCTCTATAAAGGAATATGGTGTATTTGATTTTTAAATTTAAATTTTTCTGACATTTACTTGTTATTTAATAGTTGGCACCAAAATTAAAATTTTTCATTTCACCTTAGTGCGAAATGACTAAGGCATTAAAGTGAGTTTCCATACAGAAAGATATTTTATTATGAGAGATTTGCAGATACTTGCCTTAAGTAATAATCTACAATAAGTTTCTTTTTGAAAAATTATAAAACACCCAACTAATTATAAGACTGCATAATCGCTAAATAATTACAAAAAATTTATAAAGGAATGAGAAAATCAGACAAAACCATAAAAATGATAGACACGACGTCTATCGTAAGTTGACGGGTACTAAGTACTAACCGCACATAGCCTCTGTAAAAGCGACTAACCAACTACTTGGTGCCGGTAGGTGAAGGAACCTATCCGCCATCGTAATGCCTTATAGTACATAGAAATAATTGTGGTATACAGAGTAGATTTTTGAAACTATGCATTCCGACAAAGTACCACTGATGGTTCCTATAAGGATGAAACGTGTATGCTAAGGGTCGGAGTGTATAGTTTCAAAAATTTACTCTCTCTGTTTTTTTAAACAAAATCAGTTGATAATGCACTAGCTAGGACGAACTTTTAAGAGGGCTCTATTTCGTTGTAAACTAAATTCTAGTTGCATCGCCCCTCTACTTTCTGATTGAAGCCCTATATGGAGACTTAAAATGTAATAATGATAAAAACCTAACGATTTAGGTCCATCTAACAGGTGGCAGCACTTACCAAACAATTAAATGCATATATCTTAATTCGCTCTTAAAATTTAACTACTATTAGATTTTCTTTTTTTCTTTTACCAAATATCTTAAAATATTATAGGGAATTGTGAAAAGCTAAAAAATTATTGAAAAAAAAGTTGATATCAAAAAATGTACTCCGTAGCCACAATAATTGATTTTTTTTCCCATATTTTGGTGAAAACTACAATAAAATTTGTAACTCCGTAAAAAAGTTATTAGGAATTTAGTATTTGTAGGTCGATAGTACGCTCTTAATATATAAATGTTATTAATAATATTTATTTTATAATTTAAATATTGAATAAAATTTTATACTAATAAAAAAACACAAATTTCAAAACTTCAGACCCCCTTAAGTTACTTCTCTTATTGTTTAAGTTGACCCCCAGAAGAAATAAATACAAATTCAAAAATGAGGGGGTAATCCCACCCAACTTTCCGAACACTCCTAGTAAAGTAATTGTTTAATGGATTATTTTAGTTTTCTGCGTTAAAATACATTAATTATATTACCTATCGAATGGTATAAATCCCATTTTAATATCTTTAATATTTTTAAAGGTATTCAATTTTTTTAAACTTATATTAAATTTCAAAAAAAAAATTAGGAATTACAATTTTTTTAATAAAATTTTGAAAAAAATAGCAATATAGAGTGTTTTACTACAAATTTAAGGGTAATTTTTTTTAAATTTTTAATATTAATTTTAACCTTAAAAAAAATAAAACCTATTTTTGAATAATTTTAAAATCAATAAATAATTAATATCTCATTCAATTTTATTCAAAATTGGAAACAGGCCTTTTTTTAGGTTTTCTGGATCAAAATGAATTAATAAAGTTAGTTTAAAAAACTAAAAAAAATCAAATTTTTTGTCAAAAATTCATGGGTAAATTGAATTGTTTTAACTTTTTAGATTTTCTGCTATAACTTTTACAAATACTGTGTTAAATTTTAAGAAAGTAAAATGCATTTTTAATTTAGAGTTTTATAGTATCTTTCGAATGGTGAAAATCCCATTTCAATAACTTTAATATTTTAGAAGTTATTCAATTTAGTTTAAAATCGTAATATATTTTTAAATATTTCTTAGCCAATTCTTGAAAAATTCCACAATTTTTATATTAAAATTTTGAAAAAAATTATAATTATAAAATTAATTATTACAAATTTAAATATATTTTTTTAAATTTTTAATATTAAAATTTAACTAAAAAATAATAATTTAATAAAGATAAAAATTGCTTAAAAATTAAAATAAAAACTAGGGGCGAAACTATGCGGAACACGAAAAAAACTAAAGACAAAATTTGTAGAAAATTTTATGTTCTACAATTTTGATTATATGTAATTTTTCATGAAAATCCATAATTTTTTCTCAAAATCTAAAAAAGTCGCAAAAGTCTATCTAAATTCTATAAGTAATTCAAAAAAACGGTAATGATAAAATGTGTAGAAAATTTTATGTTCTACAACTTTCATATCCTTTAATTTTTCATAAAAATGCATTATTTTGGTTATTTAAGAAAAATATGAAAAATAAATACTTTTTGATAAATCTGGCAACAATGGCAAAAGTTTTTAAAAATTTTAATCTTCGAAATTAAACTATAACGTATAAAAAATATATGTGTAAAACTTTGTTGCCATCTTGTTTAGTAATGACGTCATCACTTATAGCAACTGTCACTTCCGGTTGTCCGATTAACTCCAAAATCTATACAGGTCGTCTCCTTGCCACCCTAAATATGTATATAAAATTTCATTTAAATCGGTTCAGCTGTTTAGACGCTATCGTGTTCACACACACAGACACACAGACACACACACAGACAGACATCATGCTAAAATTGGTATAAATGGATTCAGGTGACCTCAAAACGTAAATATTCGTTAAAATCTGGGTATGGCCAAAATATCATGATCGCAATACTTTCCTTCTATACAACTCTGTTGTTCGGAAAGTAAAAATTGCAAAAAAAATCATGACTATTAATTATATCTAAAGAAAAATAATTTTTCCCAAGAATAAAGCTAAAGAAGAACTCTCGGTATCAACTTTTTTTTAGTGAAATAATTTATTTCGCTGAAATAAACATCTACAATTTTTATCAAAATTTTTGACTTTATGGTTTTGGCCCAAAAAAAATATTTTTTAAATCATTTATTTCTTTATATTTATATAAATCTTTGTTGAAGAATATCGTCACCACTAACCAAAACTACACTTTTTAACACTCTACGTACGTTTCGTTAACTATGTTAGCGTCATCAGGAGTTGATGATAAAACTGATTCAGTTAGCGAAACGTCCGTAGAGTGTTTTAAAAAGTGTAGTTTTGGTTAGTGGTGATGATATTCTTCAACATTGTTGAAAACCAAAGGTTCCAATTTCCCAATTCAAATATATAAATCTTGTTGAAATCTATTTGAAAGAATCAATTTGTTTTAGAAAACTGGAACAAACAGTAATTGTGACATATGCAAACTTGGCAACGTCGGAACAAGTACTCCGACGGATGACAAGTGACAGGGAGGGATTTCAACTATTGTTAACTAGGCAGATGATATGGAAACGATATTTTCCAATCTGTAAACATCTGCGTAGGAAAGATAAGATTCATTGTATTCCCATGATTAAACATAAAAGTACATGAGTATCAACCCTTTTAAAGTAGTTTTATTCTGAGTACAGTTATCGAAGGTGAATACACCACAGTAATATTATTTCAAATTGACGGGCTAGATTTATTTGTCTGCGGAGTGCCCTCTAGCTGAGAGACAGGAACGTTTTAAAACACTTCGGCTACTTAAACACAGATGCCACTAATGGTTACTCAACGGACTGTTCGACGTTGCCGTTTGACTTTATTACATAGACTTTCATGAAAAATTTTAACATTCACCTTCACGTAAAAATGAATCAAAAGTAAAAAATTTTGGTCGATACCAATTAACACTTTATTTGCACGAACTATAAATACAGGATAGTAAAAATGTTTTAAAAAAATCGGTTGTATCGCCTCAAAACTTTCCCGATGAGTATCCACGAATACTTATACTTTCCCGACCCACCTCCAAAAAAGGAAAGTATTGTGAACGAGCTAAAAAAAATTTCCGAGATAAAGATAGTCACCTGAGATGATTAAGACCATTTCCATATGGAAGTCTGTCTGTCTGTCTGTCTGTGTGTATTCTTCCACGATAGAGGCCACATGTTTATTCCGATTGAGCTGAAATGTGGTATATTGGTTTGGGTTACCTGTCGGAAGAATCCATTAGTTTTTGTACGACATCTGACAAACGAAAGTGTCACTATCAAAAAATGACAGATGCAATATGTCACGGAATTTAACTTGCGATACGTCATTTGAAAGCCCTTGAAATAGTAGTTTACCTAACAAGTGCGGAAAAGTCACTTTACGCACGTGTTAGGTACACTATTTTTTCTACTAGCGTGCGGAAAAAACACAAAAGCTAACATCAAGAAACATTTATTATTAAATACATCAACAAATTAATTATTATTAATATTAATATTAAATGTGCAATTTGTGGCATTTTGCAAATTAATTGCAGAGGCTAAAATGTTTTCTAACGAAGTCAGATTTCGGTTTGTTGCAACTGTGGCCATGGGAACTTGGCTGGAAGAGGTCATTCTAGAAGGCTTTTACAAATATGTATTTAAATATTTAAATGTTAGTATACTCCCCAAAAACTTAACAAATTTACTTTTCCGCACTAGTGCGGAAAAGTACAACTTTCCGCACTCAGATGCGTGCGGAAAAGTATACTTTTCCGCACGCTTGTAGAAAAAACTCTATTCAACTGTCACCTCAAAAATAAAAAAAAGTCAAAGTTTTAAACTTTAACATTAAATATCCAAAACTTCAGACAGTTAAAGCACAAGCACTTAAATTGAATGTCAATTATTTAATTAATCAAATCCTAAAGGAACTATTCAAATTAAACAACAGCAACATTAGTATAGTTTTCGTTTGGGTCAAAGGCCATGCTGGCATAACTGGTAATGAGATCGTTGATCTAACTGTAAGAGAAGCCACTGGTATTGAATATATTCATCAAATATATACAGTGCCTGATAGCATTAATTTCTTTAAACAACAAATTAGACCCAAGTGGGAAAAACAATGGTCTGAACACGCTCACAAATCCAACAATTACTACTTTCTTATTCACCCAATACTTCTAACCCAAATTCCCCACATTTTTGAATATAAAATACCCAGACAATATACTACAAGCATCACCAGAATGACATTAAATCACGGAGATTTCCCTGTCCACCTCTCAAAAATTCCTATCTCCCCAACTTCTTTTTATCCATTCGACAGTAGTTCGCTAGGAGATCTTAATCAATAAATTGCTACAAGCAGGACTTCAAGTTCCATTAAACATTAAAGTGCATCCAGACCGGTGCAACAAACAGCGCAAGACGTTCGCGTACGTTCCAATACATCTCGGTTTGGACGGGAGCGCGCTCACGCCTATTTGTTCGCGTGCTGTTTTGCTCAGCGCAAAATGTTTTCCATGCGATGTCGGTACATCAAAGGAAATTTGCTTGTTTGTGCGTGTTAGTTTGGACGTGGAATTTGAATTACACGCACGGTACGCAGTTTGGTTTGTAGAAATATATTGAATTGTCAAAATATATTGAATTTTGAATTGACGAATTTTTAATATGAATACAAGGAGGGACCGTGAGAGTGTTATTTATTTAATAGAATTACACAGCGAGTCTGACGAACAAAAATGGAAACATCAACGAACACTGACAAACAAAAAATTGTTGCTGCAGTTTAGACGTTATCCACGCTCACCCGAATACTTGTTGCAAAATGTTCGCGAACAACAAATATTAACCTTATTGCCAAATTCGTAAAAGAATCTAAAATAAACATCTAAAGATTGTCCCCTCGTTTACTCCTTGAATTCGATTGCAATATTTTGTGGCAAATGGACTAGATCCGATGCCAGGAAGGAAAAAAAAAATTGAAAAAGTATTCGTGGATACTCGTCGGGAAAGTTTTTTTAAATGACATATTGCAAGTCAAATTCCGTAACATATTGCATCTGTCACTTTTTGATAGTGATACTTCCGTTTGACAGATGTCGTACAAAAACTAATGGGTTCTTCCGACGGGTAACCCAAACACCAAATTTCAGCTCAATCGGATTAAACGTTGGCCTCTATCGTGGTAGAATACACACAGACAGACCGACAGACAGACTTCCATCTGGAAATGGTCTTAATCATTTCAGGTGACCTCAAAATGGATATTTCTATCTTTATCTCGAAAAATTTTTTTAGCTCGTTCACAATACTCTCCCTTCTCGGAGGTGGGTCGGGAAAGTAAAATTATTTCATTATATCTGAATTTTAAAATCAAAGATAGCGATTAGGTTAGTGCCCAAATATTTTATCGAAAGGGCAGACTCAAGGGGTAAGGAGCCCAAATATTTTTATAAAAACAAACTTAAATTTAAAACGGCCAAATTTGACTAAATTGGCAGACATAAGTGCAACAGAAACAAATATTTTTAAATGAACAGGAATAAGGGGTAAAAGTTATTACTTATGTTTACATGAGCAATATAAAGCGGTAAAGGGTCTAAATATTTTACATAGGTAGGCTTAAGGGGTAAAAGGACTATTATTATTATTATCTATTACAGTTTTTGACATATCAACGTTATCTCTTCGCATATGAGTAAAACCTAATAAAATAAACATAAGTAACCTACAAAATCCCTTTATATCTCTAAAAGAATCGAGGCTGTACTTCGATTTTTATTAAAAACCAAAAACTTTTTTAATTTATACTTTTCAAACAGGTATTTACTTTTTAACCCTTTAACATCGGCTGTCGTATATAAATGATTCTTAAAAAGTATGCTGTAATGTGGCCATCGTAAATAAACAATTTTATATATTTTGTTATTTACCTGCAAATTTTTACAAAATTTTTAATAGTTTACAGATTTTTACAAATTTTACAATTTTTAAATATTTTTAAATTTTCGAATAATCTTTTACTGTTTATTTGAAACTTTTGACATTTTTGAAATATTTTCAATTAATCGAATAATTCTGTTTTTTGAAATTTTCGATATACTTATTTTAGAAATTTTTGAATATTTTGACACTTACTTTTTGAATTTTTTTAAATTTTCGAAAAAAAATTTTGATATTTTTTTGAATTGTTCGATGTACTTTTGACATTATCGAAATTTTTGAATTTCTTGTTTATTTTTTTTTTTGAAATTTTGGAATTTTTTGTTATAATTACGAAATTTTTTTAAAAATTCCGTCAGCGAAAGAATGGGAATTTTTATAATAATTTTTTTTTTCAAATTTTTCAATTTTTTTTTTCAACGAGAAAAAGGCGATATGGATATCAATCGATGCGTCTTGACTTGCACAACACCTTAATAAAATCAGTATCGACAAATATACTTTCCTTATCGAGAAGTTTCACTTAGTAGGCGGGCCCAGGATTCTCGGACCCGAAATAGCTCATATTCTGATAAAGCTTTCCTTTTTTAAATAAAAACCGATGGCCGAAAGAATTTTCCAGATCGGCCGTACCGTTCTCGAGTTATCGTGCGCACAGAAATCCACACAGACAGACTTTTTTTCGCGGAAAATCAATTTTCTCCACGTTTCATGACATTTTAAGTCATTTGAAGCCAAAAAATTTTTACAATCAAGTTTATTGATGTTTTATTTAAATTGACTCAAAATTCAACTAATGCGAAAATGTTTTTATGTATTTTTCAATATTTTTGTCCCTAGAGCGTTCACGCTGCAAAATTTTCCCCGCAATTAAAGGGTTAGGTGTAATCTTATTTTTGACTTTTTCTTGGGCGCAGACAACAACAATTTTCAATCATATGAAATTTATACGTGGCAATGCCTCATAAATATAATTTGTCTTTGAGCAAACCATCTAGTGAGCATTAGATTTCCGTATCTAGAAGTTATATCAACAGTATTATGTATTATTATCTCCCTTGATTTATATCAACCAGTGAAATGTAACAATTTAATTTTTACGGGAAATAATCTTCCTAAATATAATACGACCTTGATTAATATTCTGCTGTTTTTGTTGTTGCTAAATTTCTCGAATATTTTACAATTTGATTCGGCATAATTTTGGCATTAATAATCAATTGATTATTAATGCCAAAAGTATGTCTCATCAAATTGATATTAAAATATTCTCAAAATAGACGCAACAGACTATTTATCAACGTCTTGGTATATTACCGTTGACTAAAAGTTAAACCAGACATCTTGCGTACAAAAACGTAATTAATTTAGGACAGCTTAAACGTTAGTAGACACAAACTTTTCGTAATATATTTTTAGACTTCTAAACCCTGAAGTTTAGAGATAAATCTTATAATACGGCTCTGTCTGTCTGTTCTTCTGTCCGCATTTATAACTCAGAAACGAAAACAGATGAGACAAACGGTCAACGGCAATAAACTCAGTATACCTTAAATATATCCGAAATATATTTTCAGATTTTTATGACTTCCGGTTTCAAAACTGATTTTACAAACCACAACCGGAAGTAATACTACCGGTTTCAAAAATAGCATTCCGACGTGAAATTTAACGCAGAATCTATATTTGAAGACAGATTTGAGATATCTTTTATGGTTCATGAGATAATGCGTGTTTAGAAGTCATCACATACCTTCTAACGCTCATGCGCTTCTGACTTGTTTTTATTGCTTATGCTGAAAGCAAATTGGAAACGTATTAAATTTTATCTCCTGTACTACAAATTATGCAGCTAAAATAAGAAAAAGTACAAATTACATTTTTACTATATACTTTTGATTGTGTGCACTGAATTAAATAATAATAAAATAATATAAATACGATGATAGACAGCTAACGCCATCTACCAATGGGACACTTATTACTTGGGAAAAAATTCCACCAGTACTAACTAGAACCGAAAGAAAGCCCATCTCCAAAAGCAATTTCCAATCACTTATTACTTGGGAAAAGATTCCACTAAAAGCCAGTACTAATTGGAACCGAAAGCCCATCTCCAAAGGATATGAAACTCCAATCAAGTATTAAATACTTTTAAGGCGGGAGAATTTGATTTCTATGCATCAGGCCGTATACCGACGGCTGTTTCGTCCATTAAGCAATCATCAGTGGCAATGTGCTCAGATGAATAGAGTTCAAATCTCACCTCAAAACACAATAGTGCTAATATTGAGTAAAAATTATAGAAATACGATGTAGACAGCTAACGCCATCTACGAATGGGACACTTATTACTTGGAAAAAAAATCCAACTGTGTAATAAGAGCCAGTACTAACTGGAACCGAAAGAAAGTCCATCTCTAAAGGGTATGAAACTCCAAACAAGTTATTTCGATGCATGTATACCGGAATCTTTTCCCAAGTAATAAGTGACACTGTTTCTCATTGGTAGATGGCGTTAGCTGTCTATCATCGTATTAATATCATTTTTACTCAATATTAGCACTATTGTGTTTCGAGTTGAATTTAATGCATCTGGGCACATAAGTCCTTAAGGAACGAAACAACTGACCGATATACGGCCTAATGCATAGAAAAGAAATGGTCACACCTTACAGGTATTTAAATTATTATTTGTTTTAATTATGCTGAATTGAAGAAGATTAATCCAATCTAATTTAAAGGAGATAAAAACTCTACATGAAATTTAATATAAAATTAGAGGTAATTTCAATTACATTGAAATTGTCGCATATCGCAACATGTTTCGGCACTCAGGCCATCATCAGGCGCTAAAAATTACAAGTTACATAAGTATATAAAGTAAAAAACATATTATAGAAAAATTACAATGTTTGAACAAACTTAAATGTAAAATGAGACTATTTAACACATCGTGATATAAAATAAATTAAATGTGGTATTGACTTTGAGTTTATATCTCCTTTGATATACTATATACCACATTTGGAAATGGATAATCTAGTTTATTCAATCTAATTTTGTTTAATTAAGTTATTTTGTACATGTACTATAAATTGTTATGCTCTTGTTTTATTCCAGAGTCATTTGGAACGCATCCTGGAACGACCGGGGAAATCTCAGGAACAATACGCTCCTTTGAATAGAGTCGAAAGCGGCACCGTGACGGCGGAAGACATGCGAGAAAGTGGATTGCGGAAACCGTGTATTTTCACCACCGTGTTCGAGCTGCGAGAATGCGGAACACAGACACTGGTTTCCAGGTAAAATTTATAATTAAAATTATTAGAGAAGTTACTCCGAGAAAAAGAAACGGGTTTTATTGTAGGCCGTCGTCGTTTGATTTGGCGAGTTCGACTTTAGCTCAGATTGCAGGTTATGCCGCTTCTACGGGACAAATTTTAAACGTGGGAGATGTTAGGTCATGGTTAAAAGAGCAACATAGTGAAGGAGATGCTGAGACTGCTAGTACTATTCTTTGTATGCCTATTATTAATGGACAAAGGACTTTAATAGGTAAGAATTTAACCTACTATTAAAATTTTCCTTTTGTATCAATTATCATAATAGTTTTGTTAAATGAAGAGCGCATTTTAATTATTTTTGTACTTCTAACCTTCTTTTAACTTTCTTTAAATTTCTATTCATTTAAGAATAATAAGAGGCCTAATACTTTTTGCTGGTACCTACACATAATAATTAATGAAACTGATACAATTTTATCTTATAATTTTGCAAACATTTTACTTGTTGGTTTTCTTGTTTCTATATCCAAAACTGTGATTATTTAAACATTCTGCTATTTCTTAGGTGTGGCTCAACTCATCAACAAAGAAAACAACGCACCCTTCACAGAATGTGATGTTTCTTTATTCGAAGCATTCGCTATCTTCTGCGGTTTGGGAATTCATAACACGCAAATGTACGAGAACGCCTGTAAGCTAATGGCCAAGCAAAAAGTCGCTCTGGAGTGTCTTTCATATCATGCTACAGCAAGCAACGAAGTGACCGAAAAATTGGTCCAAGAAGACATTCCATCGGCGAATTGTTTCAATCTGTACAGTTTTACTTTCATCGATTTCGATTTGTCCGATGATGATACTTGTAAAGCTACTGTTAGGATGTTTTTGGAGTGTAATTTGGTTCAACAGTTCCATATACCTTATGAGGTCAGTTAGTCCTCATTTTAATAGAAACTTATCCTTCTTTCCAGATCCTTGTTCCATTTCTTCCAATTTGTCTTCTTTTATATTTTCCAAATGATCCTTGTATTTCTATTACGATAATGTTTGTACTATGAAATTTGCAGGTTCTTTGTCGTTGGATCCTAAGCGTGAAAAAAAACTACAGACCAGTCAAATACCACAACTGGAGACACGCACTCAACGTTGCTCAAACGATGTTCGCCATGTTCAAAACTGGAAAAATGGAAAGGTAGAACCACTCTTCTTCTCCTAGACAATTCTCGTCTCTATGGAAAAACTTTTGTAGGTTCATGAGCGATTTGGAAATCTTAGGTCTCATAGTAGCTTGTCTTTGTCACGATTTGGACCATAGAGGAACCAATAATGCTTTTCAAATGAAAACCGACTCACCACTAGCTGTATTATACTCTACTAGTACCATGGAACATCATCATTTCGACCAGTGCGTCATGATCCTTAATACTGACAGCAATAATATTTTCCAAGTAGGTGGGTTAGCTATGAGAAATTAATAACAGGATTTCCAACAAAAAGGAATGTTTTTATGTCTTATTTTTAATAAAATCCCTCACTATATGGAGTTAGAATTGATTTAACGGCATCAAATTTTGTTAAATTGTCCAAATGTCAACTCTATCTTTATATCATCGCACTATTTTAAACATTGTCGTTATATTATCTAGACCGGCATTGGCCTGTACCTATGTACGTTATTGCTACTAGTCCAGTCATTATATACCTGTCATTTTACGCAAATAGTTTACTGCTTTTGCTCTTGTTGATTTTTTCAAGCTCTGACTGTTTTCGAGATATTTAAAGAAATAATCCAGGGGTTTATCACTCCTTAAAAAAAAATTTTTTTAAATGGTTTCTTTTCCGTATATATGTGCATACTAGCAGCGTGTGTAAGACCGGATCGTGTATATCTTTATTATTACGTTATTTCTGTAACATTATGTAAAATCTCAATTTTGGGTGGTTTCTATAGAAAAATAATAAACATTATAATAAATATCATAAAATTAAAACTTTTAATTTGTCCTGTTTATTGCCATATCTTAGCACCGCTCTTACACTAAATATCTTGCTACCTTCTCTAATTCTCTGCTTCTTTACGACTTTAACAATAATTATCAATTCTTCTTTTAAATGTCTTCTTACCTTCTTTGATTCACTATTTTTATTTTATTTGCTGCTTTTCCAGAAATATTATAACATCGTCTTTTAGTCTTAGTACCTTAGTTTATTTCTCATTTCCCATAACTTCATATTGTCCAACGACTATCGATTTTATTTTAATTTATCTTGCTTGATAAATTAAGATTTTTATTTTATTTTTTTTTTATTTTAATGAAATTAAATACATTTTTTCACTATTGGTATATAATTTTTATATTTATATTTTATATTTTTTTATTTATGCTTATTACTTATCTACTTTAACTTCCTCTATTACTTCTATTCACTTATAATTTATTTAAATTTTCATGACTTTACTTTAAATTTCGAATTTGTATGATTTTACTCAAATGGTTTACTGTTTTTGCTTTGTTGATTTTTTCAAGCTCTACAAATAAGATCCTATTAAGTTTTCATCTATCATTGACTGTTTTCTATAATTTTGAAATATTTTTATAATTCCCATATATCACATCTCTAAAATTTGAATCCATATAATACCAATCATTTTTAAAATTATTTAATTAATCATTAACTTACAGTCATAATCTTCAAATAGATTAGTTCTTTAATATAACATTGTTATTAACAATAATAATAAAAAAATATAGTATTTTCATACATTAAAACAGTTTTTTAAAAAATTATATAAACTTTAAATTACAATTTCTTGTAATCAATAATAAGATAGTCACTTAAACTTTTTTAATATCTCTATATTTTAACATTTTTATAAACAAGGGTGTTTTTTATAACAATATATTGTACTGATATACTAATAAACAAATCTCAATTTTTGGGTGGGTTCTATAAAAAAAATGAAAAAATAATAAACATTACAAAAGAAAAACCACACATATGAATACATTTTGAATCCTATCCACGTCCACTTCTTTAGACTCCTCCGACAAAATTCACCTTTAAATCTTGTATCACTCTTTTATCTTCAAACCAGCTTCGTTAATTTATTTCCTCAACCTTTACAGTATCTTCCTTCTTCAAAATTCCTCCCAATCTGCTTCTTTTGAGTTTACTTCATTTCAAATCATATCCATCACATTAAGCTGTTTACCTGTACCAAAAAAAAATCTTTTTTCAAACTTTTTAAAAATTTTTATTTTTGAATTTTTTTCTTTTATTTTAACACCAACGATAGTTTTTTTTATTGGTAAAATTTCGTTTTTACAATTTCCTTTTATAATTAACAATTTTCGATAAATTCTTGACATTTCTTTTTTTTTAATTTCTGTCATCCTTGTTTATTATTTTTTGTCATATGATTGTTCCCCAAAATAAAAATTGTTCTTACTTGATTAATAAAAAAAATTCTTCCAATCTTGCCATTTACTTATTACTTAAATTTTAATATAATTTCCAAAGATTTATTTTCATAATAATAATAATAATGATGTACCAAAAATAAGAATAAGATTCTTTATATTTCACAATTGTTGATTTAAGAATATCTTATATAAGTATTTGGAACTGATAATTGAGATTGACTTATTCATATTTTATGAGGGTTCATTAGGATTTATGGGGGTTTTTACTGTTTTATGGGCAAGAAATGGTACCTCTTTTAAAATTTAAATATGGACCGTACTTCAGTATAATTTGACGTTGTTTCATTAATTGGTGTTCATTTTTATTAAAATAAAAAGATAAATACAAATCGGTGTTTTACAATTTAGTAAAAAAACACAACAATTTGTAAACTGCATAACATAATACAAATGAATAATTTGTAATTTTATACAGTAATTTAAATAAATGTACTATACATAACTCAATATTAATATTTCCAAAAAAAAAACAGTTATAATGGAGTAAAAACATAGAGGTTTAATAAATCGATTTCTGATTAAGTTCTAATAATTTGGTCATAATTCTTTATAATCAAACTAAAATTACCTAAAAAGTCTTAATTTTGTCAGTTATTTATTTTTGTTTCTTAATAACTATTTATATTTAAAATATAATGTAAATAAATAACATGCCTCCTTTATTTGAGAAAAACAAAACAATTGTTATGTACAGCATTTTAGCTAAAAAGTAATTCATTTTAATTACTTCATAATCGACCCTATCTGATTTTCTAGAAAATTGAAATTACAGTTTTTTGTTGAAAAATAATAGATCCTTAACAATTAATACAATTTGATTTAAATATAGGTCAATAATTATTATTTTAAAAACAAAATTTGTAATACGGGCCAGAGAGCTGTCTAATTTTGAAACGAGGTTATTTATTGCCGTACTCATAAACCATTGTTAGATGTGGTTAAGGGTAGGTAGTTTATTACATTTGACCTTTATAATGAGTCTCAAATAGTACTTCTTCTTACTATACCAATTACTATCTATAAATTCTTTAAAATATCAAACTTTTTTAACAATAAAACTATGTTTATAAAATTCAAAAATTATTTATGCTATCTATTCTTTTAACAATGAAATAACAATTAACTTACAAAAAAAACTCATACAAAGTATTGCATTATATTCAGGGTGTCCGTAAGTGCCCCTTTCTAAAATACAGGGTGTTAAAGTTCAACAAAATGAAAGTTTTTTATAAATTTTTAAACGGTGCGACCGATTGTAATAAAACTTATTATTATCAGGTTGGTAAACTACGTTTTAACGTGAATAGATAATTTCCAGATTTTTCCAGAGACGTGCAGTAGAGGGATTAAGGACCCTTTTTTCAAATTTTTGAATTCTAACTTTCCGTAGTAAAAAAGTAAACGTCATTTTCTTTATGAACATTCATTTAGTTAGTACAAATACGAAACAGTTTTATTTCTTCTAAGTAATTATACCTAAAGGTGCAATTTTTTTTATTTTAACTAAATAATTAAATTAACGTTCATAAAGAAAATGACGTTTTTCTCGAAAACAATAAATTTTAGTATAGTAAAATGTTATTACTTTTTTACTAAAGAAAGTGAATAGAATTTAAAAAACTGTACAAGTTTGGTAATAGGTTGTTTTGCGATGCGAATCATCAGAAAAGAGATATAAGCCACAAAACATAACAGTAAACCATTTGCGTAAAATGACGGAGAGCCGAGTTATTGTAAAAAAAAAACAAAATTTATCCCTTTTTCAAGAAGGCGGTACTTCCTCATGGAAAATTTTGGTCGACAATTTTAAGTTAAGCCTTTTTAAGCCCCTGCCAGATTAAAAGGATATTGTGTCACTCTCATTTTTTGATAGAATGCCTGGATTACTATATAACTCGCTAAAAAAGTGGCAGTCGTTATTTAAATTATTAAACATTGATAAAAATAAAAAGATTCAACAGAATAATACTTGTGCAATATTAAAAAATAGCCTATAGAGTAGTTTATGATTGTAGATTTCTAGGGAAATTTGTCTATTTTAACTTATTGGGGAATTTAGTTATACAAATCTGCGGCGAAAATTCGATTTAAGATCAACACTCAATAAGTGTGTGGTTTCGTGTCGTTGTCAAGTATTGTTTACAATTTTAGTGTGTTTTTATCATTTCTAATTAGAGCTCTGGTTATCCTAAACCATTTAAATAGGTCTGGATATCTTTGAAATTTACGACGGTTTTTAGATTGTCAAAAATAGACCTACCTTAAGGCCTCCAAGATCTCCTGACTTTATTTCTGTGAGGTCACATTAAATCACTAGTATATAATGAATACAATAGCACAGTCAACAGATAAAATAAATGTGGCTACAGAATATCTAGAGTTTCTTTACAAAAACAAGCACTGTTAAGAATTACGGATAATAATTTATGGTGTTAATATGGAAAATTAGCATAACGGTGCAAACATTTTTTTAATCTTCATGACAACCACATTAAAACCAATGACTTTAAACATTTGTTTTGCACAGTTTAATATTATCCCACTAGGGGATTGAGAGATACTTGCCATATTAATCTAATTTGCCAATTTAGTAATCGCAATTAAGTAGATATGGGTTCATGAAATCTTTGATTTATTTCCGGTGAAGATAATATACTGTCAAGTGTTTTAATTAGCTGCCATCTTTATCCTTCATTTACTAGATATCCAACTTTGAACCGTTGAAATATCGGTTTTTTAGGCATTAAATCCAGAAGATTACCGAAAAGTGATGAGAATAGTAGAAACTGCAATTCTATCAACTGATTTGGCGATGTATTTCAAGAAAAAAAATAAATTTTTAGATTTAATAGAAGACGGGGAATTCGACTGGCAAAGTGATGATAAAAAAGAATGTAAGTTGCAAAAGTATTCGGAAGACGAGAGGACAATACTTATTTTTTTATAGTACTTTCGGGAATGATGATGACAGCTTGTGATGTAAGCGCTATAGCAAAACCCTGGGACGTTCAACATCGTGTAGCCAAATTAGTAGCGGACGAATTTTTTGACCAAGGAGACCTAGAAAAACTCCAACTCAAAGAACAACCAATAGTACGTATAAAACCCCCATCCACTTCACATGTAGTATTTAAATTATCTTTATTTTAGGCTCAAATGGATCGAGAACGAAAAGACGAGCTACCTCAAATGCAAGTCGGTTTTATAGATGTTATTTGCCTCCCCCTGTATAGAGTTCTTTCGGAAACTTTTCCTTGGATAAATCCGCTTTATGAGGGCACCTTAGAAAATCGACAACATTGGCAGGATCTAGCGGAAAAAGTGGAAATGGGATTGACTTGGATCGATCACGATACGATCGATAAACCAGTTGAAGCTTTTACAGGTATTTCTCTATTCTTTATTTTTTTTAAACCTTTCCCAAATAGCGGACGTTATGATGTCCTATAACAATTTCAATAGGTAAATTTTTTCTTCGAAACCTACCTAATCACAAAAGGTTTTACATTCCTTTCTAATCATATAAAATATCTTTAGAGAAGCACACGCTCTTCTCTTTGTGCGGTTATTATTCTATTTGTTTTCTATTTTCTTATTACGAGATTTAATTTATTTCATTCTAAAATTATTTATAAGAGCCCAGTCGGACCGTTCCACTTTGGATCCCGTAGTTTCGCATGCGCATTGTATTTAGCGTCCAGTCCCAGCTTCTCAAAGTTATATTTTAAAATAAGTAAAATAGGAAAAAACAAATTTAACTTCTCATCAATACTATACTTATTCTATGAACAAAGGAAAATAAAGAACAAGGCAGTCCGGCAAAATGGATGACATTGATTGTCAATGGACTGATGGAATGCCGTTCGATGATCGCATTTCGTTCCTAAAAACTTTACCTCGGACGATGTTATTGTTCTATTCCCTGGAGTAGCTAACGCTATGAAAGGTAAGCCTACTGAATCCAACTTACTCCGGTCTGTTCTTAATTACTCCAGAAATTTAACGTTCTTCATTTGTGAGACATCTCTTTACTCGGTCGACCAATTCTTAACAAAATAATTCAGAATTATGACTTGGGCATGTATCATCTCACTCATACTGTATTGCTTCTAGAGTTATTAACAAGAATGGGTTATTCTATTTCTCTCAAAGGGAAGAACTCTTTTAGCTAATAAATTTCAGATTAAAACTGCACAGAAACTCTTTGCACTATAATCCTCAGACTGTTCTCAACACTGACGTGGCCAACCCCAAAATCTTCAACAACTCCGCTTACCCACATCCAAACCACTATATACTACCAAAACGTTAAATATGTGGAGGCGTTGACTATAGCTCTTAAGCGAAACCTATCCCAACGACAATTTTCACAAGTTTGATTTTTTTTACAGTTTTTAAAAAGGACAGTAACTACACTATGCTCAACAGCACTCTTGTCATTATTTCTTCTTTGGCACTAAGATATTTGGATTAAGGCTAAAATAAGTAACACCAATATCATAATGGGATATGTCTATAATCTTTAAAATTATCCAACGGAAAGCTATCTAACTTTTGCTAATCTATACGAATCTCTTCACAAAAAAACATTAACCACAAATTTATTGTATGTGGTAACTTTAATCTCCCTCTTGTAGAGTGGAAGCATGAAGGTGGTAACGTCGTACTATCTAGAATAGAGCCTCTGCTTCTGCCACTGCTCTATTAACACAATTAGAATGTTTCCTGGAAAGATTTAAAAAATCCATCAGAGGCAGCACTAGTGGGGGGTACAAGTGTTTTGATTTACCTATTGACAGTAACGTTAAACGTACTTTAAAAAAATGGAATTAACCAAAGATGAAAAGATGATGTACCTGGAGCAAAATTGAAAATTTCCAAAGATCAAGACCATCTTTGCTGATAACAGAAGAATTATGAATTATAGTGTGGCCCAAAGAAAAAAGAAACGTAATAGCCTAAGCTGAGAGACGCATTGTGATACATTATTTGACAAGACCAAGCCAAAAATACGCAGCCATAGTTGTCACATTTAATTATCACTTTTGTGCATCTCATTTATTTAAAATACACATTTAGCACTTTCTTTGTTCGTCAATATAAATTTTCTAGATAAATTTGAAAAAGATTTTGTATACAAATATTTAAAAGCTACAAATGGAATTACCGAATTTATTAGAAAGTGCTACGCCTATGTCGACATAACCCATAACCACCTTACCTATGAAATGATCGATCTACCGCTTTATTCTATGATTTTTTACAAACTACGCACTTCCGAACAATTATTTAAGTCTTAAAAAGCAAATTAAGCGAAAAAAGTATCAAATAAAAAAAAATAATATCAATTAAAAACTGTCAATAACAGGAAAAATCACGTTGAATTTAGGCAACGTAAGAGGAATTTAAAATATTTATAAATACTCTGAAAATTCTGGCAACCTGGCAACATTGAATCGTTGTCTCCGATAAATAATGTTGGGCACAACTCAAATATATGCAAATCGCGTATACGTAGTATATATGGTCGAAGATTTATTTTTATTATTCTGAGGTGCCACCATAGAACTAGGAACGTAGTAATAGTAAAGCTTGTTCACTGACCCCTACGTCACCACTACCCCTTGTCTTAGTAGCATATGTAAACCAGGTGAGATAGACAATTTGCACCAATTTCCAACGGAAAAAAGATAGTAGAAGAAAATAGCTTATCATATCTACATTATCTACTATCTATTTTTATGATGCTCTACGTATTTTATATTTATTAAATTATTTTCCATATAAATAAGTTTCTGTTTAGGTACATATATAGATAACAAAATCGTTTCTCTTTTTGGTTCACCTAAGAATTCATCGCTATGAGCACCTAATTATTTGAAATTAGGTTATTTTGTGACGTAGGGGTCTCTGAACAAACTTCTGGGTGAGCAAAACATCCAATCGAATACATGAGTGAAAATTTTTGATCCATTTGGGATACTAAAAAATGCTTATTTGCATCTATTTCCTATTTCTTGGTTAGTAACTTTTCTTTTTATTTTAGATCCTGAAGAAACGAAAGATATCGAATTGACAGTTCAAACCCTCCATACGGTGACGTCTTCTCCACCAATAGAAATCAAAAAAAGGCACAAGCACAAATTCTGTTGCATATTGTGACGAAAAGCGACAGAAATCGTCGATGTGTAGGCGTCATTTTTGTAAATTTTAGATCAAAAAGAAACTTAATTAAAAGAATGCTCATACTTCACATTCCTTCATATTTATATTGTCGACGAATATTTTGTATAAAAAAATAGACGAAAGGTTTTTTATATATTTAGGGAAGCGTGGGATTATTAATCAGGAGTAACAAAGGGCCCAAGATGGTTCGTATAACCTGAATTTAAGATGACTAGTCTAATTTTTTATTTTCTAACTTTAAAATTTTCGATGAGATTTCATCTTATATTCTGTCAATATTTAATATCACATTTTCAGTTGTTAATAATTATTATCCACGTGTCTGACTTGGCTTACAGCAATTCTGCTTCTTCTCATTTCTATTAAGATCTGTCATTTAAGAGTTATGGTGGTGGTATGACAATTTAATCAAATTTTCAATTTCCATGAAATTAATTACCTACAAATAGAATCGCAAAGAATAAAAATTTCCACAATTAAGAATTGGTATTAGCTACTTATTTTAATGGATGTGCCCAACTAAATTTTAACACAATATATTTATCTACTTTTGTCTGGAGAACAATTGCATATTCTAAAACTCATAAATCTTTGAAACAATAGCTATAGTTACAATATGTTTAAGAAAAAATATTTTTTTTTATAAACTATATATCTACGTAAATAAGGGAATACTTTGCTGCTATAAACCCCAAAAAAGAAGAAGAAAAATAGAAAAATTAGATGAACTTTCCTGAGACCGTTAAAGCTTCGCGGAGCTAGACATAGTATTCTGTATATTCTTGCAGGGAAAGGCAAGCTGAGGTGAGACGCACCAAGAGGTGCCAATAAATCAATAAGCGTACCGTTTTAAAAAGGAACTTTCAATATTCTGAACTTAAATCCCATATAGGATTAAGCACTAGGGTTAATCAAGAATGATATACCGTACAGCAAGTCTCAAGACATAGACCAAGGTTTTCCGTACACTTAGAACATTCGTATATTGTCTCCTTGCGAGTTTTCTTGCTTAATCAAACTCTACACTTTTTCCTATAAGTCTTGCCATGTACTGTATTTGTGGAAATTATAACTGACAGATGAGGAGTAGAGTTCCTTCTAGGTATTCCAGATTTTCTATTATCTTCCGTTACAATTTGCTCTAGTACTGTCAGCCTAAAGTTGTAAAAAGGAACATTTTGTATATATGTACCAAGTATTTGAAAAATGTGTATGCCACTTTTTTTGTACCATTTTTCTTCAACATGGGTAGTACGCCATCATTTGATCAAAGCGATTTATACGACTTATGTTTTTGTTGTAGTTAGGCAACGGTTTACGTTTCTCTACATCCCTTCTATTAGTCACAGAAACCATGTCGATCTTACATTCGGTCGATATATAATCCTTTTGGTCCCTACATTGCCGTACCATAACGCCATGTTTATATGCAGCTTTTGTTTCTACTATTTTTAGTTTATCGTTCTCCACATTTTTAGCAGAATATTTCCTGCCAACTCTGAGGGTCTCAGGTAGGGAGTTTTCCCCTACATATTGTCAGTCACTTTAGAGATTGACATTAAATTATGATTTCAAGTCATTTGTTAACAATGTTCATAAATGTTTAATTGTTCGCGATTGTTGGCAGTTATTTTTCGTTAAACCATTATTTTTGTTTTCTCCTTGGAGAGGTTACTAGCTGAGAAATCAATTAAGAAGCAATGGATTATTCAACAACAAGCCATCAATCAAGTTCGACGTTATATTTTTTATTTTGGGTTTTTATTTATACATAGTTTCATTTTTAAAAAATAAATATTTAATTTCTAAATGTATTTAGAACGTTAATGGGAAAATATCTACCATAAATTGGATAATGGCAGTTATTACTCGTTTTATCAAAAAATATTTTCCCCTAGAAAAACTTACCAACTGAGGAAAATATTCCGAATTCCAAAACTCTTGTAGTTTGCTTCTGAAACTGCTACTAATTTTCTAATTGCGAACTACTCCGGTGTACTCCTATTCAAATTTTGAACATCTTGAAGACGTTATTCTTTAGCTAGTAATCTCTCCAAGGAGAAAACAAAAATAATGGTTTAACGAAAAATAACTGCCAACAATCGCGAACAATTAAACATTTATGAACATTGTTAACAAATGACTTGAAATCATAATTTAATGTCAATCTCTAAAGTGACTGACAATACCTAGGGGAAAAGTCCCTACACTCAGTATTAGGTATCAAAACCAAGCAATTTTATCGCTACACAATAAAAGTTATAGAAATTACCCATGTATATTGCATAAAAGTTTCCCAGGTAATTCCGCATGTCCTTTTCCACCTAAATGATCAACCTGACCTGTATATAATAATAAATTAAGCACTAAGAAGTCAGATTCCGTAGTGTATATAAATGTAAAAATGTATCCCCTATTTGTGTCTTCTATTTTTTAAATACTGTCGGAACACAAACCTTCATCCCCTTCACAACAACATCGATTCGTTGAACAATAGATTCCTTGAGGGATAATATATAGACAACATGTTTTGTTCACAATAATCCAGTAATGGACGACTCTTATACACTCTATCAACTGGTACGTTTTGGTTATCTGCTGGATTACGCGCGAAATGTAGACAACGCAAAATTATTAAATATTGCTTTGAAAAATACCGCAACCCAAATAGCCAATAAGCCTTCCAATAGTCCTGAATTTTATTATACTTTAGGTAGGCCGTCCAGTGGAACCGATTTCGGCAGAACGCAGTCCAAACTTTCCCGTACACGGCCGAATGATCACATACGGTGAAATTAAAAGAAACCTCGTCCATTGTCTTAGGTGAATTTAGGCTTGTACAGCCGTCTTCGATCAAACCCTCTTCAGATATGAAGTTAATGGGACTTTCCAGCTCATTCGACCGAAATTCCATCCCTTGCCCACAAAATATATCATTTTGTACCACTTCATTGTATAAATTGTCCTACAACTAAAAGTCCTCACTACTCCCTTTGTTCTTTCGTTTCCCACCTCTCTAATTTTGAACGTAGCGGTCGGTTTCGGTAGGCCGTCCAGTCGAACCGAATTCGGCCGAACGCAGCATCGGCCGCGCATGTCTGAACTGGCCCGTACACGGCCGAAGGATCCCATATTGATAAATTATAAAACGTAATAACTCCTCCGCTGTGATGGCAACCAATTTTTTAATTCGCGAATTATACATAGTATTGTCAGACAGAAATAAAGATTCAGCATACCGATTCGTTTCCTCCGTTATAACATTTAGTATATCATCATCCACCATCAATCCAAAAATAATCATAAGGAGTTGCATTCTCATCTATATTGACCAATAAACCGCTTCTTTTCAAAAATGGTCGTACACTAATCCCTGCCGAATCTTCTGTCCACATATCCTCATTATTATTACCTTCCGCCTTGACTGCGTTGTTTTCAGGGTTCACTCCCAGATCATTACTTTGCCCTGGTTGATCTTGTAATACAAAACTTGAAT
The DNA here is from genome assembly GCA_963243735.1 of Neocrepidodera transversa. NCBI lineage: Eukaryota > Metazoa > Arthropoda > Insecta > Coleoptera > Chrysomelidae > Neocrepidodera > Neocrepidodera transversa. Next base: position 21,929,639 of record OY725343.1, read on the forward strand.
GTCATCAAAGTCTAAAAAAATTGGTACATTTTAGTAATTGGAAGAATTCGTCTCCACTCCTGTGTTAATTTACTTGATAACTTTGAGCTTTCTTGGTGTCGATGGGCCTGCTGTAACATTATCATTTGAAGGTCTTATTTGCAAAAAATTGCCGAAAACGCTGCTGATTTCGAAACTAATATACACACACGTGCATTCATAAAGTGCATCTGACGCAAACAGCATAGTGAATATGCGGACGCTCTTGCGCATTTCCAGCATTAAACATGTTAATGGTCTAAGTTTTTAAATTTCTAAAACAAGTCTTATGATACGGCTCTATCCGTCTGTCTGTCCGCGCTATAACTCAGGAACAACAACAGATATAGAGACAAACCAGCAACGGCAATGGACTCAGCATACCTTGAACATGTGCCCAAGCGAGTTTCAAGTTTCTGCGACTTTCGGTTTCAAAACTGGATAATTATAAAATGTATGATTTTAATTTTATTGAAACCAATTGTGTTTTGTTCCAACCAATTGTTTTTTAGTTCCTTTATCTGCTTGCAGCGATACCTTTCGCTTCTTTTCTTGTTCTTTCTCCTTTATTTCCAACTTTTCAGGCGTATAAATTGCAATATTTCTTCAACCTCTTATCCTTGGCATCCTCGATTTCGTTGGTAGGGCTTTTGGACACCCGAACAATTGTTATGGGCTTTTAAAACCACCTATTTCCTCTTGATTAGTTTCATTCTGTTATAAAAGGTCCTTAATGCAGCTTGCTTCTCCAGTAGCAATGTCCCATTTATTCGCTGTGGATTCTCCACCAGTAATGTCACTTTTATCCTGCGTGGGTTCCTCTCTGCCAGTGACTCTATTTCATATTTCATCGTGGCCCAAAACACCTGTTTCAAGGTGGCCCAATGAGCAATGTAAAATATGGAATCCGATAATTTTACAAGAACCGACAAATAAGAGGCCATAACCTAACAATATATTGAAACAATATCTGTTTGATCGACTGCGCCATTTAAATTTATAATATAGTGATTCTCTGGTATATTATGTCAAAACTAAGTTGGAAAAAATGTACCTGATTTTAAATGTAACTTTTCCAAAAAAAAAAATCTTTACACAAACAAACGCTGTCGGCAACAACTTGAGAATGACTGTTGGTTAATTGCGCGACTTGCCTCTAGACGGAAATGTTTATTTGGCGCTTAATTTAAAAATTATAACTTTTGTCTCACACGGTGCACCTGCCTCAAGGTGGACCACCCTTCCCTGTAATGGTTAAATTAATATGATAGAAAAGCTTCAACCGTATTGAAGTTATAATAAGGTAACGGTTGAAGCTTTTCTATCATATTAATTTAACCATTATAATTAAATAACTAATAATAATGAACTAGGTTATCCATTTCCCAAATGTGGTGAAGTAAGTATAGGAGAAATCAAAATCTAAGTCTTACCACATGAATTTTAATAATAATAATCGTAGAGGTTTACGCAACATGTTTCGGCCTTCCGGCCATCATCAGGCGAATAGTTTGTCGTAAATTTAGTGTAGAATAATAACAGGTTTAACAAGGCATCTTGAAGATTAAATTAGAAGTTAACGATATGTGGTAATGGAAAAATTTAGCATATAATAAAACACAGTAAAATTAAAATTAAAAAATTAAAAATCATGGTCCAACCATTCCATCACAGAATTGATTGGACGGCGATTACCCTCTATAGGTAATAATAAAACCCTTGGGTAATCGTCGTCCAATCAATTCTGTGATGGAATGGTTGGACCATGATTTTTAATTTTTTAATTTTAATTTTACTGTGTTTTATTCTATGCTAAATTTTTCCATTACCACATATCGTTAACTTCTAATTTAATCTTCAAGATGCCTTGTTAAACCTGTTATTATTCTACACTAAATTTACGACAAACTATTCGCCTGATGATGGCCGGAAGGCCGAAACATGTTGCGTAAACCTCTACGATTATTATTATTAAAATTCATGTGGTAAGACTTAGATTTTGATTTCTCCTATAAATAACTAATCTTATGTACCAACAGTCTCCTTTTCCACTTAAATTCCTACATTACCTATTTACTTTTTACCAGCGTTATGCCCCTTATTATTAAGTTTTAGTATTTTAAACTTTTATATTTGGCCTGATATCATTTGTGATATGGATAACTTTTTGTATTTAATTTTGTTGTGGCGTAGCTGTTAAATTTGGTTGGCCACCCCATTAAGTAACGACTTTATAAGCGAATTCTGGTAATTATTAACTAAGATGTTTGTCTAGACCACCAAAACTCAATATTAACAGATCGAAGTCGAAAAATTTAAAACATCTTGTCTGTCGTTTAAGAATAGGTGATTTTTGGAATGGAACTAAAAAAGGTATTTTGTAAACCTGAGATTTCTAAAACAAAATGTATATATAGATTTATTTAATATTAAACGATGTTATTCTCTTTCCTTTCATGTTCTAATTTCCATCTTTGTAAATTCTATTATTTATGTTAACATGATCTCATTAATATTTTTTGTAAAAATTTAAATAAAGAAGTATTTAGAAAAATTGTCTGTTTTTCCCAAACTGTAAAAATAAGAAGACAGTTGTTTTTTTATTCACTGGTCTCGACCTATCTAGACTTTACAAACGTTATCTACTACAAAATACGGAAGTGACTAGGTGCATGAGCGCCTTTGAAACTAGATTAATTTATATAGTATCTTGTTTGTTTTTGAGCTTATATTTATTTATTTCTTATTTGTTTTCATAGTTTTACCAAGAATTTTGGATAAAAAAAAGATTGACCAAACAATGCAAACTAGTTACCTATTTTTGAAACATGACGTCATATTTTATATATACTAACTCAATGAAAAAAGTAGAACATATTATGGTGTATAAAAAACACATTTGCATAATAAATATCATATCTATTTATTATTTTGCAACAACGTTTACTAAACGGCTAATACTTTTCTGCATGTCATAGCTGGCATATCTACATCATTAAAATTTCTAGAAGCATCCAACATTCTTTTGCAATAATTTGTCTTTATTTTAATTCCTATCTCTCGGTCTTTTTAATACGAGACGAGAAATATTGTCTTAATATTTTACATATTTGCAAGGTCGACTCCAAATGACCGTTACACAAAAGCACATCACGAGTATTCATATAATCACATTAGGCAACTTATTTCGAAACATCGGATCATTCACCTGGTTTTTATGGGTTGGGTAAAAAAGTTAACCCGCTAAATTATCACTGTTTTATTAACTCTCAGAGAGAGCAGTCGCAAATTTAAAAAGCCGACAGCGGCCGCGCTTTTTTATCAACAAAAATTTTCTTGGTGTACTTATATTTGTTCATGTTCCTTCGAGACGGATTTTTTGGAACCAGTTCATTACAAAAATTTATACATTTAATAGTTCACTTCAATACGTGTTTTTGTTTATATTAATGTAACTGCGTGAAACGCGATTTGGTTCTTCGGTAATTAGTCGATGTTAACACCTCGACTGCCATAGTAACTTTTCCAAACATTTATCGATTCTTAATAATATTTGTAGAAGCTAGGGGTGTTTTGAATCATAAACGCGTAATAGCCGGGTCCACACCTACAAATATTTACGGCGAACGCGATCGCAGAAAATATTTTCGCGGCAAATTTAAACTTATTTGTTTATCACACAAATATTTATTTACGAAAATGTTTACGTCTTCCCGCTCAAGCCATATAATACAAATATATAAATATAGCTGTGGACGTTAACAAATACTACAATAGTATAGTGACTTCAACAACAAAAAGAAAGCATTAGAAAACCGGAACCTTTCCTAGCCAGAACCTTATCAACGTTCAAAAATTAATAAGAAAGCTATAAGTGGCCGAAAACTGGTAAGGATGAACTAAAAAAAATACCTAATCACTCTCTTAATACAATATTTAATTTATTTTCGGCTCAGACAAACATCCAATGGAGATGAAATTCACTTAGATCCAAAGACCATCTACTATAGACGTTTCACGTAAATGGCTCAAGGTCAACTTGTTTTTGTGTTTTGGGACCAGAGCCCTAGATGTCTCTGTTAGTATAAGTAATTTAATTTAGGTTGGCTGCAATGATAAAATTTCAACTTTAATTGTCAGTAGATAGAACGTTCGTTAACTTTAACGGTTCTGTAACTAATGACAATGACGTTTAGATTGTGACAATTATACAAGAAATCAACTTGTAAAGTTTTATTCTAAACGTCTAATCTTTAAAGTTAAGGCCGCAGTTTCACTGTATTTTGACGTATAAAAACACGGGTTTACCAGTTCCAATTACGTTTAAATTTTACTGAACGAAGGAAAATTAAACTTTGGCAGCTTAAAGTATAATGTTTAAAGAATGGAGTCTCCTATTTTTTATTTGTCCTGTAATTAAACTGAGTTTAAAAAAAAATAAATAAAGTGATTTTTAAAATCAGAGATAAAAAGTAGGAGACTTCATTCTATGTATTTTTGTTAGTAAGCTCCTTGAATATTTCTTTATTTTATTCAGTATTTATTAAATCTAATTGGAAATACGATTGAGAAATATATGTCAAATTTATTTGTCATAATGGAGATTTTCAATAATTTCCTGTAATGTCTTAGTTCATACCCTCTCGAAAAGATGTCGCGACAATCAAATTAGATGACAATCATATAAAAACCATGTTGCCAAACTTTTAGAAAAATCTGAATATTAGGTATTTTCGCGGAGCTAATCCTGAACTAGTTCAGAACACATTTAAGGATTACAAAGGCCACAACGGGACAAGTTATTTGCGCATGTCCTATTCGGAATATATTCAGGATTTTTATGTACCGCGAACGCATAAAATGAAACTTATCTATGACATAATCTTTTGTTACTTAACAAAACAAATTAATTAATATTAAATTTTCACGCAATTAATTTAATGATACAGAAGAAATTATTTTTATGTAATATTTGTCTCCAGATTTGGAATATTTGTCTCTCATTAGGGAATATTTGTCTCCCAATAGGCGCAACTGTTTTGCCAAACTTTCAGGCGACGTTAATTGTCGCAGTTCTCCCCAGTCCTACCAATTTAGAAAATTGACAGTTTTGACATACGTCAAATGTCATACACCTGCCTGAGATACACCTTTAGTTTTTTTATTTACAAGTCCAAAGAAAACGAATGTATTAACTTATATCTATAAAATCCAAGAAAGCAAATGTGTTAACTTAAAAATTATATATTATTATAATGCTATTCATTATTTTGTTCAAATCGTATTTTTTTGTCAAATACAAGAAGAGGTGGAAACATATGGAAAATTAAATTTCCATCATTTGCCGTTCGCACAAAGATAAAATACTTTTAACTTTGCAGTTGAGGTTGACGTTGAGGTTGCAGTTGCTGTTCAAGAGTTTATAAATCCAGCTATACACCAGGAAGTAGTATTAAAAACAATTTTTAGCTTTTTTAGCAAAGGTTTCGATATTTGGAAATGTTTGCAAAATTATAGAAGGAAGAATATAATTGTAACAGAAGCAACTCAAAAGGTATATATTACAAATAACATATTTTATTTATATATTTAAAAATTATTGTAAGAAATTATTAAATTTTAGCTTGTTTGACAAGAACACCCAAAGCAGGTGGTCTAATTAAAATAAATGGAAATTATCCTTATAGAATTATTTTCTAAATTTCGAATTGAAGTAATCGTCGCTGCTAAATATGTCATGATACATGTTGGACATAAAGAAAAGTTGAGATTTACCCATTTATCAAAGAATGAAAAAAATACAGTTGTAGAAAAGTTGAAAATGGGCATTCCAAAGGATGCAAAAGAAAAATGGAAAGTTGCGTAAAGCACTATAATTTATTATAAGCAATCAAGATTTATCAAATGTATCCTTGACTTCATTAGAAGAGACATGATAGCGAGAGCATTAAAAGTTCAGGAATGGAATTCCCATGGAAAAAATGAAACGAGGATTTTAACAGAAACTAAAGAAGAAATATTTGTAGAAGTGGCAAATAATGACCTGGAATTTTTGAAAGACAAAAATTAAATAGATTTTTTAAATTACATAAACAATTTCAAAATTTTACAACAAAAAAGTTATAAAAAAATAAAAGAAATGTAAATTATTATTTGTCGATATTATTTCCAGAATGAAGATAGGTTACAAAATGTGGGCTCACTGTTATGAAGTTAAATATTAAATATGGTGTTAGAAAATTTAAATCATTTATTGAAACTGCAGTTAAACAGAAAATCTAATGTTACAATTAAAAAGAGGGAAGAATGTGGCAAAGGATTTTATCAACGGAAAGACCACATTCAAATAGCTATAAAGACAAAATTATGATAAATGCCCATAAGCTGAAACTGTTGAAAATAAAATTGAAAATGATAAATTTGGAGAGTTTTATGGCTATGGAAAATTCATCAACAGATAATAATTATTATAAAGTTTGATATGATGCATTCTGATTGTCGTATGTTATTTTTTCAAATATGTAACATGTGTCCACCGTTATGTGTGAATTTTAACAGTAATACAGTTAAAACGTGCAGGAGAGGGAGTTTCTTTTTTAGCAGAAGTTTCAGACAAAAGTTCACTAGGTGGGCCGAATGAAATTGTGAAGAAAAAATTGTATAATTCCTGAAAGAAACAATTAGAAAAAATGCGAACATGAAAATTTTGAGACAGGAAAATATTCATAGAAAACAAATAGTTATTCGATGACATTAGCATTAGATGAAGGTTCATTCAAAAAGTAAACGAATAAATTGGGTATGAAAATTGAAAACAAAGCAAGCAGCAAAAGAAAAATTTGAGAAACAATCTTATTATTTTACAAAGAAATCAAAAAAATTTGTATGTCGAATAAATATAATACTTCATATTTTAAATTTTGTTAACAATATGTTCTTGTAATGTTTTACTTTTTATTATTTATTTTTTCTCGTAAGTGTCTTTTAGGTTAATAGTAGTAATTGAACATAAAATACAAATGAAAACTTATAAATATTTTTTATTTAAACAGAAAGTTGTTTTTCAAACAGTAAAAATAAATTTCTTGGGAATGTAGTTCTGGTTTTATTTCTAGCAATTTATTTTCAGTCGCAAAATATGAGTTTATCTTATAACTTAAAAACTGATGTATCTCTAATAAAATGTATATAAATTGTTGCTTTAACAAAGTTTTTATAACGTTCTAACTATCAAAAATTTATTAGAACCATTTCATTTCTCTACTATTTGTATTAAATAGCAAATAAAGGGTTCTCATAGTACTTTCCTTGGAAAATGCAATATATCTTGGGTACCTACATGTCAGAATTAAATTACATTAGCATGACTTATACAGTTTCCAAACCTCAGTTCGGTGCTCTATCGAATGGTATTGTTTAGTCGAGTCATCGAAAATAAACGCTAGAGAAAAGAGTATAATCAAATTCTGTTCCCCTACATAATGTTTTTTAAATGTAACTTATAAAAGTTTATATTTTTATATACTTCCCACATGGACATTAGTTTACCATCCTTGATCAATTTTAGCAAACCGATTAAAAAAAAAATAAATTCAATTGATTTATAATTTGCTGAAAATTGTACTGTAGTAGTTTGGTATATGTTTACTAAATTTCTCATTTTTATTGAAAAGAGAAACTAATTCCGCACCGAGCATGCGCAACAATGTAAAAGTTTTTGTTTTAAAAACTTAGGTTGGCTACACTGAAAGAGAACTGCGACAATTAACGTCGCCTCAAACTTTCCAGTTTCGCACTGCGTTCGGTATTGCTGCTGGTGATAAGATGTCGATATTGATCATGGGACTCGCGAGTAAACCGAATTTTTATTATTTTTCCGAGCGCATCAATCTGTTATCTGCTAGGTTACACCGAAATATTTATAGAGAGTGTCTAGAGGTCCGTCTAGTCGGACCCGGTGAAAACCCAATAGGTCCGTCAATCAGCTGTTAAGATTAGGATTAAAACATAGTTTCGTAATTTTGATATTTATTTTAGCGTTCCTAGTGAATGTGTATACTTTAGTTCTGTAATATTAATAATTAAAATACAAGGCGAAACACTAATTTATATTTATTTTATTATGAAACGTGATTCGCTTAAATAATAAGTTTGAACATATTTAAACAAAGCTGAAGTAGCTGCGTGGCATAGTGCCCGCTAGTGGTGCAATGGATCCGGGGATATAATCCCACATCTCCCTAATTTTTTTTTATTTTTTTTTAAACTCAAGTTGGATTTTTAAGACTTCTTTTAATAAAATAAATATTTTTTTAATTCTACGCAGGTTAGCTTTGGTCAGTCAAAACTTCTAATAAAATAAATATCAAAATTACGAAACTATGTTTTAATCCTAATCTTAACAGCTGATTGACGGACCTATTGGGTTTTCACCGAGTCCGACTAGACGGACCTCTAGACACTCTCATATTTATATTTGAAAAAATGAACATCATGGTTTACTGTATATGTTGCAGGAGAAATATTTTTTGATTTTGATAATGTAAATAAAAAATTCTGTGCAGTTTAAAAAAAAGTCATAATCTCCAACACCAAAAAACCCCATGTACCAAATTTGAATGGAATCGGTTAATAATCATAAATTTCGTCCACCATTTTGGAGTCACCATCTTGAATTTATTTATTTTGAAAAAAAAAATCATGATCTCCTATCCCAAAAAGCCCCCAATACCAATTTTGAAAAGAATCTAATCATAATTCCATATCTTATCCGCCATCTTGAATTTATTAATTTTGAAAAAAAAATCAAAATCTTCATCACCAAAAAAACCCCATGCACCAAATTTGAATGGAATCGGTTAATAATCATAAATTACGTCCACCATTTTGGAGTCGCCATCTTGAATTTTTTTATTTTGAAAAAAAAATCATGAAATCTCCTATCCCAAAAAAACCCCAATACCAATTTTGAAAAGAATCTAATCATAATTCCATATCTTGTCCGCCATCTTAAATTTATTAATTTTGAAAAAAAAATCAAAATTTCCAACACCAAAAAACCCCATGCACCAATTTTGAATGGAATCGGTTAATAATCATAAATTTCGTCCACCATTTTGGAGTCGCCATCATGAATATATTTATTTTGAAAAACAATTAAATTCATAATCTCCGTCCCCAAAAACACCCAAATACCAATTTTGAAAAGAATCTGATCATAATCACATATCTCGTTTGCCGTCTTGAATTTATTAATTTTGAGAAAAAATTTGAAATCTCCAACCCCAAAAACCCCCAAATGGCAATTTTGAACGAAATCTGTCCGTCCGTAATGAAAAATGAAATATCTATAAATATAAAATATATTTGGGATTTATATTTATGATGATTTTACGTATTTATCGAAGATAAACAAACAAACAAAGTTAGTTTTACAGCATTGCCATATCCTAGCAGAGCTCAGAGATTTTCTTGCTCTTGGCATAAAATGAAATAAGATTAAAATTATATTGTATAGTAGACCAGATAAATAATATGAAATAAAATGTCACCACTAAAACGAGTAAATAATTTGGTCAAATGTATGCTGAAATAAATCGTAAATAAGACATATTGCTACATCTGTTGAATAATAGATTTATGAAATTTGACATTAATATGACATATGTCACATTTAGTTATTGTTATGAATATTGGAGTGTGCCACTGCGGCCTTAATGGTCGTTCTATCTACTGACAGTTAGTATATAAAAGTTTGCTCCACTGGGTATTTATTAATGACTTTTTGTCTTTGGTTTAATTTTTGTGATTGTGACAGTGTTTCCTTTATAAAACTTTTGTATATGTAATGCCTTATAAAGAAAAATGTGTTCCAAATTATGACCAAAATGAACAAAAATGAACTAAATAAAATGGATCCTCTGTTAGTTTTTTCACAGACATTTTAAACCAAAATATGTGTCAACACAATCTGAAAGATTACTTTTAAATACCGTTCCAACTTTACATTTATCTGGTGAGTCAAAAAATGCTCTGTTTAATTAAATACGTATAAGAATTTGATTACATTTTATTTTAGGGGCTTTTAATGTTATATGAAAGACAGGAGTGTCTTTACCTTTAGTTTTACAGTCATCTTCATGTACCTTTAATAATGCAGTTTGTGTTTTATCATATCAGAGTTGGGGATAAGTTTGGGACCAGACAAGTTTTAAGAAACCAAATTTAATTATTACAGAGCTAATGCCACCTCTGTATATTTTAAAACAGCATCTCTTTAATTTATTTTATAATTCTTTTATTATAGGGCATATTATTAGATAGTAACAAATGTATAATGCTGTAACAATTAAAATAGATAAAACATTCATTGTAGTTTGTCTAGCTGATTTTTAACATTTTAAATTTCCCGGTATTCTTGGCAGGCGAATAATTTGGAAACAGAGTACCAGATGGCGCCAACTTTATTACCAATATCTAAAAATTTGAATTTTATCATTGCAGCCAACCTAAATTTAATTATTCGTACTGACAGTGCCATCTAGGGCTTTGGTCCCAAAATACAAAAGTAAGTTTATCTCAAACCGTTTATGTGGAACGTCTATAGTAGATCATCTTTGACTTAGATCATGCAGATCAAAATAATGGCAGCTCAACATTCTCAGAAAATTAAACAATTACCTTTAATAGATGAAGGTAATAAGTCGTACAGGTATATTTGTAACTAGCTACGTTAATGTTATGTTAAATAACCTTAAAATTGTGACTTATTTCTAATATTTTACATATCCTGATTACAATGTAATTTTGCTGGTAGATTACTTATTGTTGTAATAATTAACACCTCTATTCTTTTGAAATATATTATTTGAAAGTTATAATAACTTTTTGAGCATAAACGTAAACAATAAACACGTGCTCTATTTTTACCTCTCGCCCTTCAGGTAAGAGAGGTATAGGAATCATGCTAAAAATTGGGTAGTGAGTTTTCAATGGATAAAGACGTTTTGGGGTCCCTAGAATACGATTTTAATATTTTCGCGATGATGTCTGTGTGTGTGTGTGTTAGTGTGTGTGTGTTAGTGTGTGTGTGTGTGTGTTAGTGTGTGTGTGTGTTTGGATGGATGTTGTAGTAACGATAACTCAAAAACTACTGAATAAAAAAATTTGAAATTTTGCATACAGGATTCTGATAACCTAGATTAGATCTGATTAGATTTCGGTGCCAATCGCACAACCGGAAGTGGCAGTTGCTATGGGTGATGACGCCATTATTATACAAAACGGCAATAAAGTTTTACACATATATTTTGTATACCCTATAGTTTATTTTTATCTCATTAAAATTTTCGAAACTTTTGCCATTGTTGCCAGATTTACAAAAATATAATTTTTTTTCATACTTTTTTGTGACAACCTGTAAATTTTTGATTCAAAAATGGCGAGAGGTCATGTGCTGGCCACATCAGATTTTTAATGACGTTAACGCGCTAGCCAGTGTTTTTCGGAACAAATTGTCAGTATGGCGTCGATTCATGACGTCATTACCACTGGTCAGTGTACTGATGTATATTTCGGAATACACCCTATATATATATGTCTGATAATATTATTAAAAAGAAGAATTTGACATTGACATTTGATTGTTTTCTTATGGTTATCTTTAATCTAAATAACAATAACGAAATAAAAACATTAATGATAAATAATGGCGTTGACTAATATTTTACTTGTTAGTCAAATTGCTGGCTATGTAATCGCGTTTATTTTATCTTTATGTATTGTCGTACCTATGAGTTGGCACCAAGATGATTTTAAGTAAGCAGCAAATATATTTCACTTTCTTTAGATTCGACTTTCATTTACTAATTTTAGGGGCCATTGTTTATTGTTTTCAACTGGAGAATGGCAAGAAATTGACGGACAACTCTCTGTACATTGGGCTTCTCAATGTTATTGCAATTACACGATTTTTGTAGGTATTATGCTTTTACTAGTATCAGCTATACAAATCTACAGGTAAGTCATCGAATTAATAGTCCTATTTGATAATTATTGTATATTTTTTAAGATTGTCAATGTTTCTATATAAAGGAATAGATAGTACCTTCCTCTCAGCATTTATAGATGTCCTATCAGGAATTCTGCTTTGTGGTATGATTATAATAGCAGCTCTCATGATTACTTTAGGATTTATGGCTTGGTGTCAAATTATGTCTCAAAGATTTCCATCGTAAGTATTTCCCGTATACGTATTAATTTTTATACTTATTATTTTATTTAAGCTGTGAATTGGCTGCTGGTCAAAAAATTGATGAAGCTGATCAAATTGACACAGATAATTTCTACATTCAAATGGGTACGGCACAATTTGGTATCTGGGGATCTTTTACTACATGGGTAGGTCTTTCAGTTTGTGCACTTCTGAAACTATGTAGATACCACCAATTGGAAAATATAAGAGTTTCTATGTATAGAGAAAGACAACGTTTAATCAACGAAAACGCGGATTCACCAGGTAGTAGCCTCGGGCGAGAATCCACTAACACCCAGTCAACTGCAACAGCAGAGTGATTAGTTGATAATATATTGAGGTACCCTTATTTAGTTTTATGTGCTATCATCCATATTTCTTTATTGTTGCATAGAACTTTGTTTCAGTTTATTACCGAAAATTAATATTTAAACATTAAGAATATATTTTATTGTGATATTAGTAGACTATAAATTGATTTAAATAAATAATTTTACTTTAAAAAGTTTATTATTGATAAATAATTATCCCATTAATGGCAATAAAACAAAATATTAATTTTTAAATATCACAATTTGTATTGAGAAAAAGAAATCTTATTGAAACTTTATGATAGTTTTATGGCAATTATTTATTTTAGCTTTTAAGGCATGAGTTTAGTGATTACTGTTATTTTTGTTGACATTTTCTAGCTTTTCTGGATCCCTTCTAGTTTCAAGTTTTCCTCAGGTTACATTTTTTCCTGTTTGGTTTTTGTGATTTTCCATATACATAGGTAAGAATAAATATTACAATAAAAAATATATCTATAGGTGTAATCATTGAGATGCAAAAATTTTTTCACCATATTTATTTATTTAGTTATACATCCTAACAGGTCTAAGGACCTAATTACAAGGATAATATACATTTATAATTATCTAACTAAAGGGTTAAACATAAATTGACCTAGTTTATTAATTAAACAGAGATAGTGGTCGGAGTGTGAAGTAAGAATATCGAGTTTTATCAAATCAATTGAAACTATTTATGTACATTTAGAATAATATCCAAGTATTCACTAACTGTTTTTTTTTTAATTTCTTGTATGGGGTATTAAACCAATCTAAATCCTGGACAGACAAAATATTATTCGCTAAACGTAATAACTAGCCATATATTTTGATTTGTGAATTTAGACACGTGATATTAAAAACAATTGTTTTAAATCTGTGAAGATACAAAAATTTGACCGACCCAATTTAAATATACAGGTTGAGTGTGAAAAATCCTTATCTTTCTAGACTAATGGCATTTTATATCTTTTAAAATGGACAAATCATCTTTTATGAGCAAGAGAAAGTAGGAAAACTGGTACTCAAATAGATATCAATATAGTATTTTACGTTACAAGTCCGGTAGGTGACTTATTACAGTACGAGTTGTTTAACGGACGAGGCGACGCAAGAGCCGAGTCCGGAATACAAACGAGTACTGTAATAACACCCAATGGGCGTCTATCGTATGATATTTTATTTCATCTTGTCTTTATATGTTGATTGAAATTTAAAAAAATAATTCATAATTTGCAATTGAGCCATTGATTTTCATAGTTACGCATGATTGCTATTTGCTTGTCACTGTCAATTAAAAATATTTGCGTATGAAAATAATGTTTCTAAAATCAAAACAATGTTGCTAGGCAACAACATTATGGTATCTGATATTGTAATGTTCTATTTACCGGCCGCAAATGAGTACCGGGGAAGTAGATTTACTGGACAGGATGAAATAAACGTAATTTGTTTGGTTTATACAGGAACTTCTGAAACATTTTTGAAAAAATTCGGGATTGGTGTAATCATATTAAAGAATCGCCCTGTATAGTTAATACTGAATATACTTTGTGAACATATCAGTATGATATTCGTCATTATAAATGTACAAGGGCTATTATTTTATGGTACCAGCAACAAGAATTTTAATTTCGTAAAATGATAATCACTGTAATTAACGACTGTATAGGTTTGAATATTCTAAAATAATACAAGAATTACGCTGACTACAAAAAAATTTAATATAATTCTTCAAATTCAAGATATTCCGTAAAGAAAATTTGAAATTTGGCAACTTCAACAACCTGTATGTCGATAACTACCCATAGGATTGAATTGTGCCCATGGATACTTTTTGTTACAAATGTATAATTTCCCAAAGTTTCAAAAAAATAGACCGCGGAAAAGTTACTTTTCGCACTAAATGCTAAAATGATTAAAAAAATATTTTTTGCTGTTTCCATAAGAGACTCTGGTATTTCGTCATCCATTTTGGTATATTATAATTAGATAAATATTAAAAATTCACTGATGTCAAATTAAGTTGACAACTTGTAAATTAATTCTTGCTTGGTTACTATGATTACTTTCAGCCTAATGTTTTATTTATTAAGAAGCACTAAGAAAATTTTTGTTTCATGACAAAAAAATATTTTTACTAAAAATTTTTTTTAATTCTAGGCGCTTAATTGCTTGCCCGAACTCCGCTTCGCGTCGTTCGGGCAACTACAATTGCGTGCGGAAAAGTATAACGAAAATAACTATATTACCACAAAGGTTTTGCGTTTTTTTCTGACATTTTTAAAAGGCACACAACTGATGGAAGTCTTTCAGTGAAAATGTCTGAATTTTTGATGTTGTATTTTTCAGAATATGAGTCTCATGATTTGCATATACTCCAATAGTGAACAGACGCGCCGTGCGGCTGAAAGTTTTTAAGATTTGAGAAAAATGTGTTTCAAGAACACCGAAAAAATGCAATTATTTTTACAATGTGATTGTCATTATACGATATTAAGTTTTATTATATTCATATATGGCGATCGATCAGAACGAACGTTGATCGATGAAGATAAAACAATTGTAGATTACAGAAAAAATGCAACAGGGTAGTAAACATAATATTTATTTTCAAAGAATACGAATGAATTCGCCTACGATACTGAGTTGATTTATTTAGTCCATCGATGAAGATCGATCAGAATGAACGTGAAAATATATTTTAATCGTAGATACAGAGTGTTCCAAATAAAAACGAACTAATATTATGTAAGTATATCTTCTCTTACAACACGGAGATTCACGAAGATACATCGTGCCTCCGGGTTTGCTTTGCCGTTATAGCTTAGGCAAAAATCCATATGGAAATCTATCTTAAAACAAAATGGCTTAATTTTTCAAATATTCTATCTAAGGCCATTCCAAGTATTAACCAAAATATATCGTATGACTAGATTTTGCGCTAGAGACCGACAATTAATCAGTTTTTTGGTTTGCACAACGGGTCAATTGTAGATTTGGAGGTCAGCATTGGTTTTCTTTAAATTCGGCTTGACTGACTGTATCTTTCAACTAAGTGAACTGTGTTCATAGATGAATATGATTTCGGTATCGACGTTTCTATCTTCAGTAATAAATGTTGGTCAATCTAAATTGACAAAGTTAAAAGACAGGGTGCTAACAAAGACTTTAAATCCAAAAGGTCATTCAATAAATTAAATAAAACTCATGTACCAATGTATTTTTTTAAATGAAAAACGATGACTAATTTCGGATAAAAATCTTCAGACCATATACAATAAGATTGCGTGACACGAAAAGCAAAAAGTGCAATTTGGGAACTTACCTTTAGGTTAAATTATAATTTACGATTTTCAAGTCAGTTTGTATGCAGCTGTCTATTGTCATTTCATGATTTAAACTTCTCGCCATTACAATGACTGTTGACTGTTTGTTAATGGTTGTTTGATTTTCATGTGAGTTTATAACGAAGTTACTATACCAATATTTTTAATTCTCCGTTCTTATTACTTTTACTTAATAATAATAACTCCTTTAATAGAAATTTCGTCCTCACATTGTAAAAATAATTATTAAAAATATCGCGACCGGCAATGTACCGTAAATAGTTAACGTTAAAGTACACCGAGAATACATAAAATATAATAAACACCGCGACGTTCCTTCCGCGATCCGTTGTACCAAAAGTAAAACTCCGTCTGAAAGATGGAGACATTTGAGCTGGTGCTTCTTAGACGCCACGAATGGTATGGTATATCTCGATTTAAAACATCCTAGTAAGTCTGCTCCGAGCTCGTTCAGTGCAGACTGCAGAGACGTCCGGTTAATCGGTTAATAAGAACCGGTGAAATCATTAAATAATAAATTCTTGAACGAGCGGGAACGGTGCTTATTATTCACGTATATGAAGTTTTACGACACGAGTAAGTGCAGCGATCGAGTGTTGAAATAAAAATTTCAGAATACCAATTGAACTGGTAGAAATAACAAAAAATTCAATGTAACAAAATAGGACGTTCTGTGTGAAAGGCCATAGTGATATTTAGTTATGGTCTCAAGGGGATATACAAAGTTGTGGCATTAGTGAGTACCTCGGACGTTGTGACATCTAGTTATGATCCCAAGGGAAGGCGTCCTATGGATACATGTAGGACTTCTTTATGCTATTATAGTATCCTCTCATTTCATTCCAATTCCATTGAGGAATTTTTCTTCCTTACTATGTAAGGAATCTTATTCTAATCGTGTATTATTAATAATTTTTATTCATTTTCATGTCTCATACACATTTTAATTCCTTATATATTTCCTTATTGTAACCTATTAACTCATTATGCTATATTTTATCCACTTGAATTTATTGTACTGATTATTAATTGATTATATGGCCCGATAAGATGGCTTTTTATCCGAAACTAGTCGAGTTTCATTTCATTTATCAAAAACTTATTTGATGAAAGCAATTCCCAATGACGAATTCAAAATTATAAGACCAGTTATAAGAGAGAAATTTCAAGAATTAATTACTCATTGTGATCGTAAATTATTTACTCATTGTGATAGCTTAGTAGCATCTTTCCTATCCTTCGTTAAGGTTGACCTGCCTGTAAAAATATGCAATTGACTCGTGCGTGCAAAAAGCACACCTTAGATAGAATATTTGAAAAGTTAAGCCAATATAAATTTTTGCCTATAACGGCAAAGCAAACTCCGACAGACGACGTATCTTTGTGAATACCTATGTTGTATTTCGTCGTAAATATTCACAAATTTACAAAGAACATATTAAATACCAATATCATTCTTTATTGAGGATTAGAGACCATGATTGAGCCTCTATAAATGAGAAGGTACTTATATAATGATTGTTCTTCCATTATTTGTATCATTCTGTATCTATAATATTTTCATCGATTCACGTTCATTCTGATCGATAATCATCGATGGATTAAATAAATCAACTCAGTATCATAGGCAAATTCATTCGTATTCTGTCTTTTATAAATATCATATTGACCACCCTGTAAAAATCTGTTACATTTTTTCTGTAATCTACAATTGTTATATGCTCGTCGATCAACGGTCGTTCTGAGCGATCGTCATTAATTAAATTAATAAATCAACTTAATCTTGCTTAACGACGATCACCCTGTAAAAATAAGCATTTCTTCGATATTCTTGCACATTTTTCTCAAATCTTAAAAACCTTCAGCTGCACGAAGCGTCACTGAATGCAAATCATGAGACTCATATTCTCAAAAATACACGAAATTCATGACTTTGCGCCCTCTAATGCCGAATCTAGACACACGGTCAAGTTTTGTCAATGGAGACATTTACTTGGGCTGATTACAGCTCCAGCTACCAAAAATTCAGCTATTTTCACCGAAAGACTTCCATAAGATGTGCCTGGTCCTTTACAAGTCGCTTTTCTATAGGAGTTATTATTGTTAAGTAGACAAATTTATTGGGAGGGTTGTAAATGATTATTTAAATGTCTTACTTTGGTGTATGGGGTTTTATATTTCTTATTGTCAAATATTTTCTTGAAGTATGTAAGCCAATAACTCCCAAATGTTTACAAATTGTCAACCAATGATAGCTTAATCAATTTTTTTCACTATGAGTTTTTTGATGCCTTTTTAAATCCTGACCTAATCTGAACAATTTATGGCACACTTCACATTCATAATCCTTTTTCCCAGAATGGACTTTATGATGTTTTTTCAATTCCCCTCCTCTTTTAAATTTTTTATCACATATATTACAGGTAAATCTATAGACTTGATTGTGGAACATTTTATGTACATACAAAGAGGAAGATTGTTTGAAAGATTTTCCACATAAATCGCAGACATAAGGCCTATTGTTAGTGTGAATATTCATATGTTCTTCTTTAGAAGATTTACTGGAAAAACTTTGATCACAAATTTCACAAACAAAATTTTTATGTCCGTAATGGACAATATTTATATGTCTGTTTACGTGCGAGCTTCTTCGAAATTTCTTTCCGCATAAATGGCAACTATGTAATTTAGTATCCAAATGGATATTATAATGTTCTATGAAGGAAGAACTTTTAGTTAATTTCACTTCACATAAATCGCACTTGTAGTAAATAATATCACCATCAATAACTTTATGTTTGGTTAGTAATGTGAAATTTTTCTGACGACTAGAAGGTTCAATTCCTGATGTTGATCCGGGATGTACTTTCAAAATATGTCTTTGCAAATCAAATTTTCTTGTAAAACTTTTTTTACAATGTGAACAGCTAAAAGCAGCGTCAAGATCAGATTTTTTTCTTCTACATTTGGTCTGTTTCAACTCATGAATTTTAAACATGTGGTTTTTCAATTCTATCTTAGTCTTAAAGTTTAACTTGCATAAAGTACAAGATTTTGTAGCTAAATCCACGGCTTGTAAATATTCCTGGTTCCCTTTGTCTATTATTTCACTCTTCTCTGTTGCATCATTGTCACTACTTAAATCTTTTTCTGGTACCGTTGTTTCACAATATTCTTCTAATTTTGATTCTCTGTAATAATTAAATTATATAAAATTAGTTTACTTAAGAGAAGGGCTTACCTTGCTTCTTTTTAGTTTTTTTATTTAAAAAAATATCGCATTTTTCTCATCTTAATATTTTTTTTTTACAAAAACCTAATTTTTAAAAAGTAGCCTGAGTAGTAAAATGTATAACTTCGACCCATTTTATACCCCGCAAATGTTTTCAAAGATAAATCGTGGCTCGCAAATATTAAAAAAAAATTAAATTAAATACTTTGGTTTATTTTAAAAACATGTATCAGTGCAGACAGGCGTTAAATTCGATGATCTTTTAAATAAAATCAGAGAATCTATAACCCGTCAATTTCACCTGAAGAAATATTGGCTATTTTAAAACCCTTTAGGTCACCATGGTCATTTTGACGAACATCATTTTCTTATACCATTAATATAACTTACAGTGGATTTTTAAATGACTTTAAATAAATAAAAACAAGATTCGAATACGGAAAATACCCAAGATGATGACCATATTTCTACCAAATGGATTGTAAAAGAGGTCTTATTATTGATAAAATTATTCCGAAATGAATGTAATTTATGGAACACTGGCAAGTGCCGCCGGGCTAGCCCAGTTTGGCTGAGCCCCGCCTTAACGCTCGTTGTATGTGTTTTATGCAAATTAGGGTGAGCACTTTTTATTTATTTTTTTAGTTGACTGAGAGGTTTTAAATTTTATTTACAATTACAGAATAGTCGAGCGAAATAAGTGAGAATAATGACGTCCAAAATATCCTTTACAGAGCAACAACTTTTGGAAATAATAATCGGAAATAATTGATCAATTGTCGGATATTGAGGAAAATATTAGACATTCCAAAGAAAAATATAATGTACCTAATTGCTTTCTGTATGATTATTGGTGAAAGATTCATCTATGCAATTAAAACCCAAAATAAGAAAAAATCATTACACCCATCCGCATCCGCTTTTGCTAATCAGTCACTGACGCAGCCAACTATAAGAAAAAATCGGCTGTGTCACCCCAGAACTTTCCCGGCTCGGCTGTAGAAAATATGATTATTTTAATTACAAAATACCAAGCATTACATTAATTTACAGCACACTGCTACAATTAGGATAACCTAAAATCATGGGTGAAAACTATTTTGAATTCTGGAAAAAGTTTGCACTAGAACATTTTGCACAAAAGCGCATTGTTTATCTTCAAAATAAAAAAAAGACGAAAAGCCTAAATGTGTATATTTTTCGCCCTCTAGCGGCGAAACTATGGATAATTCGAAAAAAGTTGGTGCTCTACAACTTTGCCCTAGAAAATTTTGATTTAAAGTGCATTGTTTGGCCTCAAAATTTTCAAAAACTACGGAAAACCTAGATGAACATTTTTTGCGCGCCTTCTAGTGGCGCAACTATGTAAAAAGTTTGATACAAAAATTGTACGAAATTTTATGCTATAAAACTTTGCACTAAAGTATATTGTTTGTCCTTAAGAGGACTTTCTACTGTAAAAATTTGAACCAAAATATAATGGTCGCATTCGAGGCACACACCAACCCTTCATACCAAATTTCAACTTGATTGATCAAACGGTTCGGCAGTTATCGTGGAAGATATCAGACAGAACTTACTCTGGAAATGGTTTCAATCTCCTTGGGAGACCTCAGAATGGATATTTACATCGATATCTCGAATTTTTTTGCTCGTTCACTATACTTTCCTTTTGATGGGATTGGGAAAGTAAAAAACATAAAATGGAAGTAACACCAATGGATGATATTCAGTTGTTTAAAAAAATCTATTTTCTTGGATTTCGTGGTAAATAAACGTGTTTTTGTCTAAGCGAAGATTTTTTTATTTCACGCCGGTTAGGTTCACGATCATAGTGTTCGTTTAAACGAACATGTTTTTTTGAGAAAAACAACTACAATTTTGCAAATATTATCAAAATCTTTAAAAAAATCAAAGAATGTTTTCTATTTTCAAAATTTTATCTTTAGTAGCAAAAAGTCGTGATCGAAAGGATTAAGGTAAGTAAAAATACTCTACATAATCAGTATTTAATATATTTGTTATAACTTAAAAAAAAAGTACATTCAAACAATAAGGAAAACAATGTAATTACAACTCAAAATATATTTTAAAGCTGTGAATAATCATTAATCTGTGAAGGTAAAAACTATGGTAGGTAGGTTGCAGCAGAGCTGGAGGGTCTTAAAAAATCGTAAGTGTGTGATGAACTATCTGGTTTATATATTGATATCTGCCCGTGAAAATTTGTAAAAGTACCAACAGAGGGTTTTAGTAAAATTTACCGCCATCAATTCACCGCCGAAAAAAATTAAAATTTTTTTTTTAATCTAAAGAAAGACATCAGATTCAAAATTTTTAAAAAATAATTAGTAGAACAACATATTATTTCCCAAAATATTAAACCCATTGGCTTATACTGACGGGTTTTTAAGTGGGTTGCAAATTTAATTAAATCGTAAAAATTGACTAATGATCTGATTTCAGAGGAAGTTGTTTTATTACACACACAAAATAATTAACCCAGTGGAATACATTAAGAGGGGTTTAGATGGGTTGAAAATTTAATAAAATAGTAACTTGAATACGCCGAAAAATTTAATACTTTCCTCCCAAACACCCTGTATATTATTTAAAAAAAAATTGCTAAATTTTGTTTGTAGTGTCAATGTATCAATTATTAAATTTATCAGCGGTGAATTGAAGAGACAATGAATTGCTAAGGCGGTAAATAGGCGGTAAATTGGCGGCGATGAACTGAAGGCAGTGAATTGATGGCGGTGTGAATTTACCGGTCACCCCAGCAGAGTTATCAGTAAAAACTTGCCGACTTGTGTTATTTCTAAATTGTTGCAACAACTTCATAATTTCAATTCTGAACTGTAAATTATCGTCGGGATTTAGTTGTCTCACACTTGGTAGCAACGAATGAACATATTTTCATATTCATTGTTATTTTTTGCTTGTCTTTCTACGAATTGAACAAGTTCATCCTCTAAATCAACTTTTTATTTATTTCTTACTGGTGTCTCAATATTTTCGTTACGAGTACGGAGTCTGTTGATTTGATCTGCGTATAGGTATGGTGCAATTTTCTTTCTACTGAAATCCGATTTCTTGGCTCCTTCCTGTTTTTTTTTCACCTCTCCATTTAGACATCAGCAACTGAAAAATAAATTAAGCTAATAATTAATTCCTCGGGGTCAGTAAAATTAATGCAGGATAAGTTATAACTAGTTTGCACTAAATTATCTAGACAACTATTTGACTACTAGTGCAACTGGAAGTACTACAAATTGAACAATATTTTACTTAAATCGTCCGAAGATTTCGATAAAAAGCATTTATTGCAGTTGTACTAACATTACCAAACTATTCATTTTTGTTTGAAATGAGCATTGTACTTATAGAGTTGGTCAATCGACAGCACGGCAAATTATGCAAAATGTTTGCATTGGAATTTGGAATAACCTTGTAAAAGAAATTTTACCAGTAGAAAATACAGAGAGATGGATACAAACAGCACAGCACAATTATTTGAAAAGAAAACAAATTTTTCACATGGCTTAGGAGCAATTGATGGAAAGCACATATTATTTAAAAAATCCTTAAAAAGTGCATATTCGTATTATATTTATAACCCCCCCCCCCCAGAGGAAAAAAGTTATCTATGCCCTTGCCTTTACCTAGACTAATGCGATTGGCTAAATTGATATCACTGGAGGCTCACTGAGTCAATTTAAGGCAGTTGCTAAAATAATATATCAACTAAAAATTCTTAATGTGTGGTGACTACAATGTACCTGATACCTCTTGAGATAATGACCGTATGGGCTTGAAACATAGATATAGGACGCATGAAAGCTATATGCCCTGCCAACTCCCAATGGAAATATCCTTACTACCAATTTCGGTTTTTTGCAATTCTATCAAGTAAATTCTATAGTGAACAGCAGGGGAACATTGTTAGACCTAACATGTTACATCCTCTATATCCTCTTTTTCGCGACACATTCATCATACTGCAATTTCTTTTTTAGTCAATGACTGTAGTAGTAATAAATCTCTTCCAGATAGTCATATGACTTTAAAGATGGGTATAAATGATTTGTTGGCGACATTCAACTGGTACACTGTTTTCGCAAATTCAGATGCCAACACAGCAACACATGAATTTTGTAAAATCATTCAACAAGCAATAGACATATTTGTTCCTTTGAAACTATTTAAACCTTCTAATTTTTCAAAATGGTTTTCACCCAAACTGAAACTGAAAAAAATTTCACAAGAAGTACAAGACTCACCATCGAAACGAAGATTATATGAAGTTTACACAATTGAGATAACAATGCAAAAAATTCTTACAAAAGTGTGCTATGACATTTATTCGAAAGACATCGAAAACAGTTTGATTAGTGACCCTAAATATTTCTGAAAATTTGTCAGTGACACAAAAAATTCCAATCATATGCCTCATACAATAACTTATGAAGACAACATGGTTTACTAATATTATTTAGCACAGTAGACTTATTTGTCAAGTTTTTTTCTACAATATATGTTGCCAAATCCTACTCAATTTTCGAAGCCATAGGTAACTTCAAATCTAAATTCTCATGTGGTCCAGATGGAATTCCTTCTTGTTTCCTTTTATTCAGTAAATCACAGTCTAGCGGCACATTCCCCGATATGTGGAAACGTAGCTTCATTTGTCCTCAATAGAAAAAGTTGAAAACTATAGAGGAATATGCATTCAATCAGATATTCCTAAAGTCTTTGATTCCCTTGTTGCCAAAATATTAACGAATGTTTGTAGACCTTTGATAATACCAGAGCAACATGGGTCTATATCTGGATGTTCCACTGTATCGAACTTATTGTAATATCAGCACTACATTACACAAGCTCTTGAAAAATCTGTACAGGTCAATGCTATCTACACAGATTTTTCAAAGGCTTTTGACATAACTTACTGTTTAAAAAATTATTATCCATTGGTATTGCTGGTAAAATGCTAGAATGGGTAAGTAGTTATCTAATTGGTCGCTCTCAATCAGTTAAAATAAATAGGACTGTTTCTGATCCTCTTTTGGTAAAATCTGGTGTACCACAAAGATTAAATTGCGGGCCTTTGTTGTTTTGCCTGTTTAACAACGATATTAATTTAGTTATTAGTAATTAATTATTCCTACAATTTGCTAACGACATGAAAATTTTCAAGGTTGTCGAGAGTATCCATGATGCTAATCTTCTTCAGAATGATTGGTGTGTGGCAAACTGTCTTCATTTCAATACGTAGAAATGTTTCTCAATGGTGTTCAGTAGATCTCGCCAGTTAATTTTGAGTACCATTTAAATAATGAGATTTTGGAAAGCAAACTTAAGTGTAAAGATTTGTGTATCTTGATAGATGGTAAGCTTTGTTTCAATGACCATGTTAATTCAGTATCTATGAAAGCCTTAAAAATGCTTGGCTTTATCACGAGATCATCAATTGACCTTTCTCCTTTAACCACAAAAGTTTTATACTGCTCATTAGTACGATCCATCGTAGAGTACAACAACATAATCTGGAGCCCCTACTAGCTTAAATATACCATCAATTAGAAAATGTTTAAAATAAATTTCTAAGGATCATGGCTTATAAACTAGGTTTAGTCGGTGGGCGAATATAACTATAGCAATGTGATGAATATATTATCTTTATCTAGTATCGAGGAAAGACAAAAAATTGCTTCATTAGTTTATCTGTTTAAAATTGTCTCAGGTCATTGATTGTCCGGATATTCTCTCCATTATTTCTTTTAACGTTCCACGCAGGTGCACTAGGCAAACAAAAGTATTTACTACACCTCATTCAACTAATTATGGTCTTCACTCTCCTATATCAAAAATGTTAAGACTAGAAAATGACTATTGTGATAAAATTGATTTCTTCTGTGATAACCCAAATATTTTTAAGAAACAAGTTACTCGCTCACTGCCCAACTAGATGTACTCTATTAATTAGTCTATATTGTTTAGCGTTCTTCTTATACACACAAAATAGAAACATGTAAATGTAAATACAAAAATTATCAAAATAAAATAAATCAAACATAAAATATAAATTTGGAAATAACAATATTAATAATATATTAGAAATACAAATCTGTAATAATATTAATAATATAGTAGTAGTATAAGTGTACGATTATGTATATAAGTAGTAAACTGAATTAGGGTTCACCCGTTTATATATATGAATAAATATGTTTTTGATTTTTGGTTTATTTCAATACAATATTCAACAGGGTTTCCAAAAGTTATAGGATAAGGTAATACAGTACTTGTAATGAGACAAAAAAAAAAACAAAAATATATACGCTTAATAGATGCAACAGAGCAATTAAAAATGTCAAGATCAGTTTCAACTCTTGAGAGATTATCGATAATTTGATACAGACGAGATGATTTGTAGATATTTGTTCGATATGGTAGTTGGTAGAAAGTATAATTAGACCGAGAGTTTATTCGTGCAATGTGAAAGTTCAACACATCAGTTAGCGAAGTGCAATCAACAGTGTTATTTAGAAGTTTAGATAAAAATACTACTGAGTGCATCATTCGTCTTTTCTGTAGACTGCTTGCACTAAAACGACTAAGGTAATAAGACTGAGGAAGTCCTCTCGTGGGATAAATACCATAAATTGCAAAACATGCAGATTTAAAAAATGTACGCTGGATTCGTTCAAGATGATTTGAATATATTGGACTCCAAATTATATTGGCATATTCCAATTTTGATACAACAAAGGCAGAAAAAAGAATATTCATGTTTGAAAAGTCTCCGAATGATCTCATATTCCTCACAATAAAACCCAATACTCGTTGCGCCGAAGCCTTTGTTTTTTCAATGTGAGATATAAAGGTTAGTTTTTTATCAAAGTGAACGCCAAGATCCTTTATTAATTCCGGTCGTGCTAGTGTGACAGTATTTAGACCACAGCTAAATAGTAGTACTGAATCTTTTCGCCTAAACGACATTACATTGCATTTTTTCAGGTTTAACGTTAACTTATTATTTACACACCATTCATATAAACGGCCCAAATTTTCCTGCAATTTGATACAATTCGAAAGAGTAGATATTTCACAGAAAATCTTTAAGTAATCGGCAAATGAAAGATTCGGAACATTCAGATGCCAGATAATGTCATTTATGAACATTAAAAATAGTAAAGGCCAACACCGATGTTTAATTGTAATATGCAGATTTGTGGTTAAGTAAAGGTTGCGATTTGTCAAATAGGATTTAAATAGATTTACTAGTGAATCATTAAAAGCTAATTTGAGAAGTTTAGCTGTTAGTAAATTATGGTCAATTTTGTCAAAGGCTTTGGAGAAGTCAGTGTATCTAATATCTACCTGTCTTTTCCTATCAGAAGCTTCTGCAATGTACTGAGTGACACAGAATAAATTTGTTACTGTCAAGCGACCTAAAGTAAAACCATGTTTAGTAGGAGTAATAATTTCATTGTATGTTTCGTAATGTATGTATTAAATAAATAAATTAACTTCTTACTTCAATAGCGAAAACGGACGTTTTGCCTGGCAAGACTCAAAAATACAATAAATGTAATTAACTGTTCAGTTTTTTGTTATTTTCAATTTCGAATTTTTTTATAAATTTGAAATAAAACTTAAATTAATTTAAACTATTCTTTATTTTTTAAATTGAAACAAAAATAAGTAGATTAAAAAAACTTACCTTTAACTTTTTGTACAGCTGCTATTGTATTAGGATTAAAATCTTCTAATAAACTTTACAAATATCATGCCATGCTTCATTTTTTTAACCCGAGTCATGTTAGCACCTAGCTAACTAGCACCTAAACGCGGCGACAGCCGATGCGCCACCGGTTGTATTTGTAAAATAATTAATTTTTTTTTCTATCGTTTTGGAATTTTTTAATTTTTTATTTCGAATATCAAAAAAGCATATAAAAAGAAATAATTCTTTCGTATTCCATTTTCATAGCTGCCTTTTATTTTAAAACTTATGAGGATTATGAAAAAAATCGAAAAAAGGTGCTGGACAAAATTTTGAAAATAATTAATTTTTATCTTGGATATCGAAAAAGCATATAAAAAGAAATAATTCTTTCGTATTCCATTTTCATAGCTGCCTTTTATTTCAAAACTTACGAGGATTATGAAAAAAATCGAAAAAAGTGCTGGACAAAATTTTGAAAATTATTAATTTTTATCTTGGATATCAAAAAAGCATATAAAAAGAAATAATTCTTTCGTATTCCATTTTCATAGCTGCCTTTTATTTTAAAACTTATGAGGATTATGAAAAAAATCGAAAAAAGGTGCTGGACAAAATTTTGAAAATAATTAATTTTTATCTTGGATATCGAAAAAGCATATAAAAAGAAATAATTCTTTCGTATTCCATTTTCATAGCTGCCTTTTATTTCAAAACTTACGAGGATTATGAAAAAAATCGAAAAAAGGTGCTGGACAAAATTTTGAAAATTATTAATTTTTATCTTGGATATCAAAAAAGCATATAAAAAGAAATAATTCTTTCGTATTCCATTTTCATAGCTGCCTTTTATTTTAAAACTTATGAGGATTATGAAAAAAATCGAAAAAAGGTGCTGGACAAAATTTTGAAAATAATTAATTTTTATCTTGGATATCGAAAAAGCATATAAAAAGAAATAATTCTTTCGTATTCCATTTTCATAGCTGCCTTTTATTTCAAAACTTACGAGGATTATGAAAAAAATCGAAAAAAGGTGCTGGACAAAATTTTGAAAATTATTAATTTTTATCTTGGATATCAAAAAAGCATATAAAAAGAAATAATTCTTTCGTATTCCATTTTCATAGCTGCCTTTTATTTTAAAACTTATGAGGATTATGAAAAAAATCTAAAAAAGGTGCTGGACAAAATTTTGAAAATAATTAATTTTTATCTTGGATATCGAAAAAGCATATAAAAAGAAATAATTCTTTCGTATTCCATTTTCATAGCTGCCTTTTATTTCAAAACTTACGAGGATTATGAAAAAAATCGAAAAAAGGTGCTGGACAAAATTTTGAAAATAATTAATTTTTATCTTGGATATCGAAAAAGCATATAAAAAGAAATAATTCTTTCGTATTCCATTTTCATAGCTGCCTTTTATTTTAAAACTTATGAGGATTATGAAAAAAATCGAAAAAAGGTGCTGGACAAAATTTTGAAAATAATTAATTTTTATCTTGGATATCGAAAAAGCATATAAAAAGAAATAATTCTTTCGTATTCCATTTTCATAGCTGCCTTTTATTTCAAAACTTACGAGGATTATGAAAAAAATCGAAAAAAGGTGCTGGACAAAATTTTGAAAATTATTAATTTTTATCTTGGATATCAAAAAAGCATATAAAAAGAAATAATTCTTTCGTATTCCATTTTCATAGCTGCCTTTTATTTTAAAACTTATGAGGATTATGAAAAAAATCGAAAAAAGGTGCTGGACAAAATTTTGAAAATAATTAATTTTTATCTTGGATATCGAAAAAGCATATAAAAAGAAATAATTCTTTCGTATTCCATTTTCATAGCTGCCTTTTATTTCAAAACTTACGAGGATTATGAAAAAAATCGAAAAAAGGTGCTGGACAAAATTTTGAAAATTAGTAATTTTTATCTTGGATATCAAAAAAGCATATAAAAAGAAATAATTCTTTCGTATTCCATTTTCATAGCTGCCTTTTATTTTAAAACTTATGAGGATTATGAAAAAAATCTAAAAAAGGTGCTGGACAAAATTTTGAAAATAATTAATTTTTATCTTGGATATCGAAAAAGCATATAAAAAGAAATAATTCTTTCGTATTCCATTTTCATAGCTGCCTTTTATTTTAAAACTTATGAGGATTTCGAAAAAAGGTGCTGGACAAAATTTTGAAAATAATTAATTTTTATCTTGGATATCGAA
The DNA here is from genome assembly GCA_963243735.1 of Neocrepidodera transversa. Lineage (NCBI taxonomy): Eukaryota > Metazoa > Arthropoda > Insecta > Coleoptera > Chrysomelidae > Neocrepidodera > Neocrepidodera transversa. Next base: position 21,958,783 of record OY725343.1, read on the forward strand.
AAAGCATATAAAAAGAAATAATTCTTTCGTATTCCATTTTCATAGCTGCCTTTTATTTCAAAACTTACGAGGATTATGAAAAAAATCTAAAAAAGGTGCTGGACAAAATTTTGAAAATTATTAATTTTTATCTTGGATATCAAAAAAGCATATAAAAAGAAATAATTCTTTCGTATTCCATTTTCATAGCTGCCTTTTATTTTAAAACTTATGAGGATTATGAAAAAAATCTAAAAAAGGTGCTGGACAAAATTTTGAAAATAATTAATTTTTATCTTGGATATCGAAAAAGCATATAAAAAGAAATAATTCTTTCGTATTCCATTTTCATAGATGCCTTTTATTTCAAAACTTATGAGGATTATGAAAAAAATCTAAAAAAGGTGCTGGACAAAATTTTGAAAATAATTAATTTTTATCTTGGATATCGAAAAAGCATATAAAAAGAAATAATTCTTTCGTATTCCATTTTCATAGCTGCCTTTTATTTTAAAACTTATGAGGATTATGAAAAAAATCGAAAAAAGGTGCTGGACAAAATTTTGAAAATAATTAATTTTTATCTTGGATATCGAAAAAGCATATAAAAAGAAATAATTCTTTCGTATTCCATTTTCATAGCTGCCTTTTATTTCAAAACTTACGAGGATTATGAAAAAAATCGAAAAAATGTGCTGGACAAAATTTTGAAAATTATTAATTTTTATCTTGGATATCAAAAAAGCATATAAAAAGAAATAATTCTTTCGTATTCCATTTTCATAGCTGCCTTTTATTTCAAAACTTACGAGGATTATGAAAAAAATCGAAAAAAGGTGCTGGACAAAATTTTGAAAATTATTAATTTTTATCTTGGATATCAAAAAAGCATATAAAAAGAAATAATTCTTTCGTATTCCATTTTCATAGCTGCCTTTTATTTTAAAACTTATGAGGATTATGAAAAAAATCGAAAAAAGGTGCTGGACAAAATTTTGAAAATAATTAATTTTTATCTTGGATATCGAAAAAGCATATAAAAAGAAATAATTCTTTCGTATTCCATTTTCATAGCTGCCTTTTATTTCAAAACTTACGAGGATTATGAAAAAAATCGAAAAAAGGTGCTGGACAAAATTTTGAAAATTATTAATTTTTATCTTGGATATCAAAAAAGCATATAAAAAGAAATAATTCTTTCGTATTCCATTTTCATAGCTGCCTTTTATTTTAAAACTTATGAGGATTATGAAAAAAATCGAAAAAAGGTGCTGGACAAAATTTTGAAAATAATTAATTTTTATCTTGGATATCGAAAAAGCATATAAAAATAAATAATTCTTTCGTATTCCATTTTCATAGCTGCCTTTTATTTCAAAACTTACGAGGATTATGAAAAAAATCAAAAAATGTGCTGGACAAAATTTTGAAAATTATTAATTTTTATCTTGGATATCGAAAAAGCATATAAAAAGAAATAATTCTTTCGTATTTCATTTTCATAGCTGCCTTTTATTTCAAAACTTATGAGGATTATGAAAAAAATCGAAAAAAGGTGCTGGACAAAATTTTGAAAATAACTAATTTTTATCTTGGATATCGAAAAAGCATATAAAAAGAAATAATTCTTTCGTATTCCATTTTCATAGCTGCCTTTTATTTTAAAACTTATGAGGATTATGAAAAAAATCTAAAAAAGGTGCTGGACAAAATTTTGAAAATAATTAATTTTTATCTTGGATATCGAAAAAGCATATAAAAAGAAATAATTCTTTCGTATTCCATTTTCATAGCTGCCTTTTATTTTAAAACTTATGAGGATTATGAAAAAAATCGAAAAAAGGTGCTGGACAAAATTTTGAAAATACTTAATTTTTATCTTGGATATCGAAAAAGCATATAAAAATAAATAATTCTTTCGTATTTCATTTTCATAGCTGCCTTTTATTTCAAAACTTATGAGGATTATGAAAAAAATCGAAAAAAGGTGCTGGACAAAATTTTGAAAATAACTAATTTTTATCTTGGATATCGAAAAAGCATATAAAAAGAAATAATTCTTTCGTATTCCATTTTCATAGCTGCCTTTTATTTTAAAACTTATGAGGATTATGAAAAAAATCGAAAAAAGGTGCTGGACAAAATTTTGAAAATAATTAATTTTTATCTTGGATATCGAAAAAGCATATAAAAAGAAATAATTCTTTCGTATTCCATTTTCATAGCTGCCTTTTATTTCAAAACTTACGAGGATTATGAAAAAAATCGAAAAAAGGTGCTGGACAAAATTTTGAAAATAATTAATTTTTATCTTGGATATCGAAAAAGCATATAAAAAGAAATAATTCTTTCGTCTTCCATTTTCATAGCTGCCTTTTATTTTAAAACTTATGAGGATTATGAAAAAAATCTAAAAAAGGTGCTGGACAAAATTTTGAAAATAATTAATTTTTATCTTGGATATCGAAAAAGCATATAAAAAGAAATAATTCTTTCGTATTCCATTTTCATAGCTGCCTTTTATTTCAAAACTTACGAGGATTATGAAAAAAATCAAAAAATGTGCTGGACAAAATTTTGAAAATTATTAATTTTTATCTTGGATATCGAAAAAGCATATAAAAATAAATAATTCTTTCGTATTCCATTTTCATAGCTGCCTTTTATTTCAAAACTTACGAGGATTATGAAAAAAATCAAAAAATGTGCTGGACAAAATTTTGAAAATTATTAATTTTTATCTTGGATATCGAAAAAGCATATAAAAAGAAATAATTCTTTCGTATTCCATTTTCATAGCTGCCTTTTATTTTAAAACTTATGAGGATTATGAAAAAAATCTAAAAAAGGTGCTAGACAAAATTTTGAAAATAACTAATTTTTATCTTGGATATCGAAAAAGCATATAAAAAGAAATAATTCTTTCGTATTCCATTTTCATAGCTGCCTTTTATTTTAAAACTTATGAGGATTATGAAAAAAATCGAAAAAAGGTGCTGGACAAAATTTTGAAAATAATTAATTTTTATCTTGGATATCGAAAAAGCATATAAAAAGAAATAATTCTTTCGTATTCCATTTTCATAGCTGCCTTTTATTTCAAAACTTACGAGGATTATGAAAAAAATCGAAAAAAGGTGCTGGACAAAATTTTGAAAATAATTAATTTTTATCTTGGATATCGAAAAAGCATATAAAAAGAAATAATTCTTTCGTCTTCCATTTTCATAGCTGCCTTTTATTTTAAAACTTATGAGGATTATGAAAAAAATCTAAAAAAGGTGCTGGACAAAATTTTGAAAATAATTAATTTTTATCTTGGATATCGAAAAAGCATATAAAAAGAAATAATTCTTTCGTCTTCCATTTTCATAGCTGCCTTTTATTTTAAAACTTACGAGGATTATGAAAAAAATCGAAAAAAGGTGCTGGACAAAATTTTGAAAATAATTAATTTTTATCTTGGATATCGAAAAAGCATATAAAAAGAAATAATTCTTTCGTCTTCCATTTTCATAGCTGCCTTTTATTTTAAAACTTATGAGGATTATGAAAAAAATCTAAAAAAGGTGCTGGACAAAATTTTGAAAATAATTAATTTTTATCTTGGATATCGAAAAAGCATATAAAAATAAATAATTCTTTCGTATTCCATTTTCATAGCTGCCTTTTATTTCAAAACTTACGAGGATTATGAAAAAAATCGAAAAAAGGTGCTGGACAAAATTTTGAAAATAATTAATTTTTATCTTGGATATCGAAAAAGCATATAAAAAGAAATAATTCTTTCGTCTTCCATTTTCATAGCTGCCTTTTATTTTAAAACTTATGAGGATTATGAAAAAAATCTAAAAAAGGTGCTGGACAAAATTTTGAAAATAATTAATTTTTATCTTGGATATCGAAAAAGCATATAAAAAGAAATAATTCTTTCGTCTTCCATTTTCATAGCTGCCTTTTATTTTAAAACTTACGAGGATTATGAAAAAAATCGAAAAAAGGTGCTGGACAAAATTTTGAAAATAATTAATTTTTATCTTGGATATCGAAAAAGCATATAAAAAGAAATAATTCTTTCGTCTTCCATTTTCATAGCTGCCTTTTATTTTAAAACTTATGAGGATTATGAAAAAAATCTAAAAAAGGTGCTGGACAAAATTTTGAAAATAATTAATTTTTATCTTGGATATCGAAAAAGCATATAAAAATAAATAATTCTTTCGTATTCCATTTTCATAGCTGCCTTTTATTTCAAAACTTACGAGGATTATGAAAAAAATCGAAAAAAGGTGCTGGACAAAATTTTGAAAATAATTAATTTTTATCTTGGATATCGAAAAAGCATATAAAAAGAAATAATTCTTTCGTCTTCCATTTTCATAGCTGCCTTTTATTTTAAAACTTATGAGGATTATGAAAAAAATCTAAAAAAGGTGCTGGACAAAATTTTGAAAATAATTAATTTTTATCTTGGATATCGAAAAAGCATATAAAAATAAATAATTCTTTCGTATTCCATTTTCATAGCTGCCTTTTATTTCAAAACTTACGAGGATTATGAAAAAAATCAAAAAATGTGCTGGACAAAATTTTGAAAATTATTAATTTTTATCTTGGATATCGAAAAAGCATATAAAAATAAATAATTCTTTCGTATTCCATTTTCATAGCTGCCTTTTATTTCAAAACTTACGAGGATTATGAAAAAAATCAAAAAAAGTGCTGGACAAAATTTTGAAAATTATTAATTTTTATCTTGGATATCGAAAAAGCATATAAAAAGAAATAATTCTTTCGTATTCCATTTTCATAGCTGCCTTTTATTTTAAAACTTATGAGGATTATGAAAAAAATCTAAAAAAGGTGCTAGACAAAATTTTGAAAATAACTAATTTTTATCTTGGATATCGAAAAAGCATATAAAAAGAAATAATTCTTTCGTATTCCATTTTCATAGCTGCCTTTTATTTTAAAACTTATGAGGATTATGAAAAAAATCGAAAAAAGGTGCTGGACAAAATTTTGAAAATAATTAATTTTTATCTTGGATATCGAAAAAGCATATAAAAAGAAATAATTCTTTCGTATTCCATTTTCATAGCTGCCTTTTATTTCAAAACTTACGAGGATTATGAAAAAAATCGAAAAAAGGTGCTGGACAAAATTTTGAAAATAATTAATTTTTATCTTGGATATCGAAAAAGCATATAAAAAGAAATAATTCTTTCGTCTTCCATTTTCATAGCTGCCTTTTATTTTAAAACTTATGAGGATTATGAAAAAAATCTAAAAAAGGTGCTGGACAAAATTTTGAAAATAATTAATTTTTATCTTGGATATCGAAAAAGCATATAAAAAGAAATAATTCTTTCGTCTTCCATTTTCATAGCTGCCTTTTATTTTAAAACTTACGAGGATTATGAAAAAAATCGAAAAAAGGTGCTGGACAAAATTTTGAAAATAATTAATTTTTATCTTGGATATCGAAAAAGCATATAAAAAGAAATAATTCTTTCGTCTTCCATTTTCATAGCTGCCTTTTATTTTAAAACTTATGAGGATTATGAAAAAAATCTAAAAAAGGTGCTGGACAAAATTTTGAAAATAATTAATTTTTATCTTGGATATCGAAAAAGCATATAAAAATAAATAATTCTTTCGTATTCCATTTTCATAGCTGCCTTTTATTTCAAAACTTACGAGGATTATGAAAAAAATCGAAAAAAGGTGCTGGACAAAATTTTGAAAATAATTAATTTTTATCTTGGATATCGAAAAAGCATATAAAAAGAAATAATTCTTTCGTCTTCCATTTTCATAGCTGCCTTTTATTTTAAAACTTATGAGGATTATGAAAAAAATCTAAAAAAGGTGCTGGACAAAATTTTGAAAATAATTAATTTTTATCTTGGATATCGAAAAAGCATATAAAAAGAAATAATTCTTTCGTCTTCCATTTTCATAGCTGCCTTTTATTTTAAAACTTACGAGGATTATGAAAAAAATCGAAAAAAGGTGCTGGACAAAATTTTGAAAATAATTAATTTTTATCTTGGATATCGAAAAAGCATATAAAAAGAAATAATTCTTTCGTCTTCCATTTTCATAGCTGCCTTTTATTTTAAAACTTATGAGGATTATGAAAAAAATCTAAAAAAGGTGCTGGACAAAATTTTGAAAATAATTAATTTTTATCTTGGATATCGAAAAAGCATATAAAAATAAATAATTCTTTCGTATTCCATTTTCATAGCTGCCTTTTATTTCAAAACTTACGAGGATTATGAAAAAAATCGAAAAAAGGTGCTGGACAAAATTTTGAAAATAATTAATTTTTATCTTGGATATCGAAAAAGCATATAAAAAGAAATAATTCTTTCGTCTTCCATTTTCATAGCTGCCTTTTATTTTAAAACTTATGAGGATTATGAAAAAAATCTAAAAAAGGTGCTGGACAAAATTTTGAAAATAATTAATTTTTATCTTGGATATCGAAAAAGCATATAAAAAGAAATAATTCTTTCGTCTTCCATTTTCATAGCTGCCTTTTATTTTAAAACTTACGAGGATTATGAAAAAAATCGAAAAAAGGTGCTGGACAAAATTTTGAAAATAATTAATTTTTATCTTGGATATCGAAAAAGCATATAAAAAGAAATAATTCTTTCGTCTTCCATTTTCATAGCTGCCTTTTATTTTAAAACTTATGAGGATTATGAAAAAAATCTAAAAAAGGTGCTGGACAAAATTTTGAAAATAATTAATTTTTATCTTGGATATCGAAAAAGCATATAAAAAGAAATAATTCTTTCGTATTCCATTTTCATAGCTGCCTTTTATTTCAAAACTTACGAGGATTATGAAAAAAATCGAAAAAAGGTGCTGGACAAAATTTTGAAAATAATTAATTTTTATCTTGGATATCGAAAAAGCATATAAAAAGAAATAATTCTTTCGTCTTCCATTTTCATAGCTGCCTTTTATTTTAAAACTTATGAGGATTATGAAAAAAATCTAAAAAAGGTGCTGGACAAAATTTTGAAAATAATTAATTTTTATCTTGGATATCGAAAAAGCATATAAAAAGAAATAATTCTTTCGTCTTCCATTTTCATAGCTGCCTTTTATTTTAAAACTTACGAGGATTATGAAAAAAATCGAAAAAAGGTGCTGGACAAAATTTTGAAAATAATTAATTTTTATCTTGGATATCGAAAAAGCATATAAAAAGAAATAATTCTTTCGTCTTCCATTTTCATAGCTGCCTTTTATTTTAAAACTTATGAGGATTATGAAAAAAATCTAAAAAAGGTGCTGGACAAAATTTTGAAAATAATTAATTTTTATCTTGGATATCGAAAAAGCATATAAAAATAAATAATTCTTTCGTATTCCATTTTCATAGCTGCCTTTTATTTCAAAACTTACGAGGATTATGAAAAAAATCAAAAAATGTGCTGGACAAAATTTTGAAAATTATTAATTTTTATCTTGGATATCGAAAAAGCATATAAAAAGAAATAATTCTTTCGTATTTCATTTTCATAGCTGCCTTTTATTTCAAAACTTATGAGGATTATGAAAAAAATCGAAAAAAGGTGCTGGACAAAATTTTGAAAATAACTAATTTTTATCTTGGATATCGAAAAAGCATATAAAAAGAAATAATTCTTTCATATCCCATTTTCATAGCTGCCTTTTATTTTAAAACTTATGAGGATTATGAAAAAAATCGAAAAAAGGTGCTGGACAAAATTTTGAAAATAATTAATTTTTATCTTGGATATCGAAAAAGCATATAAAAAGAAATAATTCTTTCGTCTTCCATTTTCATAGCTGCCTTTTATTTTAAAACTTATGAGGATTATGAAAAAAATCTAAAAAAGGTGCTGGACAAAATTTTGAAAATAATTAATTTTTATCTTGGATATCGAAAAAGCATATAAAAAGAAATAATTCTTTCGTATTCCATTTTCATAGCTGCCTTTTATTTTAAAACTTATGAGGATTATGAAAAAAATCGAAAAAAGGTGCTGGACAAAATTTTGAAAATAATTAATTTTTATCTTGGATATCGAAAAAGCATATAAAAATAAATAATTCTTTCGTATTTCATTTTCATAGCTGCCTTTTATTTCAAAACTTATGAGGATTATGAAAAAAATCGAAAAAAGGTGCTGGACAAAATTTTGAAAATAATTAATTTTTATCTTGGATATCGAAAAAGCATATAAAAATAAATAATTCTTTCGTATTTCATTTTCATAGCTGCCTTTTATTTCAAAACTTATGAGGATTATGAAAAAAATCGAAAAAAGGTGCTGGACAAAATTTTGAAAATAATTAATTTTTATCTTGGATATCGAAAAAGCATATAAAAAGAAATAATTCTTCCGTATTCCATTTTCATAGCTGCCATTTATTTCAAAACTTACGAGGATTATGAAAAAAATCGAAAAAAAGTGTACTAAATTTTGAAAATTATTAATTTTTATCTTGGATATCAAAAAAGGGATCAAAATATGTGTGAAATATTTTATAATTTTAAAAATAATACTTGTAGAAGTTATCCAAAATTACAAAAAGTTTAAAAAAATTTTCACAAAAAATTTTTAATTTTTTAAACCAACTTTATTAATGAATTTTGAAGCAGAGAAACAAAAATAATCGATTAAACAATTACTGTACTAATACTGCCAGTCTGCCAGAACAAAGTCGAAAAATGCGACAAAAGTGAAATAACTCAACACTCAACTCAACGTCACACATGTAGAGAGCGATGTTTATAATAACAATTCCATAATTCTACATGATCAGCGTTTCGGTAATTGCTGCCAAAGATTGAAGGTATAATATCAGTGCCGGCCTAAGGAATATATTATTTTATTAAAGACAATTTCAATAAAGGACCCCTCACTTCTCTTATGGAAAATGGCTTTCGGCAATTTTTTTTTTTAAAAAGTCAAGTCCGTATTAAAAAAAAAATTGATGGTCGCCGGAAAGGGACGAATCGTCGTGTAGAAGATTTATTAGATACAGTAAAACAGCATTTTTTAGATACAATAAGACTTTCCTTTTACATTTTTTGATATTTCTTAAAATAAAAATTCTATGCGGAAAAACCAAAAATAATTTTTTTTCTTTTCCATGCATAATAACTAACTCGAGAACGGCCAGAAACAATAGAGATTTTTTTTACCAGCGTCATGCTCTCCATTTAATTGTCTTCGCACCTCTTCTGGTTTAGAATATAGCAACGTTAAGACATGATACGAAAAACGGACTGTATACTCCGCGGGTACGTAACATTTGAAACACCCTGTAGGCTTATAAAAAATAATGCTTCTCGGGCAAAGTATCTTTTAAATCAAGTTTTAATAGTAAATGCGTTACCATTTTTAGCTACAAATATGTTGTAACTGTTCTGCTAAAACATCGTATATGAGGCGGTTTTGGAAAAAAATCAGATTTGGAAGCCCAATATTCGAGTCCGTGGGACATATTTTAAACTTTGCATAGTGTAGTTTTTTGTAACCTGTAAAGCATATATTTTTTTTATGAAATCTAGCAGTTTGTTTTAAAGTTATTTGGAAATTATCAAAACTGAGGTTTCATGGTTTTCAATATTATACTAATTTTAAGAATGAATTAGCTCCACGTGCACGCACGCACCGCCCGCGCGCACGCACACGCGCACGCCCACGCACACCCACAGAGGGGCGAGAGGTAAAAACAATAATAAAAACGTGAGAAATAAAATACTCTTCCTTAAAACAAAAAAGAAACATATAAATAAAAGGTACGAAGTTGCGACTTGCGATCAGGTACAATTTTTGCATATATTTTGGCAGCTTCAGAATAAGGGAGAAAAGAAAGATTGGTACATCACATGTGGTACCACCTTATACAGCTGTCTCAGCTAATACTTTTTTTCTCCCTCACCCTCTATATCACTGACCAGAACATGGTCGCACATGAAACATTTTTGCTTTGGCCCAGGATTTGGTTTGGATTTCAATTTTGATTTCCTTTCAGTAATTTTCTTCCTCCTAACCACTCTCATTTCCTGCAACTTCCCTTCTCTCTCTGCCTTCAAGGTTGCCCTGATCTTGCATCTATTTCTTATTTATTTGGTTTTTTTTTCGATTTCTCTTCCTCTTTAAGTAAGATGTTGATACGCCATTTCTCGGAAGGGATAGCCATTGGAAATTTTTTGCTCCATTCTACTCCCAGTTTTCCGTTTTTTCTCTACGATCCTTCCTTGAAGCCTGTCTTGGATGGTTGATCTTGAAACTCCGTTAAGTCGACAGACTGCTCGAATGTCCATATTGTGCTCCTTTATATATATATTATATTCTTGTTCTGATTGGCTGGTAGACAACAGGCGTTTTTGAAGGCAGTTGTATACCGTAAATATGCTGTAGAAAAAGGTGCTGGCCGACAACTAGCACACACTATACCTTTTCTCGGCCATATAAAATCAATCATTATATTTATATCAGGTCTTTCAAACATTACGTTTCATCACTGTAACAATGTAACCATAAATATTGTGAATAATTAAATATTTTTTTCAAAACTTCTCATTTATACTAAGTGTAATTGATATTTTAATTGTACCTAAATAAAAATTTTGAATGACGTTAAATTTGAAATTCATGTTATTTGTTAAATCATTTCGCTATTATCTATTACAGCCGTAGAAAAAGTATAGTGTTTAACTCGCATAGAATGCTAATTTCCCACTCGTATGATTTGCAGCATTCGCCTGCGGCTCATGCTGCAAACTTCATACTCGTGGGAAATAACTGTCATTTCTTGCTCGTTAAACAATTTACTATTAAAATCTCCATTTCGCATTATACTGTTGAATTCTTAAGGAAATCTCATAGTATTTTATAATAATCTGATTAAGAATTTGATAAGCCTTTTGCGCTTAAAATTTATGCCCTAATTACATGTTTCTGTGGAAAACAGAATCACAAACAAATATAATAGTAACATAGTTATCAAATATTTATTAGGTTATGTGGACTGCGCATTAAGACTTGTGTACAGTATGAGCTATTAAATTATTGGTAAATTATTTAGAGATTTTCGAAAAGAATAGAGGCTTACTAAAAAAAAGTCAGGCCCTGATAGAGCAGCATATTCGTTATATAATTGACAAATTATATAACGGGACGAGTTCGGTTATTAGATACATAAAAATTAAGTAGGGCTAGCAATTCTGATGAACGTATTATATGGTTAATTAATTTATAAAGGAACAGTAGCATCGTATAGTTCTACGTTCCAGTCGAGAAATATTAAATTCAATTCTAATGGGCTGATATGAGGTGTAGCCGGGTGAAGTTTTATACTTTTTGTAAAATAAAAATTTTATAAATTTGTTTTGAACAGTTTCTATTTGATGTACCGCTACCTTATTGATAAAATTTGACCATATTATACTACCAAATTCAAGCTTACTTCTGATATATGAATTGAATAAGAATATAAATGTTAGAAAAGCTGTATGTTGTACGTTTTATGAATCCACACATTTTATATGAATTAATAAGAACCTTTTGAATGTGCTTATCAAATTTTAAATTACTGCTAAATGTAATCCCAAGGTCTACTTTGTGGTCCACCCTTTGTAAGATAGCAGTACTCATAGAATACAAGAAATTATTGGGCGATTTTTGTCGACTGTATGTCATTACGACACATTTGTTAATGTTAAAATGTAGTTTATTTGCTAATGACCATTTATAAACTTGATCAATATCATATTGTAACTGAAAGTAATCATTAACAGTTTTCATTTCTTTATAAATTTTTAAATCATCTGCGTGACGAGATAATTTGAGGGAGGTCGTTGACGAAAAGCAAAAACAACAGAGGGCCCAAATTTGAGCCTTGTGGTATACCTGACCTCGCTAAGAACGATTCACTTAACCCAAATTTATTTAATTTACATAAAAGTAGGTCATGGTTAACTTTGTCAAAGGCTTTAGCGAAATCGGTATATATTACGTCAACTTGTCCTTTGTTAACTATGGCTTTATTAACATGATTAGTGAAAATTAATAGATTTGTGTCTATAGATTTACCTTTGCTAAAACCATGTTGTGCGGAACAAATTATATTTTGGACATGGGAATATAGTTTTTCGTATATTATAAATTCATAAATTTTTGCAATACAATTCAATATCGATATAGGTCTGTAGTTGGTAAAGTATATTTTTGAACCGTTCTTGGTGGTGTCTTTAAAAGCTAAAGGGAATGTATTAGTGCTTAAGGATTTCTGATATATTATTAAAAGTGGATAAGTTAAGTACTCCCGACAGGCTTTAAAAATATAACTTGGAATTTGATCGGGACCAGAGGAATATTTAGGTTTTAATTTTTTGAACGCATTATCGATATCTCGAATTGTAATTTTATTAAAATTTAAAATACTAGAATTGAGTAAGTCATCGAAAATTTCTGTCGTATTTATTAAGTAGTTGGAAGACTCCTTCCTCATCATATACCGATTTGAAATAGTTTGCAAAGCCGTCAGATATATCTTTTGAATCCGATATTTTTTCCTCCTCTCCATTTATAAAATATGAAGTTTCAAAACTAGATTTTTTACCCTCATTTACAAAATTCCAGAATGCATTAACATCAGTATTTATATTATTTTGAATATTTGCAATGTACTGTTCATATTCATTTTTTACTATACGTTTTAGTAAAGCCCTTAATCGCTTGTATTCTGTCCAGTGAAAATGTGAAGAATTTTTAAGCTTTCGATGATATTCTCCTCATTGTAAAACTAGATACGATAACAACCTAAATATTAGCCAAATACAATATTGCCTATATTTTCATAAAAATAATCAAATTGTCTTTAACTACAATAAAATATACTTCTTAAGCCCGGTGCACGTGAGTCCCCGTCAAGATAATCTTTTATACCTCTCTTCAGTTAGGGGTAGTTAATCCCATGCATTAGTTCCCGTCAAGAGTTAAAATTGACATTTTAAATTCAATAAGTAACACAAATTTGAAAATGTTTATTAAATAGCATTCACTATGATAATATTAAATGTATAATAATGTATACTTATGTGAGAAGAATACTCTAAATCTAATTAACTTACTTAGGGCCGTTTTCACCAACGATTCCTAAACTAGTACTTTACCAAGTATTGCTTAGCGGTAGGTAATGCTTAACTAGGTATCTGGGAGGTTTTCGATTTCACCACCGCATCCGATACCTAGCAAATTATTACTTAGTAAGGTATTTGATATTATGTGGCAACATTGGAAATGTCGTCATTTTACTCGATTAGGTTCGTAGCTTTGTCAAAATGTTAAAAAAACTTCCTGTCACTTGGTGAGTTGACAGTGAAATATTTGAATTTTTGGTTTCTGTTTTAATATTTTATTTAAAATGGAGGGAAAAAAACGAGCGCCTAATTTTAGTGGCGAAGATAAATTAAAATTATATGACGGGGGCGCCGGATATTCTCCTCTTCAGAATCCGATGAGTCGTATCTGTCCAAATTTTGAATAAATCCAATTGCACGCATGTTTAAACAACGTAATATAATTAATGAAGGTTTAATGTTTATGACTTTTATTAATAGTTCGTAAGAAGAAAACACCACAGTATAAATATCAAAAATAGGATTATGGTGAATTGTCAATGTCAATGTCAAAACTTAAGAACTACCTAAAAGTTAAAAACTGACCAAACAGATGCGTAAACATAGGAAGTGCTTATCTGGATAAGCAACAGTGTGAGTTAGGCAATGCCTAACTTTTAGGAATCGTTGGTGAAAACGGGCATTAAGTACTAAATTTATAAGATACACATTTTATAAAGTCATATCTTTGAATGGTTTTATTTTGATATTGCTGAATTTTTGAAGCAATAAATTTTTGGCCCTCTCGAACTTCTTTACGTATTGGCCGTTATTCTTTATTAATGCAACTATTTATTCTTACATATGTATCAGTTTGAACTTTATTTAATGCTTCAAAAAAAATAAATATGTTGGGGTGATAAATATTACAATAATTACTGAATTTTGCGTGAAAACTTTCGCAACAATTTGTTGTCCTAGAAATATCAGCAGACTGCTCTGCTCAAATGGTCCAACACTGTTGACGGGAATTCATGCTAGGAATTAAACTCTTAATAATTCTTCGACGGGAATTAATGCAAAGGATTTTTGTCCTAATTACTTTTGACGGGAATTCGAGTGCGTTCCTTAAGCCGAATCTGTAAAAAGTCAAATAGCGAAAATGCAACACGCTGAAATCACAGTAATCATTTTACTGTGCTGAAATATAACCAGAAATCTTTGACGTTCTCAATGAATCGATTCAAATCGAAGGTCAAAATATCGATTCCCAAAAAAATCGGCACTTAAAAGATCTATCTTTGGAAGATTTTGTTGTCGATGCTTTTCTTTATAAAAATTTCTTCCTACTAGCCTTTTTCCCAACTACTCTTTATGCAAATTACATTCTAAATAATTAATTAATAAATCCATAAAGTTATCCACATCTGAAATGTGGTCCAGTGTTTAATAAATGTAACAATAACTCATTTTAATACGAGTAGTAAAACAATGCTACAGAAAGTTTAGTACTAGGGGAACTATAGGGAGGAGAGAAATATGCCATAAAAATAAATAATGTGTGGAAGAATAAACATTAACAAATTTTAGGATTTTTAATAAACCAAATACGAAACAATTTGAATTGGTCAAATTTTCAGACCTTACTTGGTAACGGAGAACCAATCTCCAATTCCTCCAAATTTGACAAATTCAAATCGTTTCTCGTCGAGTTCATTAAAAATTCTAAATTTTTTTCAAAGATTTAAAAATGGAATACAAAAGAATTATTTGTTCTTATATACTTTTTTGATATCCAAGATAAAAATTAATTATTTTCAAAATTTAGTCCAGCACCTTTTTTCGATTTTCTTCACAATCCTCGTAAGTTTTGAAATAAAAGGCAGCTATGAAAATGGAATACGAAAGAATTATTTCTTTTTATATCCTTTTTTGATATCCAAGATAAAAATTAATTATTTTCAAAATTTTTGTCCAGCACCTTTTTTCGATTTTTTTCACAATCCTCGTAAGTTTTGAAATAAAAGGCAGCTATGAAAATGGAATACGAAAGAATTATTTCTTTTTATATCCTTTTTCGATATCCAAGATAAAAATTAATTATTTTCAAAATTTTGTCCAGCACCTTTTTTCGATTTTTTTCATAATCCTCATAAGTTTTAAAATAAAAGGCAGCTATGAAAATGGAATACGAAAGAATTATTTCTTTTTATATCCTTTTTCGATATCCAAGATAAAAATTAATTATTTTCAAAATTTTGTCCAGCACCTTTTTTCGATTTTTTTCATAATCCTCATAAGTTTTAAAATAAAAGGCAGCTATGAAAATGGAATACGAAAGAATTATTTCTTTTTATATGCTTTTTCGATATCCAAGATAAAAATTAATTATTTTCAAAATTTTGTCCAGCACCTTTTTTCGATTTTTTTCATAATCCTCATAAGTTTTAAAATAAAAGGCAGCTATGAAAATAGAATACGAAAGAATTATTTCTTTTTATATCCTTTTTTGATATCCAAGATAAAAATTAATTATTTTCAAAATTTTTGTCCAGCACCTTTTTTCGATTTTTTTCACAATCCTCGTAAGTTTTGAAATAAAAGGCAGCTATGAAAATGGAATACGAAAGAATTATTTCTTTTTATATCCTTTTTCGATATCCAAGATAAAAATTAATTATTTTCAAAATTTTGTCCAGCACCTTTTTTCGATTTTTTTCATAATCCTCATAAGTTTTAAAATAAAAGGCAGCTATGAAAATGGAATACGAAAGAATTATTTCTTTTTATATCCTTTTTCGATATCCAAGATAAAAATTAATTATTTTCAAAATTTTGTCCAGCACCTTTTTTCGATTTTTTTCATAATCCTCATAAGTTTTAAAATAAAAGGCAGCTATGAAAATGGAATACGAAAGAATTATTTCTTTTTATATGCTTTTTCGATATCCAAGATAAAAATTAATTATTTTCAAAATTTTGTCCAGCACCTTTTTTCGATTTTTTTCATAATCCTCATAAGTTTTAAAATAAAAGGCAGCTATGAAAATGGAATACGAAAGAATTATTTCTTTTTATATCCTTTTTTGATATCCAAGATAAAAATTAATTATTTTCAAAATTTTTGTCCAGCACCTTTTTTCGATTTTTTTCACAATCCTCGTAAGTTTTGAAATAAAAGGCAGCTATGAAAATGGAATACGAAAGAATTATTTCTTTTTATATCCTTTTTCGATATCCAAGATAAAAATTAATTATTTTCAAAATTTTGTCCAGCACCTTTTTTCGATTTTTTTCATAATCCTCATAAGTTTTAAAATAAAAGGCAGCTATGAAAATGGAATACGAAAGAATTATTTCTTTTTATATCCTTTTTCGATATCCAAGATAAAAATTAATTATTTTCAAAATTTTGTCCAGCACCTTTTTTCGATTTTTTTCATAATCCTCATAAGTTTTAAAATAAAAGGCAGCTATGAAAATGGAATACGAAAGAATTATTTCTTTTTATATGCTTTTTCGATATCCAAGATAAAAATTAATTATTTTCAAAATTTTGTCCAGCACCTTTTTTCGATTTTTTTCATAATCCTCATAAGTTTTAAAATAAAAGGCAGCTATGAAAATGGAATACGAAAGAATTATTTCTTTTTATATGCTTTTTCGATATCCACGATAAAAATTAATTATTTTCAAAATTTTGTCCAGCACATTTTTTCGATTTTTTTCATAATCCTCATAAGTTTTAAAATAAAAGGCAGCTATGAAAATGGAATACGAAAGAATTATTTCTTTTTATATGCTTTTTCGATATCCAAGATAAAAATTAATTATTTTCAAAATTTTGCCCAGCACCTTTTTTCGATTTTTTTCATAATCCTCATAAGTTTTAAAATAAAAGGCAGCTATGAAAATGGAATACAAAAGAATTATTTCTTTTTATATGCTTTTTCGATATCCAAGATAAAAATTAATTATTTTCAAAATTTTGTCCAGCACCTTTTTTCGATTTTTTTCATAATCCTCATAAGTTTTAAAATAAAAGGCAGCTATGAAAATGGAATACGAAAGAATTATTTCTTTTTATATGCTTTTTCGATATCCAAGATAAAAATTAATTATTTTCAAAATTTTGTCCAGCACCTTTATTCGATTTTTTTTATAATCCTCATAAGTTTTAAAATAAAAGGCAGCTATGAAAATGGAATACGAAAGAATTATTTCTTTTTATATGCTTTTTCGATATCCAAGATAAAAATTAATTATTTTCAAAATTTTGTCCAGCACCTTTTTTCGATTTTTTTCATAATCCTCATAAGTTTTAAAATAAAAGGCAGCTATGAAAATGGAATACGAAAGAATTATTTCTTTTTATATCCTTTTTTGATATCCAAGATAAAAATTAATTATTTTCAAAATTTTTGTCCAGCACCTTTTTTCGATTTTTTTCACAATCCTCGTAAGTTTTGAAATAAAAGGCAGCTATGAAAATGGAATACGAAAGAATTATTTCTTTTTATATCCTTTTTCGATATCCAAGATAAAAATTAATTATTTTCAAAATTTTGTCCAGCACCTTTTTTCGATTTTTTTCATAATCCTCATAAGTTTTAAAATAAAAGGCAGCTATGAAAATGGAATACGAAAGAATTATTTCTTTTTATATCCTTTTTCGATATCCAAGATAAAAATTAATTATTTTCAAAATTTTGTCCAGCACCTTTTTTCGATTTTTTTCATAATCCTCATAAGTTTTAAAATAAAAGGCAGCTATGAAAATGGAATACGAAAGAATTATTTCTTTTTATATGCTTTTTCGATATCCAAGATAAAAATTAATTATTTTCAAAATTTTGTCCAGCACCTTTTTTCGATTTTTTTCATAATCCTCATAAGTTTTAAAATAAAAGGCAGCTATGAAAATGGAATACGAAAGAATTATTTCTTTTTATATGCTTTTTCGATATCCAAGATAAAAATTAATTATTTTCAAAATTTTGTCCAGCACCTTTTTTCGATTTTTTTCATAATCCTCGAAAGTTTTGAAATAAAAGGCAGCTATGAAAATGGAATACGAAAGAATTATTTCTTTTTATATGCTTTTTCGATATCCAAGATAAAAATTAATTATTTTCAAAATTTTGTCCAGCACCTTTATTCGATTTTTTTTATAATCCTCATAAGTTTTAAAATAAAAGGCAGCTATGAAAATGGAATACGAAAGAATTATTTCTTTTTATATGCTTTTTCGATATCCAAGATAAAAATTAATTATTTTCAAAATTTTGTCCAGCACCTTTTTTCGATTTTTTTCATAATCCTCATAAGTTTTAAAATAAAAGGCAGCTATGAAAATGGAATACGAAAGAATTATTTCTTTTTATATGCTTTTTCGATATCCAAGATAAAAATTAATTATTTTCAAAATTTTGTCCAGCACCTTTTTTCGATTTTTTTCATAATCCTCATAAGTTTTAAAATAAAAGGCAGCTATGGAAATGGAATACGAAAGAATTATTTCTTTTTATATGCTTTTTCGATATCCAAGATAAAAATTAATTATTTTCAAAATTTTGTCCAGCACCTTTTTTCGATTTTTTTCATAATCCTCATAAGTTTTAAAATAAAAGGCAGCTATGAAAATGGAATACGAAAGAATTATTTCTTTTTATATGCTTTTTCGATATCCAAGATAAAAATTAATTATTTTCAAAATTTTGTCCAGCACCTTTTTTCGATTTTTTTTATAATCCTCATAAGTTTTAAAATAAAAGGCAGCTATGAAAATGGAATACGAAAGAATTATTTCTTTTTATATGCTTTTTCGATATCCAAGATAAAAATTAATTATTTTCAAAATTTTGTCCAGCACCTTTTTTCGATTTTTTTCATAATCCTCATAAGTTTTAAAATAAAAGGCAGCTATGGAAATGGAATACGAAAGAATTATTTCTTTTTATATGCTTTTTCGATATCCAAGATAAAAATTAATTATTTTCAAAATTTTGTCCAGCACCTTTTTTCGATTTTTTTCATAATCCTCATAAGTTTTAAAATAAAAGGCAGCTATGGAAATGGAATACGAAAGAATTATTTCTTTTTATATGCTTTTTCGATATCCAAGATAAAAATTATTTATTTTCAAAATTTTGTCCAGCACCTTTTTTCGATTTTTTTTATAATCCTCATAAGTTTTAAAATAAAAGGCAGCTATGAAAATGGAATACGAAAGAATTATTTCTTTTTATATGCTTTTTCGATATCCAAGATAAAAATTAATTATTTTCAAAATTTTGTCCAGCACCTTTTTTCGATTTTTTTTATAATCCTCATAAGTTTTAAAATAAAAGGCAGCTATGAAAATGGAATACGAAAGAATTATTTCTTTTTATATGCTTTTTCGATATCCAAGATAAAAATTAATTATTTTCAAAATTTTGTCCAGCACCTTTTTTCGATTTTTTTTATAATCCTCATAAGTTTTAAAATAAAAGGCAGCTATGAAAATGGAATACGAAAGAATTATTTCTTTTTATATGCTTTTTCGATATCCAAGATAAAAATTAATTATTTTCAAAATTTTGTCCAGCACCTTTTTTCGATTTTTTTTATAATCCTCATAAGTTTTAAAATAAAAGGCAGCTATGAAAATGGAATACGAAAGAATTATTTCTTTTTATATGCTTTTTCGATATCCAAGATAAAAATTAATTATTTTCAAAATTTTGTCCAGCACCTTTTTTCGATTTTTTTCATAATCCTCATAAGTTTTAAAATAAAAGGCAGCTATGAAAATGGAATACGAAAGAATTATTTCTTTTTATATGCTTTTTCGATATCCAAGATAAAAATTAATTATTTTCAAAATTTTGTCCAGCACCTTTTTTCGATTTTTTTCATAATCCTCATAAGTTTTAAAATAAAAGGCAGCTATGAAAATGGAATACGAAAGAATTATTTCTTTTTATATGCTTTTTCGATATCCAAGATAAAAATTAATTATTTTCAAAATTTTGTCCAGCACCTTTTTTCGATTTTTTTCATAATCCTCATAAGTTTTAAAATAAAAGGCAGCTATGAAAATGGAATACGAATGAATTATTTCTTTTTATATGCTTTTTCGATATCCAAGATAAAAATTATTTATTTTCAAAATTTTGTCCAGCACCTTTTTTCGATTTTTTTTATAATCCTCATAAGTTTTAAAATAAAAGGCAGCTATGAAAATGGAATACGAAAGAATTATTTCTTTTTATATGCTTTTTCGATATCCAAGATAAAAATTAATTATTTTCAAAATTTTGTCCAGCACCTTTTTTCGATTTTTTTTATAATCCTCATAAGTTTTAAAATAAAAGGCAGCTATGAAAATGGAATACGAAAGAATTATTTCTTTTTATATGCTTTTTCGATATCCAAGATAAAAATTAATTATTTTCAAAATTTTGTCCAGCACCTTTATTCGATTTTTTTTATAATCCTCATAAGTTTTAAAATAAAAGGCAGCTATGAAAATGGAATACGAAAGAATTATTTCTTTTTATATGCTTTTTCGATATCCAAGATAAAAATTAATTATTTTCAAAATTTTGTCCAGCACCTTTTTTCGATTTTTTTCATAATCCTCATAAGTTTTAAAATAAAAGGCAGCTATGAAAATGGAATACGAAAGAATTATTTCTTTTTATATGCTTTTTCGATATCCAAGATAAAAATTAATTATTTTCAAAATTTTGTCCA
Organism: Neocrepidodera transversa; assembly: GCA_963243735.1. NCBI lineage: Eukaryota > Metazoa > Arthropoda > Insecta > Coleoptera > Chrysomelidae > Neocrepidodera > Neocrepidodera transversa. The sequence goes on from OY725343.1 coordinate 21,979,628, forward strand.
GCACCTTTTTTCGATTTTTTTCATAATCCTCATAAGTTTTAAAATAAAAGGCAGCTATGAAAATGGAATACGAAAGAATTATTTCTTTTTATATGCTTTTTCGATATCCAAGATAAAAATTAATTATTTTCAAAATTTTGTCCAGCACCTTTTTTCGATTTTTTTCATAATCCTCATAAGTTTTAAAATAAAAGGCAGCTATGAAAATGGAATACGAAAGAATTATTTCTTTTTATATGCTTTTTCGATATCCAAGATAAAAATTAATTATTTTCAAAATTTTGTCCAGCACCTTTTTTCGATTTTTTTCATAATCCTCATAAGTTTTAAAATAAAAGGCAGCTATGAAAATGGAATACGAAAGAATTATTTCTTTTTATATGCTTTTTCGATATCCAAGATAAAAATTAATTATTTTCAAAATTTTGTCCAGCACCTTTTTTCGATTTTTTTCATAATCCTCATAAGTTTTAAAATAAAAGGCAGCTATGAAAATGGAATACGAAAGAATTATTTCTTTTTATATGCTTTTTCGATATCCAAGATAAAAATTAATTATTTTCAAAATTTTGTCCAGCACCTTTTTTCGATTTTTTTCATAATCCTCATAAGTTTTAAAATAAAAGGCAGCTATGAAAATGGAATACGAAAGAATTATTTCTTTTTATATGCTTTTTCGATATCCAAGATAAAAATTATTTATTTTCAAAATTTTGTCCAGCACCTTTTTTCGATTTTTTTTATAATCCTCATAAGTTTTAAAATAAAAGGCAGCTATGAAAATGGAATACGAAAGAATTATTTCTTTTTATATGCTTTTTCGATATCCAAGATAAAAATTAATTATTTTCAAAATTTTGTCCAGCACCTTTTTTCGATTTTTTTTATAATCCTCATAAGTTTTAAAATAAAAGGCAGCTATGAAAATGGAATACGAAAGAATTATTTTTTTTTATATGCTTTTTTGATATTCGAAATAAAAAATTAAAAAATTCCAAAACGAGAGAAAAAAAAATTAATTATTTTACAAATACAACCGGTGGCGCATCGGCTGTCGCCGCGTTTAGGTGCTAGTTAGCTAGGTGCTAACATGACTCGGGTATTTTTTTACCCGGTCCTGGTAATCATTTACTGAAGTGTTAAAAAGAAGAGACCGCTTTTGACCTGCCAATAATCTAGTCAATAAGTGCTTTTTGAGCCAAACTTTTTTCTGCGCCTCCGACAAATATGAACGAGGTGTCATTCGATTCGGAATAGTCTGTAGACGATTTTTGAAAAAATTGAAAACCCGCTTGCAAAAATTGCAAAAGTTAATAAACAATTAACTGAAAAATAAAAATGGGGTTAGGTTTTTTGTAAATATCTCAAAAATTATATAACATTTTTCAAATTTGAAAAAAAAATCAAAAAGAGGAGGAATTTACCAAAAAAAAACTATACCTCCTGGACCTGTAGGACCAATATTTATAATTTTCCCAGAGTGTTGAAAATACAGCCGAAAACGGAGACTTCGGCTTGCGTAAGCGCTGTCCACATTGGACCTTTAATGAATAAATATTATTTAAGCTTATTAAACATGAAAATTAAAAATTGAAAAAATTCAGGCATCTACATAGATTTATGAACAATAATCCGCGGTCAAAAAATTTTTATCGCGATTTTTCTTTAAATTATGCCCAAGTTTTTTTTTCTACTTGAACATGAACATAGTAAGTGCGATAATTGTTAAATGACAAATCTGATTTTTTTCCTTATTTGGAATTATTTTTGAAAGGTCTCAGAAGAGATTCCCGTTCGAAAAATTAAAAAATTGTTATTTTTCACTTTGTTATTAACAATTTACTCAGGTTAAAAATTAAAAAGCTTGATTAATCATTGAAAAAAAAATTTTTTCTTCATATCACTATTGATCAGTTTTTTATGATCAGAAGTCACATGAAAACGATTTTTAAAAATTTTTGTTTTCTATTATTTACAAAATTGTTATAAAATGTTTTTAAGATAATTTAAAAATTTTTTTTGGAAAATTCAAATGATTTTAAAAAAAATCGTTCTTTAAAAAAATTTGTTATTACTTAAAAACGTAAATAACACATGGTTTTTGTTTTATTATGTAGAAAAAGAAAAAAAAAATATATAGAAAAATTTTTATTGTTTATAACAAATTGTTTATTAAATAAACTATGAAAATTTAAATAAAATCAATTTTTTTTTAGTTATCAAAGAGCAAGATAAATTATGATTTAAAAAAATGGTTCCTTAATAATACTTACCTACAGGTGATAGAAAAAAATTGTTAATTATAACAAATACGTTTTTAAGCAATAAATTTTTTTTAAGAAACGATTTCTTTATAAAAAATCATAATTTGCATCAAAGATTATGTTTCCAAAAAAGGAAATTTTAAATTATCTTATAAATAACGCATTTGTTTATAACAATTTTTGTAAACAATAAGAAATAAAAAAATTTTAAATCATTTTCATGTGACTTCTGATCATAAAAAAACGAATCCATAGTAAAATGAAAAAAAAATTCAATGATTAATCAAGCTTTTAATTTTTAACGTAAGTAAATTGTTAATAACAAAGTGAAAAATAACAATTTTTTAATTTTTCCAACGGGAATCTCTCCTGAGACCTTTCAAAAATGGGTCCAAATAAGGAAAAAAAATTTAGATTTGTTATTTAACAATTATCGCACTTACAATGTTCATGTTCAAGTAGAAAAAAAAACTAAGCATAATTTATAGAAAAATCGCGATAAAAATTTTTTGTTCATAAATCTAATCAGTAGATGCCTGAATTTTTCCAATTTTTAATTTTCATATTTAATAAGTTTAAATAATATTTATTCATTATATGTCCAAAGTGGACAGCGCTTACGCAAGCCGAAGTCCCCGTTTTCGGCTGTATTTTCAACACTCTGAGAAAATTATAAATATTGTTCTACAGATCCGGGAGGTATAGTTTTTTTTTGGTAAATTTCCTCCTCTTTTCGAATCTTTTTTCAAATTTGAAAAATGTTAAATAGTTTTTGAGAGATTTGCAAAAAACCAAACCCTATTTTTATATTTCAGTTAATTGTTTATAACTTTTGCAATTTTTGCAAGTGGATCTTGAATTTTTTCAAAAATCAGCTACACTCTATTCCGAATCGAATGACACCTTGTTCATATTTTTCGGAGGCGGAGAAAAAGTTTGGAAAAAAAAGCACTTGTTGACCAGTCTACAATTAAAACATCCAAACATAGTAAATCAGTACTAATGTAAATGTACAGCGTCCAACGCACATTTTATCGTCCTTTGAAGATTCATAACTACACAAATGCGGTCGTTTACTTAATACACACCATTTTAATAAATTTCAATGACGTACGTTACAACGCATTATTTGCAGGACGTCGAATTTAACATCGGTCTGCACTGGTACTAAGGATATAAAACCCCCTCGTGTTCAAATTTCTATTTCCTTTTTATGGTTTTTGTTTATTTTGTAGATTTTAGCTACTTTTGAATAAAAGAACTCAAATCTGGAATATATTATAATAAATAATCTTTTAAAATATATTACACATTGCTAAGAATTTACACAAATTAACCATAATAGCAAATAACCAAGTTTTCAAAAGACAATTATAATATTTGATTTGAAGCAAAAAAGTTTATAAGTGGATCTAAAATCTTTCTAGACCGAGATTTAATATAATTAAACATTCTTCACTGCCAAGTGTATACATATAAATCTGTTTTTCAACTTTTCTCGTGATCTTTTTTATGAACTTTAAACGATTTAATTTGCTGAAAATCCATGCCACACACATCACAAGAGTAAGGAGCGTGTATTTTTAGATGCCTTTTTAAATCCTGTGACAATCTAAAGGACTTTTTGCAGATTTCACAGTCATAATCCCTTTTGCCAGTATGTACCACTTGATGTTTTTTTAATTCACCACCTCTTTTAAATTTTTTATTGCAGATATTGCAAGTAAACCTGTAAATTTGGTCGTGGAACATTTTGTGGACATATAGAGACGAAGATTGTTTGAAAGATTTTCCGCATAGAGCGCACATGTAAGGTCTATTATTAGTATGTGTGTTGACGTGTTCTTCTTTAGCAGATTTGCTAGAAAATGTTTGATCACAGAAGTCACAAGAAAATTTTTTAATCCCATAGTGGACTATATTGATGTGTCGATTTACATGAGAGCTTGTCCGGAATTTTTTCCCGCATAAGTGGCAACAATGTAGTTTTTTATCCAAGTGGATGTTGTAGTGGTCTACAAAAGAAGAACTTTTTGTTAATTTCACTTTACATAAATCGCATTTGTAGTAAACCACGCCATCATCAGTAACTTTATGCTTGGTCAGTAATTTATAGTTTTTGTGTCTATTAGATGGTTCAATAGAAGAATCAGGATGAACTTTGGAGATATGTCTTTGTAGATCGTACTTTCTACTGAAACTCTTTTTACATTCTGAGCAAATAAAAACTGGAGCAAACACAGGCTTCTTTCTTTTAACATTGGTTTGTTTCGGTTTCAACTGATGATCATCAAACATGTGGTTCTTTAATCTTATTTTTGTACTAAAACTCAACTTGCATAATATACAAGAGTTTGTATTTAAATCCACAGCTTCTAAATATTCTTTATTTGAGTTTTTTTCTTCAATATTATCTGTGATATCTTCATTGGTACTCTCAGGATATGTTGTTTCATTAAATGTATCTTTGTGTGAAGTTATTTCCTTTATTTTCACTTTTCCAGACCTATAAAAGAATAAAAATAGCAACTGAAATATATTCTGCATTTCCACATTTCCTAGGGATTTATTGGAAATGTTCCTACATCAGATCTTACTTATACATGATTTTGACAACTATAATGGTGCCAAGACAAAATATTCTCTTTTTTGTTCAATTTATAAAAAAAGAAAACCTGTCTAAAAACTGTTAACACAAACTACTTTGCTTTTACTCAGTTCTGCCCCAATGATATTGATTTATGAGTGTTCCAGGCACCTCCTTTAGGCATGGTGCAATCGGGACCATATAGGCCAGCAAAATACGATGGCGAAAAAGACTTTGGGTCGCCATTTTTATTAGTAAATGAATTGGTAGAGCATAATAAGAAGATATTGAAAATGGAAATAACTGTATTACAGAATCTGTATACAGGGTCTTTCAGAGTGAAATGTACATACATTAACTAAAGGTGTGGGATACTTGGATGATTCAAAATCATTGGTTAATAATGGGCTATCAGACGTCATTACCTAGATACAGGGTGTTTTATAGATTTCTCCTGAATTTTTATTTGGTCATAACTCAACAACCACACCCTGTACAAAAATATAAAATTTGATGGGTGAACTTCCTATATAGCCAAAATATTGCCATAGAAACCATAGTTAAAATCCAGGTCCGGCTTAACAAAATTTTACCATTTCTTTCGGCCTCAAAAACAATACCCTGTATAACAACATTTTGTAAATCTGATTGGATATCCGAAAATAACGAAAAAAACTGATTTTGATTAAGATCTTTTCAAATTTGCGCATCTCGTTTCAGAAGCCTTAATTTTTTGCTAAGAATTGTTTTTTTTTTTTAATTGTCAACTTATGAATTTAAAAATAATTTTATTAGCGTAAACTATGTCTTTTGTATGTAAGTACTTTTCTAATGTCTCAAATTAGTACTTAGTACTTTTTCATTACTTTGAGAAATGTTTTACATGGCCGTAATTAGCTAAGGTAATAATTACTTTTTATAGAAATTACATTAAGGCATGTGAAGAAATAAGAAATAAGCCTGAGGCAATTCTAGTGGCAGTCCAAGAGATTGAGAGACGTATTCAACAGTACAGTTATCATTTTATCTGATAAATATTTTAAATATCATGAAAAAAGCATACTTTTAGTTGCTACATTAGGCGAATTCTCGCAAAAAAAAACGAATAATTGTTTTATGGCGCTCTACTCTGATCTGCGCAGAAAAAAATTGACTAGAGGGTAGGATTACTTAACATTAACCGGAAAATGCTAATAATTTTTATACCCAATGTATTAGAATACAAGGACATTTTCCTTGGGTTATTCTCTAACCGGCAACGACAACAGTCACGTGGTGTGCGAGCCTCTTAAGTTATTTTTAATAGTGTTGATTTATTTTGATTATTTACAAAATAAAATTACTTAATTTATTTTATAAGTTATGATTATTATTTAAAATTTATAATTTAATATATGTTTAACTATTTGTTAATTCGAAAGAGTTTTTTTGAGCCTTAATATCTTTGTTTTCCTTTATACAGGGTATTCATAAATTAGAAAAAATTTTATTTTAAATTACGGTCCTGTAAAACATTTCTAACAGTATCTCAAATTAATGAAAAAGTACCAAATTAAGGCATTTGAGAAGTACGTACATACAAAATATTTTCCTTAGTTTACCATAAGAAAATTATTTTAAAATTCTTAAGTTGACAATTTTTTACAAAAACAATATTTAACAAAAAATTAGGACCTCTGAAACGAGATGTGCAAACATGAAAAGAACTTAATCTAAATCAGTTTTTTTTGCTATTTTCGAGTATCTTATCAGATTTACAAAATATTGTCATACAGGGTATTGTTTTTGAGGCCGAAAGGGTCAAATTTTGTTAAGCCGAAAATGGATTTTAATTATGCTTTCTATGGCAATATTTTGGCTATATCTAAGGAAGTCCACCCACCAAACATTATATTTTTATGCTGAGTGGTTGTTGAGTTATGACCAAATAAAAATTCAGGAGAAATCCGTAAAACACCCTGTATCTAGGTAATGAGGTATGATAGCCCATTACAAACCAGTGATATTGAATCATCCAAGCATCCCACAACTTTAGTACATTTCACTCTGAAACACCCTGTATACTGGGGTTGGAATATTATATTGTAAAAAAAAACAATTTTTTTTAAAATTATATTACGTTTTCAAGTAACAGTATGATTTAATTTGTTGTGATTTTTCAAATATCTCTTTTGCTTAAATCTTAATCCACACAAGTTGCATGCCCATGGCTTATCATCAGAATGTATTAGTCTGTGTCTTTTTAATTCGTATTTAATTCTAAACCGCCGCCCGCAAATTTCACACGCATAGGGTTTTTCTCCAGTATGTTTTGTTACATGTATCAACATTGGTGGTTTAGTTCTAAAAACTTGATCACAATAAGAACATTTAAAAGGAAAAACGTCCAAATGTGATCTGTTATGAACGTAAAGAGATGCTTTTTGTTTAAAAGATTTTCCACATAAATCACACACATAAGGTCTTTCATTTGTATGAATTCTTCTGTGTTCTTCAGCATTCCTTCTAGTACCAAACATCCTCCCACAGATATCGCAAGGAAATGTCTTGATACCTTCATGGGTTTCTTTAAGATGCCTTACAAGTCCTTGGGATACTCTGAAGCACTTACCACACCTGTGGCAGGTATGGGGACGTTCCCCTGTATGTATACGCATATGCCAAATATAAGTGTATGGAGAGTAGAGACATCTTCCACACTCTTTGCAATTATAATAAACTTTTCCATCTACAACTATTTTTGCTGCGTTAACCATTTCTTGGTTAATCTTGGAGTTCTTTTTTCTCACTTTCTTTTCTTTATTTGGATCTTCTTTTAACTTTTGCTCTGGATGATTCTGGGATATATGTTGATGCATCTTTTCTTCAGAAAAAAAAACCATTTGGCACATTTGACAACCATAACAGAGCTCTTCTGTTTCTACTTTAACAGGAGGATCATCAGCTTCATCTTCATTATCAAATAACTTTTGTTCAATAATCTTTTCTGTATGTAAAGCTTCTGTTAACTCCACTTCTGATCTATTTGGACTTTCATAAATAGCATCAAGTGGAAGATATTCTTGTTGAAGTGAAATATATTCAGCGTAATTATCAGTGTCAATTAGTACAGATTGGTTTTGATCCAGTAAAGGCATCTTGCAAACTTCACTTTCATCCCTGTGGACAAAATTTAACTTCAGCAAAGAGTGTGGCAAGATGATACGTATTTTTAAAATATTATATATTGCTATAAGTCTTTTCACTTCATTACGTTTTTCTCTAGATTTAATCATCTAGGCTATACAGAATGTAACAACCTATTTATTCACCATAGACACAAATGTAACTTAACCAAAAATCAAATCAACCAAACAAAATAATTAATATTCTGAAAAAGAACTGCTTTTTTATGAAAGCATCTGAATTGGTAAATATAACCATTTTATATAAAAAATCTTCTGTTAAATAAAAAAAAATACTTACTCAATTTGTGTGGTGGGTTGAAGCTGTTTCTGAGGAAGAAGTTGGGAACTTCTAAATCTTCTATCAGCTTCTACGCTGGTTACAATTAATTCATGCCAAGCTAGAATGGTCGAAGCACACTGCCAACAGCATTGTAGAGGCAAATCGTCAGTCTTATCTACTTTAATAGGAAGATACGAGTTTATTTTTGTTGATAAATCGTTATTTTCTCCATCATCACTATAAATTCCTATTAGTTTTTCATCTTTGTTAGCACACAATCTACATATTTCGTTAATACTAACTAATTCTGTGAGTTCACTGGAAGACATTTCTAATAAAACTGTCTTTTTAAGGTCTTCCATAATAAATGGATTTTGATAATTTCCTATTTTATTATAATATAAATTCTCTAGAAGATATGAACATAACAACCAACAACCTTATCAAATTAAAGATGGCATTTGTTGAAAAATTCTAATGTCAATTACTAATCAGAGCCGTCTTAAGGTTCTTAAAGCTCCAAAAAAGAAATTATTAAAAATACCACATCACATAACTACCTACTTAGCTAGTATATATCTGGAGCATAAGCATCTTCGCAAAATAGTTTAATAATAGTTGAAATTGTATGGGACTTTCTTTAGTTTCTTTATTTAAATTTTCACATAGTATACGAAATAGGTAGCGCAAGTAGCAAGTTCGATCCTGGCGATGCAATGGCCTTTTGCATATCATGAATTAAGACACCTGAATGTCTAACTTCATATTTTATTAAACGCTGTGCTTAGACTCCCGGTACCGTTTAAATTTGTGACGTCACACATGCTACTGGTTCTATTTATTCATAAAATTTTGTTGAATACCGGTAATAATTCTAGTCAATATTTGCTCTATCAGTCATTTTAAAGGAATGCTTGTTTACTCGGTATACAAAATAAGTTTATACTTTGCTTTAAAAAATACAAAAATAGAAAATTTCTAGCATTTATTTATTGTCTTTTCAGACAAATATAAGTGAGATACAGCCAAAGTGATTTCACTCGCAACAAGTCTTACCTCAGTAATACAAATTAAATAAAAAAATTTACTGAAAAATTTACCATAGTTTAAACGAAGTAATCCTAATAATTTTGTATTCAAATGTTAACAATACACCAACTTTCCTAGAACAATCTTATAGCGAATTCAATTGGTAAAACTGAGACGCACTAAGTGTATAATTTGTATTCCATTGGGAAAACTGGTGGCGGGTTTTGAATTCCATTGGGGAATTGGTGCATTCGAATTTGAACTCAGTGCAACATTTTCAGCACGAGCTCCATCAGGTTTATCAAAAGGTTCAAAACTTCTAGTGGCATTATCCTTCACGTCATCTTCAAGTAGTGATGAGGAAATGGTGTACGAAGTAATGAAGTAGAGGAGAATCAGATTTCAAAATGTTTTCAATAATTTGAAAAATTTACATGTTAATTTAAATATTTCATCACTATTATCAAATCGCAATGTTAAGTTAATAATTTCAATATTCAGTTGAAATGCAATCTCATATATTCCTGGTATAGAGTCATTCATTTCTAAAATGTAAATAAAAATAAGAACAACCTTATCCTTTTCGCACGAAAATAAACCAACCTAACTTAAAATTTTGTATTCCATTGGAAGTGAACTAGTGCACATTTTTCATGAACTTCTTTGGGTGTCAATGCAACACTGGTGAAAAACTAGTTTTACCAATGGAATTCGCTATTAATCTCTATACAGTACCTTCAGAAATAATTGTCTCCCACCACGTGACCTGGTCGTCGCTAAAAAACGGCAAAAATCAATCGAAAGGGCCTGAACTCAGAGTAAATATATATAGAGAGGGCATTCTATCCTTTTTTATTAAGCCAACATCTAGTTAACTTTTGTTGACATCGTCCTCTAGAGATTCCATAAGCGTACTTTCAAGCAGGATAATTTAAAATCATACATTAAATAGTGAATTGATTTGTGTTATTTTTTAGTGTTATAGGTTGTACTAAATATTTTTGTAAACATTTTGAACTATTTTAAGTGATTTTCTTGAGAGATTGTTAACCATGAGAAAGAAATGTGAAAAATATGTGGTTCTTTTCTCAATAAGCCATTAGATAATCAATCTTACACTTCACAAGTAAGTTAGGAAAGTAGTTTTTGAATAATTTAAAATATAATATAAGTTGATAAGATTTGATAATTTTTTATTTTGCTTCCTTTCTTTTTTATGTTATATACCTACCATTCACATTTTTTATGTTATTCGCATTTAGGTACTCCTTACTGTAACAAGGTTTTAGGAGCAATAAACAATATTATTTATTTGATTCCATTATTAAATACGTACATTTAATATAAATTTACAAGCATTTGCTATGTTTTAATGTTAATATTTATCAGTATTACAGAAATTACAACTTTATCGAAATTATATAACTTCTCACGACATATTTAATTCAAATGTGATATATTAATAACATGTAAAATACCCAATTTTAATTTTCTATTTTTTTGCTAAAATAAATAAAAAGCTATAATTCTTCGCGTCGCCACTGTCTAATACATCACGTCAATTTTTATTGTTGATTTCGTCCTCTGCACGAGATTTTTCTGCGCGTCTCACGTCCCTCGCCCACAAACTTTGCCGAGAGAGAGGGCTAGATGTTGGCTTAAATTTTGTAAATGACATTAGATATACAGGGCATATCTAGTAGTTCCTTTATCTGAGGGCCTGAATTAATGACATTGTCAATGTCAAACTGCATAAGCGTCACATGCGTATTTTGCCGTTTTTTCCATTATTATTTTATATTTTACTTGGCAATAATTTATTTAAATAAAAAGTTTTTATATGATTTGTGTGTAATTAAGATAGTTAGATTTTACCAATATATAATTCTGTTTTAAAACTAATATGTCCAAGAAAAATTAAATTTTTAAAAATGTTCACGTAGGTTTTTAGAAAAGCTCATATAATTTTAGTTCATGAACATTTATTATTTTTGCACATATTAAAAATAAACTGAAATTATCTCCGGCACTGGATGACGTCTAGGTATTCTACCATAGAGATATAGGAAAGGTTAAAGAGAGCATGAAAAAGAGATAGACTTATCGGTATTTAATGTAAAGCTGATGTTATTTATCAACGTCGCCTCTAGAAAAGCACCTTTTGTTTTGCGTAGGACTCATAAAAAATACATTAGCGTCGCTGGTTTAGGGACGTAGTAATATTTCGAAATTGAAATATGAGAACCATATATTAATTTTTGCTCATCATTTTTTTTACTTAGTCATCCAACTTTCAGTGGCAATGAATTTTTATAACAGTTCATTGGTATGTACTTAAAAAATGATAAAATGCGAATATATTGTATAAATTAAATCTGTCAACACCGCTTTTAGTGGTTGGTTATGAGTCCTAATGTAAACATTTAAGGTTTATGTTAGATACAACTTCTCTCTCTCTCTCTCTCTCTCTCTCTGATACTACAGTGGGCAGTACCGTCGTTTTGAGGGTTTTACCCCAAATGGAGGTATTTTGAGGTTCGTGGTGGATTTTTTGCGGATATAAATATTCCATCAGTGATTTCTGCGCAGATGCGTTGCAATCTTTAACCTTTGCCATTACGAGTATTTTTTATATTTGTTGTTTTATTTTATGTTTATTTGGAATAAAGATTTATTTTTATGTATGATTATAAAAAAAATTCGTTAAACATGTTCAAGGTCAAGTTTGGGGGTAAAATGATTGGGGTATTTTAGTTTACATTTTGGGGTAAAACAACATTTTACGAACGGCAACTCTGCACGTGGGATACAATCATTTCTGAAGGCAGTGTATCAATTGAGGCAAAAATTATGAGTAATGTATGGTAGTTTTCAAAAATTCTGTACAAATCGTGCAAATTGATGGTATTTGAATTTGGTAAATGAAATCACTTGTCGCTAAAAAATGCCTAGAAGAACTATCAATTTTCAGGAACACCATCATAACCACATAAAAAATTTTCATATCACATTTTTTTACAGACAAATGACATAGTTGTCATAATTCATGGCGCAAGATGTTTTTAGCAAAATGGCTGAGGAACAGTGGATTCTTAACGAAGATGGATATTTAAATGTAGATACAGACGTTAAAGAAATAGTTTACCATCCATACCTCAATGTCATCTTAATTTGTACACATACTGGAGTGGTGAGAGTTCTTGATGTAAATTCTGGTGTAATTCTACACTCCAGTTCTCTCTCAGGTATAACGTTATAACAAAACCCATATTTTGAACTAAAAGTTATTGTTACTTAACAAGCCTACGGTTTTTTAGCTCAAAATCTTTCGGATGTTAAGTGCAAGTACATTCCATCTTTGGACAGAGTGTTATTTACTGATGGACAAGCACTGGGTGTGAGGTCTGACTACAATGGTGTTTTACTGCTTGATAGTATTCTTCAAAAGAATATCGCTGATGGAAAAGATGAAGTTAAAATTGAATTACCCCTTTCTGAGGTAAAATCAATACCTATATCAAATAATATAACATTACAATGTGATATGTGATAGATAATGTGTATTTTAAATTGTCACTAAATCTGGGAATCCCATGTATTGCACAACTGGTGCAATAGGAAAAAATGAATTAAAAATATTTAGCCCGCTCTTACAAGTTTCCATTTATTAGTAGCTACAATTGACATTTTTTTACTATTTAGTGCTTAAAACATCAATATAATGACATATTTAGTGGAAATCATTTAAAATATCTAATATGTGTTAAGAAATATTTGTCAGTTTAAACATTCAATAAGGAATAGATTTTGTGTTGTTAAATTGGTTCATATGTAATTTAGATTCATCACATACATTAATAATGTACACATAATTTTATACAACATTTGCATAGTCTTCAGTATAGGCAAATGTTTAGTTTTAAGTTTAGTAATAAGAATATGAAGTAATTACCCAATTTTGTTTTAAGCATAAGAAAATGACAGTAATGACACTGAAAGGGCTATTTGTATGGTAGAAATTTGGTTTAATGCATGAGCATATGCTGCCCAGACATAAGGATAAAAGTTAAACCACTTTCAAGGTCATTTCTTATGCTTGTGCTTCTGCTTAAGACTAAATTTATTGTATAAACGGTTTCATTTGATTACAATGATTTAATTTCTAGTTATGCTTAAGTTTATGACTAATACTAAACCTATGCGAATGTTGTATAAATCGACCATACTATGTTTTAGGCTATAATTCTGAAAGAAAGCCTAGCATCAAGTAACATACATGGAGTTGAATTAATTATCAATGAACTGACAGAAGTGATTTCAAATGCCCAACAACATCATAAAAAAGGCATTAAAGCACAAAAGGTAAGAATTTTATTTCCATCACTTTTTTTATGTTCCATTGAATCAAAATGAAAAACACTAGATTATTGAAATATCCTGTTCTCTTCAATATATTGAACAAAATTTATTTTAGTGGAATACGGTATGTCTAGCTATACCTCTAGAAGATTTAAAATATGCTACATCAACAACAGTTACTAACTTATTAGTCAAAAACCAACACACTCCTGAACTGGGCGTAGCTTCAGCAGTTCAAGAGAGATTGTCAGATTTACTTGGAGAAAAAGTAAATGCATCAGATCGTAAGTCCATGGCAAGTGAATGGAGGCGCAGAGAAACTTACTCACAATGGCCTCACATGGATTACAAGCAAGTTTTAATATATTAGATTATTGCCTCTCATTTCTTATATCGTGGTTTTATTTGTAGATGGGCACTTCCAGACCAGATGGCCCAAGCAGGTTTCTACCATCAACCTAATTCTTCAGGGGATGATCGAGCAATGTGTTTTACTTGTTCAGTGTGTTTGGTGTGTTGGGAACGTACAGACGAGCCTTGTAGTGAACATGAACGTCATTCCCCAAACTGTCCTTTTGTGATTGGAGAATACACTCAAAATGTTCCTCTGTCTGTTACTTATGCCACTTGTCCCGCTGTAGATGCTACTTATAATGGAATGGACATTAAAGTCTTAGGACGAAGCACTGTTGTTAATTTTGTGCCTACGGCTAATGCTGATGGTATTGTGTCAGTGTTTGATGTTAGTGGGAAAGTCAAAAGGGCGTATTGTTTTTATGTGACTCAGTTCGATTCATTTATTTTGGATAAGTATACGCAGGATTTTGGACAAGTGGTAGGGTGGCCTGGCAGTGATTATAGTAAGTGGACACATATATTTTTGATTTTTTTTAAAAAAAGTAAAGTATTCTTAGTTCAGGTTAAAATTTAGCAGCCCTGGAATTTTTCAAAATTTCTGTGAAAATCATAAACTTAAGATCAACTTCAGAATTTTGTGTTAGATACTGGATTCATTGCAAGAGCTAATCAAAGTGGGCTGCAGATGCTACTTTCATATTTATAAACAACTAAACCGTAACAATTTAAAAAATCTTATATGCATACAGGTTTGGAAAAAGCTTTGCAGAACATAAGGCATTTCATGTATCAAACAAGAAGGCTAATAAACAATAGATAAGAACAAAATATTTTGGTATACGCCTTTCTAAAAACAATTGTAATTTAGCGTAGCGCTTCGGATCTATGTCGGCGGTTTGGGAAATACACGGACTGTCTCTGATAGTTTATCGTGCCAGATCGAATTCAGCTTTAGCAGACTTCTGATTATCACTTTACAAGAGATTTGGCTATTGTTTATTGGTATAAGAAGGTGGTTTATTTGAACCCTTAATTCATTAAATTTCTATTTTTCACAATATTATTTTTTAGAATCTACTTTTATCAAATCAAAAATTGAAACTAAAATAGAAAACATAAATAAAAAAAATGAACTCATAGATCACCACGGATATAGCCAATGAATTTAACAATTTTTTTAGTGTTTATCGAATTTAGATAAAACTATGTATTTATTCCCGTCAGATCAGCTGAAGTAAAACAAATCATAAGTTCGCTTAAAAATTAGAAGTCACCAGGATTTGATGGCATAAAATCGGAAACTTTGAAAGATATAAAAATAGAAATAACTTTGGTTTCAATTTAACGAATTGACATTAAATGTTGATAAAACAAAATATATACCCATCACATCTTACCAAACAGGTCTTCCAAATCTTGGCTCTTTGGATATTGATATGAGTACAAAAATTCAAGAAGTAGATAGGATAAAATATTTTGGAATTATTATTGATTGCCAGCAAAAATATTACAAATAAACTTAGAGGATTATTATCAAAATTTAAATAGTTGAGGGAAATCTTAGATTTACATCACCTAATAATTTTATATTTTTCACTAGTGGAATCACAGCTAAGTTATGACATGTCGGGATGGGGTGGTGTATATGGTTGCCATTCAAAAATGGATACTTCGAATTATTTATCAAAAGAGTATCAGGTTTCCAAGTGATATATGTTGAGTCAGGTTATGGATTTAAAGCAATTATACTGACAAAAGATTATGCTTTTTTTAAAACGAAATGAACATATATTAGAACGTCTCAAACAAACACATAATACTAGACATAAAAACAACACATATCACTTACCTAAAAGAGAAAAACTATCAGACAACGTTTGCTATGATTACTTGGGCCCAACATTTCTAAACAAAATACCTGTAGACCTGCAACAAACGAAAAAATATAAATATTTTAAATTTAGAATAAAAAAATGGATATTGTCAAATAAGAGAGAATTTTTTCATAATGTCCCTATCTTAACTTTTTGAGTTCTATTTTGTGACAAAAGAACAAAATGTATTCGCTTTGTGCGAAAAGGCAGAGCATTTTAACAGCCGATGCTAGCGCTTTCCCTGATTAGCACATGAACTTTTATCCCCAACATTTTTCGACGGACCAAAATGTCAACAACAATTCAACAATACGGAAAGCTCGCCGAAGTCCAGCAGAAATATTTTGTATCGCGGGCTGTCAGAATAATAGTTTAAACAGTCTCAATACAAAATTTTATTGGTTTCCTCAAAGTCCATCCAAGTGTGAACAAAGAAAAAGCGAACTGTAGGTATGTGAGCTTTGTTTGTCATTACTTGGATTCAAAACTTTATCCGCAAAATTGAACTCCTTTGAGTAATTCTATGACAATGAAAATTTGACTGCAGTTAACACAAACCAGATTGTGACGAAGCCAAAATTTTAAAATTTGATTTAGTTTAACCGCTAAAAATTAAAATTATTATTAATGTATAGGTACGTAACTTATATTAAATTAAAGACTACATTTTTCTATTGGTTCTATGGCTATGCGATTTAAGACACGGATTTGAAAGAGAAGGGTCGTCGGTTCGAATCCCAATGCTTGTTAATTTTTTTTTTCAACAAATAACTTTTTTATTTTTTTTTTATAACTTTGGATATTTTTTATTCAGAGAACCTAAAAAAATATCTGTTTATCATTTTGAATGAAATATTAATCAAAGCGAACCGTAGGTAAAAACTTTGTCGTGACTGGGATTAAAAACTTGTCCGCGAAATTAAACTAGAATCACTCGAAAGAGTTTAATTTCGCGGAAAAAATTTTTAATCACCGTCACGACAAAGTTTTTACGTACGGTTCGCTTTGATTATTTCATTCAAAATGAAAAACAGATATTTTTTTACGTTTTTCTAGTAAAAATTATCTAAAACTATAGTAATAAAAATAAAAAAGTTATTTGTTGAAAGAAAAAATTAACAAGCATTAAGATTCGAACCGATGACCCTTTGCTTTCAAATCCGTGTCTTAAACCGCATAGCCATCGCACCATTAAAAGATTATCTATCAGTAGATAGAACGTTCATTAACTTTAAAGACTCTGTAAGTAATGACAATGACGTTTGGATTGTGAGAACTATAAAAGAAATGAACTTTTAAAGTTTTATTCTAAACGTCATTGCCTTTACTTACTG
Source organism: Neocrepidodera transversa (assembly GCA_963243735.1). Lineage (NCBI taxonomy): Eukaryota > Metazoa > Arthropoda > Insecta > Coleoptera > Chrysomelidae > Neocrepidodera > Neocrepidodera transversa. The sequence continues at coordinate 21,996,879 of OY725343.1, forward strand.
AATCTTTAAAGTTAACGAACATTCTATCTAATTTTTAGCAGTTAAACTATATAACTCAAATTTTAAAATTTCGACTTTGTCAAAATCAGGTTTATGTGGTCAGCTAACTGCAGTAAAATTTTCATTGTCGTAGAATTACTAGAAGCTGTTTTATTTTCAGAATAAAATTTTTTCAATCCGACTCAAAGCTTACTTACTGTTCGCTTTAATAAACATATAACATATTATGAATGTTAAATAATAATGAACATATAAAAATATGTATTTCAAAGCGAAATATATTTACCTTTAATGAAACTTTATAGTCTTCTATTGACTGTGAGGTTTGTTTGCTGGCATTTCTCAGTTATTATTTTTATTTTCTGTTGAATTGTCTCATCCGCCGAGCATATGTAACGAAATGAGAGTTTTGCACCGTTCTTTAGCGCATTTTGTTTGAATTTTACATCATGCGTTATTTCTTCAAAACCAGTTCTTCATCGTTTAAATATCAAAATGCCTGCATTTTATTTTGATTGTATGGGACAAAATTTTACATTTCAGCCTACAGGTGTCGCCACATGGCAAGTTACACAGAGCGAATCAAAAGTACAAAAATTTTGATCAGTAAACATTTTGTTCTTATGCCACCAAGTAGAACTCAAAAAGTTAAGATATGGACATGTAAGCTATTTTATTCAAAGGACTATGCACGTTTCTTATGGAAAATTCCAAAATTTTTAAATTGCGTACCAAAAAGTCCCTTTTGAATATTTTTGGTACGCTTTTTAAAAATTTTAGGATCTTGAACTTCAACGCCCTGTATATCGAAAACTAGCCATATGATGGAATTGGGCCCATGGAGACTTTTGATCAGGACATCAAATACTACAACACATTAAAAATTCAATTTGACGGTGCTCCCGTTTCCATAAGAAAAGTGCGTGGTCCTTTATATCATCTGGCCGGAGCTAAAACTTAAAGTTGAAAAAATGTGATTTTCAATTGTCTATAACTTCAAAACTATTCATTTTATAATATAGGTGTAATAGGTTTTTGAAATCAGCTTCTCAGATCAAAAAAAGTATAGGGTATTCCATTTAAACATATTTAAACTTTGATATGCTAAATTTTTTTTGAGCCACTCTCCCTGTATATTTATAAATAATTTTTAAAATGTAGCTCTTAATGACATACATATATGCATATAAAACGATTTTTTTAAATTGTTATGGTTTAGGCACTAAATTCTGCTGCCCTACCCTATATATTTGTAAGAACTTTTTATTATTATATTTGTTTTTATTGCGATTATACATTTAAAAAATAATATATAAATTAGTTTTGAGGCCCTAAACGGGAACATATTATCATAAAAGGAGTTAAAATTGTTTGGTCAGGTAAATTACTGAACACAAGTCCACATTACTATGTAAACTAACAAATAAATATTACAAACCCCCAAGTGGTTTATCATTAAAAAATCGAGAGAAAAATAATCTTCTGATAGCTTCAATAATTAAAGTAAGTGGCTAGTGATCCAAGAATAAGTATCAAGTGAATGGCAATCAGCGTTGCCAGATCTAAAATGGCAAATTTGATAGTTTTGCCATAGAGAAAACGGTAGATTTGGGTTTGAAAACGGTAGTTGTCATATTTTGTCATAATTTCGTTATCTTGCACTATTGTTTAGCATGATATAAATTTACCTATCAAAAGATTAAAAGAACTAAACGACCGCAATTGCAAACAGCTGTTTGCTTCTGGGAATGCCCGAAACACGTCGTGTCGACGTATGCATAGAGATGATGCCGTGTCATGGCAGATGCATCGAATCGTCATTAGGTAAACACACAGAGAAATAATTTTAAGCAATTTATCATTAAGGTGGCAAGATAAATTGTTCAAAATTATCTCTCCGTCTGTTTAGACCTATTCATAGTTTTATCAATTGTACTTGTTTTTTTTATTTTACTTTTGATATTAGATACTAAATTCTACTATCTACTTCTATTTTTAATTTTGCAATTTTGAGGTAGAATTAATAGTCTGTCAGTAGACAGAACGTTCATTAACTTTAACGGTTCTGTAACTAACGACAATGACGTTTAGATTGTGACAATTGTACAAAAAATCAGCTTGTAAAGTTTATTCTAAACGTCATTGCCTTTACTTACAGAACCTTTAAAGTTAATGGACGTTCTATCTCCTGACAGTAAGCGATAGAACGGTAGATATAATGATAGAATGTGAAAACGGTAGATCTACCGTAAAAACGGTAGACGTTGCATCACTAATGGCAATAAACTAATCATCCAAAACTCTGTGGAGAATAATCTACAGCTAATTTAGGCAGTAGTGTGTTGATTTTTCTGATAATATAAACAAATCCTAAATATAGTTCAAATAGTGCAACTGCAATAACATTTTATAATCAATTATTGTTTATCATTTATATATTTCAAATAATTTTTTTATTTCAAATTGAAATTTGTACTAGAGAATTAATTATAACATAAATATATCACTATTAATCAATCTTTATTTGAAATAGGATATCTTATCTTAATTTACAATATAAAAAAAAAACTAAATTAAAAATAATAAAAATATGCATCATACAGATAAGTAATTTTAGATTTAAATTTATTTAATGCAGCTTTTACAATATTTTACAGAATAATATTTGTGAATTTGATTATTGAATTTTATAAAGTTACTAAAGTAATATCCTAATAGATCATGTATCATTTTATATGGATTTTTTATTTAGTTAATATCTCTAATTTACAATGTCAAACTTAAAAAGCAATATACATTTGAGTAATATGGAATTAACACTTCAAAATCTTAATAACAACAAACATAAATGAAACAATTTTACACTATTAAAAATCAGTATATAGATTTCAAGAGGTATACTCATCCAACAAATGAGTTTTTACATTTCTCTTAACAGGTTCACTGCCAGGGCGGTCGTATACGTATAGGACCACTTGTGAACTGACTTAATTTGCCAGAGCGGTCGTATACGCTCGCTGAGTAGTCGACAGAATAATATACATACATATACTAGTGGTCGCCCAGTGGTCGAAATTCTACCATTCTATTCAAATGTTATTGAGTTTATTTTGTCAGAGTATGTGAACCTTTTAAATAATTATTGCCTGGTGACCAAGCTTTGTTTGGCGTCTTAATTTTTTTATTCACGAATGATCTTATTTTTTTTAAATCACGAATGCTCATACTTTAATACATTATTTTTTCCTGTTTTTTTCTTAGTTTTTTCCTATTTTCTCTTTTTTTTCCTAACTCCCAATTATTACCGTTTTTTCTTTATTTTTCTTTATTTACTTATTTTTTTGTTTTCCTATTTTTTTCTTTTATTTTTTCCTATTTCCTTTTTTTCTGTTTTTTTTAATTTTTTTGTATTATTCCTATATTTTTTTATTTAATCCTATTTTGTTTCCTATTTTTTCTTAACTTTCCTCATTTTCTCTACTTTCTTTATTTTCTCCTATTTTTCTGTTTTCTGGTTTTTCCCTGTTTCCTATTTTTCGCCCTTTTCTCTATTTTTGCCCTGTTTTTCTGTATTTTTTTATTTTCCTCTATTTCTTCCCAACTTTCCTCATTTTTTCCTAACTTTCCCTATATTCTACAGATTTCTTTATTTTCTCCTATTTTTTAAATAGGGATCTATTTTCTATAATTTTTCTTTATTTTCTCCCATTTATTCCGTGTTTAATATTTTTCTTATTTTATCCTATTTTTTTCTATTTTTTCCAATTTTTTTCTACTGTTTTTTCCGATTTTTTCCTGCTTTTTCCATTTTCCTGTTTTCCCCATTTTTGCATTTTATCAGGGAAAACATTTTCCCTATTTTACCTTATTTTTTGCTATTTTACCATTTTCCTATTTTTTTCTTATTTTCTCGTTGTTCCACGGAAAACGCTTATCCTAATTTTCCCTAGCTTTTTCATATTTTTCCTTATTTTCCTGTTTTTCATATTTTTCCCATTTTTTTCTACTTTTCCTATTTTAGCCTATCTTTTTCCAATTTTTTACTATTTTCCCATTTCCAAAGATAAAATGTTACACCTTTTTATAAAAAATAAAATTCCAATAAAAAACTGTAAACACATGTTTCTAAAAAAATAAAAAAGGTGATAGCATTAAGGTCTACTCAAACCAATACGGAACAGCGGGAACGGGAGCGGGAAAGGTTTGGAAAGTGCGGGAAGCGAGATAATCTTGTATATTCACACTAGTGCGTCAAAAGTGAGCCGAATGAAAGTAATTTCAGTTATTATTTTTTATTTAAAAATACAATGTACATACAATAGTTCATCAGATGAAGAGAAGTTTTTTTGTTGCTAGCAGCAGAACATGATGAGAAAATTAAGTTAAAATCCTATTTCATCCCATGCTTTGTATTTCTTCCTTATATTTTTATATTCTGGATGATAAAGATATAAATGGTACATTGTTTATCTAGTAGTAAAAGCGATACATTCCCGGACGACAATGTAAATTGTAGACCGAGGCGTTAAGCCGAGGCCAACAAGCATTGGAGTCTGGGAATGTGCTTTTACTACGAGGTAAACATACTATTTTTTCTGAAATCGCAATTATCATTATCATAAATTAAGGATTTTTTATAAATGCATAATAATTTTTTATTACCATCTTACTGTCTATGAAATCATTTCCTTGACAACCACTGTTCGATTATTGTTATGACAAAAGTCAGAGATTCACTGCTTATACGCCGGCAAAAACTTTTCCGGACTCTTGTCGATCCGGGAAAGCTCATTGCTTAGCAACGGGCTAAAATACTAGAATAGCCTATTTTGGGGTCTGAATTTGCTCCAAGAAAGTAGGTATTCTTGAGTGATTTCAGAAAAATATAATTCTTTCTGTCTTTGACATCTCGCATTAATGTCTATACACACAAACAAAACAGAAATGACCTGCGTCAAGAGTGCGAACTGCGGGAAAATAGTGCACGGCTGCCTTTTGTTGGGCCGGCATCGCATTGGTTTGAGTAGACCTGGATTCGATCTATTCTAATATTTAATATAAACAATGAATGTTGTATTATATTTATTGTAATTTATTTGTAACACATTAATTTTAGCTTTCTTCACTCTCCTGTAAATAAATTTTAACCATGCAAAATATTATACTCCTTTCTCGCATTACATTTAAAAAGGAGTCCGAAGTTTTCTCTTTGCTTATTAATATATAGATTTATTTTGCCAGATGTCGTGAATAGAGCGGTTTTCACTATGGTATACGACCGCTGTGGCATAAATAAATAAAATAATTGAGATTATGTAAATCAACATATTCCCGTCTAGTATATTTGCTCTAGAGTTTCAGCTGGTTAGTTTATAGCTCATCCATCAGATATTCCCGGGTCTCTAGCCACTTCCGTAATTAAATTTCTCTTTTTTTTTGTTTTAGAAAAATATCCAGTTGAAAAACGAATCACTTCAGTCACTTTGGTAGGCGACAGAAGTATCGCAAACAAATCAAAACCATCTAGACCAACAATTATATGTGGTTTAATTCTTAACCAATATGACAAACAGTCCCAAATACCCCAGTCAGAACAAATAGGAAGTAATAATAGGTTATATTTAGTCGTTTATGATTTTACTTATAATAAGCAACTAGAAGAAACTGAAGTAGAACCTAATCAGTGTGAACAGACTTTTGTTCCAAATGAAGATGTTGAAAAGAGTTTAAAGAATCCACCAGAAAGTCTTTCTGAATTGTTTAATAATTTGGACCCAGTATTGTGTTCGTTTTATAAAACGCTGATACCAGGTGAAAGTGATGAGGTGTTTATGCCACCGAATATTTCAACAAAAAAGTCCCATACAGGACCTAAGGTGCTGATTTTTGATGAATTTAATAATATCAGTAAATCAGATTATTCATCCAGTAGCCATCCTGTTACTAACGGACCATTAAGTAGTGAACCCAGCGATTTGAGTATATCTGATCATATAGCAGAGGTAAGTTTAATCTTTTTTCCACTACTAGTTTACACACTAACATATTTTTATGAAGAAACTCCTGAGCTCCTTAGGGCCGTTTCAGACGGATCATTTTAGTGGTCGCCACTGCTTTTTTTTTGCGGAGCATTGATTTAAATTAAGGTGTTCACACGAACGTCTACCAACGAATTATGTGTAGCGTACCATTGAATTAAATAAAACTTCATCCGGACCACTTGTTGTGGTTGATAACTGCAAACGCACTTGATTTTCCGTCCATCATTACTAGTTCTCACTAGAAATTCATTACAGTTAACATGTCTCACTCAAACAGTTAACATGGAATTTAGTACATTCCAAATTAATACAGAAGCTTTTATATTTAACGTCTAAAGGTTTCCTGCACTGTGGAACATCAGTATCAATGATTATCGTGACAAAATGAGTTTCTCCTTTGCCGTTATACATTTCCTCATGTTGGTATTTCTTCCTGTTAAACGATCTTTTAAAATTGACAACAATTTGTCAAAAGATATTCGAAATAACTTTCAGTCACCGTCGAAAATGTCTTGGTAAATTATCGTATATAGACCTTTTTCTCATCGTCTTGCGACAAAATGATGTACCCAGAACTTCCTGTTTCTTCGCGATCTTCTTCGCCGACGTAATAACAATAAGAGCAATGCTTCTGCCACGGCCATCACATGGATACTGAATTTTCTGCGATGACCCGTGTCGGCTTTCTCGAGACTACCGATGACTGCCACTGGTGCTCATCCAAATGTCACATGCGAGTTGTGTTTGAGATTACGTCATGATAATAAACTGCTTTTATTTTTATGCAACCCATAGTATTTACGTGATGACTTCTCCGTCTCTTTTTATACATGTTTTTATTACTTTTAATTCTTCTAATTTAAAATGTAAGAACAATGATGCGAATCAAGAAAAGATTTTTATGTTCAAATACTTTTTTCTTTCTTTAGGTAAAAAATAGTCCTTCATCCAAAAAACTGAATTATACAAAAGCAGTGCAGTGCGTGAGTTTACCCGCACAATGTAGAAACTACCAAGATTTAGAAATAGCCGATATAATCCCTACTCAAGACCAAAACCACATTTTGGTTGTTTTAAAAGGAACAGTATCTCCTCAAAGTTTCCTTGCCATTTATCCATTAGACTCTTCAGATAAAATGGTTAAACTAAAAGAAGAACCAGTATTAGTACAAGAACTAGCAAGTAATGAAAAACCTGTTGAAATAAATCTGTTACCGACTATAGATAAATTTGGAGTATTGTCTGAAATATCCTGTGATGCAGAAGGAAATGCAGTTATGGTATGCGCAGACGGAATCGTTCGGATACTAAGCTTATCAAGTTTAAAAATAATCTGTTATGCCAAAATCGAATATGAAGGATTCGTTTCAGCCGCTTATTGTAACAGTAAGTTTTCTTTTTACGAACAAAACAAAAATTACAATGTTTTATTTTTTACAGGTCTTGACAGGTTATGTGTTTCAACCGAAGGTGGTTCACTCCACTTCTACGCTCTTAATAATACAGAAAACGATTCCAGCGATGATCACGAGGACGATGATATTTTCGGAATGCATGTTGATAGTACTAACATGGCCCAATCAACCGACGTTCTAGATGGCGTCGAATTTCCTAAATATTTTCAGAAACCACCAGATGTTATCTCATTACAAGACTTAAAGAATCTTAAACTGCTCTGTGATTTTGAGCCTTTAAGAATAGGTTATTGTGTTGTAGTACCTCCATGTTGGAGCGAATTCCAGCAATCTTTGCGACAACGTAGACAACCTCAATGTGAAGGAGAACAGAATTCGAAAACTTGGAGGTTACTTACTGATACTACTACTTGGGATGAGCATATTTTCGAAATTACTCTGCCTAATTCTACTGTATTGGGTCATGTAGACGTTCATTTTACGCTCCAACCTTGCAGTGGTTCCCCCAATGTAGAAATCACTCTTCTCAGGCAAAATAAAAGTGGTATTGGCCACAAGAAAGACGTCAAATTTGCTGTTGATGAAAGTGTAACAATAGATATGCTGCAGTGGGTGGATAATCCTGTTACTTCACAGGAATATTTGCGAGCTCATAACGCTGATATTCTCGCAGGTCCGATAGATTTAGCATCTCACTTAGATCTAACAGAACAAAGTGGTATTGTGACATTAACTAGTCCGAAACTGTATAAAACTAAAGTCAGGAATTTACTTCTTCACATCAGGGCCGTTAACACCAAAGATGAAGATACCAAAAATAAATCGAAAAAATTCACCGAAAAACAAAACATTGATAAACTGGCCCTTCCTGCTCGAAAAAACGACTTCTACATGGGTTGCGACGTCATCCACGAACTCAGCATCAGTTTGCATACTGTAAAACATCCAGAAAATTCTAAAGAACGCGCCCATGGGAATTTAATGTTAGAATCCAACATCTTTGTAGAATCTCTTCTTCTCACAGCTATAACTAATACAAACAGCGAAGAAATTGGATTGGTCCTAGATATACTTGATTGGATTGCATCTATTCGGTTAAGCAGGAATAGAAGTAGCAATGGTGGAGCTCCTAGTCAACAAATGGAGTTTATTTTAACTGTACAAGAGCATTTAACCACACTCTTGCAACAATGTTTATTACTAGGAGGAAGAAGTATTGCACACAAAGTTGTAAGACTAATAATAACTTGTTGTAGTGAGTCAGATAATATCAGCCCAAATTGTGGAGAACAATTCAACTCTATTGTCTTAAAATCTATTTTTTCGATTTTAGACTGCATAACGCAGATAAAATCTGCTGCAGGATTGCAGTGGTTGTTCTCTCTCTTACTAAAAGTAACCACAAAGGGCCAAGAGACATTAATTGCATCAAAATGCACCTCTTTACTTAGTGTAATAGCTAACGAACTATTAAACAGATGCAATCCCTACCATTTGGTACTAAGAGGTCGATACGGATTATATGGGACTCCGATGGAACCGGAATTGTTTGACGTGGAGCCTCCGCCTTATGTTAAAGGTGACAGGTCTTCGACATACCTTTTAACTTCAAATAATGCGAATCAAGCACCCCAAGAACCAAATTCTCCTGGTGTGTCAAATGCAGCCAGTTACTCCTTTAATAAAGAAAATATTAGCCCTAAAGATGTTCTTTCTACTTCCACAACGAAACTAAAGTATAAAAATATCGCGTCGTTTCGGGTCATTAGAGGTCTCATAGAAACTCAACCTCTTCACTTTTCTTGTATTTGGTCCAGTGAAGGCACTAGAGTTGAAAGAGCTGATTCCACAATAAACTCCTCATCGTCATTTATTAATAACATGCCAATTACTTTCGCTTCTTCCACTCCAACTGAACCTCTGGCTGAAGAAAACGTTGAAAAATTGATGGATAAGTTGAAAATGATGAAAGATCAGGTTAATAAGGGAAAACCTGGTTATAACAAGTGGGTTATTGAGATGCTGCAAGAGTCTGGATATCTCGAGGATAAAACCATGTTCGGTAAGTTATTACAGGTGGAAATGAGATTTTAATGTATGAACGAAATTTCAATTTTTTAGGTTCGGTGGAGAACGTCTATATCAGTCCAAAGATATCTGTGCAAGAAAACTCAATCATGGTACCGAATGAATCTATAAAAATAACCACCAACCTCCCCGAAGAGATAAAACCGATGAGTGGACATGTCAGCGGTTTACAATGGCAAGAGCTGCTAACTGTACCTCCAAAACAAGTAATAGTGGTGGAAAGAATGCATTCTGGTGCTAGAAGACATATCACCTTAGATTTCGGAAAACCCATTCTTTTGACAGATATATTTATACCTTCTTGTTCCGATTTAGTGACATTGACAATTGACATTTGGTTGAATGGAGAAGATGTCGACGAAATTCGATTAGTTGTAGCCATGGACATAGGATCCAGGAATTTGTTACTCACGGATCTACAACCACCGCCTTTATGCAGATACATGAAGGTTTGTTGCTTATTAAACAGTAATATTAGTTATTATTAAATTTCGAACACACCATTATGCTGGATAACTTTCACATACCTCATATACAAGTATCAATAGAGTATTTGATAAATATGTAATTTGTTAAATTCTTTTGAATCTCAGCTGAACCCTTAAAGTTTTTGGAAACAATTTTTTATTACTCCTCTATATTTGATCACTTTTCCTGCTCTTTATGGTAGGTTCAGACCATTAGTAATAACAGTAGTAAGATTTAGTAGCGTGTAATTTTTATCATTAAGCAGCACTATCCTGTGAATATCAGATGTTTGGATCTTATTGGGAAATAAATAAATATATGCGGTTGAGTGAAAGTTGTATTGTCTTTTCGTTCCATTTCAACAATAAATTCTTGTATCTGTCACTCGGATTCAGGGAGTAACTTGTTTCTATAATTAATGTCTATTTGTTAAAAATAATTTAGCACATGCCGAATTCTTTGCAATTGAAATTTTAGGTGATTTTTATATCATCATTTTAGTTGGTGATGTAAATGGTTGGTTGGACTTACTTGAATCTTGTGGTCTTTCACAACTGTAAAAGCACCTTCTAAAAGTATCTACTTATCTTGATAATGTAATGACCAACACTAGAAATTACGAGGTATTTATTGAAGAGCCTTATCATTCTGATTATAAAACACTAGTATTTCGCATGTATATTGGTAATGGGAAATTGTATGACAACCAAATTATACTGAAAAGAGTTAATTATAAATAATATAAATTCAATAATTATTCACCAATCTTTAATATTTAATTAATATATCGTGCCATCTTTGGATAACTTACATTTCTAATAAAAATTTCAAATGTGTTTTATGTGGTTGATTGTATTATTTTTTCTTCGTTTTATGACTAGAAACCTCATTTATCTTTTAACTCCGTACATATCATAAAGGTGCATTTTATACCTAACTTACTGCGAAGTAGGTATAAATTATTTATTAGTATAGAGTTTCGGACACACTGTATCAGCATTATGGAGGATAAAATTGATATATTCCACATAAAATTATTAACAGAACCAAACCTGTAACAATATTTTTTTTTTAGATAACTGTAGTTGGACGTTACGGAATGTCAACTGTCAGATGTAGAATTCCTCTAGGCTACTTCTATGGGCACATCATGATGGGTGAGGAATCATCTCCTGTAGCTCAAACTTCCAGCGCTTCTAGCGGTTTGGATAAGCAGCTGGGGATTCTTTCGAAGCTTTTTGAAGATATTAGTTGCAGATACAGTTTAGCCTGTTCAAAGCTCAAAGAACTGTTGCAGCCTTTTATAGTATCTGATATGAAAAACGCGGCGCATCTAGCTACTTACATGAGTATTTTAAAAGATAGAAGTGCTAATGTGAGTAATGTAGAACACAGCAAGATTTTCGGAGCATACCAGGAGACTATTAGATACCAGTATCAGCTGAATATTATACGTAATGTCATGTCAAGGTTCGAAGGAAACATAAGTACTACAGACAAGCAACAAAACTCCGAAATATCAACAGATAAACTTACATCTATAGCAGAAGGACTACTAGAAGTTCTTCTCTCAATCGATTCCATGGCTGATATGTCAAAGGAATCTTGCCAAGATTTTTTCAAAGGACTCTGTATGACTCAATCGTCCAGGTTGCAACTTTTAGCTGCTATATTTCTGGAAAACTATTGCGGAAAGTCCTCATTTTGGGGAGATTTTCTAGCCGATACTTTAGCAGAAAACTTTTCAACTTCGTGTATACTGAGATTTCCCCAAGATCGTTTATTTATCCTTCTTTCATATCTCAGTAGGAAATCTTCTGAGAAAAGCGCTGTTATCGATGCTGCTTTAAGAATAGTCAACAATACTTTAAGTCCTCTCACTATGAATAGAAGATCACTACTAGCTGCTACTATTGACTTACCATTGTTATCTTGGGAGTTAATGTATCTGAGTCTTCAATTATCTTTGTGTAAAACATCAGCGTCTTCAGGTAACAGGTGGAACTGGGTACTTGGGGAGATGGTAGGAGCCAAGAACGCTGATAATACAAAAGGAAACAACAGAAAGAAGAGCTGCAAAAGAATGGCACAACCTACCAGTAATCCTTTACCAGTATGTGAATTAATTACATCTTTTTAAATAAAATATTAATAACTCCTTTTTCAGACATATTCCAGCATGGTTATTAACCCAGAAAATGCTTATCAGCAAAAACTAAAGAGCATGATGGTTCATGATAAGTTGTCAAGGTTAAAATACATTAAGAAATTACAAGATGAAGGGAAGTTATTGAATAAAGAGAAAAAAGAACAACCAATGGAAAAGCCGAATGTGTTGCTTAAAACACCACAATTTATCGATAATAATCATTGTTTGATTGTTGCTAAAGGTCTTTTGCAACTTATATTGTCTATGGATCATTCTAGTAGCGCTGATATGTTGCTGCTCTGCTTCAAGGTGAGATTAGCTCTAAAAACTATTTTGAGTTTCTACTAAAGTTTTTTATTGTGTGCTAATTTCTGTATTTCTAATTCTTCCATACTTGTAAATCTTGTGATACATATTTAAATAAACCTTTTTGCATTTAGGTGATATCAAAACTGGTAATATTGGCGAAATTGCAACTGGGTCAGCTTTTAAAAGAAAGTCAACTGCTAGAATTGATCCATTTTTGCATATCTAGTAAAATTCCTTGGGCGCCATTCGCTCTGGCTTGTTTTTTACAAGATGCAATGGAACTAATATCTGTTAAAATAGAAGATATAGAAATGGAGACGGAAACCGTCGTTTCCCCTTGTTGGGCACAAAATGGTAATTACAATAATAAAATAAAAGTAATTTTTTATTTGATTAACTTTTTTAGAGTCAACTCCAGATGGTGACAATGCAGTTGATAATTTTAACGTAGATGCCTTAGTAGCAGAAACTTCCAACATCCAAGCGAATTCTAGCTCAATTATACAGAATTATAAGGAACAGTTAGAAGTTGAGGCGATTGTAGAAGCAGTTTTATCGAAGCAAAACAACCCACCTATGTTAAACAATAATAATTTCCCACCACTTCCATCAGTTTATGAATCAGAAGATTCAGATTTTGAAGAACTCATCGATGATGCCCAAAAACTACGAACTACCACAACCAAAAGTTCTAAACAAGTATCAGTTTTAAATTCCGGACTCTCATGTGCTATGGATTTACGATTAGAACTAGGAGTGCAATCAAACTCCGAAATAACCATAAAAAAGTTGATTATAAGAAACACTCAGTTATTACTACAAAATATTTCTTTTGAAGGCTCGCAGAAGGAGAGCAACAATGAACTAAATCCTTGGCCGACGGTTTTTGATAATTTTCCGTCTGAATCATCGCTGAATAACCAGAAAATGTTGACTTACTGCTTTCAATCTTTGTTTGAGAACATTCAAAATCATGATCCGTCAAAAATAGAACATATTTTACAACTTTGGTTGACCCTGAACGCTTCTAGTAAATATGAACAATTTGCTCCTGGTACCATCCCCCAAATTATTCTCAACTGTAGTTCTATTAATTATCTTATTGGTGCAATGGCTTGGACTCCAGGCTTGTCTTTGACCACATGGTGTAGTGCCTTGCAGACTTTAACTCTGGTTTGCAATATGAATAATGGTAAAAAATGGTTCGATTTATCTGGTATGGCAAATACCATCGTTAACCACGTCAATTTTGTACAATTTTTTTTAAATCTACTGTCTGGAACGGGCCCCGTTTTCAACGGAAAAATTCTAGTAAGTATACTCTATAAACACTTGAATTGACTTAGATCTTTCAACTATTTCTATCTCTTTTAATATATTAACAGTTATTTTTACCTAATCTGTTTAAATTACAGGCTGGTCCTTTATTGTGTAAAACTTTGCACGATTTTTTGGTGAGATTACAAATGCGGTGCGACGTGGTGAGTCATACTAGCAAACTTGGTAACCACTTGAAGTCCACTTTACTGAAAGTTACATACCAACTTACTCAACCTTCTGGGTCTGTTGCTTGCAGATTGGGACCTTTAGATGCTCAATGCAAATTGTTGCAAACAATGTTATACTTGGATTTTACCAATTCGGATTTGAGCATTGCCATGAGTACTTTGGAGAGCACAGGTAAGTTGTCAGATCACGTATAAAGTGAGATTGTGTCTATGTAGTTTTGCTAATAGTAGCTTTTTTATTATTATTTTAGCCGCTTTGGTGCACAGTTACGTGATAAACACTGAAAAAGTTAAGTGTATAAGTATGGGGGAGAAGCAAGGGGTAATGACTAGTACTTTTAGCGATATATTCGCGAGCGTGTTGGGTTCTGATTCGAATAAACAAGACAGGCCGGTCTCATACGAAGATTTGTTGATATTAATGTTGAAATTGTTGGGAAAATTGGTTCAGACGCCCTTACCAAATCAACAGGTAAAAATATTTTCATAGCGTTTAAAAATTTTACCCTATAATAAATTTGCAGGAAGCTATGGATACTGAAACGGCGGCAACCTCGCAAACTGACGAAAGCAAGGCAGAACAGATCCACCAAGAAAGTTCCCGCATTCAACAACTTGTACCTTGTTTTGCTGATGTCGTACTTCAGCATCATCCCACTGTCATTAGATTATGTCGCTGTTTGGCGGCGTGTAAGTCATCCTCACTTTGTATGCTAGCTAATGTTTCACAAAAGGTAACATTTATTCCAAATTTGAATCGATTTTGAAGTAATTTTTGTTGTAGGTCGCGTTTTCTACTTTAAGCGAACCAAATACTGTCGGCGATGCCATTTTCCATCTCTTAGCGTTGTTGGCCAGAAAGGCTTCTAACAAAGACTTGTTACTAAGACCTTTATTGATGTTTTTGTCACAAGCACCGCAACTCAGTGAACCTCTATTGTGGTTTATCTTACAAGTTCTTGATACAGAAGAGGCTATACAAAAGTTCTTTGACTCAGGTATATATTTATACATCACCTTTATCACTTTTTGTAACCAAATGTTTAAATTTTTTAGGTGGTATATCAATATTAGGTAACAGTATAGTAAACAGTACTACTTCTCCTAGTACCCTATCAAAAATCGGTACAATATCAACAGTTATGCAGCACTTTTCAGGGATGAACACTTTTTCAGACTCAAAATCAGCTTCAACAACTACCACCACTTCAAAAAAACTAATGCAGTCGTCCTTAGAAAATAAACTCTCTCTAACAAATTTTGCACCTTACTGCACCATTTCCTGCGAATCCAGCACTGCGCAATCAGCTGATGTTCTAATACAAGGAATATCAGGATCGACCCATCGAAGAGCAAGAGCTCCTTTATGGTCTTACCACTTCTACCCAGAAGAAAACCATACTGAACTCATGTTGCAATTACCTAGTGCTATATTGCTAAGAGAAGTCCAGTTGCAACCTCATTCCGGTAGTTTAGCTACATCACCATCTTACGTAGCTTTAGAGGTATCAGCTAATGGACCTTCTAGATTATCTCCAGTTTGTTTACCTCTTCCTACGAGTGGATTGACCTATATTCGGCTTCATCTACCAGTGCCAAAAGTAGTTAATTGCGTTTTAATACGTTTATACAAGCCTCATGATGCTAGCAGTATAGGATTGATCCAGATTCGTTTGCTAGGAAGTTACGCTTTTGGAGGAAGTTTAATGCAAGGTTCAGATTCTGAAGATGAGTCGCATTGTAAGCATAGTTTGGGATGGCTCAGATTACTCCATCACTGCTTCACTTTAGCCTCTGATGCTGAAACTAAACATCAAATTATTGAGTGTGCGTCGAGAGTTCCAAATCTTTTAACTACGTGCTGCGGATTATTATTGGTTCCTTCACACATTCTTCCTGTTTATCTGCCTTGTTTAGAAAAAGTATTGAGAGAATTGGCTCTTCACAGTTCTGAGAATGGATTCCATGCTATAAGAGTGTTACTTGATAGTAGATCTGGAATAGAACCTTTGATGGTATCTGATGTCAACTGGCAGGATAGATTGATAAATATATCAGGATACCAATCGGCGTGCGAGTTACTATATCAAATTTGCGAACACCAGGACTCATACACTTCTTATCGAGTTCAAATAATACTAGAATGGTTGGAAACTGCAACAACTGAAGCATTATTAACAGGAAATACCAACAATTGCAATGCAGCGTATTTTTGTAGCATAGCTTCTATTTTATGGACAGCTAAACAATCTCAAGTACAATACGACCTAAAATCTCTCATAACAGTACAATTATTTAACTCCATATACAATCTAAAAACACAAACAGAAAGTAATATTAGTCTTAAGTACTCTCTAGATTCTTTACTTTGTTCAATTTGTTACATTATTCCGGAGTTTTTCTCTATTTTGTTAGAAAAAATTGGTGTTTTGGTTCCTAACCTCTCTACAGGCCATCAGGCTTCTATTAGTGATGACCGGAAAGATTCGGAAGGTTTGACAGATGACAACAAGCGTGTTTTCGAAGGTACTTCCGAATGGTACAGTCATTTAATTATAGGAGAATTATCTAGCTTACATCTTACCAGAGAACAACTAGAAACTATAGCTTTGGTTAGCAGATCTCCTACTTCCATCCAACAATTACTTGACTCCGGGCTTCCTAAATTACTAAATAGCGCGATTTTTGAATTTTGTCAATCTGAGAATGAATCGGATATTCCCATGGCAAAATTAGATAATGTTTCAAGCATTCTACAATTCTTTACTGATGTCAGTGATGAAAAAACAATGAGAGATTGGTTGGGATCTGAGGATGGGTCGTCGTTTTGGCTACAACTTCTAAAATGGCTGTGTAAAAAACCTGTCGCTAAGATATCCAATCTACAAACCGAAGCTCACGTTCACTTAGAAGAAGTCTGTGTGAAGTTTCTATCTAAATGTTGCTTGTGCCATGGGACTAATCAAGCTAGGTTAGCTAGAGTACTTTGTGATGTAATATATACACAATCTAACGGAATATCGGGATTTATGAGGAGATTAATACTACAATTATTGTTAGAAAACGAAAAGATCCCAGTGAGTATAGAAGCTGATGAGACTTTATACAAAAGCGCAAAATTGATTCAAAGCTACATCCCCGCTCATCCTGCATTTAAGCAAACCTACAACCGCGCCATGCTCTGTTTGAGCACCAATACCACATTATTAGAAATTTTAGAACAGCATATATTCTTCAAGATGTCTTATAAATCAGAACTATCGCTTAACAAAAAATCCAATTTTGCAGCGAAGAAAGATATTTTTAAATCATGGTTCGCAGCTGAGGAACAGGAAATGAGCATGGCCGCTGGGGTGACTGCCAAAGACAAACGTGCCAAAGACGCCAAAAATCAAATGACGGCAACGCCGCAAACTAAAAAGAAACGATATACCACTAACTCCACAAACGCTACAGATGTGATAGAAGGGAGAATCATCAAATGCGAATCGTTTTTAGACCAGCCACTGCCACTGACGGTTAATCTCGGACAACTTCTAAGACTGATGGAGTCTAAAGGAACCACCACCGATTGGCCTTATATACATCTTAAGATCTACCAGTGTAAAAGTAAGTACGTTTATTTTAGGCTCATTTACTTAATAACCTTGATGTTTTTTAGATAATGACGATAAATCTGTTAACGAAGCGAATTCCTCAGTGTTCCAACAACCACCAATTTGTAGTGCCTTACAAGTTTTTAGCTCAATGGGGGGTTTGGCTTTGCTCGCGCAACACTTACCTACTGTTTACCCTGAAGCGATAAGATCGGCGATTTTAGAAAAAGCTCCTCCCGATACTTCCGATTCCGAATGGATCAAAGTGGATGGTAAGTTAACTTTATTATCAAATCTTGTCTTACACGTTTTTTTTTGTTTAGAATCTGATGAAGCATATGAAGACATTTTGGAAGATGCAATTGTAACTAATTCGCCCTCGAAAGCAACAATACTAATTTCTCATGTGCCACCACATTCTTTAACAGCTTTTGGTCTATTTCTAAGATTGCCAGGTTATGCGGAAGTACTGTTGAAAGATATGAAAAAAGCTTTATACCTTCTTCGCCTTACCTTAGGAGTCACAGACGATGGAGAAGGTGGAGATATCTTTAATTCACCCATTTCAGATTCTTTGCCGACTCTTCCATTTGAGGTTTTAAAAAAATTGTATGATGGAACACCATTGAGTACTGATGATGGAAGATTGTTAAGAAGGATCAGTATCAATATAGGAGTGGTCCATTTACTCCTGGGATGTATAGGAATATTTTCACATCAGCTTAATGCAAACGGATCGGATAAAGATAGCCAAAATTCTAAGAACAAAGAAGACAAATCTCAGTTGTATTGGGCCAAAGGTAATTTTTAATTAATTTAAATGCGAATTATTATGGTAATTATGATATGTTTTAGGTACTGGGTTTGGAACTGGTTCTACTCAGCAAAGTTGGAACGTCGAACAAGCTCTTTTGAAACAAAAAAGTGAAGAAGAACACGTGACTGTTTTATTGCAAGTTTTAGCGAGTTATATTAATCCTAACGATGATGCTGAAGATGAATTGACAGAGAATGTTCTTCCTCAGGCATTTTACGATTTACTAACACAAAGTGCATTACTTCCCGCTATTTGTTCCTATTTAAGGAATGACTCAGGTACAATATGAACTCAACTGATAAATGATCCACTTTTGCCTTCTATGAAATCAGTGTATTATCAGTCAAGATCATTCTTACTTTTCTTTTTCCTTTTAAAAACGAGATATATCTTTCTGCTTTTAGTTTTGGACATGGCTCGTCACATACCACTGTACAAGGCAGTTCTTCAGCTCCTGCGAGCTATAGCCGTCAGCTCTCAGCTGGTGAGCTTGCTGCTACCTCAGAAGAACAGAGGCGGTGATCCATCGGTTAGTTCCTTATTGAAAAATATGAAGAGTTGTGTAGATACGTACGCGTCTAAGTTAAGGTACAATATCATTTGAAGAATGAAAGTGATGGAATTTGTGAAATGTCTCTTTTCAGGTTGAATTCTAAAAGTAAAACGAAGAGCAAACTCGGCGAACAGCTGGAGGAGCTCGAACAAGGCGAAGGTTTGGCAACGTTGATGCCCGATATTCAAAATACCGCAAATCTGGTATCGAGAGTCACCAGCGGTTTGGTAGACTCCGATAGCTCGTATGATAGCGAGAATTATATTGATAAGAAAATTGTGGTTTCGTTAGAAGAGCAGTATTTGAAGATTATGAAGAATTTGCAATTTTGTAAGTTTTTACTTTAGATAATGAGTTGTTTTAAATATTTTGTACATATTTCAGCCTCTTATGAAATGATAACGGAGTTACCTGAAGGTGGTATAAAGTTTGTGGTATCCCATCATTTCGAGAGTAATGCTAAGACGACTAGTGAGCAATCGCATCCCACTAGAGTTAAGAGGATAGCGCAAGAGGCTGTGACATTATCAACTAGTTTACCTTTAAGTTATAGTAGTTCTGTTTTTGTTAGATACGATAATTCACGATTGGACGTCATGAAAGTACTAATAACAGGTAAGACCAAAAAATACACAAATGACTAAGTTTAACGGGATATGCTGACTTCTGTTGACAAATGACACTTGGTTCGAGGCAATCACTCTGTATTCTTAATCTTTAAAACCAATATTTCTGACTGAAATTAAAACCTATAATTATTTTCTGCCATACAGGGCATGTTTATGGCAGCTGTTTTTAGTGGGAACATAATTAAATATTAATGCTCAAAAGCCTCATTGATACTATTAAGTGTAAATTATTCATACATTGAAGATATTGGTGATTGTATGAAAGCGAATGATGCATTGACTTTTTTTTACCAAAAACCAAATTTCTGTACAAATGATTCCAAATATTATAGCAGAATTAATATCTTTCGCAATTTTGAAGATTTTCAGAGTATAATTGTTGTGCAAAATAGCCAATATCTACAGTTCTTCCCCCTGTCGTTTTGTAGATTTTTTATTTAAGCTTAACAAAGGCTTTTTCTTTCAATAAAAAATAATTCTGTTTCCTGACTATAAGAATAGTAAAATCCTGATAATTAAAAACTACATAATTTGAGACAAATGCCTAAAAATTCAATTTTTCATTATAAACCTTACTCTTTGGAAATATAAAGCGAAATGGCAATATCTACTTTCATAAGTTGATCACATGGAATTGAAATTTTCTTGTAACTACTTTACTCTACATGTGCAAATCAATAAATAAACTTGTAACTTTCGTAAGTTCTAAAATTGTTCTACGATTCTTTTTATAGGACCTTCCGATACTCCTTACGCAAATGGTTGTTTCGAGCTCGACGTCTTCTTCCCGCCCGATTATCCATTGTCTCCAATGATGATTAATTTAGAGACTACTGGTCATCACACTGTCAGATTTAACCCCAACTTATACAATGACGGTAAAGTGTGCTTATCTGTATTAAATACTTGGCACGGTAGACCGGAAGAAAAGTGGAACGCACAAACTTCCAGTTTTTTGCAGGTTTTGGTTTCCATACAAAGTTTGATACTAGTTCCAGAACCCTATTTCAACGAACCAGGTAAGTTTTAAACACTGTTATATGCTTTTAATAGGTCGATATTTATATAAGATTATTTGTAGGTTATGAAAGGGCGAGAGGCACCCCAGCGGGAACAATCAGTTCAAAAGATTATAATTTAAATATTTGCCAGGCGACAGTACGGTGGGCGATGTTGGAGCAGATTCTAAATCCTTGTCCTTGTTTTAAGGAGATAATCCACACGCACTTTTACATAAAAAGATTTGAAATTTTGGCGCAAGTGGAGAAATGGATAAGTGAGGTTGAGTTAGAAATAAGTAAAGAGAAGAAAGTAACTAGAACGAATAAGAAATCACCGACAATAACCCTGGAATCGTTTAAGAAAGTATATCAACAACTAAGAGAGGCGCTGGTGAAGCTGCGGCCTCCTCCGGAATTAGAGGAGGAAGAAGAAGACCAACCGTCAACCCCAACTAACATGGAAGTGGCAATTGATGTACATCAAGTGGATAATATGGAGAAAGATATGGTGAAAATGGTGAATGATATGTGCGAATGAAGAGATGAATTTATATTGCATTTATTTTTTCCTCTCCTTTTTACTGTACATTTTCGACTTTTGTTTTCATAGAGCAATATTTTATATACTTTTTGCAAGTTTTAGGACAATTGGTTTTTATTGTGTACTATGATGATTCGCGCAAAAAGAAATTTTGGAAGAACGGAAAAAGATATATAGCAAAGTTACCAAAAGTCGTAACTTGTGTCATTGTTGTAGATTAACAGAACTAAATTATTCCTTTAATTTTAAATTGTTTATAAATAAATGTGATGATTTAAAATAAATCTTTAGTTTTTTTTTTATTTAAATCCATTAACAGCTTCTAGGCTTCTTTATTTCAAGTAAAAGAAAAGACAATTTTCTGCTTATCCTATGGCTCCATTTCTCTTTTTTTATGTGTATTAATTGGTATGTATTTATTTTATTTATAATAGAAATTACAATAATTAGTTTAATAATTTTTTAAGTTAAGCACTTCTAGATGCGAGCACCTGTATATGCTTATAAGAAAAATGGTACTTCATGTATTATACACATACATACATATGCATGAATTTAATTTCAGAAACAAAATAAAAATTGTCTAGAATACATCTTTATATCAGAGCTGTTGTAAGTACCGACAAACCAGTACTTGTTCAAAGTGGATCTAAGTATAAGTACCAATAATATGTAAGTACTTAAGTATTACTTGAAAACAGTAAATTTAAGTATTAAGTAACCTCTTTGTGGTTACGCGTGCCGCGCGCGTTCAGGAACAAATCAAGAAAATACTTGTCGAAACATGATTTCTACGGCAAATCGAACACATTGAAGAATATTTTTGCAGTAATCCATAATACTGAAGTACTTTTTAAATGTTTTATGTACTTTTCGAGTACTTATATGTATATTTAATGTTTTAAATTGCAAGTAAAAATATACTTAAAACTAATTTAAGTAGAAGTATTATTCTGAATACTTAAAAGTACACTGATTTTCTGGAATACTTAGAATAAAGTATTTGAGTACATTTTTTTTTATGTACTGTCCGTAATCAGTACTGCAGCTCTGCTTTATGTGCATCAATATTAGAATAAGTGATATGCGGTTTTATTTCTTCTGAAATAAATTTAGATTTTTTCTGTTCCTCGCATTGGTAAGTTTTCACGACTTTGAATAAGTTACAAACCTTTGAGTTGCATCTCATTCAACTGCAGGAGTTCTCATTTACTCTGGCGCTTCTGGCTTTCGATAGATAAAGTACAGCAAGCATGATGATATAATATTCTTATATTTAGCACGTGTTTATTATATAAGAGATATGATTAATGCCGATTTATTTGTATATTTTTTATTACAAGTTTTGATTAAATTAAAGGGTTGAAGCGCAGTGTCGTATAATCCACCCCAAATTATTATACCATATTGGAGAATAGACTCAACCAAAGAATTCAAGAGTAATTAGTAAAATCCTAGTCATAAATTTCCTTTACTCATAAAGTTAAAAAATAAATCTATTTTGGTTGTTAATGATTGAATGTGATCATTCCACTTTAAATTTTGGTCAATTATACCGAGGTATTTAACATTATTTAACAAAAATGCTAGAAAATAAGGGGCTAGGGTTAGATACATTTAAAGAGAGTTTACGAGTATCAAGCCAGTTGTTTATAGTACTTACCCGTTTTGGCTTTATTTAACCGCTTGCTATTTTCCTTAAATACAAAAGACATTATCACCTGATTACGAGATTATTGAACCATTTAATTGGGATTTTAACATACTATCGATATAAATACAATTGGACCAAGAACCGTTCCTTGAGGCTCTCAAATTTGAAAGATTTCTTGCCCACTTATGATATTTTTTATTATATTTAGCAAATAGTTTTTGAAAAGTTCTAATACAGTGCCACTCACTCCATACAGCTCCAAAGTATTAAGGAGTAATTGATGAGACACTGAATCAAATGCTTTTGCTAGGTCACTGAACACTGCAATGCATTTATCACCCTTATCAAAAGTAATTAGCCCTGGTTTGAACCCAAATTGCTTTTCACTGTTATTTTTGTGTAGTCATGCATTTTTTAAAAACTTTGGCAAATGTTTAAGACTAATTGGTATATAATTAGTAATGTTATTTTTATTTTTAGGGTTCGGTACCCCAAAGGGTCGAAACGGAACCCTATTTGCTCTCACTCGCGTGTCCGTCCGTCTGTCACACCGGTCTAGTAGCTAAACCGTTCAAGCTAGTCTTCAAATTTTCACAGTATATGCATCTTGTTGACCCAAAGTCATACAAACTATAAAAAAATCTTTTTAAATGTTTTCAAGGGGAACTCCCATACAGCTAAAGGGGGGCGCTGAAAAAAAAATTTGGCCTACACCCCATCGACTGAGGCATCGTTGAATAGAGCTCATTGAGTAGATAAAAGCCATTTTTTTTAATATTGCAAAATGTAGGCATGAGAAGCCGCCAAAGTCAGTATTTTTTACAAAAGGAGGGTATCGGTTTTTGGGTTTTTTGCGACCCCGTACGAAATTTTTCTCACTAAAAGATATTTAAAAAAAAATGAATTTCCCGAATTATTTTTCTTTAAAACGTCCCGGAACATACTTTTTTTTAATTTTGAAATCTATTTTTTGACAAAATCACAAGGAGTGACAAGGAGGATTTGGCAACATGGCGACCGGCTGTCATTTAGCATAATAGTATACCGGAGTGCTCGAAATAGACCAGTTATCCACGAATTCTATTTTTTTTATTATTATACACTTTAAAACCATAAATACTGGTATTATTACTACAAAAAATGGAAATAAAGAACTAATAATGTAAAATGGTTGAATTCGTGATGTCATCAGTTGTCATCGAATGATAAATACAAAAATTAATTTGCAATCTGTCACATAAGATGTATTGTTGTCACCACAGTTGTTATTGGTTGTATATTGCTTAAAAATAAGTTCTAACATTGGATCGCGGTTAATACAGCAAAAATCGGAAGAAGCTTATAAAAAAGAATACGACAAGTTCATCACATGGATGGAAGAGCAAAAGGTATTAATTTGAATAGCATTTCTTCTAATTTAAAATACCGAAGTTTTAATATTTCAAACAATACTAACTATACTTTTCACGTTAAATTAAAAAATTATGATTGTTAAATATTTGAATAAAGCTTTTAAAAAATGTGTTGGTAATATTTTATTTGACGTTACAAGGTACTCCTGTCAGAACAATAATAAAAAGGTTATTTCTGCCACAGTATAAGACTACTATAGTAGCTGAATTTTATTTGTAGTCGGATCAGTTCACTTCTGATCTAGATTACTTCAGATACAGTTTTCTTTGTAAAATAATCGGAATTTATCCGATCTGGATCACTTCCCATTTACCGATGCTGCTCCACCCGCAAAAATTGTTCAAAAGTGAACTATAGAAATGTTAAGTACAAGGGGTAATTAAATTGACATATATTATCATCTATAGACCAATCCAAGATACTGTCAGATGAAATTCAAGATGGCTGCTGGTAGGCACACAAACCGTTAAGTACAAGGTGTAATTAAATTGACATATATTATCATATATAGACCAATCCAAGATGCTGTCAGATGAAATTCAAGATGGCCGCTGGTAAGCACACAAACCCATGTCTTTCACGTAGTTAACAGTAAAAGAGCAGTTTATTTTAACATATGAAACGATTGGAGCTTAAAACGGACATTTTAATTTAGAATAGTTGTGTGACTAACTACTCAGGATGCATTATTGATATTTAATGAAGTGAAAATGTACAGAAAAAATATAGTTTGTTAGAAAGAACCAAACATGCACACTACTTGTTCTGTAGTCAATTGTGGGAGTCGAAAAGGTCGTGAAACTGTTAGATTTTATAGAATACCTAGTGAACTATATTTTCCACATAAACCAGAACGGAATGATCTCTCAAAAACCATGAAAAATATTTATATGCTGACAAACTCTTGTAGACCTTGACTTGTTCTTTGCTGTAAAAACTATGTGTGAGGACCAAATATTAGATTATGTGGAAAGCAGTAAAGCAGTCACTGATGATGGAAAGTCATCTTCTCGAGTTTTACATCAATTCCAGGAGTATTGTATATGTATTTTTTTATACTCTCATTATGTATGTTATAAGCTATTATCTTTTTTTCTTATTTGTTTATTATTTGAAACAGCAATTATTTTTATTTCAAACACTTTCTATAAGCACAAAATAAATCAAATAAACATAAAACACATACAAAATGATGTTTGGTCACGTGTTCTGGATTGCCTTATTTAAACGTTGTTTAGGTTTAAGGTATAACCTAAAAAAAATATTTACATCTATTTGGAGAAATATTTATTTCTTATTACGAATGCTTATTCTTCTTGTTCCATATACTGTGGTTCTGTGTTAAGACATGCGTTGTTGCCATATTTACAAATTGGCTTAACAACTGAGAATTTAATAATAAATGTCAAACTTCTCCAGTTCTTGGATTTTTCAGTTTACAATTGTTAAATATTAGAGCCATTTCAGGCAGATGTAATATTTTTAAAAATATTAGTGATTTATTTTTTTCCATTACAAAGAGATTTCTTGCATTAAATATGTTTAATTTATTAATAATTTTAGCCGTCGCGTATACACCCTAAATATCAGGTAATTTAGAATTTCACACAATGGAAATTCATTTTAAGCTCATAGTTTTAATATAAAAACAAATTTTCATTTTCCTCTCTTTGATTTTCAAGTTTTTGAATCATAAAAATTGTTTTTATGAGAAACCCAAAACACCCATTTAAAACGATACCCTCCTTTGGTTCCGAAGTATTTTTTAACTTTCCATTGACCTATGAACTTGAAATTTGGTGATAATGTTTATTGTTACGTATATTTTACCAACAAGTACCAATATATTATTAAATATAATTTTTTCATTAACATTCCCTCATTTTTAGGGTTCCGTACCTTTGTATTTATGCGAATTGTGATATTCGATATTTTATTTTTTTTATCTGTGCAATCGTATTAGTTTTATTAAAAAACGCATTTTTTCTTTTTAATATCTAAGTATATATGCTGATTGTGATATTCATAATTTTTTTTCTTCGTCGAATACACATGCGCCAGGTTATTTTTCTATTCACTTCTATAAATCTTTTTACCAAGTATTTTTGACTTGTTAGTTCGATTAAAATTTTAAAAAGTCCTTTAAGAACCCTGCCTCTGCATAGCTGGCTTATATTCTACATTTGGTACGAACCCCGACACGCACTTGACAGATTTATTGTATATAGGTACCATTTATTGATATTTTAAAGTATTTAGGTATAATGCCAGTCAGAAATATTAATTTATTATATGTGCAAGTGGACATATAAAATGGTTAGTTATTTTTAATCATTTTTGTAGTTGTGCGATCTATACCTTGTGAGTAACAGTTTTTTAATCTTTTGATATGTGATGCAATTTCATATAAATCTTGTGTTTAGGAAAATCTCCTAATGTTTAGTTAAAAATAATAATTTAATACATAAAAGATCACTCTTTTTAAAGCTTACAATCATTAATTAAGCAATAAACTCAAATGTCAAACAACCATATTAACAAAAAAAGTAAAACAAATTGCTATTAATTTAACAACTAAAATTTTTTAAAGATGCTTTTTTAATCGATTTTGAAATTTAAAAAATAACACTATACATAAAGTTCAATAAAATTAAATGTAAATAAGACTAGAGCGGTAGGTAAAATACAGAAGTATTAAACCATTGAACTAAAACCCTAGAACCCATATAAAAAGTTAATTTCATATTGTTAACATGACACTGTTTTATTATTTATTTCTTTTTAACAGAGATATATATTTACAAGATAAATATACATATAATTATTTAGTTGATACTCTGGTACGTTTATTCCAAGAAAAATTAACTCCATAACTCTTTGGTTTAAATTTTTTTTCTAAACTGCTCTTCTGAATAAACCACTGCCATCCATTTTTATCGCAAAACTCTGCAGCTTCTTCTTTTGTCGAAAATCCTACTTGCATATTAGAAAGAGGATCACCACTAAAAAAAAAATGTAAAAATTTGTTTTTCTTTTTATAAACGTACTTACGAAGAACACCAACCCATTAGAGGGTTTTCCCATCTTTCCCTAGTTTCAAAGTCAATCTGCCAATTACCAATATTACTAGTACCACTTTGCATACAATTTTTCGGTGGTTCATAAATTCTTACCCTACGTTCTTTAACATGCTCTTCAGGAACGCCATTTATGGGTGACAAGTTTGTCTAAAAATATTTATGTAATACTTGTGAAGGGTTAAGTAGCTGTACTTACTGTCCCTTCAACGGTTATTACTCCTTGTAATTTTTTCTTATGTTCAATTTCATCAGGGTTTAATAGGGCAATATCGTTTTGGATCGTGGTTTCTGCTTGTCTTGGTGTAGAGGTACATAAAGCCCGAGTAGCCCTAGAAATAATAACATTTAACATGAATTGAGTATAGGAATCGCTTTATTTACCAGTTTCCATTAATTGAACATTTTGAAAACAATTTAAGCCTCAGTAGAGACGACGACATTCTGTATTATTTAATAGTTTTTAATTAGATTCACTTTCCTTTTCCTAATCTTCGGATGTAAATCTGTTACCCAAGTCTCAAAACTGAATGGTCTTGTAATAGGTGACAATCTTAGCAACCTAATCCGATTCTAACTTTATTTTGTGATCTATATGAATATGCCTTTCGATAAAAGTAAATATGCTGTCAGTGCTAAACGCTTCATTTAATAATTTATTATTAAATTTTAGTTAATACCAAAATGATTATTTATCGCTTGCCTTTCCGAATGTACCATATTGGCAAAGGCCATAAATTCATTCTAAAAATTGAAATAACCCATAGATATGGTAGGGTAGATGTAGAATGTATCTATCCAACATAAACCCTAAATGTATACATTAGGACTCATAATGAACCTCTGAATGCGGTGTTGACAAATTTAATTTATATAATATATTCGCATTTTATCATTTTTTTAATTACATATCAACGAAATGTTATAAAAATTCATTGTCACTGGACGTTGGATAATTAAGTAAAAAAAATGAAGAACAAAAATTAAAATATGGTTGTTATTTTTCAACTTCTAAATATTACTAAACCCCTGAACCAACGACGCTAATGAATTTTTAAGAGTCCTAATAAATTTTTTATACTTTTTCTTTCTCTATGTAATTTACTTATAAGTTATAAGATTCAAAGCCAAAAGCCACTAAAAGAGAAGAAGATTAAATATTTAAAATGGTCTCAATGAATGATATTGTTAATGAACATTTAGTAATTTAATGTGTATTATATCATGGCTGGACAATTATTGCATGTAACAAAAACATTTCAAAAGCTAACCTTGTCTTCAAGGTGCAAGTTTGTTGCTACTATAATAAATCCTCTGAAAGAAAATGAACTTCAGGTTTTAACTTCCAACTTTACTAGAAATGCTAACTTTTTCAATAAACGTAAGTTAAAATAGAAAAACAGTAATAAAAATGTAATTATATATCTTTTCAGTGCCTGCCCAAGATTTATGGAAGGGTATAACCTCAGTAAGTAACGCTGGTAGAAAAAGAGGTCGTGGCAAGAATGTTTCAAAGTCTAAAATTAAAGACCTAAATAGAGGACAAATGATAGGTCTTGGAAAAGCAAATATAATTTGGCCAGGATTAACTGCTCCTATAATAAGAGGAAAAGAGTTAGTGGAACAACACCAGTTACCGGAGGACCCAGAGAGAGAAAAAAAGCTTATTGAAATCAGAAATCAGATGGGCATAGTCAAACGCCAGAAGTTGAGCCCAATAGAAAGAGGTTGGTCAGGTGCAAAAATGCCTGGAAGAAGTATTGGACCTCCTGATCCTATCAATGAAGGTAAGTGATTTTGTTATATTTGAAGTGTCGGCTTAATTTATTTATAATTTATTGCTAGATACGTTTGAGGGGTTTGATACAAAAGTATTAGAGTTTAAGATGATTTTTAATATGAAGGGTAACTTGGGGAGGAAAAGAAGACAGTCTGCTTTAGTTATAACAGGAAACGGAAATGGTTTGGCTGGGTTTGCTTTGGCAAAAGCTAATGATAGCAGAACAGCTTTAAGGAAAGCCAAAAATCGAGCTGCTCAGAAACTTATAGATATAAAATTATTCAGGAATCATACAGGTACTTTTTTTATTATTTATATGAATTTATTGTAATTTGGTGTTATTTTTAGTTTGTCATGATTTTTTTACTCAATTTGGCACAACAAAAATTTATGTTACACAAAAGCCTGAAGGACATGGTTTAATTTGTCACAGGGCTATAAAAACTATGTGTGAAGTTATTGGAATTAAAAATTTACATGCTAAGGTAGAAGGGTCTACTAATGTTGGAAAAATACTAAAAGCATTCTTCTTAGGTTTAATCAGACAGGTAAATATGATTTATATATTTCTCTTTCTGACATTACTAAAATGAAGCATTATACTAATAATAGTAAATGGTCTTTATTTGTACATAAAAGAAAAAAAAGAAAAGGGCATTAGTTTGGAATTAAAAACAGTATATTAATACAAATCCAAATTTTGTTGACCTTTCAATTTCTTTCTAAACACTTTCTAAAATTGGAAGACACCAAAACATCAATAAAACTTGTATTTATATAAGGTAAAAGTCCCAATTATCGACACTGTTCCAATCATCGACATTTGAGCACTAAAAATCAGAATAATAAAAATCTGGAGGTTACTTCTACTTTACCTAAAAAGCTCTGAAAATGTTAATTCTGCAAATGTTTCAATTTCGTCATTCTGTTGCCCCATGTTAACTGATGAAAATCCTTGTCAGAAGTGTTAAGAAACAAGTTAGTTGATTATGGTAGTTTTAGTTCAAACTATTTCAGTTACTTAATAGTTGTTATATATAGTCTAAAATTTTTTGTTTTTTGACTTTAATTTGGCATAAAATCTATACATTTATTATTCTCTACTGTCGATAACTGTTACATCCATTTTTAGACTTTGTACCATATATGTATATTGACATAGGTGTTGATTATTGTTACTTTTAAGTATTCGTTTCTCTAGTAGTTAATAATTTAAAATATTCGTTACTTTGATTATAGTAACGTAAAACATAAATATCGTTATTGGATTGCCATGTTTTGTTTCTTATTTTTTATTGAAATAAAAATGCTGTCTTTTGTTTGTAATTTTTTATCGAAATAAAAACAAAAAAATTATATGGATAAAATTATTATAAGGTATTGATTAGTATATACATACATTATAAGGTATGTATAAATTTAAAAACAATATTTTATTTACGTTTTCCGCTTTTAATCGATTTCTTCTTTCAGAAATTAATTGCCCT
Source organism: Neocrepidodera transversa (assembly GCA_963243735.1). NCBI lineage: Eukaryota > Metazoa > Arthropoda > Insecta > Coleoptera > Chrysomelidae > Neocrepidodera > Neocrepidodera transversa. The sequence continues at coordinate 22,027,405 of OY725343.1, forward strand.
GCTTTATAAAATACCCCTTCAGTTGGTACTAGCGTTGCGATAATTCATAAATATTTAAGGTAAACCAAATTACACAAAAATATAATATAAAATTCAACAGTAAATCGGCGACATGTTTCGGCCTCAACGAGCCATCATCAGGCCTAGAAAACAAAATTACATTGTCGGATAAAGTAAAACTTATTTTACAAATTGTAAGTCATATTAACCTGAAAGTTTTACTTTATCCGACAATATATTGCTCCTGTTGCTGTTTCTCCACCATTCAGGCGGATCTTCATGTCTATTTAGTAATTTTTCCGCTAGGTAGGACTTAACTTCTAAAATAGCCGCTGATTTTTAGCCAATTTATCAAATCTTCCTTATTTTTTTCATTTTCAAATTTATTGTCAGGAGTTGTATTCGTTTGCTCGATATTATCATTATCCTATTGACATTTCTGATTAATTAAATGTGCTACATCTTTTTTAAGTGCCCTTTTATCATGTCAAAAGTAGTTATGTTATCATAACTAATTAATACCGCGAGTTGATCTCAAGATAATTTAAATATTTGTTTTGAAAATAAACACAGAGTAATATAAAGTTTTATTTAGTTTCTTATTCAAATAAAGTCAGGCATCGTAATCTGTATGTATATAACCCAAGAGCATCGTACGTCGTATTCAATATTCATCCAATCTACGATTCTACCCACGATGCAAAAGTAATCAAAGTAACCTTTAAATTAATAATCGTTACTTCGTATTTGTTTGAATAACGAATAGTTACTTTTTCAACATCTCTAAAGCTGGTACAATATAGCTTTCTCTTTCCCCAGGAATATTTGAATGTAGATACTGTAGATAAAAATTAGTCTTATTCTGTCTGAAGAATTTAAAGGAAATTATTTTAAATCAACACTGTAACAGTTATCGACACACAATTTTCCGCTAAAGTAAAAAGGTGATGTAATTTGTGTGTCAGTGTTTGGTACCAAGTATGTCAATTTTTTTTTTTTTCAAAAGAAATATGACATGAACAACTAAACGATTCCAATATTCGATTGAATGCATCGAAGAAGCTATCAATGGTGTTAAAAATGGAATGCCTACTTCTCAGGCTAGTAGTTTTCACAGTTCCAAGAATAGCAAGAATAAGAAAAGTGCCAATTCAAAGGAAAATTGGTTGAGATACAACCCTAACCAGTAATGAAGAACAATTAATGGTGAAATAGATGTTTCACATTGCCAGTTGTGGATTTCCTGCAACAAAACTGCAGCTTATAGACAATATACAGCTAAATAGACTGAATAATTTCACTAACGGAAGGCATTAGAACTTTCCTACAGAGTTACCCAAAATCTAACCAATGCTCGGGCCACCATCACTGAAAACAAAATCCGCCATCATTCAAAAAGTTCCGGTGGTGGTATCTTCCAAAGAATGGTAGGAATATTTTAAACGAAAAGAAGCGAAAAAAACATTGAACTAAAGAGTAAAACAAACAATAGCTTAAGAAGAGAAGAGCTGAAAAGGAAGAGTTGCAAATTAAAAAAATTGAAAAAGCCTCAAGTAAGAAAGATCAAAAATAAATTAGTTACAGATGACGTTAAAGAAAAAATGATAACATAGAGAATGTGCCTTCCTCCAGCTAAAACATCATTAAAAATAGTGAGGAATTAAAAAAGCATTAGAATGTATGAATACAGAAGAGTTACATATTAATGACTATGTTATAGTGAATTGTAAAGACGAAGCACAACCGGGAAAAATTATTGGTATATGTGGTTACAAGGAAAATGGTGAGTTCGAATATGAAGTTTCACATATGGAGAATAGGCTCAATTGGAAATGGCTCCAAAGGGATGAAATTCTTCTATAATGTGCCCTAGGTTCTTAAAAAAATTACGGAACCAAAAATAAATAAATGCGTACCGGAGATTTCTGATTCAATGGTTATTTGAGCACCTATTCTAACTACCTATTACTGTTTTGTTTATTGTGTTATGCTCTTTTAATTGTTGTAGCTACGCCACTGAGATTATTAATTTGTATTTTTAACTTATTACTTATTAAGGTTAATTGCAAGTTACTTAAGTACTTACTTCAAAACAGCTCTCTCAAGTGTCAGTATTTGGAACAAGACAAATTTTCCCATGTGCGTAATTGGGTCAAATGGAATTTTTTAAATATAAACATTGTACAGCAATAATGAATATTATAACAATCTACAGTCGACGTTTTGAAACTATAACTCTATTACCATATGATTTATCATAAACCTCTTAAGGTGTCGATAATTTACTTTAGTGGTTTAATTTAAAACTAATGCTTTTTCAGATAGGTAATACTTATTCCATATGTTTTTAGCCTTAATTTATATCAAACAATGTGTTGCAAAAAAGTAGTGTTAAGTTTAATATAAAAAATCTATTTTAGAAAACTCCTGAGCAAATAGTAGAGGAAAAAAAACTCCATCTAGTAGAACTTTGCAAAGAAAATAACTACTATCCAAATGTTATAGCTTCGCCAAAAGAATGCCGAACATCTCTAGAAATACCAAAAGATGAAATATTAAATTTCAAACAATATTGTTTCGATGGTAGAGTCGTTTTACAAAAGAAGAAACACCCACCATTTTACACGAAATTTAAGTCATACCAAATTTATTTAAAGAAACAAGAAAAACTTAAGAACCAAAATTTAGCAAGGCAAAACTTGCTAGCTGAATATGGGGAAATCAGAAGTTTTCTAACTGATAAATATCCAGAATGTAGACCATTTAAAAGAGAAAAGAAAGTAGAAGAAAACGTGGAAGAAGAAACATAAAATATAAATTATAATTTTCTTTTTTTAATACAACCAAAAAAAAACAGCTCATGTACATTTATGTTTATATTATTGATAGACTACATTACTTTAAACCTAGGGAAATAAATTATCAATTTTACAAACAATATAAAATGTCACTTCCATGAAGTTCACAAAAACCTTTTAATCTTTCCAATATTCAAGCAGATATTATACAATACTTAATGTTTTTTTAACTCATTAAATTTGTGTAATGAAAATTTAAAAAATATATAATTTATTTCCAAAATTTTAATTTCAACTCAGTTCTTTCCTCAAAAAATAAAACAATAAATTTAAAATAAAATAATCAGCGCAGTGCAAAAATAAATGACCAACTTATAGTTTAACAGTATTATGAAACACCACGTAAATGTGAATTTTTAACAAAAATTAAGTAATAATAGTATAAAAGTTACTCCCTTCCAACAGTCTGTTCAAATTTTTGCAATCTCCTTCTCCTTATCTCTTCTTCCTGACTTACTTGACTAGGATCTTCACTAATTTCTTCTTTTGAAGTGGTCGGCTTGTCAAAGAGACTTTCTACAGGACTTTCAGGGTTTGGACTAACTTGAGCATTCGTTGTCGGCGCTACTTTAGCGACTTTGGGGGTTTCAGATTGACCAGGAGGGCTATTCCAACCAGGATTGTTTGTTTGGAATAAATTAGATGTTGAACCAGAGTTTGAAGGAATTTGGTTTGAAAGTAATACTGTTGTGCTGTACTGCTGCATCATCACTACAGCGGCATCCAAAAGCATCTGCAACAATTACATTTTAATCACTTGCTAACTTATTACCTAAAAGACTTACCTGAATATTTCTTAAACATTGTATTCTAGCCTCAACATTTTCCCGTTCATTACCTTCCATCCTTTGTAGCTCTTCAGTGGATAAAGAAGCGAAATTTTGTGGTGGCATTGGTGGAGGAGGGAGAAAAGGAACAAAAGGAAATGGAGGTAGAACAAAAGGAGGCAAATTTGCTCCAGTTGGTGGAGGAGGTGGAACAGTTTGCTCTGCTGCGCCCTCTGCTGGCCTAGCTTGGGGAGGTGGCTGGGGGTTGTCCAAATTAGGTGGTTGGAACATTTGGAATGGATTTTGACCAGCAAAAAAGGGATTTATAAATGGATTTGGGGCAACTTGCGGTGGTCGAGGAATTACTGCAGGACGAGTGTTATTATTCGTAGGATTCCTTAGAATGTTTAATCTACAAGTAGGACAAGTTTGCTGGCGTTGGAACCACGACCTCAAACATGCAGTGTGAAAGATATGATTGCATGGCAACTTTTTAGAAGCTGTTGTCATTTCTTCACGGCAAATAATGCAAACGTTGTCAGCTGCTTGCAATTCTTCTGGTGTTGCATCTGGGTAAAGTGTGTTCATATTATGAATAGCTCTCCTCCATAATATGACATCACTGAATGCTTTCTTAAAATTTCGTATTGTATAGTACATTGGTCTGAACGCAAAGAGCGGCAAAGTGTAAATTCTATAAAAAAAAAACAACTTGCGGGCTATGTTATCAAATATTTGTAATATGTACTTACCTAACCATGATGGCTACAAATGCAAAATACAAAATAACTTTTATGAGTCCCATTACCAATTCAGTGTAGAGTAAAAATACTGCCTTGTTGTCCCATGGTGTTTCACTATTCAAATCCACTGAATGTAAACCATATTTGATAGCTATATTTATTACAACTGTTAGAAGAATTGCATATTCAAATCCAAAAACTAGCTGTACAGATGCTCCTTTTGACACAGTGGATTGGTAAGCATGTTGGATAAAATGAAGGTCTAATGAACCCAATAAAAGTAACAATGATAATACTCTTATATGGAAGAGCCAACTTATAACAGGGCTACGCTCCATCTAAAATATTTAATTCATAAAATATGCAAATATTATCAAAAGTTTTTAAGTACTCACATAATCCACTCGATCTTCTGCTAGCCAGTGGAAAGATTTCAGAAATAGTAACAACGTAAACAGTGCTACAAACTTAGGATTGAAATCATCTCTAAATACAGTGAACGCTAGACATGTTTCTGTTACAGCATACCAGGATCTTTCCATGAGGTTCTAAAAGAAATAAACCCAACTTAACTTTTAAAATTAATTATATATACTCAAATTACCTCGAATTCAGTAGTTCTTAACTGACCAAAGAATATTTTCCTCATTATCTTTCCTGTGATCCAAACACATATAAAAGCTTGTATGTATATTACCTGGAAGAGCAAAATCTACATCGAAATTCTAATTTAAAGATTGATATTTACTTACAGCCATACTGGGGTTCGATTTAGTGATATACACAACAGATGGATAAAACTGTTTCTTCTGATAGTATGCATTTGCTATGACTAGTAATGTTAGGGTTAAGCTTAACAATGATATACTAAGGGACCTCATGATATTTCACATTTAATTAATAGAACTCGTTAACAATTTTCGAAAAAGTTACAAAATATTTTGTTTTCTGATGACTACCTCTTCAAATGTCAAAAACAAACCAATAGCTGACAGCTACGTCAAATAAACACACGTCACAATTAAGATCTGTGATTGGATAATAAGGTGAGTTCGGCTACTCCTTTTGGCGCTAGGAGTAGAGTCGAAGTTGATTTAAAATATCAGAAAGAGTTGCCAAGTTAGTTCGCAAGTACTCGAAAAGGCTAACGGGCATTCCAAAAGGTCGAAAAATTTAAGGAATAGTGCGCGATCTCAACTAATTAATACTAGAATTTGAAAAAATTACTACTTCGAAAAAATTGATCTTACGTAACAAGTTCCGAAAGTGACATTTTATATTACCAGTTAGAATCAAATAGATTATATGTACTGTGATCAAAACTTTTATTAAAAGAAAGACATTAGTGTCTGAACCTTACAAAGTTATATAAGGGGCATATATAATAGTTCTTTTATATGATATTGGGTACTTGGTACAGAAAACACGAATAGAGAAAGGTACTAAAGTACACCACGTCATCGTGTGCACAGACGAGATTCAGTGGGCATAGTACGTAAGCAACAACTGTAAATTCAAATTTTCAAAAAATAACTTTTTGTACATGCAGTTAAAATCTACAATAATTAGGCTTTCGAGTGGTGCCAGACTTTTGAAAAAATATTGAAAAATGGCGTCACAATCACGAGTTACCGAAAACATTGTTTTTAAAGATACTTCAAAATAATAGGAGAATATTTATTTATTCTTTATTGTAATTACGAATTTAATGGAGCCCTTTAGATTTGAATTTGTAAGGGCATTCCACACATTGTACATATGTTTTAAAAAGTAATGCACAGTATATGATTGAATTTCGTGGTGCTGATTCCCGACTATATAATTTCTTGCACGGCACCCGTGTTCCTGTTCCAGAGTTCGCGCAGATCTGTACCTTTCTCTTTTGGTGTTATCTATATCTATATACTTGGCAACATTGGTGTCGATTGGGCTGTCCAGTGTCCTCTCATCATTTCGTGGTAGAAGAATATAGTAAACCGTGGTAGTTTTTTTTGTAACCAATAAAAAAAGAAGTAAAATGAGGTTATGTTTTTGTTGATTTGATGTGACAACTACCTACACCTACCTACAAATTTAAATGTCTGAAGGAAAGTGAACTTCCAAGAATAATGGGTTTATTAACAGATCCAACAACAGGTCAAGGCAAATTTATAAAAATCCTGTTAAAATATTACTCCTATGCTTGTATATTATTATATATTGCCGGAGTGATATGGTTTCTAGCCATAGCTATACCCGATATGAATGCAAATACATATTTTTCCGAAAACGCTCTTCTACCTGGCTTAGTAAAATCTCAGTTTCGTGAAGATAGAGAAGCAACCAGATACCACGAAGAATTACTTGATGAAATGAAGAAATACAAGGATTCAATTCCTTATTCTTGGTTACTAGCAAAGTTCAAGCAAGCAGGATTAGACGTTTATACACACAACTTTACCCTTACGTCTCCGTTCAACAGAAAAGAAAAATTTTCGGGTAAAAATGTTTATGGAATCTTGCGAGCTCCAAGAGGGGCTAGTACTGAAGCTTTGGTGCTAGGTACTCCATTTAGACCTAGTACAAGTGTGCATCCACCTACTGCTCCTTCTGTCGCTATCATGCTAGCATTTGCTAAATATGCAAATAGTAAGTATTAAAAACCTTTTTTCTTCTTCAGTTTTATTATATATTTTTTTAAGAGGAGAAATATTGGGCAAAGGACATAATTTTCTTAATTACTGAGCATGAACAAGTTGGAGTGCAGGCTTGGTTAGAAGCTTATTACGGTGTCAGTTGTGGGAGTGAGAATATTTTAGATCATGGGGATCTCAGAGGAAGAGGAGGGGCCATTCAGGCAGCTATTAATTTAGAACTCCACAGTGAGCGAATTGGTAAGTAGTTTTTCGTAAAAAGTCCCTTGTAATAAAAAAAATTATATGAAATTGTAGTTCCATATTTCTATAGTTAACATATTAATTTAACAGTTGCAGCATTATTTTTTTTAAATAGAATATTTTTTATTATAGTCCTGTTCTTTAGAATGTCTGAAGTCTACAGGGTGTGTATAAATTAGCGGATAAGCTACACGTGGCAACATTCTTCAATCGTTTCTGAATCGAAAATCTTAATGCGAAAATGTTGTAGTATGCTTCATGCGTCTTCACGAAAAATGCTTAAAGTTCAGATTTTTAGGATAAAAATAAGCGTCTCTATTCGATGCCTCTCAATAGAGATATGTGCCACTTCAAATAGGGACGAATTTCAATCATATTAAAATATAGTTTTTAACATTTTTTCATAAAACCCTCCCACGAAAAACACATTTGGCAATGTGGTAGGAAAATAAGTTTGTATTAATTCATAAATTATAAGGGCATTTACCAAGTCCTTACTATTACAGTACTATGAAATTACAGTGTTGCCAAATGTATGTTTTTTTAAAATTGTTCCTGAAGGTAAACGACGTGTGATACAACATTTTCACATTAAGATTTTTGATTCAGAAACGATAGAAGAATGTCGCCATGTGTAGCTTATTCGCTAATTTGTACACACCCTGTATATTGAAATGTAGTTGAGTTCGCAATATATTAGAGTAATTTACTCAGAATTTAAAAAAGTATTTTATACCTTTATACCCTAAATATTAGAACTTTCATCTATTTATGGAAAGTACAGATTTGGGACTCTCGAATTAATATTTGCATGTCTAAAAGTTCGTCATCTAAAGAATCTCGTTTTGGTATTTTTTTACATTATTATTTTATCTTGGTGATACAAAACCATTTATCATGATTGTAAATTTAGCATTGTTCTACAGAAGTTTGTTATGAATGAGCTTCTCATAAATTCAGAATTTTGCATAACGTTTCTAAAATACTGCTGAGATACTCTTATCAAAGCATTTTGAAAATCTAAGTTACAATTTCATGGCTTATTAGAAATAAGGCCTAATCTACACTCTTTTAAACACTATATATGAGTCACTAACTATGTTAGCATCCTCAGGAGTTTAGAATCAACTCCTGATTGAATGGAAGTGGCTTTTACTTGATGATCATCCATTTTAAAGATTAAATAACACGAGTACTTACTTGTCGATATTCACTATATTTTACAAACTTACATAACATACATTTCGATATACAATATCTTCTTCAGATGTAAAATCAGTACTGGTACAGTCAGTGTGATCCATGTGTGAGTTATGATAAAATTCAAAAGCAGTAGAAAGAGTTGGTTGAATTAAAAATATTTTTAACTGAAAGACAAACATTTTTTTACTGTCAATGTATATCACTGAAATGTTTATTTTATTTAGTGTTAGTCTGAAGCTTGTTATCGACTGTGTTGCTTAAAGTTTTGTAATTTAAATTTGCTCGATTTTTTTTATCCATTAAATAGTGTCCTCTACAGCAGACGTAGTGTTTCATAATATGCATTGGTAATCATAAATTTAATTTATTTTTTATTCTTTTAAATTATTATTTATCCTAGACTTTTCATATTAGAAATACCCAAAGGCGTGTCGTTAAATGAAAAAGAGTTGTTTGAGGCACTTGAAGAAGGTTTATCTGACATATCCTAAGTAGCGGCAATGATGATGGATGGGGGGGTAGTGATTCCACAAGTTCCCCATGTGGAAGTTTTCTTAATATTCATTTGATTTTTTTAATAATATATTATTCTTTAGATTTGCCAGATTTCGACGAAAAACAATATCATAAGATGCAAATTACCACTTTGTGGGAGCAAAACTCATTTAAAAAAATTGTAAGGTTCATTTGTGTATCAAGAAAAAATTGTTTGTTAACATATCATACTTAATTATTAAATACATTTGGAATAATAATCTCGCTCTTATTCAGCCTGAATATTTCACTGCAAAAAAGGATATATGAATTTTATTCCTCAAAGCGAAAAGTCTTGACTGAAAGGGTTAATAAAGTCTAGTTTTGGTTAGTGGTGACGCCATTGTTGAAAACCAAAGATTCCAAAATTTGTAAATAATTTGTTATCATTGTTTCAGAGCTAGCCCTAAGCACTATGCTTAGTGCTTTGCTAATCACTCTAAGCACTTTTGTGCTCAGGAGCACAATGTATACAAGCACTTCTACAAATCGGTGTTTAATGCTTAAAACAATTTACCAAAATGCTTAGTTCTCATCAAAAGTGCTCGCGAGCACTTCAAAAGGCTCCTGAGCACTCCAAAAGGCACCTAAACACTCCCAAAAGTATCGCGAGCACCAAGCCTTTTCATATAATAATTCTTAAAAAACAACCTTTTACTAAGTAGCGAAACAAAGTGACAATGTCCGTCCGTCTGTCTTAGTGATAACTTGAGAGCAACTTCGAATTTTGGAATTCTGCTTTCGGAAACCGATAGCTTGTCACCTTAGCTCGCCCACTTATTACTTTCAGTGGCCTAAATTAACTCTACAGCCGCCTGTCTGTCCATAACTGAGCTACTTGTATACCGTTAGCTTGCTGCGTTTATCAGGATACATATTAAAATATGTTTCATAAAACATTAATTTAGACAACGCGCCAATATTTAGATAAAAAATCGGTTACGTGTATTACGTTTTTTTGAAGTTATGTATTCAAAAATAATAAAAACTGCTTTGTTTTTACATTTAAAAAGTTAAGAAATAACTTTAAATTTTTGATATTTGGTCCTATATTCTAATTCTAAGCAGGATTTGTTGGATTTACTCCATTTTTATAAATAAGCCAAGAGACACTTCCACTTCAATAATTTAAGTATTCAAAAAATGCTTATTAGTGCTCCTGAATTTAAAGCATTTTTTAGAGTGCTTGGTGCTCGCGAGCACTTTCCTGTAAAAGTATTTGTAATTTTTAAGCACTTTTTTGAGAGCTTAGTGCTCGCGAGCACTTTTGTCAGTACTCGTCACACTTCTGCATTGTTTAGGGGGTTATTGGATTATTATTCAATACTGGTTGGAAAATATATTACTTGGAAATAAACCAGCTTTAGGAAAGTAATTATTTTTTACCTTCCGATTTTTGCAGTTCGTTGCAAATTATTTGTGTCATCTGTTTTTACTTTTTTTATTATTTGCGCAAATAGGTATTGCATTTCAGTTTTCTTATTTCGCCTTTAAATTTTTGAAAAATATTCATAAACCATCTATTTTTTGTAATAAAAACTAAAGAAACGCGAAGAAATTAAAAATAAAATAAGGAACCAGTAAATATATGTACATTAAACCAAATATAATATTTCCATAGCGAATTAAATAATAGTTCCAACAAGCGGTATTAAGTTAAAATAATTCAGTGCAAAGAAATAAAACAAAGCAAGCGAAATTGCAAAATGTAACTAAATACAACGGATGTAGGGTATTACGAAAATCATAACATTTCCACGAAAAATTACCATAAAGGCAGTACTACTGTTCGGCGTACTCTGGCATGTGAAATAAAACCAATATCAGGCGGCCAATGGTAGTAAAAAACGTGCAACCGGTCGAAGTCGCGGAAAAAATAGTACCTCTAATCAGCGAGTTGGTACTTCACTAATAAGGGACTGCTTGGTACGACTCTAACGAGCGTTATCTTGTTATATTAAGTTTACGCTTTCAACAGAAGAGAGTAGATTTACTCCTGCTCTATCAGTAACATCGCACCCCTACACACTATGATGACAATTGAAGTCACTTGCTACCATTAATGGTTTTTCTAGACTTTCAAAGAAGTTCGTCCATTCTCTTTCAGATATGTTTAGACCAGGTTTAGCATATATTATTACACTAATAACTAGCGGTTATTACACTTTTCTTAACTACTGCTGGAATTTTTACATTATGTTTCTTTTGGCTATTTTTCTTTTATTCTACGTTGTGTTTCATGAAATATTTCTCTATTATTATGATTATAGTTGTGTTAAAGATTGGTGAAAAAATGTAGAAATTTTCAACATTACAGTTAACTGCAGTAATAATATATCACCTTCCTAATCATCGAACACAATTGGAGATAAACAGGACCCCACTTTCTTTAAATAAACACATTCTATTTACGAGACAAAAAATAATAATTGGATTAAATAACATTTATTTTATTTTTTGAAATTGTGCACTCAACTATACATAGAAATATCGTAATTTTAGATATTTTCTAAACTTCCACTCATAATAATTGTTTAAAAATAAAAAAAAAATTAATACTCTGATTTAAGATATTCAAATTTTTATTCTGTATATGTGATATTCATGAATTGTTTATAGGTCAAATGGATATAAAAATTGAAGGCTTAAATGGTCAATTACCTAATTTGGATCTTTTTAATTTGGCATCGAAGATGTGCACAAAAGAAGGTGTCTATCAAACGTTCAAAAACAATGGTCCTTTTTACACCAAAAAACCGCTCAGAGAGTGGTGGAATTATTTTAGAAATATGCTCTCTATGATGGCAACTCAAGCTACTGGTGTAAGCTAAAATTATCTTTAATACTCTGATTCTAATAATTAGCACCAGCCACATAATTTTTTATAAAAATCTTTATGTTTAGATTCCAAATGGCAACCATGGTCTGTTTCACAGATTTGGCATTCAAGCGTTAACTCTAGAGGGTTTTGAACAATCAAGAGCCAAGGGCAGTAGTAAAATTTGGTTTGTGGGTATTGGAAGGATAATAGAAGGAACTTTCCGTAGTTTAAACAATTTATTGGAGCGGTTTCATCAAAGTTTCTTTTTCTATTTGTTACCCTCTTCGGACAGATACATTTCAATAAGTAAATTTAATTTTATATATTTTAATATGGAATAATAATAAGTAAATAACAATTTATAATATAAAAATAATTTATATTCATTTATCATTTATATTGTTTTTTTTTAGGTATTTATATTCCTTCAGTGTGTTTAATGGTTGGTACTATGTTTATAAAAGCTTGTGCAAGATGGTTCAAATTGCAAGAAACTAATTGTAAAGGTAATTTAATAAAGTTACCAGTAACTTATATGCTTATATTATTTTTTTTTAGAGAAAAATAGTCAATCAGAATCATCCGTACGGGTTGATAAAATAATAATCACATTCTTGATGACTCATTTTTTTGGTGCTATAATTTCAAATCTTCCGCAATACATTGCGCAAAATATGACGTCGTTGTCAGTGTACGAAACGAACATTAAAGTGTTCTTCCCTCTGTTGGTGTCACTTATGCTTCTCCTGGTTTTTCCTGTGTTCGTTGGGATAAGACATTGCAGAAAAAGTATGGAGTTGTTGAACATTTTGGCTATGTTGGAACTGGGAACGGCCCTAATTTGTATTTCAATGAATAATTTTTCTTTGGGGCTTTTTTGTGCCATCATTAGTATACCAGCTGCATTGATTATTAATCCTTCTAGTTGCAGGTAAGATTAAATTTATTAAACGCAAGTTTACTAACTTCCAACTGAAGATTTATAAAATTTATTATTTGTTTTCTTTTTGCAGAATATGTTCGTATTTCCAAAGATTCCTTTGGCTCTTAGTGCATCCTTTAATTGTTCTAACAGTTGCTGTGATGGCAAATACTTATCTCTTGTTTCCCGAAGAAAAACTTGAAGGAATTTTGACAAGATGTTGGGATGCAACCCAACAATCTGTCATTTTCAGTGTCGTCGATTCTATGATTTACGGTAACTGGTTGTACGGTGTAGTTACAAATCTATTTATACCAAATTGGTTATGTTTTTGGATTGTATCGTTTTGCGTTTTTAAAGAAGAAATTGATGTTAGTGAGGAGAAAAAAGAAGACTAAGATAATTTTACAAGAATCTTTAACTGTGATTAAGGGTAAGGTGTACTAAGAGAATAATATTGTTGTTTTATGTATCTAATTGATGTTCTAGAAGTTACCAGATTCGTACATAAAAACCCACTTTCTCTAAGTTTCTCAATTATATTCATATTTTTTGAGTGGTCCGTACTGTGTTTCATGTATTCATGAATAATTTATTTTGAATCGTACTTTTTAATCATTCAAGGTATATCTTCACCTAGATAGTTTTGTTTTGTACAATATTTAACATAAAAATATAAAACTTAAAAAAAAATGTTAGCTTATTTATTAATCAAAGAATTACTACCTCTTTTTAATTAAAATACGTGATATCAAGAAAAGTTTATTATAAAAGAATTGCCAGAAAACATTATTCAAATAGTATCAGTTATACATAAAGCTGCAAAAAGCCGCCACGTCGCGTCATTTAGTAGCTGACATTGATAAAACTTAACCTAAGAGAAATGTATAAAAAACAAATGTAAAACTATCAAAATTAAGTGAGGCATAACTGAACTAATTGCGCATATGCTTGAAAACAAAGTGACAAAAAAAAGAAATAGATATTCTGTCGTTGATTTCATTTCTTCTTAAATTTTTATTTTATTATGTTTATTAGGTTCTTAACTATAATATTTAGCATCATTCTCATATGGCCTTTGATCCACTTTAAGGTGAACACATTGTTGATGGATGCTTCGACCAATGCTTGATGGCATTCTAGTATTAACCCTGAACAAATTCGTGGTCTGTTCAGGGTGAGTAGTGTTTGTCTGCTATCTGCATAGATGAGCATATTTCTTCCAGTGATGTTATTCTGGTCATTTCTTTTGCTGCTATTAGGATGCCAGTGAGCTCCCTTTGAGCTATGCTAGCCCATTTTATGTGTAAGTTTAAGGATCTGGAGTATATCCCGAACCTTGTTTTATTTTGGAGCCATCGTTGTAAATATGAATCATCCTTGCCAATTCCGTCTCTTCTATATATTTTGTGATAACTTTATAGGGCATATGAAAAGCATATCGCGGTGAGATAGAATCCATGTTCGCTTGTAGCAGTGGAAGCGTGTCAAGTGCCTTCCGCCAGAAGCGTCATCTCATATACGGATCCTACATCAAGTTCTGTTCCAACCGAGCGGAGTCTTATCATAGTCGTCAACGCGACCTCCCTGATATAAATAAGGGGGTGAGACCGAGGACGACTTCCATAGCTTTCGTTGATGTTATTTTCATGGCTCCAGTTATGTTGAGACATGCTGTTCTTTGAATTTGTTCTAGCAGTTGTTTGTTGTTGGGTTTTTGGTCATAAGCAATGTATGCTTTTTTTATTGTTTTCTAGATGTGAGTTTCAGGTTAACTTCTGTCAAAGGTGAGACCTAAGTACTTCACTCTGCTGCGAGTTTTAAAATTGAAATACCGTGATCCGATCGTGATTTACCGTGGCCTTTCGTATTTTCTCGAATTATTTTATTTATTTAACTTGACAGTTTAGCCAGCATTAACTATTTACATTTTTGTTCATGTTCTGTTAATTTTTTAATCTTGCATTATCGAGTGTGTCGCACGAACCAAACGCGAGTGCGACAATCACATAAGTGGAAAAAACAATTTACACTCTAGTTGCATACAATATCTTTTCTACTACCAAAAAATATGTAGGTATTAAGTAAAAAATAAGCAATCTACTTTACGCACTAGTGCGTAAAATACTTTACTTTTCGCACTAATATATCATTTTACGCACTAGTAGCAATTTGTTTAGTAGTGTTGCAGAAATCTGTATTATAAAATAATAATAATGATAATAATAATACTCTGCCTATATCTCACCCTCACGAGTGAACCCCAGAAGCCAAAGGCCGTGGCGCTCCGGGCAACTTACTAATGATTGATGGCACCATTTGATTTGGCTATATAGGTGTAGCAAAAACCATGTTTATGGGATAAAACGTGTGCTTATATTTTCGTTATTTCACAATGCAAAGCTCCTTCAGGACTAATAAAATAGTTTAGTTTTGTTCTCTGAATAAGAGAGAGTAATAAAATCCTACATCTTCTTTCCATTTTGATTTTATACCAATTAACTTAACTAATTATAAAAATAGGCAACATCGTAAATTTCATAGTACCATTTATTACATCGTGTGAAAATCATTTACAATTGAATGCGATGACTTTTTATTGCTCACAATAAATTGCTACATATGAAAACGCTTTGGAAGGCGCACAAAACGCAGATATTAATTATTGTTCTATGCGATAGTCTTTGATCCTATCCTATGGACAAGACAAACATATTAGTTTTTAAATTTTATATTATGAATTATATACATAATAATTCAATATTAAAAAAATAATACTTAAATGTGAATCTAAGAATTCACTTTTTTAAATCAATTATTGTTAATTTTGACGAAAATAATAAAATAAAATGTGAAAATCGCTCACTTCCTGTATTAAGACGGACTCCTACTAGGCGGAAAATCTGTGGGAATCAGATTTAGGGGTTATTGAACAAACGTCATATATATACTGAAGACGGATTCTCACAGGAAAATCTGCAGGCGGATTTTCTGTATCCAATTCTATTGGGGTCGATTTCGAAAAGTACAGAAAATCCGCCTGCAGATTTTCCGCCTAGTGGGATCCGTCTTTACTCAAGAGTACCAAATCACACACACACACGCTAAATGACCCCGAGCCAAGGGGATATTGTACCTAATCAGCACTTGATCCCCAAGTCCCCTGCCATGCCACCCCCAGGTTTTCCTCCCGACATGCCCGCTATTGTGAGCATATTGTGAGGTCGCTTTTAAGGGCCGAAGTCCCCTGGTCGTCATTATCATCGCGTGGCCTCATATTTTCGCCGTATTCCACCCCATTGGGCATTGGTGGATGCCTAGCTAGTCATCTGCTTCTTTTTATTGACGACCGAAGCCTTAATCCCAGTATGTCTGTCCGTTTGTCCTGTCTCTTTGTGTGTGCTCGTCAGTCTGTCATGTAGTGTCTTCTCTGTAAAGTACGCCTAAAACTTAAAACACATTATTAGAAAAATAATTTGCATAAATTCAAACAACGAACTTTACTTGCTTTTGTGTTGGATGCTGAAATAAATAATTTTTTTGGTGGAGCGGACTCCGTTTTTTTTTGTTTTTGTTTTTTTTTTTTTGTGGAGCAAGCTCCTTTTGTTTTTTTTTTTTATTTTTTTGTTGGATTTCTCCTTTTGTTGTCTCTAGACTGTTGCCTACAGACATTTTGTTTATTTCAAGACCCTTTGGCCGCATTGCGGCAAGAATTTTATTTATCGTCAATTTTAGTAAAACCAAACTTATCGTCTCGTTAATTGCCTTTTCGGCCTCGCGTGTTTTCCGTGGTTATCGTCGTCGTAGTCGAGGAGCTCCCTGAGCTCTAAATTTGGGTGTGTCCGCAGGTCGCCGAATATCCGTTCTGCCCGGTTATTCAGAGTGTCTAAAACCCTAGTGGATTTTAAACTCTCGAATATCCAACGGTTTGCCACATACCAAGGTAGGTTTGTGGCCACCCGTAAACAGATATTTTGCTGACTTTGGAGTTTTTCTCTGTTCGTTCTGCACGTTTGTCCCCACGCGAGTGAGGCGTAGGTAATTAACGGAATTATAATTGAGTTTATCAGTCCAAGTTTTGTTTTAATATCTAATTTGCTTCTCCTCCCTATAAGGGGAGATAAGCGTGCTCGCGCTTGTTTGGTTTTACTAATTATTGTCTTCACATGCTCGGTAAACGTTAGACCCACGTCCAAGGTGACCCCCAAATATTTAACTGACCGCTGCCAGTTAATATTTTGTCCGAATAAATTTACCTCGCCATGCGGGGCGTGTCTCCGCTTTTTGAGGAATATTGCCTTTGATTTTTCCGCGTTGATTGCAATTTTGCACTTTACAAACCAATTCTCAAGCTCATCAAGGTGACTTTGCAAATGATTTAAAACTAGGTGAGGCCAGGCATTACGTGAAGCTATAGTGGTGTCATCTGCGGTGTAAATATTGTAAAGTTGGGGGGACAATACTGCGCCTTGCGGCACTCCTGCTTCCAATACTCCATTGTCAGATATAGGACGTGCCCTACCTTGACTCTGAAATATCGTTTCTTTAAAAATGAGTGAATTAACGTAATTAAAGGCTTCGTATATCCGATCTCCATCATTTTGTATATAAGGCCCTCGTGCCAAACTCTATCAAATGCCTTACTGACATCCAGAAATACAGCTCCCGTCGACTCTCTGTAATTGAACCCTTGGGTTGCAAACTCAACCAGTCTAAGGACCTGCGTTTCTGTCGAGTGTTCGGCACGAAAGCCGAATTGTTCAGCCGGTATTACATTTAATAAATCTGTTTCATCTTTAAGTCTTTTTAAAATTACTCTTTCCGCGATTTTACTCATAGCCGGTAATAGGCTGATTGGCCTGTAATTTTGTGGAAAAGTGCGATCTTTATTTGGTTTAGGTATCATTATTACGTCCGCTTTTTTCCAACGCTTTGGGAAATATTTAAATCGTAATATCGCGTTTATTATCGTGGTTAAATAAACTATCGCTTTTTCCGGTAAATTTTTAAGCGTTCTGTTCGTAATTTGGTCGCAACCCGGTGCCTTTTTCGCGGACGCGAACTTGATTATATCCTTTACTTCTTCTGGTGAAGTGTGAGATATGAACAAGTCAGGGTTTGTCGGTCTCCGGATATAGTTGCGAACATCTCTCTCGACTTCGTCGCTAAAGTCCATATCTTCGTCCTCGTGTTCGTTTAGTCGGAATTCCCTCTCGAGCGTTGTTTTAAACGCCTCGGCCTTTTCTTCGGCAGTAAATGCCATACCATTCTCGCCGTGTAAAGGTGGGACCGGTTTCCTGTCCTGCCTTAGAATTTTTGAGAGATTCCATAAGGCCGCCTCCTGGGGATTAAGCTCGTTAATCCACCTTTCCCAATTTCTCTGTCGGTGTTCAGAGAGTTCTACCTTGACATGTTCTTTAAGTCGAGAGGCTGTTATTTTGTCAACTATATCCCGCGTTCTTTTCGCGCGACGCTGCGCTCGATTTTTTTCCGCGATTAAATTTTTTAGTTCCGCACTAATTTCCGAAAAAATTCCGCGTTTTTCCCGAGTTTTTATTTTAGTCGTATGATTTAATTGAGTTTTAATAACCGTTTCGAATATTTCTATTTCGCGTTCTATATCGTTCGCGCTTTCGATTCGCGGTATTGGTCCTAACGCGTGCCCTAACCCACGTTTAAACGCGAGCCAGTTTGTTTTTCGTGTTGTATACGTGTTTTTTACCGAAACGCCCTTCCCTATTTCTAAGACTATCGGTAAATGTCCTTCTCCCGTTTCATGAATGGTGTAAATTTCTGTGTTGAAATTTACATCTTTCATGACCGCTATATCTAATACGTCGGGACGTAGATTTAAATTTCCGGGGTAGTGCGTCGGCGTCTCAGGGCCGATGGCGTGACAATCCGGATTATCCGCGAAATACTCTAAAAGATCGCGTCCTTTCACGTTTTCGTATAAGCTGTTCCACACTGGCGATTTCGCATTTAGATCTCCGATTAAAACTGTGTTTCTACCGGACAATAGTTCCTCAATTTCATTTATTATTAATCTTTCGTTAGGTCTAACGTACACCGATGCGATTTTTATATACCCATAAAGCGGTTTTGACTTTTATTACTGTCGCTTCAAGTGTGGTAAATCCGGCTGGAGTGTTTAAACAATGGTGATCTATACAATTTTATTCAGTCTTTCCTAAATTAGTAAGAAACTTAATGTTTAATGCAGATTTGAATGAAAAGTTTCCAAATTTCTATCAAATATACACAGACGCGTCAAAAAAAGAAAAAGAAGTAGGATGTGCCCTCTGGGACCCCTATAAGGGGGACAAACGACTAATTAAATTAAATTCTAACTTTTCTATCTATTCAGCTGAACAAATAGCAATTCTGGAAGCATTACATTACATAGAGAATATTCAATCGCAAGATAATTTTATTATAATATCAGATAGCCTTAGCTCATTAAAAAAGATATCTCAAATAAATCCACTTAGTAAAGTGACATATATAATAACCGAAATATATAAAAAATATACAGACCTTAGCTCGAAAGGAAAATCAATAAAATTAGTTTGGGTAAAAGCACATTGTGGTATAACAAATAATGAAACAGTTGACAATTTTGCAAAAAGATCTTTAGACATAAAAAATATTTCTCCTTACAAGTGTGTCCCTGAGGATATAATTATCAGTATAAAACATCAAATAATAAATACTTGGGAAATTAATTATAAAAATTGTAATAAAGGAAAATTTTATAGATGCATACAACCTAAAATTAATAAGCAACCGTGGTTTAATGATAAAAATTTGGGAAAAGAAATAACTCGTATAATATGCAGAATGAGATTTAATCACGCCTTAGTTCCATCACATTTATATAAAATTAATTTAATAGATTCGCCCTTATGCGAATGTGGGGAAGAAGGAACGATAGAACATGTAATTTTAGAATGTAATAGAAATCAGGAACATAATAAAAAAGTTATGGATAAGTTATACAGAGTTAAAGAATTAAAAAAACCTTTTAATTTAACACAAATAATATCGAGTGAAAATAGTAATATATATAGAATCCTTCATCAACACATTCGAACGATATCGCAAAATTTGTAATTGCTAAAATTATACATAAAAAGGAAAAGAAAAACTAAAAACAAAACAAAAGAAAACAAAAAAAAACAAATTAAAAAAAAAAAAAGAAAAAAATACAAAAAAAAGAAAGAAAAAAAAAAGATAAGAAAAAAAAAAAAGGAAAAAAAAAAAAACATTCAAAAATAAAAAATAAAACAAAATATGTATAAAAAACACTAACAAAATATATGTAAACCAATAATAATTTGTATGAACTAACATTTAATTTAAAACCCATAATAGATAGCAGATATAACAGAAAAACACGGTTAGGCTAATGGTTTTCATTGAAGTCCGCAGTCAATACGTTGAAATCCCCCCCCCCCCCCCCTATACAATTTTTAATCATTATTGCTGTTCCCCCTGAATTTGGTCTAAATTTATTTCTATAGATATTATATCCAGCCAGTTTAAATTTATCGGCCTCATTTAATTTTGTTTCCTGAAGGGCAATTATATCAAAACCCTCTCTCTCAATAAATTCAAATAGAATATGTTTATTAGATTTTATCCCTCCCGAATTCCAAGAGGCTACCTTTAAAAATTCTGGAACCTTTAAATTTAGTTCTGTAATTTTTAGTGGTAAATTGAGAAAAAAAAAATTATTATTTTTAGCGATCGTAATTAAAGTCAAAACCTAAAAATATTTAGTTTATTAGGAAATGAGCTGTGAGAGACTGTAAAAGACCTAAAATTTGATTTTTGTCCATTGCGCTGAAATTTAAGGACTGCGCGGCGGCGCTTGGTGTTTTTGCGGGGGCGGCGGCCAAAGTGGCGGCGGCGGGCCTTTGTTTTGAGGCTTGAGTACCAAATCAATGGAACGATGAAAGTGGTGTAAAAAGTTCAGAGATATTGTAGTATAGATGTAGCATCAGAGAGGAAAGTTGTATCAAACATAAACCCTAAATGTTTACAATAGGACTCATAATGAACCTCTGAAAGCGATGTTGACAGATTTAATTTATATAATATATTCGCCTTTTATCATTTTTTAAGGTACATATCAACGAACTGTCATACAAATTCATTGTAACTGAAAGTTGGATAATTAAGTACAATGAAAATGATGAATAAAAATTAACGTATGGTTTTTATATTTCAATTTCGAAATATTACTACGTCCCTGAACCAACGACGCTAATGTATTTTTATGAGTCCTAATGTATTTGTATAGTCTCCACGCGTAGAGGCCACAAAGTAAGTGACAGATTAGCATACACTGCGAAGTTAGTAACATGTTTTGAAGCGTTCAAGGTTGCACGGAAATCTGGTAATGCGGAGTCATTTAGTCTTTAGATTCAGATTGCAGCGCTACTCGGTAAAATTTGAAAGCTAGTCTAAGGGCTAATTTTGTGCCCATTATAGCAGATTGCGGATTATATATAGAGATTTTAAATTGTTTTTTTTGTATATTGGTATTATTATTATTATTATTATATTTTTAAAGTGTCTTAAAAAACTAATAGATATATTTTTATTTATATTCGGTATTATTAATTCAGTCTAAGGCAAGTTATTCCACTTGAAAAGTAGCTTAATTATTATGGCCCTGTTTTAATTATTGTAATAATTATATGATGTATGCCGGACACCTATATGGATTGCAACCAGAGTTGGGATAGTTACTTTTAAAAAGTAACTAGTTACTTTTCATAACTTTTATAAAAGTAACTAAAGTTACTTCTAGTAACTAACTTTAAATACACAGTAAAAAAAATTAACATACTCACTTGAATTGAAACTTGATTTATAATTTTGGTTTATATATATCACTATTAAATAAAAAAAAAATTTTTTCGTCGACCAGTACATAAAATGACATTTTAAGTACCAATTCAGGAACGAAAAATCGACTGTTTTTGATGGCCAATATTTTTTTTCGTCCGCAGGCAGACTTTTCATGCACTGTGGTCACTATATGATACGGCACAGTGCGACAGCGGCGATTGAGTCATTTTCATAAATCCACGATTTAATAAAAACATAGGCACCTGTGACAATAACTGTCATTTACTGTTGTCAAATTAATTATTTACGAAATCCGCTAGATTTCACGTGTGAATAAGAATATTATAATAATAATTATAATAATTGTAATAATAATTAATATTTAACAGGTCGACGAAAAAATGTAATATGCACCACGGCGAAAAACTGTCGATTGTCTCTCCTGGTTCCTAGCCTACGCTGCACCTCGGCTATCAATTTGCAGGCTGGACTATAATAGGCAGTTTTTCGTCCTTGGTACATAAATATCTATTGTAGTAGTCTAATAATTTTATTTTTTGACAATTTTTATGACATAGCTTCCATAGCTCCAGTAGCAGTAATACAACCAGCAGCTGACAAAAAGTAATAATAAAATACAGTAACTAATCTCATGAATAAAGGGGTAAGATAAGAACAACTAAACCGAACCGTCATTACGTTCGTTAAACAGAACAGAACTAATGTTCGAAATTTGTATCGAAGAAGTTATGTCTACGAGGTGAATATACTGTGCTGGCTCAAATATATTTGAAAAAAGCGAGTTGATTTTAGTCGAAAGTATAAGTTTTTCAAAAAAAGTAACTTGGTTACTTAAAAACAACTTAGTTAATTTCAAAAAGTAACCAAGTTACTAGTTACTTTTTACTAGATTTTAAAAGTAACCAAGTTACTAAAAGTAACTTAAATTAAAAGTAACTGCACAACTCTGATTGTAACACAAAATAGCAGCGAATTAAGAGGTAAATAAATTAAATAGGGTGATACATAGAAAAACTTATTATTTAAAAAATAGATAATAAAATTCTTAAAGTAGAATGAGAGAACCAACGTGTCATGCGGCATAAAGAAATTCAAAAGGGTCATCTTCAGAAGATTGCTAAAAAAATCGTGACAGCTGGTCATTAAGACAAGTCGTGTTAATAGTTACGTGTACACGTAGATTATTTAATTGAGATAGATTAGGAGATAGAAGAGCGTTGTCTTTTTTTCGTTTTTTTTCAGCCAACGGGTAGAAGTAGACAGAGACAGACCGGGTAAAATGACACTATGGTCTAATTAGACACTAGACACCTAAATTCTGTCATTTTGTTCGTTTAGTAGGTTAGATCAGTGGAAGTCAGAGGTCACCTTGAAAAAGGGGAAACTTCTCTAATTCAAATTTTTGTTACTCTTTCAAGTTTACCACAATCTCCAGAGATTAGAAAAACATAGTAAGTACCTACCTATGTATTTTAATCTTTCGAGTATATTGTTTATTTTGTTTCGTTACAGACTGGATTACTTAATAGTCTAGTATTTAAGTTTAAATCAGAAAAGTCAAAATTGCTCGTTGTTTGTCAAGTTTATTTTTCATTTTTGTTATATTTTAGGCCAAAATGATACCGACAGAAGCCAATAGTACGAAATTTATAGAAAGGGGGGTCTTTAAGGGTAGAGGCCTCGCCGTTTTTACAAGTGGAGGTGATGCTCAAGTAAGTACTTTTCTCCAAAAAATATGTATAATTCATTTATTATTTATTTTTAGGGCATGAATGCAGCTGTTAGAGCCGTGGTACGTGTTGGAATTTATCTTGGATGCAAAGTTTATTTTATTAGAGAGGGATATCAAGGTATAATATTGCACAATTTTATTTTACCAAAAAGGTGGATAATAGATATATACCTAGATTTAATTATTTACCCTAATAAAAAAATATATGGAACAGATTAAATTGCAAATATAATTAAGGAGCAAATTTATAATTATATAAAGAGGAAAATTTTGATTAGTTTGACATTACGTTAAAAGTTGAAACAAAAATTTTTAATTCTAGGAATATGTTAAAATATCGCTACAAATGAAAAATTAAAAGTAACTGCCTACCACTTATTATTCTTTTGGTTGTATTAAATTAATACATTGTTGTCCAGTAACGAGTTAACTCGTCTTTTCATTCCCAATTGCTGGTCAACAATGTGTTAAGATAATACGTAAACCTAACACAACATAAATGTTATGCATCTTAATCTGCAAATTCGGTATTTACAAATAAACATTGAATGTATTATGAGGTATAATTAAATCACTTACACGAGAAACTAAATTTTACCGCTTATGAATTAAAAAAATTAAATATCTTTTGAAAACAAATATATGACAATAGAATGAGATAATTGAAGACGAACTGTGAACACGTCAATAAATTGCCTATAATTTTTAGTATTAATGAGTGGTTTAAACTTAAACAATATAAGGTAAACTAAATTATCCATACTCAAATGTGGTAGTGGGTATTCATCTGAATAATACGCAAAGTCGTACCACAAAATATATTCTTAATAAAATTTTAAGTAAACGGCGACATGTTTCGGCCTCAGGGCCATCATCAGGTAAATTTTTGTAGATAGTGATCACTAATCACAATTGTGAATATAAATTGAAATACATCAAATTATGTGGCTCACTGTTGGTGTAATTTATTAATTTTTGAAATTTTTTATGTTTTCTTATTAATTTACTTCGTTCAAATTTTTTCGATACCAAATATGTTCCTATTTTAATTTGATGTATGTCAATTTATACTTTCACAATTATGATTAGTGATCACTATCTACAAAAATTTGCCTGATGATGGCCCTATGAGGCCGAAACATGTCGCCGTTTACTTAAAATTTTATTAAGAATACATTTTGTGGTACGACTTTGCCTATTATTCAGATGAATTAAACAATATAGTTGCAATTTAAGGTGGATTCATTCAATATCAACTAAACTAAAATGAATTTAAGATTTAAATGAATTTTAAACTTATAATAGCTCCTGTATTGATCATATTTTTATGAGAAAAACTTTAGAAATAAATAATCTATCACGAGGTGCTATTGTAATAGATACTGATACCACCGATTATTTTCCTATACTCTTAAATATGTATCTAAAAAATGTTAACAATACTATATACCATAATATTGACAAAAAAACTATTCAAATATTTGATGATGACAAATTCGGTAACAAGATAAGATTAGTAAATTGGGGAAATGTTTTTACTCAGAATGACCCAGAGCTTGCTTATCAAATTTTTATTGATACCTTAAAGACCGTATATGATGATTGCTTTTACAGTAAAATAATAAACTGTAAGAAACTTAAATTATGGATCACTGGTGGTATAATAAAATCTATTAAACATAGGGATAAATTAAAAAACTTGTAATTAAAAATAAAAACAAGTAAACAACGGCAATGTTTTTGCCTAAATTTCGAGTTATCGAAAATTAAAGTTACGAAAATAAATTTTTATACACCTTATACAGGGTGACGCACCCTATACGCGTCGGTCTTTATATGGAAAACGGTAAGATTTTATAAAAAATGTTTAATTCAGGTATATACATATTCCTCATTTTTTTTACTCTCAAGTTTATATAATTTTTTTGTCCTGATGATGGCACTGTGCTGCCGAAAGCGATCGACAACCTTTTAACAAGGAAAATATATATATATTTTCCACTTAATATATTACACAATTCAAAAAGGTTATCCATTATTTCAAATGTGGTCTACTGGTAAGTAGGTAATAAAACTCTAAGTCGAGCACCACATAAAATTTATTGAAGATTTGAAAAGGTTGGCAAACTGGTTTCGGCAGACTGCCATCATCAGGCCTATAATACAAAGTTCTAGTAGCCGAGTTTCTTCTCTCGGCTACTAGAACTTTGTATTATAGGCCTGATGATGGCAGTCTGCCGAAACCAGTTTGCCAACCTTTTCAAATCTTCAATAAATTTTATGTGGTACTCGACTTGGAGTTTTATTACCTACATAATATTACACACTTGAAAGTACGTACTGCCTTTTCTTTCTTTCATTTTATAAGCGTTTTTTGTCCTCGAAAACTAATAATACTAACTTGTTACAAGAATAGAAAAATTATAGAAACAATTTTAAAAAATTAATCCAAATTACGAAAAAACACACATTATAAAAATCAGATTAACGATAATATCAATAATATGAAAAAAACAACTTTTAATGATTACGCCGCTGATGTTTTTTGCTCTTGTTCTAGGCATTCCCTTACGAATGCCAATTCCTGTAATAAGACTTGTACTTCTTGATGGTTGGCCGCCTTTCATGCAGGTACACGAATTAGGCTCGTATGATGACCTTTCCTCCAATATTTTGCCGTTCTTGACCGTGCTCAAGTCCTTTTCCTACCTTCACAGTTCCTTTTTCGGTTGGATCTTATCAGATCACAACCTTTCACCTGATATCAACTTTACTTCGTTTGGATCAAGTTTTGCTCGAATTGGTTATGATTTTTTGAAAAATACCTAACGAACTAAATATACCTCACCTTACGCACTTTAGCTAATTTTTTCAATACCACATATAGTTATGTTATTTTTATTCTCCTTTTATTCCTTTTCGTACCTATGCGCTTATACGCATTCTTAGTTTATTTGTAATTTTGGCGCCAACCGGTAATAAACACTCGTTCTTAATTTAATTTTTATTTGGTAAGTTTTGCTTAATTGTGTTAAACAACAATTTTCGCTGACACTGTGTATTACAGGCCTGATGATGGCAGTTCTGCCGAAACTAGTTGCCGTTTCCCCATTTATGTCCTTTTAATAAGGTTTATTAATATTAAATTTGTGGTATTTGATTTTGGATTTTATTACTCAATAATATAAATGTATCAATTATTAATAACGAGCCCTTTAAAGACGATACTTAAATGGCTAATTACTGTAATAAGTTTTTTGTTGATGTAGGAATTAACATGTATGCAAAAGTTACAACCTAACCTCCCGATTAATGTGAATTACCCCAATCGTATACAATATATGGCTTTAAAACCCGTTTCTAACGAAGAAATAATTTTGCATATTAACAGCCTAAAAAATAACAGCGCATCAGGCTAATAAAAAAATATTACAAGTTTCTCTTACATCCTCTAGTCCATATAATAAACAGTATTTTTCTAACCGGTGTAGTACCTTAACATTTTAAAATATCTAGTCACTTTCATTTTCAAAAAAGGTAACAAAGCCAATATTACAAATTATCGATCCATAAGTGTAATGTCTAATTTTGCAAAACTGCGAAAAATGTCTAAAAAATAGGTTGCTCAATTATCTCACTTCTATTAACATATTAAATAAAAATCAATTTGGATTTATACCCGGAATTAGCACTGATGATGCCATGTACGAACTTATAAATAACATTAAAAATGAACTTGACAATAATGAGAAGGCAATTGCAATTTTTCTTGATCTTGCGAAGGTTTTCGACACAGTTGCTCATGGACAGCTCATTGAGGTTCTTGAACAATATGGTGTTAGGGGTACTTTGTTAACTATTTAAAAGAGCGTAAACAGAGAGAAAGAATTAAAAATGTGTATAGTGATTCTTTAGATGTTAAAATTGGAATGCCACAAGGCACTGTACTAAGTCCTCTTCTTTTCATTACCTACATTAATTCGTTACTAAATTTAAATACAAATGGAGATTCCATTTCTTAGTGTGTGCTACTTTTTAAAGGAAAAACCTGGGAAATTATTATGGATAAAGTAGTTGCAAGTTTTGAAACAGTTAAACGCTGCCTTGATTTTAGTAAATTAAACTTGAACGACGACAAAACATTTTACATATGAACGATGCAAATAGACGCTAGTTTTAACAATATCAAGAACGAATCTGATCATTAAAGAAACTAATACAATAAAGTACTAAAGTATTAGAGTCGATAAAAATCTGAAATGGAATGATCACATTCAAGATCTGACAAACAAAAATTGTTGCTTAATACTAAAATTTTATACTATTATAATTTTATAAAATCCATCACATTGGAACAAATAATTTTGAAGATGGAAGAAATATTGGAATCAAATAAAGGATATTGAAACTTGAGAAAAGCATTGAGAGTAAAAAGTCTCTAGAAAATGAACTTGGTCAAATTAAAAAAACATATTGGGTCAAATAAACAGGATGAACTAGATGGCGAAGCTTTACATATAGAAATTCAAGATATGGCAATGAGATCTAATAGCATAAAAAATCAGTTTTTTTAAGTTTAGAAATCGAAAGTAGGACAGTTTTTAAGGCAATTTCCAAGTTTTTAGATTTTTATTCGAATGTTTAGGCCTTTAAACAAATTACCAAAGTTGGACCACTCGATAACGGGGCGGAGCTTCGCGTGACGTCACTTTGCATATGCTTGTCGAGTGTATGCCGCTTATTCTTTATTCTTTATTTATTACTGTTTAAACAGGTTTAAACCCAACTACAAAACAGATGTAATAAGCAAATTAAATTAATGTTGACAAATATGATCACCACTAACCAAAACTACACTTTTTAAACACTACATACGTTTCGCTAACTATGTTAGCATCATCAGGAGTTGATGATAAACTCTAGTTTATTGTTGAAAACCAAATGTAGCAAATTCCCAATTCAAATTAAATTAACAACAGATAGGTATAACAGAATAAAATACTTCAGAAAATAAGAAAAAAATAACAGCTTATAACATACTTATTGTGAGTATAAATAATTACAGAACAGGGATGGTAAGCAAATTAAAAAAAAAGAAGAAATACAAAAACTAGTAAAAGGAATAATCTACGCGATTTTTCAAGACTACGGCCTGTTTCCGTCAGCGATTCGAAAAAGTCGGAATTTTTCCAATAATTTTTTTTTCAAATTTTTCAATTTTTTGTCAACGGGCACCATGCGATATGGATATCAATATACGCGTCTTGGCTTGCACAACACCTTAAATGAATCGTTATCGACAAATTTGCTTTCCTTATCGAGATATCTCGAATAGAAGTTTCACTTACTAGGCGGGACCAGGATCCTCGGACACGAAATAGCTCATCTTCTGATAGAGCCTTCCTTTTTTGAATAAAAACCGATGGCCGAAAGAAATTTCCGGATCGGCCGTACCGTTCTCGCGCACAGACATCAACACAGACAGACTTTTTTTTCGCGAAAAATCAATTTTTTTCACGTTTCATGACATTTTGGAGCAAAAAATTTTTTTCAGATTTTTGCACGATTTCACTACGGTTTGCCCTACTTCAAAATTAGTTTCCCAAGAAGTACGTCTTTATGGCCGAAGTACTAGAATTAAAGATATCAAGCTGTTAATTTAGCATAGAAAACAGAAAACAACTTCACTCGATCTACACTGACTTTTCATTTTTATAAATAAGTTGATTTCAATTGATTTTAACTTAGACTTTGTTTTGTGGTGGAAGAGCTTGTCAGATCATATTAAACGTGTAAAAATAGTTTATTATTACTCAAACACAATTAATGTTACATCTGGTGTGAATTTTTGTAAATGAGATTGTTGATTGTTTTTTGAATAGCCAATATACTAAGCTTGCAGATGATCTTTAATTTTGAAAATTTGGCCAACATTTTTCGGGACATGGGGTATTTTAGACAACAGACAAGAAGCTCAATAAACGATATGCGAGGAATAAGAACAAACCATTTTGGTACTGTATTCACTAACTAGGATGATAATAAGTCGCGCAGTATTGGGCGGAGTACGACGAATTTCGGGATCTGCGCAACCTCATCATCGTATCTAGCATGAGGTAAAGCCTCGCAGTTCTGGGCGAAGTACGACGAATTTCAGGATCTACGCTTGCTGTATACGCCTTTTAGAAACATTCGTAATTTATCGTAGCACATCGGATCTACGTCTGCGTTTGGGGAAATAAACGGGCGGTTTGAGTCTTGAGAGTTTATCGAATGGAGTAGTTTCATGGCAGTGATAATATAACATGTTTTCACATTTAATTAAAATATAAGCAAAAACTGATAAATCGGTAAAAAAAATGTTGAAATCGGTCAATAAATAACCGAGAAATATAGTTTGTTGATTTTTAC
Organism: Neocrepidodera transversa; assembly: GCA_963243735.1. Lineage (NCBI taxonomy): Eukaryota > Metazoa > Arthropoda > Insecta > Coleoptera > Chrysomelidae > Neocrepidodera > Neocrepidodera transversa. Next base: position 22,057,152 of record OY725343.1, read on the forward strand.
CGCGGATTGAGATGCGTGTGACGTCACATATCCGCATAGCCAAAGCGCCGTACTGTAAAGCAAATTCTTTATTCTATCCACGACACGATAGACGCATGTCTGACTTTAATTTTATTTTATTTCTGTCATCGTAATTTATTAACTGCCACACAACAAAATATAGTCTAAGAGCCAATTACTTTTTTCTGTAATATTCTACAGAAGAGATCTTATTGTTGGAAAATTTTCAGAGTAAATTCAAGTTAGCGTGACGGGGGCACAAGCGTCAGCCGCCATCTTTGAATACACATCTTGTGAACCTTGCATAGTTAGAGAAAAATACTAGAGATCATTTTTTGTAGTTAAAAATATTCTCTACAATTTTTATTTAATTTTTTTTCGGTACTTGCACCCCCCGTAAATTATCAATGGATATGTGGCTCGTAGTGTACGGAAAACGTTTAATAACGCATAAAACGCATAATAATAATAATAATAATTTATTGATTTACAAAAAGTAGCACGTTATTTAACTGTTCCAACTTACAGCCCTGAACATGTTCCAACAATAAAATCTCTTCTGTAGAAGATTGCATTATGAACCTACTTTGTTTGCTATGGCTCTTGGACTAATAAAGAGAAATAACGAGAATAAAGAAGTTCAGTACGTTGCTTTGTTTACAATTATCCCGTCTCGTATACTACTTAGGATAGATGACGTCAGGACAGAACAAAATTATTAAGTCGAACCGCAACTTTAAAATGTTATAACTCTGTTAGTTTTTGAGATATCTTAATTTCACTTTCACACATTTGTTTAGTTTTGGTTTAATTTTCAGTTCCATTCATAAAAAAAGGCAAACTTCTCCATTCAGCTTTAGCCAACTGCTGATTATCACTTTACAAAGAGATTTGGCTATTGTTTATTGGTACAAGAAGGTGCTAAATCCGAGAACGCAGCTCGAGCGTTTAATATTCTTAAGCGAATAAAATGCTATCGAAAACATGCATGCAGTACAACGTTTTATCCACAATCACTTTCATTTATAATCAGAATCGCCGAAATTTTTCATCAAAAAATGATATGACATTTTGCTCTGACAGCGGCTTTCACCTCCTCAAAAAGCATTGAAATTACGTATAAAAATATCGGAAGATGTTGAATGTTTGCTATTTATTTTTCATTATACCACTAGTGGAATAAAGTAATTTTATTATTCCATTAGTGGAATAAAGTAATTTCATTATTCCGCTAGTGGAATAAAGTAATTTTATTATTCCACTAGTGAATAAAGACGTAATTTATGCGGTTTACAAGTGAGGATAAAACTTCAATTATAAAGTGATTGTGGATAAATGGAATTATAGACTTTTGAGCAAGATTAGCCTAAATGCACCTTATCATAATTTGAGATATCCATTAACTTTTAATATTCGTTTTCATAGAACGAGCTATGGCGCAAAGAGTTCTCTTAATAGATATTTGTCTATGTTGAATAATCTTAATTTAGATGTATCAAATTTAAAACCAATTGTAAAATGCTCCTTAACATATAGTTAAATTCGCCTCAAACTAATTTTTATAAAAACTCACCAATTGTACTTTGTTTTTTGTTATAGTAATAATATAGTAACAGTTTTTTTTACCTAACTTTGTAAATTGTATAAATTTCTTTAATGGGTTTATCCCGTACAATAAATACATAAATAAACAAGTTAAAAACTTTAAATTTATTTTTTACAGGGATGGTAGATGGTGGTGAAAATATAGTAGAAGCTAACTGGTCATCTGTTAGTTGTATCATACACAAAGGTGGTACTATTATTGGTTCTGCTAGATGTATGGACTTTAAGTAAGTCAATTTATATTTAATTAATAGATTAATAAGTTTTGTAAATTTTCTTGATTTTTTTTGCTAAATAATGACATTAATATTACCTACCTCATGTACCTGTACTACATTCTGCATATTAAATTTCTGCATTCCTTTTTTCTGTCAACAGAATTTTTTAAAAATTTAAAAAGATCTTTTGGAGATATTTTTTCTAAAGTAGTCTAAGAAGACCTTGACCTTGATATAGACCTTGGCCAAGGTCGTTGTCAAAGCAAAGGTCAAGGTCGATGTCAAGGTCAAAATCACCTTTCCTCCTACCCAGAAACGGTTTCCTTACACTACTGTCGGTTTATTTATTAAATAGTTCAAATGTACCAAATTAAAATTTCCCTACAGAATTTTTCGACTGTGACGTAAAATACAGGACGTTCTATTAAAAAAGAAATTAATGTAAAAGCAAGAAAGATTAAAACTGATAATCTTGTTAAAAGTTTTTTTTTGAAGATATTTTATGTAAAGTAGTGTAACAAGACCGTTTCTGGATAGGAGGAGAGGTGACCTTGAACTTGATATCGACCTTGGCCAATGTCGATGTCAAAGCCAAGGCCAATGTCAAGATCGATGTCAAGGTCAAAGTGATCTCTTCTTCTACCATGAACACGATGGTAATGCTAGTTATTCTCCCCGAAGCAAAGTACCCCTCAAACGACCAAAAAATCTTCTTTTATCCGATATACTTCATAAAACAGGGTATCAAAGAGGTAGTTTGCTTCGGGGTGAAAATTCAGGATCGCCATCGTGTTCAGTATTCTCGACAGGTTTTGTGGGTATGAAACGGCATTGACACAGGTTTTGTCGGTATGAGACGGCATATCCGCTTTAACTTTCGTAGGCGGTTTATTGAGTTTTTGGGATTGCTGTTAACTCGGAGAGAGTTTAAATCAGCGCCATCGTGTTCAGCATCCTCGAAAACCCCTCGGGGGGGGGGGGGGAGAATTAGCCTCTCGTTAGGCACTGAAATATTTACATGTTTGTCCGACGCACAGAATGCACTAATAGATGAATGGATGATTTTGAAAATTTAGAATATTATTATTGTGAAAATTTAAATTTTACTATTAAATTTTATCACAATATCTGTAATATATCCAATTAAAAAATTTTGGTGCAAAATTGATGTGTTAATAATAATAAATTGGTATAAAAGGTAACAAATTAAAAAACTATAGCCTAACCTAACCATCAATAAAGAATAATAAAATAACAATTAAATCTTTTTTAAACAGTAGTGAAGCACTAAAAATAAGTTAAAACATTTCTAGCTTGTTATGTATTTAAGACAATAAATGTTTGGCACAAGGTCAATTTTTAACAAAATTAATTGGAATTTGAATACTAGAATAGAAGTTTAATTTGTTTATCAACTGTGGACGTTATGTCAACAATTAACCCACTTATAAACTAATTTAAATAAGTATTTAAACATTTGGTTATTTGAGTGTTGATTTAGGAAAAGGAAGAAAAATTTATTGATCCAGGTGTAACATGTTAATTAGTAGCGGCTTTATGTATATTTCTAATAATACTTCTGCAGTATAAATGCTCTATCCAAATATGCATATGTTAGAATCTTCGTTTTTAGCAGAAATCAGTTAAATAAATGGGAATCTGTACATAGGTGAGATATCTCGTTTTTTTTATAATTCATCTATACCCGGTAGGAGTCTGTGACGTTTCGCCCCCAGGACGATTAGCCATCGCCGTTTTGCCCCCGGGACGTGTTTCCGCCAAAATAAAAGAGAATTTTGAAAATATTTATTAAATGCGACACATCGTACATACAATTTTAAAATTCAAAAAATCATTAATATCTATTCTGCCGTAACTTTCAGCAATATTTTTTAATCTTGTAGAAATTACACAATATTTTTTGTTAGTTCTTTGGTTTAACACCTAATAGCAACTGTGAAATTTACAGCTTTTTACATGAACAACATAATTAATTCTATAATATGACCATAATATATAAAATAGAACCGACATACAGTGGGACTGGTTCTAAGTGCCGGTCCTAGAACATAACAGAAAAATCCTATAAAAACATTAAAATTAATACCTATATAATAGCACACACAATATTTGTTTACAGAGTAATATTAGAAACTAAATTAGACATTTTTATTATATTATTGAATTTGTTGTTAAAGAATATGGCATAAACTAGATTTATCATTGAAAAGAATTAAAAAGAATTTCTTTATATTTAGAGAAAAATCTGGTAGGAGGGTAATTTTTTTAAGTTAGAGGAATTCCATTGTATAGCTTAAAAAGTATACATGTAAAAGACCGTTGAAACATAGTGGTGCGAAATGGCGGTGGAGTTATATTTCTAGAGAAACGAATATTAATGTTGTGTATCATATAACAGTCCGTAAAATAATCCGCAATAGGCAGGGTCTCTCCTGGAAAATGTTCGTCTTCTATCAGCGCGTCGAATTGGTCTGCTATTGATTCGATTGGAATAAAAGCGAGTGCAGCAATTTTTCGAATCCCTAGGGCGAATTCATGGGATTCATTATATTGCACCTGAGAACGAAAAAATAATATTAGAAATATTTCACAAATTTTATTTAAATACTGCATTTTAAAGTATGTTTGGGAACACCCTGTATATTTATTATTATATTGTCACGATATAATGGGCTTGGAAATATTAAACAGTTGGTAGAGCAATAAATATATAATTAATATTAAAATACGTAACAAGAAATCAATGGACCAATAGCTCAAATAAATACCTAACTTATATATACAAATAAATATTCTTATCATACTAACTTAAGAAATCACTAACAAGACTGTAGGGTCGGGTATTCAAACTTTCGGCCGAGTGCCGACAGCCAAAAGGCTAAAGACTCTAGCCAAAAGTATAAAGACTTCTTTTTGACTGACTCTCTCAAGAACAATACCTGTTCGTATTTCTATATAATATTGTTATTCCGCGATTCATGTATTAGCTTTATGCGGTTAAAACACGTTTCTACATTAACTAAAGAAAGCGTTCAGTAAACCACTGAACTAATGAACTGCACAAGCCGATATGTAAATGTTGAATTTGAATAATTCTTTATCGGAATATTTTGAGTAATTATTCCTCGTGACAATATAAGACTAACCTGGAGGCTTCCCGTTGAAATGCTGATATTGATATTGAATTTTAACTAAAAACAAGTGTACAATTGTAATAACTTGATATTCCGGATATAATAAAGATTACTCGAACTCCAAATGTTTATTTCCGAAAGAAATAGATATTAACAAACATTAAACAATATGTGACTCTTCTCTCGATTTCGTTCAGATGAAATCGGCCTTTATCTGCACATACGACAATTGACATCTTTCTGTCTCTTGGACATCGGGAGAGTAATATTGCCAACCTCTCATACAAAAGATCTGGTACGAGTAGAAGGCAACCAACTCTACATTCTTAATATATTACACTCCTTGCGCTCAAGATTAAAACAACTATTAAATAAAAAGTTTTAAATGAAATTCCTTTAGAAACAATCTAGATATAAAGATATATATTTAATTTATTCTCTAAATCTCAAGGGCTTATTAACATTAGGCTTAGGTCTAATTGTCTGTTCATTACCACCCCGATCTTGGTCTTGCGCACTTTCACTTTCAACAATATTTCACTAAAAATTATAATAAATAATATTTTAAAGACAATTCTATTTGTTGATATTTTCCTACTTGTTTATATTGTTTTCTCAAACCCACATTCACAAAACAGCAAAAGAGATTTTGTTCAATTTTCGTAGGAGTAAACAATTTGGGGGCGAAACGTCCCCATCTCACCAGGTAGCGCCAAGTTCATATCTTCAGAAGAATGGGTTTTATTTTATTCTTGTTGGTGATACTAAATTTTTTTATATACAGGGTGTTTCTAAATTCGACTGCCAACGCTCTAGGGCAAATTCCTTGTGCAAAATTATTACTAGTGAGGTAGGGAATTTATGTCCGTAAATTCACCCTTTCAAAAATACACTGTATTAAAGCTAGAAAATAAAATAGTTTATTAACAATACATTTCAAATGGTACGATCGTTTGTAATGAAATTTTAGGGAGGATTATGAAGTTAGTAAAATACTTGTTTTAACGTAAATAGATAATTTCGAGATTTTTCCAGAGGGATCAAGTACCATTTTTCCACCCCTGAATTTCTCGCCACTGGTTAAGATGATTAAATTTTTAGATTTTTGAATTCTATTAACTTTAAATACATCATAGGTATTCCAACCATTAATTCATACTTAGATCATCCAAGCGTATTTTTACTCTACTTTTAATTCATAAGTACTGCACAAGTTCAGAGGACTTGGTTCTCATGAATTTTCGTTTTAGCTCCGGTAGATAATTGCCTCCACTTTAAGATGCTGATGGAATCTGACTTTATGCTTAATTTTTGAAATAAGGGCCTATGTGTATCTTTTTGTTGTGCATTCTTGGCGCATTGACCATCAATTGTTTTGTCTGTATTTTATACTAAGTTCATCTTTTTTCTTGACACGTTCCTTCCATCACAGTTAGGCATCTAATGCCATTCCATTATACTTGACTGTGTCATCGCATGATATTATAGTGTCATTGTTGTTGAGTGGTAGTGACTCTTGTTGTTGAAATTTCATGTAGCTTTTAGTCCAGTCAATTATTACGGACCGTTTGTACATTATTTCTAATGTTTGAAGTCTGCCCAATTTCCAACAGAGCAGCATCATCATCAAAAGTAGCAGCAGTGATCTCTTGTATTTCTGGAATGTCATATGTGTAGATTCTAAAACGATACATAGTGAATTCTCTGAGTCAGACAAACGTGTAATTATTTCAGATCGTAACGAGACTGTCTCCCCCCGTTTTTCGAGGATGCTGAAGACGCTGTCGCACAGCGGGTCGAACCTACAATTTGAGGAACTTAAAATCCAACTTTCTTAGATGGCAATGGATAGACCTAATTAATTGTAACAATATTTGCCTCTTCCATTTTTCGTAAACGTAATGTTTTAGTCAGAAAAAAATATTTTCTGTTTTCATTGTATGGAGCGGACCAAAAACAATTGAATCTCTCTCAATTGTCTAGCTTTAAATCCTAGTTTTTCGTAATCCTTAGCTATTATATTATTGTCCTGCATTATAAGCTCGTGCATAAACTTCCAAATAAACGGATCGGAGAAAATGAAAAAATCTGAGCTACTTATATTTATTTTTTGTGTATTTATACTACAAATTTTACATAAAATAGTTGGGTTAGTTATGTGATCTCAAATTAATATTAAAGTAACAAATTTACGTCAAAGATGTGCAAAACGCATTAATATATCACTAATTTGTGTAAAATTTGTACTATAATTACCCAAAAATGAATATAGTATCATTGCAAAAATCAGATTTTTTTTCCGATCCGTTTATTTGGAAGAATTGCAAAGGACGGTATCCGGTTTAGTGAAAGATTTGGGCTCATCGATTTTTTCTGACATATTCGGATTCAGCTAAAACTTGGTAGACGTGTAGGGTGAAGGCCACATAGACCTTGGCCACGTGTGGCGGGCTAGTTTTTGGGTCACAGTCACCCCGTTGGGCCCACTCACTGCGTTTTTCTTTCTTTCTCTAAAATAATCAGATTGAGCTGAAAATTGGCAAATGGATAGGGAGAAGGTTACGCAGAACTTGGCGACGTGGACCAGGGCGAAATTTTGGGTTACAGTGACTCTATTGGGTCGACACCCACTGGATTTTTCAACTACACCCACTGAGGGTTTCAACTTGCTCTGAAATGGTCGGATTGAGTTAAAACGTGGCAGATATTTAGGGAAAAGGCCACGAAGACCTCGGCCACCGTGTACCGGGGCGAATTTTTGGATCATAGTGACCCCATTGGGTCCACACCTACTGGGTTTTTTAACTTTCTCTAAAATAATCAGATTGAGGTGAAACTTGACAGATGCAATATACTTCTCGTACAAAATACATATAAAACATCCTCCAACAAAAACCCCAATTACCCCGCTCTGGAAAATGTCTCGTCTCTGAAACTGAAATAGGATACAGTTAAAGAGTTGCCTGATTACATAAAAAATTTTAAGCAAAATCGTTAGTGGTCTTTGTAGTTTTCTTCGCCACCCATTAAAGTACTCTTTTCCAATTTAATTTTTTATTCACGACCTTATAATGCAGGAAAATACAATAGTAGCCAAGGATTACGAAAAACTAGATTTTAAAGCGATATCAATTAAAACTTAAGAGATATTCAGTTGTTTTTGATCCGCTCCATACAAAGAAAATAGAAAATTCTTTTTTTCTGCCTAAATCATTACGTTTACGAAAAGTGGAAGAGGTAATTGTTACGATTAATTAGGTCTATCCATTACCATAAATAAATAAGCCATCTAAGTTCGTTCTTACGTCCCTTAAATTTCAAGTTCGGCCCACTGGTTTAAAGTATCTCCGAGTTAACCGCACCTCCCAAAACGGTAAAAAACCGCCCCTCCCAAAAAGGTAAAAAACCGCCCCCGAAATTGGATAATGCGGATACACCGTCTCATACCGACAAAACCTGCATCACCCCCCGTTTTCCATAATGCTGAACACGATGGTGGTGGTTTAAACTTGACATCACCCCGTAAATGGTCACAATCAACCTCCGAAAAGGGTAAAACGCGCATACGCCGTCTCATACCGACTAAACCTGCTTCGCCCCCGTTTTCGAGGATGCTGAACACGATGGGGATGCTGGACCTTTTCTCCGAAGCAAACTAACCCCTCAAACGGTCAAAAACTACCTCTTTTAATACCTGGTTTTATGAAGTGCACTAGATAAGAGAAGAGTTTTTGACTGTTTGAGGGGTTATTTTTCGTGAAGAAGATTAAGCATCACCATCGTGTTCAGCATCTTCTAAAACGGGGTGCGTAGCAGGTTGTATCGGTATGAGACGGCGCATCCACTAATCACCTCTCTTGGCCGTTTAGTAGGTGGGGTCAACTAGAAAAAACTTTACCATTAAAAACGGGGTTAACTCGGAGAGAGTTTAAACCACCACCATTGTGTTCAGCGTCCTCGAATACGGGGGGGAGACATATTTTCGTTAGGCTCTGAAATATTTACTTTTCGAGATTTTTTTTCGACTTACAGAATCTACTAACAACTTTGATGTCAAATATTCATCTTATAGTCTAATTCAAAATAATCTCTGAAATATATGCAGATAAAATCTCAAAATAGTTATTTTGGTAATATTTTATTAGGTTTATTGACAAGACCTTTTGATAATGTCAGTGATATGATGCACTTGATCGATGGTAGAATGTTTTTTCTTAAATCAAATTGCCACCTTCCATAGTCAAAGAGATGTGATCTATTTAAATTATTTTTTCTTTAGGAAACGAGAAGGTCGTTTAAAGGCAGCTAAAAATTTAATCGAGAAGGGAATCAACCACCTGGTGGTCATTGGCGGAGATGGTAGTCTCACGGGTGCAGATTGTTTCAGACAAGAATGGACTTCTCTTCTTGATGAATTGCAAAAAACCAGCCAGATAACAGCAGAACAAAGAGAAAAAAACAAACATCTGCAGATTGTTGGATTGGTTGGATCTATCGACAATGATTTTTGTGGTACTGACATGACTATTGGAACTGACAGTGCTTTGCATAGGTGAGTTTAAGGAAAAAATCACTTTTTTGCACATTTTTACAAAAAAAAAATTAATTTTTAGAATAATTGAAGCAATTGATGCCATAGTAAGTACAGCCTATTCTCATCAAAGGACGTTTATTATGGAAGTTATGGGAAGACATTGTGGGTAAGAGAAAAATATATTTTTTTAATTAATTTTAAGTTAAATTTACTTTGTTGTCTACCTTGGGTAAGAAGCAAAAAAATAGATACTAATATAATATAAAAAAATCAAAATAAATTTGTATAATTTTCTTTTGTTTAAAAAAACCTAGAATTAGTTGATTTTATAGGTATTTGGCCCTCGTGTCGGCTTTAACTTGCGAAGCCGATTATGTTTTTATACCGGAAAATCCACCATCAGATGATTGGCAAACTAAACTCTGCACCAAATTGGAACAGGTACAAAAGCTAAATAATCGTTTTGCAGTGGTTTTTGAATTCATTCCTTGTTTTTAAACATCGTGTTGCTTTAAACTCATATTTTAGTTTGTTTTTATTTGTAGACAACAGAGTCCGTTAGTAGCATAGTTTGATTGGTTTTTTTTTGTTTGAAAATTTGCAGTTATTTAGCTTTAGTTGCAGCTATAACGGCCGAAGCGGATTTCGTTTTTATACCAGAGTGGCCAGCAGCACCCGATTGGGCCAATATCATGTGCACTAAAATTTTGCAGGTATTAAAGATGAAGAAATTCACAAATTAGGCTGTTATAAAATTTTTTGCTTTCTTTGAGGTATAAAAAGGATGTTTTCTTTTAAACGCCCACTATTTTGATTTCAATTTCTTAATACCAATTTATCTTAAAAACAATGGTCGGCATTTAAAACATAACAGTCATTATAAAAAAATCAATGGATTAACGTGAATTTGCACAATTTTCTCCCTTCTCCCACATATGTCACTTTCTGCACATATCTATTAGTTTGCTAAAAAAATTGAATCAAAATTGGATATGTGTTATTTTGTTTACGGAATTAATAAATTTAATTTTGATCTACTAATTCGCTTAACTCCTCTTGTAGCTATTTAGCAATAGTTACTGGTTTGGCATCTGAAGCTGAATATGTATTTATTCCCGAAGAACCAGTAGGCCTTGATTGGGAAGCTCGTCTATGTGAAAAACTCTCAACGGTATAACTATATGAATTTATATTATCTTTCTTCAAGTCGGGAATTTTCCAATCACTTTAACCGAAAATTAGAATAAATATTTCACTGTATATGTCCTATGAGAGTTGCAGGGCTCCCAGTTGTCATAAAATTATGATTTTGTCATAAAAATCATAGATTTTTTATGAAACGCATTAAAAAGATTTTTAACAAGCAGTAACAATAATAGTACATTTCAATCTCGATTTTTTTTTCAATTTCACTTTATTCACAATTTATTATTGCACAATAATTTTTATTATATTACCTTTCAGTCTAATCAAATTTGAAGATTTTACATTTGACTTTACAGAAAGAGATAATTACTGATTAAATAATTATTTAAGGTCGCGGACCGTTGTTCGAAAACACGATTACCGAAAATATGTTTTTCAAAGGCATCCTGATCGAAAATCCAAATTTCAAATGACATTTTTACCGAAAACCTAAATTTCGAATGGTATTTTTATGGAATGACACTTTCATCGAAAATAATTTTGTCGAATGGCCTTTTGATTGAAAACGCTATTATCGAATTACATTTTGATCGTAAACAATTTTTCGCCCTCTAGCGGAGAAACTATGGGAAATTCGAAAAAATGTTAAAAATAAAAGTTAAAGGAAATTTGGTTCTCTACAACTTTGCATAAGAAAATTCTGCACTAAAGTGCATTGTTTATCCTCAAATTTCAAAAACTACGGAAAACTTACATAAACATTTTTTGTGCGCCCTCTAGTGGCGCAACTATTGGAAATTTTGGAAAAAATGTGATATAAAAATAGTAGGAAATTTTATGCTCTAAAAATTTGCACTACAACATTTTGCATTCAAGTGTATTGTCCGTAAAAGTTAAAAAAAGGCAAAAAATCTTACATCTATATTCAATCAATGTCGGTCTTGAGGACCTTCTGCTCTACCAAATTACACCAAAAACTAATGGTCGCATTCCAGGCACACACCGACCCTTCATACCAAATTTCAGCTTGATTGGTCAAACGGTTCGGCAGTTATCGTGGAAGATTACACACAGACAGACCATACTCTGGAAATGGTTTTAATCTTCTCGGGGAACCTCAAAATGGATATTTCCATCGAGATCTCAAATTTTTGCTCGTTCACTATACTTTCCCATTGATAGGTCCGGGAAAGTAATAGATAAGAATAGGAAAACATACGGTAAAATAAGAAAAATAGGAAAAATAAGAAAAAAATATGGAAAAATTGAAAATGGAGGAAAATAGAGAAAACAAGGAAAAATTGGTAAAATAGGGAAAGTTATAAAAAATAGGGAAAGTTATAAAAAATAGGGAAAGTTATAAAAAATAGGAAATAATATAGAAAAATAAAGAAAATTATGGACAAATAGGGACAAATATAGAAAAAGGGAAAAATATGAAAAAGCATGAATAGGAACATTTGGGAAAATTAGTGAAAAATATGATAAAATTGGGCAAAATATGGAAATTTAGAAAAAATAGGGAAAAATGAGTGAAATATTCAAAAATAGGAAAACAGTATTGAAATATAAAGAGAAATAAGGAAAATAGTGCAAAATAGGGGAAAAATGTTGAAAAAGGAGAAATATAGGGGAAAATAGTGAAAAATTGGGGAAAACGGGGAAAAATATGAACAAACAGGGCAAAATAGTGAAAATAGGGAAAAAATCGAGAATAATTGTGAATAATTAGAGCAAAATAGGAAAATTTGGGAAAAATTAGGATAAAATAGAGAAATTTGAGAAAAAATATGGAAAAATAGGGAAATTAGAAAATAAATATAGAAAAATACGGAAATATTGCGGAAAATCAGATAAAAATAGAAAAAAGGAAATAATAGAAAATAATAGGGATAAAAACAATAATGAAAAATAGGAAAAATATGAAGAAATCGAAAAATAGGGAAAAATAGCGAAAATTGGGGAAAAATATGAACAAATAGGATAAGGAAAAATAGGAAAAAATACAAAGAAATAGGAAAAATGGATAAAATGACGCAGAATAGAGAAAATTTGTGAAAAATAGGGAAAAAACAGTGAAAATAGGAAGAAAACCTGAAAAAATAGGGGCAAATTGGGAATAATAGGAAAACATTAGAAAAAGATAGATAAAATGGGAAAATTAGAGATAACTATAGAAAAATAGGGAAATATATGGGAAAATAAAAATAGGGGATAATAAGGAAAAATAGTAAAAATATAAAAAAATAGAATAGGGAAAAACAGGAAAAAGTAATGAAAAACAGGAAAATTGGAAGAAACAGGAAAGAAAAATAGGGCAAGTAGAGAAATGAAAAATGAAATACAGAAAAAATATGAATAAATAGAAAAATAGGGAAAAATAAGTACAAATAGGAATAACTAGAAAAATAAGGAAAATAGAATAAAATAAAGGAAAATAGGAAAAAATAGAAAGAAATAGGATAAATGGAAAAAATGGGAAAAATGGTGAAAAATGGAGAAAATAGGGGAAAAATAGGAAAATTTGGGAAAAATAGGGAAATTTGGGAAACTAAGAAAAAAACTGGAAAAATAAGGAAATTAGAGAATAAATAGGCAAACATATGGGAAATATAGGGGAAAAGGGAGCGCCCAGCCGACATTTCGCAATTAAGATTTATGGTTTTGCAATGAATGCAAATCATATAAACGTATCATAAATGAATGCTCTTGCCTTTGAAGAGCATATTAACTACATAGGGAATTTAATGCTCTACAGCCCTATAGCTGGCATTTATTTTTAAAAGAGAGCATATCTCGAAAACTATACAAGATATTGAAAAACTTGACTGAATAAAACTTGTAGCAAATTTAATCAGCTTTCATTTTGTATAGAATGGTCATGTCTCTAGGACGAATAGTTTCCGAGATGTAACCGAAAAATGGGACCTTCAAACCCCTCCTAACTAGTCCAAACAAAGTTACGAAGTCAAAAATTGTATTCCCAACATTTGATTCTATACCTTTTTTGAGCTTTCGTTGCCTGTCACTGTCCAGTACAATAACACCTTAACAAAATGGGGCTATCAGACTTCGCACCCTACAGGGGGTGAGAACAAGGAGACGAGACAATCGAGCACATCCTCTATGATTGCACGACACTCTCGTTAACTAGGAAAATTGTAGTTATATTTTCGTTTTCTAATAAAATGTCATTCGACAAAATTGATTTCAATCAAATTACAATTCGAAAAAATTATTTTTGACAAAAATGTAATTCGATAATAGTGTTTTCGATTAAAAGATCATTCGACAAAATTGTTTTTGATGAAATTGTCATTTGACAAAATTGTTTTCGATGAAATTGTCATTCGATAAAATTATTTTCAATTGAAATGTTATTCAATAAAATTGTTTTCGATCAAAATGTTTTCGATAAAAATGTCTTTCGACATTTAGATTTTTTGATCAAAATGTCTTCGAAAAAAATGTTTTTGATAAGCGTGCTTTTGAACAATGGACTGCGACCTACAAATTTCTCAAATCTTAATCATTAGATTTAAAAATACTAATTTGGTATCTTATTATCTAACTTTTCTGATCTGAAAGAATGCAAACATTTGGCAAGATTTTTTTAAATGCTCATGATTCTGAACTCATATTAATGATACAAGTAAATATCAAGAGTGTATCGACAAAAATGAGTTTACTAAATTACACAATTATCCAAATGTTTATAATTTTAATAACGTTTAAATCTATTTCTAGTAATTATTCTTATCTAACATAATTTAAAAAATACTTTTAGTTGTGACAGTATACCAACTTAATTTATTACAAAACCTCTTGGATTCATTCGTTAATTTTGAAATGTAACTTCCCCATAATTGGAAAAGCAGTTTCGTTACTTTTATTTATAAAAGTTAAATATGCAAATGCTAAGGCGAATGATGATTTTGAATGCGAACAATACTTTAATCAACCTCTAAGCTGCCATACTTGATTCTACCCAAAATTACTTATGTACATAATTTAAAAATAAGATGATTTGATTATTTATTTTAAAGATAATATTTGTCTTATAAGTTAGCAAATATATTTGCTTAATGAGATAAAAACGTTAAGCCGTATTGATAAAAATCCTAAAGATGATAAGCAAATTATATTAAAACAAATTTAAACGATATGCTTAAAGTAAAAACCTTATCACTTGCACCTTGTAGCAGTTAAAACAAAAGGAAGTCCTTACTTTTACTCTTACGAACATTTTTTTATTTAAAATTTTGTTAAAATTATAATAAATTTTGAAAGAAAGTATAAACAAAAATAAAATACCCAACGTTATCAAAGACTGAAAAGCATCGGTTTTGAAAAACCGGCGAAAACAAAGTCTAAAATTAAATAAATTAAATGCTAAAAAAAACTTTTCTTGATGATGCAACAATGATATATATCGCGCTAGTTTTTTATTTTTAGACTGAATTTTAGTTCGTTTCTTGTTTTCCGATTTTTATAAATGTGCAATATAATTTTTATTTCTTGTGTTTTTAAGCTTAATCCAAATTTCATCTTAAAATATTCCCTATTTTTTTATAAAAAATATTAAATTATTAATAAAAATTGGAAAATATGCATTGGGATCCCTGAACCTCATCATTAATCTTGATAACTACAAAGAATAATAAATTACATTGTGTGAAACTGTTTGCATGAAAAACATTGCTTGCATGGTTTTAAATTGTCGCATATAAAAACTTTTTGTCTTTGTATATTTCTAATAACTAACAGCAAATTTCAAGAAACTAGATATATGTAAGCTTTTATTAGGCATTAAAATTCTTATTAAATATAAGTTATAACAACTTAATCAATTTTTCTTGTAAATTGCACTTAGTAAAACTGATAAGTGAGACCAAAAGATTGTACCAGTGGTCGCCTGAGGTTGAAGTCTGTAAGGGTACCTAAGTTTTTCGTTAACGAATTTATTTGGTTGTCGATTTCCATCAGTGACGAATACTCCGTAGTCTAACTCCCACAGATAAAGGTAGCGCGTTTGGGCTTTTTCTAATTTAAACATAATACTTATAATATATATATTGATTTATTACAATGTTAATTGTTTTGGGAAACTAACTCTCATTATTTAAGCTCAAATCTAAACTATTTACGAGTCTCACGAGAAATTACCATTCCCTCCATTTTCAAATATTGACAGTCTGTAAACTCTGCCTAACGTAACATCAGCAGTTCTCATTTTGAATGAAAACAAAGTAAGCCATAAACTTCGGTAGTGATGGATTTTTGCTAACGAATTTATTCGGTAGCTCCAACCCAACCGATCTTTTTTATGGTAGCTAACGAATTCTAACCTTTAAATCCAAATGTCAAAAATGCGTACCGGTGGATAATAAAGGCGTCCGTTTTCCGTCGATCTGATATCCGATAAAAATTGAATTTCGGATAAAAATAAAATCCAAGTCTCATTCATCCAAAAATCGTATCCGAAAAAGGTCCCATCATGACAATTGACAGTTGTATTTGAGGTTATAATACACAATACACTCTGATTAATTTATTTATTTGGTTGTATTGTATTCAATATCATTTGATTGTGTTCTGTGATTTGATTCAATATTATTGTATTGTTTTAAATTTCGATTATTTGGTATTTGCGATCAACATGTCCAAGTCTAATACCTATTATTGTTTTTTTTCCTGATTTTACTTTTATTTTTATTTGTCCACAAAAGCGACAAAAGCAAGATGTTATTGATTTGACGCTTTATTTGAATTTAGAGTTCCATTATCGACGAATGTTAAAGCGCAAACAGAATAAATATTTTTATTATACTCCTTTTCCTTAAAATCTGACAGTAATAGAATGTTAGGAATGTATAACAGAGTTGCCACATTATCCAATATTTGGAAGAAGAATTCCTTTCATCAAACAAAATTATGCAAATCAAATCTTTAAAATACATAATTATTTGTTAATATTATAATATATCATATTTAAGATAATTTGTATCATAATAATAATTTACAATACTTAAATTTTAGGGACCTTATTTAAATGTTTTTTATAAAGACTTCTACATGAAACTGTTATATATAAGTAATTTACTTCATATCGACAACACTGTTATGTCGTTCATCAGATTGCCAAGGCGTTGCCATGTATTTTAAAATTTATTTTCTCTCATTTTTTGTCATGCAATAAAAAGAGAACATCTGATATGTACTTCGTATGGAAAAGGCAACGTCGCTTATATGTTAAACGATCAGTGCTTATTTAGGGAGTGGCTTTGAGTTCATGTGCGGTACGTATTGGCGGGAACGGGAATACATGGTAATTTATTTTATTTATTTGCGGACCTCTGTAGCTGTAGCAACTCTTTTGTCCAAAGGCATCATTATTCTGAAGCGGAATTTAACTTGATAAAAAATGTATACGACGATATTTGAGAAAATTTTTCACGTTATTCAGTGGATCACCCGGTAATATTTTGAGGGAAATTAACGTTAGCTTCACTGACCTCACTTTAAGTAAAACATAAAAAAAATTGTATTAAATTAAAATGTAAATTTATCGTACACCTATGTAAAACAATAAAATTGCCCGCTACTGGAAAAATTTCCTCTTTCCCCTTAACCGCCGAAAATCTACTACTTTGGAGCAATGACAGATGTCAACATTCCTTTCACATTCCTTAAGACATTCCATTACTGTCAGTTTTTAAGGAAAAAGAGTATAGTTTATTGTTTTGTTTACTTTTCACCAGTCAGACAGTCAAAAAGTGAAATTAAAAACGATCCCAAAACGGAAAAAGTTAAAATTAGTTTAAATTTGTCCGACGTCGGCAAAAAGTTAAAAATATTCGGATAAAAACGGCGGGAAATTTTTCAACCAATAGGAGCTCCGTCGTACCATCGGACGGTCGGAAAACGGACGCATGAGACTTCGGCTTTAGTCTTTTATAAATTATTTTAATAATTCAGAAAGTTGAATTAGAATATACGTAAGATAATAATCATAAACAATTTGTAATTTTAAAAATATTTTTTTTACAATAAAGTATGTATAATTCAATATAATTGATTAGGGCAAATTTAAATATATGACTTAAAGGTTTTTCTTAACAATGCTTAAATATATACAAAATTAAGAAGTACTTTGCTAATTCAAATATTAAACTGTACTTCCAGTTTAATATATATAATATAAAATGTGAAATAGCTAGAAGAGACTACAGAGAAGCTTAAAATTCCACAGAGATGTTCTTTACATTTATTTTAACATGAAAAGACATATTATCAGTGTTGTCAATGATAAATTACCAAAATAATCGCAACTTTGCTTCAAAATACCCGGTTTTATAGGCGTGTAATTCCAAAATACCCGCATTTTACCCACTTACAATTTGATGTGTTTGGCAGTTAGTCATAACGTTTTTTTTTAATGTATACAACAGGTTACAACACAAATTGCAACATACAAATGCAACAGAAACAAGAGCTTAGATTGAAAATAGGTAATCTTCTTTTTCCTTTTTGAGGCCTCAGCTGCCAGTGATATTTTCTATTTTACGTGATTTATGTGGAAGTGTTGCCAAGTGTGTTCAATGCAAACCGTTTACTCTTTTTATGTATTTTTTGAGAAATAAGGTAGTTGTAGGTAATATTTATGTTTAGTAGAAGAGGCCTCACTCTTACAATTCATCAAAACAGTGAATAATTGACATGAGATGAAGATGGAAGGAAATATCCAAATTTTACCCGCAAAATTGAAATACCCGCAAGAATACCCGCAATGCAGGAAAATACCCGAAAATCGGGTAATTACCCGCAGATTGGCAACACTGCATATTATACACAGACAAGATAGGATAAACAATGGCGTCATCGATGACGTTATGATTTATTATTGACCGTGTCTACGAACAAGATTTACGTGTGTGTTTCAGTCTAATTTTTATTACTTCACTTACTCCAGCTTAAAGGCTTCCACACCGAGAGCAGTCGTTTTCGGTTTCGTTGATTTAAATACATCCCATCAATACAATTCTACTATAAAGTAGTGCGTTGGACAAATGTACTCTACATTTGTCTAAAGATGGCAGTCAAGCAGATTTAATATATCTTTTTTTAGTAACAATACGCGTCTAAAGACAGCATCTACAACTACTCTCTAGACTTGTCTAAAGACAGCAATATAACTCATTTTTCTTTTTTAAGCATTTTTATCGTCTTTTTTTTCATATTTTTCAGTAGCTTTTTTCATGCACCCCCTTTTTTTCTAGATATTTTTCCTTCTTTATTGCTCTATTTCCAGAAACTAGCTTAATAAACACCTTTTTACGTGTTTTCTTTCTGTTCTTTTTTTAGTAACTAGCCTTTTTCTCAATGTTATTTTTAAAATCCCTTTTTTTTTCAATTTTCATTATAAATTACCATTTCAAAAATTACCTCTTCTTCCCGATCAGCTTAATATCAATGTCGCTCATTGTTATTTTCCTTTTCTTCTCCCTTAATTTTGTAACTTTTAAGTATTTTTTTCCTCATTTCAATAAAAATTCCCCCCCCCCCCCCCTTCTAATTCTTCATTTTTCACACTTATTATCCCCAACTTTTTTACATCATTTTTTCACTTTTTCCAAAAAAAAATTACTCCCACAAATTTGCTTCATGTTTTTCTATTTTTAACTGGAACATCCATTTTTTTTCTTAATTTTGCATTTTTCTAAAAAATTATCCATTTTATTACAATTTTGCTTTTTTCAAAAAATTACCCGGGTTTTTTCAAAATTTTGCAATTTTTCAAAATTTTACACTTTTTCCAAATTTTTCAAAAAAAAAATCACCCATTTTTTCTAAATTTTGCAATTAAAAAAAATACCGTTTTTCTAATTTTTTTTCAAAAAAATACAAAAATTTCCCTTTTTCCAAATTTTGCCCTTTTTGAAAAATATCCATTTTTCTCCAAATTTTGCACTTTTTCAAAAAAATAACCTCTTTTTTATAAATTTTGTACAAAAAAAAAATCAATTTATCACGATTTCTTCTGCACATCTCATTTATTATAATACGCCTTTTTCCAGGTACTTTTTACTTTTATAACAAAAAGTGAAAAACGGCAATATTTTTGCCATAATTTTGAGTTTTCGAAAATTTAAAGTTACTAAAATAAATTTCTATCTAGGTATATACCTTATATACTACAGTATATATGGTATAAGTAGCGGGAAAGTAAAAATTGGTCATAGATTAATATCATTTTTGGGGTTTTTAACGATGCTGAATCGATTGCCGTTGTCAATTTGTCTATATCTCTCACCGATCTCGAGTTGAATCAGACAAAACCGTTTTAGAAGAGTTTTTTTCTTCAAAAACCGTTCGGGTATGTGAAATAGGAGTAAAAAGTACCAACTCGAGTATGAAGAAGTAGCTACTTTTCTTGTTGAGGAAAGGTTAATTACTCCTGACACTCATACTGAAATAATGGGTTAATTGCCCAAAACAATTAACATTGTGATTAATCAACATATCATACGGAAACTGACAAATGAATAACTCGTTAACGAAAAACTTCGATACCCTTACAGAATTCCACCTCTGAATTCAATTACTAGTCTTAATAGAATGTTTTCAATGAAAAAGCATTTTATAGATATTTTTCTCTCTTCGATCATCAGTATAATTTTTACTAAACTGAATATGTACTATGCGATCACTGGCTTAACTAAATGTACCTCAATCCCTTATTTTAATTTGTTCGCTTGTTAACTTAGGAAAGGGCGTCTGGACAACGTTTGAATATAATAATAGTATCTGAAGGGGCTATAGACAGAAATGGACAACCTATAACTGCTGATCAAATCAAAGATGTCGTTGTAAAGAATCTAAATCAAGATACCAGAGTCACTGTTCTAGGTCACGTACAAAGAGGCGGGAATCCATCGGCTTTTGATAGATGTTTGGTAAGTTTATACGCAAAATATTGTCTGATTTTTTTTTTGTAAACTTAAATGATTTTAGGGTTCGAGAATGGGGGCTGAGGCTGTTATGGCTCTTATGGAAGCAGGTGAAAACACTGAACCGTGTGTAATTTCTTTAGACGGTAATCAAGCTGTCAGACTTCCATTGATGGAGTGTGTCAAACAAACAAAAGCAGTTGCTAAGGTATTTTTTTACTTATTTTTCTATTTGGGATGGAATATAAAAGGAGTTTCAATATAGGCGATGGAAGATAAGGATTGGGCTAAGGCGGTAGAACTAAGAGGAAAATCGTTTCAAAGGAATTTGGAGACTTACAAATTACTAACCCGTCTAAAACCACCAAAGGAATTTTTTGCGGAAAAAGGTCTCAAGGGGCAAGTAAGTAGTGGATTTAAATACAATAGGTATACTTTATAAAATATATATGTGCAAATATTGAAATAATGAACAATGAAAAATTAATTTTTTTTATTTGGTTATTATATAAAAAACCGAAACCTTGTAGAGTAACTATTGTTTTCTACACGCTTCTACAATTTTGATTTGATATTGCATTGGGGTGCTCGTACATGTCTTTTATTTATTTCGGTTTAATTTTTGCTATCAGAAGAATGTTGTCAAAAAGGTACAAATTTGCATGTTTTATACATTTTTATTTCTTGTTCCTATTCAAATTTTCAACTATATTGCATGGTCATCTATATTTAAAAAAAAGTGCATGAAAAAGTTGCTCAAATTCAAAAGACAGCAAATTATCTAACTACCAGAATAAATTATAACAGGAAAAATTTTTGAATTTCTAAAATTACAGAGTGAGATGAAATGTTAATTGTCATTTTACAATGGTTCATTTCAATTAAGCCTTTGGTATTTCTATTTGAGGCAGAACATTCGAAAAAGAGATATAAAATTAGTTTTCGACAGAAGGATTTAAAACTTGATTAAAACATAATATTCTAAATGCAAAAGCATGCTATATTTTGTTCAGTGACCCCTGACTCCTATGTCATCATGAGCGCTTGTCTTAGTAGCACATGTAAAACAGATGAGACAGACAATTTGAATCTAAAGAGAATGTCTTGAATAACTTCACCCATCAAATCAAATTTTACCTCAGTTTTGATTTTGACACCATTTGACATTTACGCATTGAACAAAAATGCCGCGAACTAACTTAAGGCCTGATGATGAAGACTTTTTAAAAAACGTTATTTTACAATTTAATCAAACTTTACAAATTAATGGCTGAATTAAGAGTCAACAATTTTGCAATTAACATCTATTTATAAACTTTACAACTGTATGTAGTCAGCTGATTAAGCGGAAATGGTTATTATCTCAATATAACTCTTCCCCCTTAGATGAAGACTTCGGATTCAAATGGATTCGAAGGCCGTAGTTGAACTTCTTCTTCATAAATTTCGGATTTCTTATTAAAATCCAATTTCCAAACTAGCTACGTTGCTGCTGAAATGGTCAGGAAGCTGATGAAAAACCATTGGAGCCAATTAATTGAATTTATTCTTTTAACATCTTCTATAGTTAAGTCTTTTATTGCCAGGATTTGGTTTTGAAGTTGATGAATATTTTCCAATGGAATGTTAAAGGATTAAAGGATTTTGTACCACAGTAATGAATTTGAAATCTTGTTTTTGAATGATAGGTAAAATTAGTAGTTTTTCATGTGCTTTTGTTTGTTTATTATCAAATTTATAAGTTAAATTTTCTGTGGTGCAATTTTCGAACCAATGAATTATTTTTAATAACTAAGAATTGATCGTCTGGACGGCGACCTTTTAATTTAATTCCTTCCGAGGTGATGGCTAACAGGTATTCATCATTTATTTTATTCATTACTTGTGACGGACGCTGTATTCGAACATATGTACAGGATGATTTTTGATCTTGAATAAGGGATTTTATGCAATCTTTAGTATTGATTTCCAATTGTTCTTGAGGGCAAATGTGATTTTCTTATATTAGAATACAGGGTTCTTTCATATATGGTGAACTTTTTCTTATTAAGGTTTCTGGGGTATAAACTTCCTGTTTATGAACTTCAAGAAATCAATATGTTTTACAATAATTCGGGTTTTCATCTGTAAGGTTTATTTTATGTTTAATTTTATTAGAAAAATGAATTTTTTCGGAATAAATATATTCCAAACATAATTTATAAATTGTATTTTTTTCTTCAATGTTACAGTGATCTAAATGTATTCTATTTAAGTTATCTTTTAAAATTTCATTTAAATTTGAATCAAATTTTGTAATTCTGAGCACTTGACATAAAATTTATTTCGTTGATTTTTAAGCTCATCGACAGGGTTACCGTTTTCAGTAGATTTCCTACTAAATTAGTAGATTTTTAAGCAAAATGAGGGTGTTTAATAGAATTTTAGTAGAATCGATAATTTTAGTAGATTTCAGTAGATTTTTTGGATTCGAATTTAAAAGTATATTTTATCGTTAACTATGGTATATTTAAGCTATTAGTCTATGCGACACCTATTGGAACACCATTGAACTCACTCAAATAATTATACTTATACAACTGCTGCTGTTATTAAGGTAAGTTCGATGTTTTTCCAATAGATGTCGTACTACAAATTTTGTATTTGTAAATCACACTAAATAAATAATAGTTTTATTTCGCAAGTTATTTCAAACTATGGATGAAGAGTACCGTAAACTAAAACTGGACGGTGAGATTCAAAATGTAATGTGTTCCTCATTCACAAGTGGCGGTACCATAACCGTAGAAAAAATTGGACAGATGAACTGATGAACATGAATTAAAAATCAAGTTAAGTTCGCTTTAATTTCCAAGTTTGCAAAAAATATCGAATGCTTCTTGCGAACGCGTATTAACTCATGTTAATATTGTAAAAACTGACTTGAGAAACTAATTAAAATCAACAAATGTATCATCTCGTTGTTCGTTTCAATTTCATTGCTAAAAAATAATAATTCTCCCTCTAGCGGTAACGGCAGCAACTTATTTATATCAGTTACGAATTAAGTATTTCATAAAATTTCCGCTAGTTAGATTTTTAGTAGAATTTAGTTTCAGGTTTAGTAGATTTTGGTAGTTTATTATTGAAATGTTGGTAGAATACTGTTTATTGAAAACGGTAACACTGCTCATCGACTATAAAAGGTTTAAAAATAGATATCTTTAAAGATTTACCATTATTGTCTTTGGCTTAAAATGAAGTTTTCTTCTTTTAATACGTAAGACATAGCTTATTTAAGAGAATCCGGGTTTCTTAGTCTAACGAAATCTTGGATATGGCCTGTTAAGCCTCGAATGAAAGTTTTTAAAGCAAGTTCATCGTAATTTTTAATTTTAAATGTACATTTCTTGTTTACTGAAGTTCATAGAAATAAACTTAGAAGCAATAGAACTTCTTGAACGAAACAATCTAAATTTCGTTGATCACCAAAAGTTAATCTAACAAGAATTTTTAAATCGTCCCAGGCTTTTATTTCTGGTCTAGAACCGACTAACATTAAAGCATTACCAGTTAAATTACCAATTACGGCTCTTAATAAAAAGCTATTTACTGGATCAGCTCGATTTCGAGTATTCTGGTATTGTTCAATCAAACAATCGCAATGTTCAATAAGTATTTCTAGGGTACCACTATCCTCATTAAATAAAGGAATTGTGTCTATATATAACTTCATTAATTCTTCACTCTATTTTCTCAACTTTTGAGTTTATAAAAATTACTTTATTTTGAAAAATAAACGGTATTATTTTTTTCTTAATGTTATGTTTAAAAATATATTCAATAATTTTTAAACGCAATCAAAATGATCCAGTGTTTTTCAAATATATTCTTTAAAATGGACTCATCCAGTGATTTTTTTTTATATTTTTATTTTATAATTTTGGTCTACTATAACACATTCCACCGGCTCCAGCCCTTCTGAGAGCGAAGCTGCGGCTGTAATTAATTTCTAAAATTTGAATATCGGGGCTATAGTGGCTTGTGACGTGGACCAATTGAAACAGATTATATTTGGCTATGTTGTCATATCGATAAAACTGGCAACTCTCGTTCTCATTTCTAATGAATTAAAGAAGGAAAGAAGTATGTCGAATTTTTCTACAAACGAACAAAGCTAGAATCTTGGCAATGCTGTAGAAAGTAAAACGTTGATTATTGGTCAAAAAGCAGCGCCACTTTCAAAATATATTAATTACTTTTTATTGATTTTTATTAATTAATGAATATTATGAGAACAATGAAAATCAACATAAGCAACTAGGTTCTTTAAGCTATTCATTTATTAATATAAAACCAATAAATTCGTTCCTACTGGATAAGTCCATTCAAAAGACAAAAATTCATGGATATTCTATATTCACTAATTACCCACGAAAGACTCAAAATTTGCCACAAAAATAAAATGAAATAAAGGAAATGTAAAATAAGGACGGCTCACCAAATATTTTCGTTGGTTCCTAGTTAAGATGCTGCTACGATTACGTTGTCTGGACATACACAGGACATATTCAGGAAAGTCCAATGAAAGACTCGTTCACAGGTTCTTTTTTTTTTCGTTAAGAATTAAAATTCACGACTTATGACTGTTGTATTGACTGAATTTATTTCCGACATACCATCATTGTTTGAAACTACATTATTTTGTGAGGGGTCACTGAAAAAACTATATATTTAGAAAATTTTACTGTCTGCATGCTGTCAAACTTAAATTTAATCGCTATCTTCTATGCCATCAATATCATCTCCAATGTCTTAGTAATATTGAAGAAACATCTTTAATAAACGTAAATCTTTAAATATGATGTTTTTGTTGTTTCTTTATTTAATTTCTTTTATTGATTTGATATTAGTCTTTAATTGTATGTAGTCTTTGATATTTTCTAAAAAAGTCTTCAGGTACTTTGCTAATAGTCAACAAGCTAAGTTTTGGTTGTTTACAATTTATTCAATAGATCTATTAAAAATAAAATAAGCTCTTCACATATCTAGAAGTATCAAAGACCGGAGCGTTTTGAAGTCGGCTTCAAAAATCTCTGAAACAGAATGGTTACACTAGATTAAGCTTATAATCAAACACAATCTTTAGAAATGGCTCAAAAACATTTATTAATGCTATAATGTCAAAATTAGAATCTGACATTGTTAATCTAAATACATAAACTACTCCTCATTGCATTGCTGCTTCAACAAAAGTGGTCGCAATAAATCTAATTTAAGAATATGTTATTTTTGTGGAAATAAATTTCATCCTCTCTATGAATATTCAGCTTCTGACGTAAACTGCAGACTGTGCCAAAAACCATTTTGTTAAAGTCTGCTAGAGTAAAGGAAAGCATGTAACAACTGCTGTCGATTCTTCAATAGTATTTTACGTATCAAGTCCGGTAGGTGACTTATTACACCTGACGGACGTGTATCGTATGATTTTTTATTTCATCTTGTAATATGTTGATTAAAAAAAAACAGCCATTGATTTTCATAGTTACGTATGATTGCTATTTGCTTTTCACTGTCAATTAAAAAAATATTTGCGTTTGAAATTATGGACGTTTCTAAAATCAAAACAACGTTGTTGGGCAATAACATTTACGGTACTTGATACTGTAATGTTACCGGACGCAAATGGGTACCGGGGAAGTAGATTTACTGGACAGGATGAAATAAATGAAATTTTTGATTGTATCTTGTCTTCTATGCATCCTAGTTGACCTAAAAAACATTATTACCAGTATATATAAACGGGCTAAAAGTTACAGGATTGTAGAATTACATCAACGTCTTGTAATGAGGAAATAAATATGGCTTCCTCGAATCGTGTAACTAAAATAGAAAAAAGTTGCATTGTGTTTTTAAAAATATGTGATCACCATTATAAAAAACGTTAAGACTATTATTAATGAAAAACTTATGTAGAAATCTATATTTTTCATATAACGCAGGTGTAGCAAAATTGAATAATATAAAACTTTATTGTTTAAATCATAATGTTCGGCATTATAAAATATAGTGCAAATTATTGTACCACCACCAATTGGTAAAATGGGTGGTGATAGAGTACAAATACAAAATTATTTTTCTTTTCGATTTTTTCCTCATTTACTTGTAGGCTAAGTTGAAAATTAATGAAAACATTGTACGTGAGAAAATATTCTCTTGAAACTATAACTATAAATATATTTTCTGTTTGACGCAAGAGGTTGCAAATTAAAACACTTCTCAAGAAAATTTTTTCAGTTATTTTGCAGAACTTTTGGAATTTTTATCGAAAAATTAGGATGAAAAACAAATTGTTTTCGATAAAACAAACATTTCCGTTTTGTTTAAATGGCTGCAAATTGATAGAACGATATAAACTGTAGTTCTTTTCAACCTCGAAAGTTTGCAGAACTTTTGATTTTTTGGTAGGGTGGAAATAGACAACTATTTTTTACGATTTTATACTCATTTCCGTGTTGCAAGTGAGGTTTCAAATTAATAAAAACATTGTGCGTAATGATATCTTCATTTGCAATCCTAATTTAAAATTTTTGGAATTACTCCAAAACTTATTTAATGAAAAAAAACCAATTTTATTAAAAAAATATATTTTCTGTTTGACGCAATATACTGCAAATTCAAACACTTCAAGGAAATT
Organism: Neocrepidodera transversa; assembly: GCA_963243735.1. Taxonomy (NCBI): domain Eukaryota; kingdom Metazoa; phylum Arthropoda; class Insecta; order Coleoptera; family Chrysomelidae; genus Neocrepidodera; species Neocrepidodera transversa. Next base: position 22,084,436 of record OY725343.1, read on the forward strand.
ATTTGTCCGCAAATCGGTAGGAAAGTTTGATATTCCATACAAAATTTCTTCAAGATTTCCTAACTGTTAGGAAATATTCATTTCCTTACAGTTGTTAGTGTTCTACATAAATGATTGAAAACATATTCGTACTTTTCTCTTGATTTCTTTGGCAATAATTCTAATGAAGTAGTATTCACTGCCTCAACCAGCTCTGGAGGATTCCCAGGAATGGAAAATTCATCATCACTTATCATTTTACACTGTTTTGCTTTCGAAAACACCAGCAATTAAATTTATATGCGTCAAGTTTGACAATTCTTCATTAATACGTTTCCATAGTAACGCAACCAATTTTATTACGAATTTCAAAGCACCATTTATTTGTGAATAAAATTATTCGCGATTTTTTCAAAATTAATTAATATCTGTCGAATTTTAAACGAGCCACATTCTTGGACTCTGTGTTACTAAGCAATCTTCATAGTCGTCCAGGAATGTTAGACTTTTCCTAGATTGAATAGTTGCAAGTTTATCAGATGATGGCAATTGCTATTTTTCAAAACTTTGAAAGTTTGCAGAACTTTTACAAATTTCTCTGCTCTAATAATGCAAAAAATCTTTAAATCCCGATTTTCAACAAAAAAAGGGTTGCAAAATCAAATAGTAAAAGGAATAATCTTTAATGGATATCAATCGACGCGTCTTGACTTGCACACCTTAAAAGAAATCAGTATCGACAAATGTACTTTCCTTATCGAGATATCTCGAATAGAAATTTCACTTTGTACGGCGGGCCCATGATCCTCGGACCCGGAATAGCTCATCTTCTGATACAGCCATCCTTTTTTGAATAAAAAGCGATAATTTTCCGGGTCGGCCGTACCGTTCTAGAGTTATTATGTTCACGGACATCCACACCAGACTTTTTTTCGCGGAAAATCGAAAATCAATTTTCTCCACGTTTCATGACATTTTAAGTCATTTGGAGCAAAAAAAATTTAAGATTTTTGCATGATTTCAATACTACGGTTTTAAAAATTGTAATTATTAAATTTTTAGCATATCATGTCTATATCTACTGGCCTACCATTTGGCTTAGCCAGAATTCTTCACCCTTAAATACAGGTTTTTTCACAAAAATGTATGTTACCACCAAAATATGAAATTAAAAGATTGCTCTAAAACAAAAATGTCAAAACTGTGATAAATTATATTAGTTTTTTTTTATATAAAAAAATGGAACAAAGTAGGATGAGTTTTAGAATGTGTCTTTTAGTTATTGTAATAAAATTTATTATAAATAATTTATAACCTACTAAAATCTAAATCAGTATTCAGAATTGTACCACGGGCTTACATTTAGGCTTTAGCACTGCAACAATCAGGACGCAGACAAATTATAATAAGCCAGCTCATTGATAATATTATGTCGTATTCTTCATTTCAAGGTCTAGTTATGAAAAATTTAAAGTTTTAATATCGCTTTTCTTAAAAGTTTTTATAACTTTTCAGTACTAAAATCAAACCCAGCGTCTTTTTTTTGATAAATATTATCTCAGCACTTCTTTAAGTTGTTTAATGAGAGAGTTTAATTTCGTTGTCTTTCGGCCTACAACAATAATGTTGCTAATCGTGGCCCGTTTTTACTTACAAAAGTTAGCTTATAACCTTTATGCGTTTAATTACTGTCCTAACATGATTTAAATAATCTTATCCTTACCTTTATTCTTTCTAAAAATGTGTTATCACTATGTATGACTTAATTAAGAGTTAACTTTTCATAACACTAGTTACAATTTTTGCAGCAAATCGAGGTTAAGTTTAGCAAATATAATAATAAAAATGAGTAATGTCATTTGAATTTGAACTCTAGGGATTTTTTTAATTTATTAATCTATAATTGTTGAGATATTTTATTTTGTTTGCATTTCACTAACACAGCTTTTTTTAATAGCAAGATACTCTATGGGGTAAGTCGGTGAGTATATATTTTTTATTTAATCCTTGTTCTTCTTTTATTTCTTTTTCTATTTATTTATGTTCTCTTACCTATTTTATTTATGGCATTTCAGTAAAAATATTACTAATACAAAACTAAATTAAAAAAGCAGTATCACGGGAAAATAAATAAATTTGACAAAATTCCAAACTACAAAAACAGGAGAAACGGTTATTGTATATGGGTTTTAGCTTATCCTGTATTTAACAAACTTGTTAATTCCGAACACACTATCATTTCATTTGCTAATAAATTTCGGTGTTTCTACATTGAAATTCTACAAATAAACGATGTTTTCATACTATATATAATATTTCAATACTTTGCGCACGGTGTCGTGATGGCGAAAAACAAAAATGTCTGCCACTAGTGCGAGCAATTTTGATTGTTTCGATCACAAAAATAGTATTTATAGTAATAACTATTTGCACTTTTCGAATGACTTTACTCTATTCGTCTTTTTACTTTTTACATATAGGGTTTATATCACTTAAAAATACTGAATTTTATTTTCTTAGGTAGGATATGTAATGGCTGTTATGCACGTAGGTGCACCATGTTGCGGCATGAACGCAGCAGTACGATCATTTGTCCGAAATTGCATCTACCGTGGAGATACTGTCCTAGGAATCCACGATGGTATAGAAGGTCTTTTAGCTGGAAATATTAAAAAAATGGGTAATTTCTACAAATTTAAGTAATCTATATGTTTCAGATTATTTCTGACATATTTCAAATATATAATATATTCCAATTTACAGTTAAGTTCACTGTTGCAGCCTCTTTGTGAAACAAATTGTAAATGGTTGGCTAAAGCAGGTTTGGGTTTGTTCCAACACGAATTTTTGCATCGTTTTGAAACCATTTTGAGTTCGTGCTCGTTGCATTTTGTAAGTATGCGCTGGCTTCGGATAGTTTCGTGACGGTACAAAAGTATGTAAACGTTGGATCGGTTGTGTGATCGGCTCATGGACGATGTGCCATAACCTAATGAATTGAATATATAAGTAGTACCCAGGTACTTGTTCTTAACTAAATAATTTTCATTTTTACCTCTCGCCCTTCAGATAAGAGAGGTATAGGAATCATGCTAAAAATTGGGTAGTGAGTTTTCAATTGATAAACACGTTTTGGGGTCCCTAGAATACGATTTTAATATTTTCGCGATGATGTCTGTGTGTGTGTGTGTGTGTTAGTGTGTGTACGTTTTTACATATTTGTGGATACTTGTGCGTGTACTGTTAGTATTTGTGGCATACGTCGCTATTGTGGTATACATGCACGCGTACTCCACAATTTTTTAACAACATATTTGAACTCCTCGACCCCAAATTAGTCAAATCGTGTTGATTCTGAATTTTTTGTGTAAAAGTTGCCACAAGTTTATATTTTGAACGTAATCACGCATTCCTATAATTGTGGATTCATAACTGTGTCTAGGTCGGAGCGCCCTCTACATTTCTATACACAGTAATATTAGTGGTAGTTTCAATTCGTTTTTTTTCGGGTGCCGAATGCTTCCGATATAGAATATCATGAAATACGTTCTTTATATTATTTAGTTTCCCAGTTAAACGAAATTGACTATTTGTTGGTGGTTTTTGTGTATACTGGGTGATTCTTTTAGAGGGCTAATTAGAGGTTTCTGGAGAAGTAAGCGGAATTCTAATCTGAAAATTTGGAATATGATGTTTTCGGGGATGTCCAATCGATCTAAAATATTTAGAGCAACCAGCTACTTCCGGTTATACCGGAAGTGAACATCAAAATTGTTATTTTAAATAGAATACCCTATATTTTCTTACATTTTTAGATTTGTCCTGAGAAGCTGATTTCAAAAACCTATTACACTTATAATATAAACTTATTAGTTTTGAAGTTATAGACAATTGAAAATCGCATTTTTCCAACTTTAACTGATTGCTATGGCCAAACGACATAAAATCGGATAAAACAGCTAACATGTCCCTGTATTAACTTTTTGAGTTCTACTTGGTGGCATAGGAAGAAAGTGTATACAGGGTGATCAAAATTTGTGTACTTTTGGTCACCCTGTATATATTATGTTCTTATTCCATCAAGTAGAACTTAAAAAGTTAAGATATTTAAAATAACAAAGTTGATGTTCACTTCCGGTATAACCGGAAGTAGCTTGTTGCTCTATATATTTTAGATTGATTGGGCATCCCCGAAAACATCATATTCCAAATTTTCAGAGTTGACTTCCGCTTACTTCTCAAGAAACCTCTAATTAGCCCTCTAAAAGAATCACCCTGTATTACTGGCATCCTTATTCACTTAAAAAGTAAGAATATAATTTTAAATAATAATGCTCTATGAAATATTATATCCTCGAACGACTTGAAAACCTAAATCTAATGATGATGAAAAACCGAACATATTAAACGCAGCTACAAAGAAAACATAATAAGGCAAGTTTCAAGAAAATATGGACGTAAGAAGAAATTGAACCTGTTCTGAAATTTTTTGGGCCTTTAATAAAGAGAGAAACTGTTCCTGAAAAGGCACAATTTGAAGAATGCATGGAAAAGTATCCTTTATTGAATAATAGGAAATGGACCGATTTGAAATTTTATATTAAAAATTATATAAATAAAATAAAAAAATGAAAAAAGTAAGTTTTCCGTCAATCTAAGTAGTCTAGTCGAGAAGTGAGTTTTCTGCGAAAAATAGTTAGAAGGGTAAGAAAAATATTAGCGATGGCTCATTTGACGCGGATTGCAATTCTGAGAAATACGTCATGTCGATTTTTTCCTGAAAATAAAAATTGTAATTGTTATTAACAAAAAACGAAAAAAAGCCATTTTAGTTTTTCATGATAACATAAAAACTGTACAAGATAGCGGGAATTGCAAAAATGATTCGTAAAGAGGAGGAAATTTACAAAAAAAACTTTGATTCCTGAATCTCTAGCTTTAATATTTATAAAAAAAGGGTTTCGCGCGACCGTTTCGGGATGACTACGCCGCCTCTATAGTGACTACCGCATCTAAAATAATTTTTTTAAAGCACTAAATATTGATTTAAAAATTTAAAAAAATTATGGTGTCATTTCAACACTTGAAGAAAGAAATAATTTTTAAATGCATTTTTCAAAAAGCTGTTGTTAATTAACTATTTTTTTTATACCTCCGTCCTCTTTGAAAGCTCGATAATTTTTTAAATAAACACCCTAAAAATGTTTCGCCTTTTGGATTATTCTCTATGAGTAAATTATTTATAATTGGTTTATATTGTTTCTCACGAGTTTTCTAAGTTAACAAAAAATTGAAAATCGTATAATTGTTGTTAAAATTTTTTTTCTCATATATTATGGTATAGCTGTTTTTATATTTGAAATAAGGATTAAATAATTGTGGCTAATATTTTTTAACGCTATTTGTTTATAAATTGATTCTAAATTATTTATAAACAAATAGCTTAATTTAATATTTTTGAAATTTTTTTTGTCATTCTATTGTTTGGGGCCTATGATTAAAAAAAAATTCTTAAAAAAATCATCATATTGTTTATAATCGTTTTTTTTTATATTTGCATTATTTAAATAATTAGTTAAGAAATAATTTTGTCTTTAAAAATCATTATTGATGGCTCATAATACTATTAAATAGTTATTTTCGTGCAACCGTACGCGAAGTGAGTACTTCGCGTTCTCCACAGGGGCCGCGAAATTCGATTTCGCAGCCGTTGCCCATGGTAACGGCCGAAAAAGCAAAGGTCACTTTCAAATTTCACATTTCTGCAAAACGAAACTAACAATGTTATTATTTTTAATTAAATACAGTATTAATTTTTAAATTAACAAATACAGACATATTATTCAAGATAAATATTAATTGTAATTGTACAGTTTGTATTATTACTTGTATTTAGTCTAGAAGTTGAAGAAACAAGATACTGAAATATCACTATCAATGTCAGACATATTTGCGTTTTGTCAAGAACTGTCAAAATATTTTCTATATTCAAACACTGTCATTTCCATAGCAGCTGTGATTTTGTTAATGAAATTGAACTGCTGTTGATTTTAAAGCAATAATATATTTATTGGGAATGATCTAATTTCAAAATTTTAACGATTGCACGAAAAATAGTGTGTATACCACGGCCGCGAAACTTTTTGGCGACCTCAAGATTATCTTACCTCGGCCGCAAGCGGCCTCGGCGATAATCTTTCTTTCGGTCCGCCAAAAAGGTATTTCGCGGCATAGGCATACAAATTACTATTGTTTGCCTAGGCCGCGAAATACCTATTTGGCGGACCGAAAGAAAGATTATCGTCGAGGCCGCTTGCGGCCGAGGAAAGATAATCTTCGCGTACGATTGCACGAAAAAAAAAATTCAATAATTTCATTGTTTATTTAGTTAACAATTTGTTATAAACAATGTTTGACTGTAACAATATTTTTTTCTAATACTACTAAAAACTACAAAAACAACGATATGCAACAATTTTTTTTGTATTTGTTTTGAAAATCCAATATAAAATACAGAAAATTTTTATTCTCAACTTTGTCGCATATTGATGTTTTTGTATTTTTTAGTAGTATTAGAAAAAAATATTGTTTATAACAAATTGTGAACTAAATAAACAATGAAATTATTAATGTAAAAAAAAAATTTTTAAATTGTATTATGAGCTACCAATAATGATTTTTAAAGACAGAATTATTTCTTAACTAATTATTTAAATAATGCAAATATGAAAAAACGATAAACAATAAAAAATTTTAAGAAAAAAAATTATTTTTTAAATCATCATTGAATAATAGAATGGTAAATTTTTTTTTCAAAAATATTAAAGTCAACTATTTGTTTATAAACAATTTATAAATACCAAAGTATATGAGAAAAAAAATGTTTAACAACAACTTTACGATTTTTCATTTTTTGTTAACTTAGAAAACTTGTTATAAACAATACAAACAAATTTTAAATAATATTATAACGTCTTATTGAGTACACTCGTAGAAAATACTCGAGGCGAAAAATTTTTTTGGGTGATTATTTAAACAATTATCCAGCTTTCAATGAAGAAAATAGTTAATTAACTTGTGAAAAATGCATTTAAATTTTTTTTCCAACGGGTCTTTGTTTCTTCAAGTGTTGAAATGACACCATAATTTTTAAAAAATTATTTTAGATGCGGTAATCACTACAGAGGCGGCATACTCATCCCGAAACGGTTGCGAAGAACCCCATTTTCAGCCACAAATTAAAGTTATGTTACGTTTTTCTGTGCCACCCTGTATTTTCATTATTCTTCTATTCAATAGATTATAGTTTCATACTCGCTTGATTTCCCCTTCTTATTTTCTCGCCTCATGTCCCTCTCTTCTCTTGGTATTCCTATAAAATGTCTTTCACATGCTAATAATGTTCTTCTCTTTGCCTACTCAGTCAAAATAACTGACTTTATATGGTTCGTGTCGCTTACTGAAGATTTCTTCTTTTTTCTCCCTCATCTTATAGGAGTTTTTACTCTGGAGTTTTTTTTTCTGGGCCAAAAAGTTTTTTTCCTGGGCCAAGAAGTTTCTTCCTGGGCCAAGAAGTTTTTCCTGTGAAATAAGTTTTTATCTCTGAACTACAGCTTCTTCAGTTTCTCCTTTGGATTAAATCTTGGACCACAGTTTCCTTTGGAGAAGGAAGATAAAAAACGCAAGACAAACTAAGTTTTTTGTTAGAAAAGAAAAAAAATCTCTGGAACTCTATTTTATGAAATAAACAAATATAAAGTTTAATTTGATTTTAATTTCCTTAACCCAAATAAAGAAAGGACGGATATTCCAATATATCGTAGTTTTTTTGTCCAAATTTTTTTATTTAAGATTCTACGTCTGATATATTTCAAATTCTATTCGTGGAACGAACCCATAATATAAAGATTTGAGCTTAGTCACATTAATTATTTATTATCAACAAATTAAAGTATCGTTTCAGTTATAAATATTAGAGCTAGAGATTCGGGAGTGAGAAGTTTTTTTTTGGAAAGTTCCTCCTCTTTAAGGACATTTTTTGCAATTCCCGCTATCTTGTATAGTTTTTAAATTATCATCAAAAACCAAAATGGCTTTTTTTAGTTTTTTGTTAATAAAAATTACAATTTTTATTTGCAGGAAAAAATCGACATGATCCATTTCTCAGAATTGTTGCAATCCGCGTTGACTGAGCCATCGCTCATATTTTTCCTACCCTTCTAACTCTTTTTCACAGAAAACTCACTTCTCGACTAGACTAAATCCGAGTGCTTAATAGTGTATATGATGTGAAAACAGTTTGATTAAAACGTTTAGGTAGGAAGCCTCTCGCAAAGTTACAAGAGAAAATGTAAATTGTTCAACAGTAAAATATTCAAAAAGTACTGAAGTTTTGTTTAACGTTTCTTTCGTGTGCACAAAAATGAAATCACATATTTGTGACATACGTAATACACATTCCTTGATTTAGTACTTTTGTGGTAACACAAATACACATTCTCAAATCTGCATAATTGTGGAACAGGTTACCACAATTGAAATATGTCAATATCTTTTTTTTGACGGAATGTATAGATATTTTAATTATATTCGTAAGTTACCTTTACGAAAGTCATCCATGTTTAACCAAAAAAAGCGATGACACCACAAATGTGTTTACTGCACGGTAGTCACTAATATGGGAAAACGTGTATGTGTGTGTGTGTGTGTGTGTGTGTTAGTGTGTACGTTTTTACATATTTGTGGATACTTGTGCGTGTACTGTTAGTATTTGTGGCATACGTCGCTATTGTGGTATACATGCACGCGTACTCCACAATTTTTTAACAACATATTTGAACTCCTCGACCCCAAATTAGTCAAATCGTGTTGATTCTGAATTTTTTGTGTAAAAGTTGCCACAAGTTTATATTTTGAAAGGAATCACGCATTCCTATAATTGTGGATTCATAACTGTGTCTAGGTCGGAGCGCCCTCTACATTTCTATACACAGTAATATTAGTGGTAGTTTCAATTCGTTTTTTTTCGGGTGCCGAATGCTTCCGATATAGAATATCATGAAATATGTTCTTTATATTATTTAGTTTCCCAGTTAAACGAAATTGACTATTTGTTGGTGGTTTTTGTGTATACTGGGTGATTCTTTTAGAGTTCTAATTAGAGGTTTCTGGAGAAGAAAGCGAAATTCTAATCTGAAAATTTGGGATATGAGGTTTTCGGGGATGTCCAATCGATCTAAAATATTTAGAGCAACCAGCTACTTCCGGTTATACCGGAAGTGAACATCAAATTTGTTATTTTAAATGGAACACCCTATATTTTCTTACATTTTTAGATTTGTCCTGTGAAGCTGATTTCAAAAACCTCTTATACTTAAAATATAAACTTATTAGTTTTGAAGTTATAGACAATTGAAAATCGCATTTTTCCAACTTTAACTGATTGCTATGGCCAAACGACATAAAATCGGATAAAACGGCTAACATGTCCCTGTCTCAACTATTTGAGTTCTACTTGGTGACATAGGAAGAAAGCGTATACAGGGTGATCAAAATTTGTGTACTTTTGATCACCCTGTATACATTATGTTCTTATTCCATAAAAATTGTAATTGTTATTAACAAAAAACGAAAAAAAGCCATTTTAGTTTTTCATGATAACATAAAAACTGTACAAGATAGCGGGAATTGCAAAAAAGATCCTTAAAGACGAGGAAATTTACAAAAAAAACTTTGATTCCCGAATCTCTAGCTTTAATATTTATAAAAATAGGGTTTCGCGCGACCTTTTCGGGATGACTACGCCGCCTCTATAATGACTACCGCATCTAAAATATTTTTTTTTAAAGCACTAAATATTGATTTAAAAATTTAAAAAAATTATGGTGTCATTTCAACACTTGAAGAAAGAAATAATTTTTAAATGCATTTTTCAAAAAGCTAGTCTATTGTTAATTAACTATTTTTTTTATACCTCCGCCCTCTTTGAAAGCTCGATAATTTTTTTAATAAACACCCTAAAAATGTTTCGTCTCTTGGAGTATTCTCTATGAGTGTACTCAATACGATGACGCTATAAAATTATTTAAAATTGGTTTATATTGTTTATCACGAGTTTTCTATGTTAACAAAAAATTGAAAATCGTATAATTGTTGTTAAAAATTTTTTTCTCATATACTATGGTATAGCTGTTTTTATATTTGAAATAAGGATTAAATTATTGTGGCTAAGATTTTTTAACGCTATTTGTTTATAAATTGATTATAAATTATTTATAAACAAATAGTTTAATTTAATATTTTTGAAATTTTTTTGTCATTCTATTGTTTGGGGCCTATGATTAAAAAAAAAATTCTTAAAAAAATTATCATATTGTATATAATCGTTTTTTTTATATTTGCATTATTTAAATAATTAGTTAAGAAATAATTTTGTCTTTAAAAATCATTATTGATGGCTCATAATACTATTAAATAGTTATTTTCGTGCAACCGTACGCGAAGTGAGTACTTCGCGTTCTCCACAGCGGCCGCGAAATTCGATTTCGCAGCCGTTGCCCATGGTAACGGCCGAAAAAGCAAAGGTCACTTTCAAATTTCACATTTCTGCAAAACGAAACTAACAATGTTATTATTTTTAATTAAATACAGTATTAATTTTTAAATTAACAAATACAGACTTATATTATTCAAGATAAATTATTAATTGAAATTGTACAGTTTGTATTATTACTTGTATTTACTCTAGAAGTTGAAGAAACAAGATACTGAAATATCACTATCAATGTCAGACATACTTGCGTTTTGTCAAGAACTGTCAAAATATTTTGTATATTCAAACACTGTCATTTCCATAGCAGCTGTGATTTTGTTAATGAAATTGAACTGCTGTTGATTTTAAAGCAATAATATATTGATTGGGAATGATCTAATTTCAAAATTTTAACGATTGCACGAAAAATAGTGTGTATACCACGGCCGCGAAATTTTTTGGCGACCTCAAGATTATCTTACCTCGGCCGCAAGCGGCCTCGGCGATAATCTTTCTTTTGGTCCGCCAAAAAGGTATTTCGCGGCCTAGGCTTACAAATAACTATTGTAAGCGGCCTTAAAATTGTACAATTAAAGTTAATATTTATCTTGAATAATATAAGTATGTATTTGTTAATTTAAAAATTAATACTGAGTTTAATAAAAAATAATAACATTGTTAGTTTCGTACTGTAGAAATGTGAAATTTGAAAGTGACCTTTGATTTTTCGGTCGTTATCATGGACAACGGCCGCGAGATTGAATTTCGCGGCCGCTGTGGAGAACGCGAAGTACTGACTTCGCGTACGATTGCACGAAAAAAATAATTTTTTTTCATCAATAATTTCATTGTTTATTTAGTTAACAATTTGTTATAAACAATGTTTGACTGTAACAATATTTTTTTCTAATACTACTAAAAACTACAAAAACAACGATATGCAACAATTTTTTTTGTATTTTTTTGAAAATCCAATATAAAATACAGAAAATTTTTATTCTCAACTTTGTTGCATATTGATGTTTTTGTATTTTTTAGTAGTATTAGAAAAAATTATTGTTTATAACAAATTGTGAACTAAATAAACAATGAAATTATTAATGTAAAAATTTTTTTTTTGATTGTATTATGAGCTACCAATAATGATTTTTAAAGACAGAATTATTTCTTAACTAATTATTTAAATAATGCAAATATGAAAAAACAATAAAAATTTTTAAGAAAAAAAATTATTTTTTAAATCATCCTTGACCATAAATAATAGAATGGTAAATATTTTTTTTCAAAAATATTAAAGTCAACTATTTGTTTATAAACAATTTATAAATACCAAAGTATATGAGAAAAAAACTTTACGATTTTTCATTTTTTGTTAACTTAGAAAACTTGTTATAAACAATACAAACACATTTTAAATAATTTTATAACGTCTTATTGAATACACTCGTAGAAAATACTCGGAGGCGAAAAATTTTTTTGGGTGATTATTTAAACAATTATCCAGCTTTCAATGAAGAAAATAGTTAATTAACTTGTGAAAAATGCATTTAAATTTTTTTTCCAACGGGTATTTGTTTCTTCAAGTGTTGAAATGACACCATAATTTTTAAAAAATTATTTTAGATGTGGTAATCACTACAGAGGCGGCATACTCATCCCGAAACGGTTGCGCAGAACCCCATTTTCAGCCACAATTTAAAGTTATGTTACGTTTTTCTGTGCCACCCTGTATTTTCATTATTCTTCTATTCAATAGATTATAGTTTCATACTCGCTTGATATCCCCTTCTTATTTTCTCGCCTCATGTCCCTCTCTTCTCTTGGTATTCCTATAAAATGTCTTTCCCATGCTAATAATGTTCTTCTCATTGCCTCGTCAGTCAAAATAACTGACTTTAGATCGTTCGTGTCGCTTACTGAAGATTTCTTCTTTTTTATCCCCCTCATCTTATAGGAGTTTTTACTCTGGAGTTTTTTTTTCCTGGGCCAAGAAGTTTCTTCCTGGGCCAAGAAGTTTTTCCTGTAAAATAAGTTTTTATCTCTGAACTACAGCTTCTTCAGTTTCTCCTTTGGATTAAATCTTGGACCATAGTTTCCTTTGGAGAAGGAAGATAAAAAACGCAAGACAAACTAAGTTTTTTTTAGAAAAGAAAAAAAAATCTCTGGAACTCTATTTTATGAAATAAACAAATATAAAGTTTAATTTGATTTTAATTTCCTTAACCCAAATAAAGAAAGGACGGATATTCCAATATATCGTAGTTTTTTTGTCCAAATTTTTTTTTTATTTAAGATTCTACTTCTGATATATTTCAAATTCTATTCGTGGAACGAACCCATAATATAAAGATTTGAGCTTAGTCACATTAATTATTTATTATCAACAAATTAAAGTATCGTTTCAGTTATAAATATTAGAGCTAGAGATTCGGGAGTCAGAAGTTTTTTTTTGGAAAGTTAAGGACATTTTTTGCAATTCCCGCTATCTTGTATAGTTTTTAAGTTATCATCAAAAAAAAAATGGCTTTTTTTTCGTTTTTTGTTAATAAAAATTGCAATTTTTATTTGAAGGAAAAAAATCGACATGACATATTTCTCAGAATTGTTGCAATCCGCGTCGACTGAGCCATCGCTCATATTTTTCCTACCCTTCTAACTCTTTTTCACAGAAAACTCACTTCTCGACTAGACTAAATCCGAGTGCTTAATAGTGTATATGATGTGAAAACAGTTTAATTAAAACGTTTAGGTAGGAAGCCTCTCGCAAAGTTACAAGAGAAAATGTAAATTGTTCAACAGCAAAATATTCAAAAAGTACTGAAGTTTTGTTTAACGTTTCTTTCGTGGCACAATAATGAAATCACATATTTGTGACATACGTAATACACATTCCTTGATTTAGTACATTTGTGGTAACACAAATACACATTCTCAAATCTGCATAATTGTGGAACATGTTACCACAATTGAAATATGTCAATATCTTTTTTTTGACGGAGTGTATAGATATTTTAATTATATTCGTAAGTTACCTTTACGAAAGTCATCCATTTTTAACCAAAAAAAGCGTTGACACCACAAATGTGTTTACTGCACGGTAGTCACTAATATGGGAAAACGTGTATGTGTGTGTTAGTGTGTGTGTGTTTGGATGGATGTTGTAGTAACGATAACTCAAAAACTACTGAATAAAAAAATTTGAAATTTTGCATACAGGATTCTAATACCCTAGATTAGATCTGATTAGATTTTGGTGCCAATCGCACAACCGGAAGTGGCAGTTGCTATGGGTGATGACGCCATTATTATACAAAACGGCAATTAAGTTTTACACATATATTTTGTATACCCTATAGTTTATTTTCATCTCATTAAAATTTTCTAAACTTTTGCCATTGTTGCCAGATTTACAAAAATATAATTTTTTTTCATACTTTTTTGTGTCAACCTGTAAATTTTTGATTCAAAAATGGCGAGAGGTCATGTGCTGGCCACATCAGATTTTTTACTTTTGTTCACTAGTTTCGTCGGATAAGAAACCACTATCCTCATCGTCACTGATGTTTACTTATTTGTTAGATCAAACGATCGTGAGAATCAACAAAAATAATATTAAAAACCCAACTTAATTCAGTCAAAAACCAACAAAACAAATCAAATAAGTAACAGCATAAGATGACATGGAACAACTCCAAATCGGCTGACAATATGCTAAATGATGTCAATCCACACAGTCACTAATTTTGAGCATGTACCGAAATTACCTGAAACTGTGACAAACACGATCACGAACAACTTTTATCTACAGCTCATGCGCGTGGCAGTACGGTAACGGTCTTTCGACGTTTTGGAACAAACCTTAAATAGTTCCTGAAAAGCAAATGTTCTCTTATTTCCGCTATTTTTCTATTTTTTAAATATAAACATTTTTTAGGTTGGTCTGATGTGGCCGGTTGGGTGAGTCAAGGAGGAGCTTATTTGGGCACCAAAAGGTCATTACCTGGTAGCAAAATTGATCAGGTTGCTAAACGGCTTGAAGAAAATAACGTTCAAGCTCTGCTCATCATTGGAGGATTTGAGGTAATCAAAATCCAAACTGTCTAAACCATTTTTTTTCCAAATTTTGAGGCATTTAAATAATTTTATTGTTTTTACAGGGATTCCAGACGATTTTAGAACTCTCTGAAGCCCGTGAAAAATACGAAGCTTTCCGTATTCCAATGATCATCATTCCTAGTACAATCAGTAACAATATGCCTGGTACTGATTTCTCTCTGGGTTGTGATACCGCTTTGAATGAAATCACAGACATTTGCGATCGAATCAGACAGTCAGCTCAAGGAACAAAAAGAAGAGTCTTCATTGTAGAAACCATGGGCGGCTATTGTGGATATTTGGCAACTTTGGCAGGTTAGATTAAAAACTGTATTTTCAATAAAAATCTAAATTTAAACATTTAATTAAATTAGGATTGGCTGGTGGTGCAGATGCAGCTTATATATATGAAGAAAAATTTACCATCAAGGAATTGCAAGAAGATGTTTACCACATGGCTTCAAAAATGTCTGAAGGAGTTCAGAGAGGTTTAATCTTAAGAAACGAAAAGGCGTCAGATAATTACAATACCGAGTTTATTTATCGTTTGTACTCTGAAGAAGGAAAAGGACTTTTTAGCGCCAGAATGAATATTTTGGGTAAGTTTTTTGTTTGTCGATATTTTCAGACAGACAGATTTTGAAAAACTATCTTATAATGTTCGGAAACGTATATTATTCACAATGAATAATATATTTCTGCAGATAATAAAGGTTTAGTTGGAAAAAATGACATTTTAGTTTTTAGATTTAAAATTCGCACCAAAACCTTAGATCATATATGCTGCGTTAGATACGGCATCATTTGTTGGTAGAAGAGGGGTGTAATGTTGACAGCGTACTCTTGAGTCTGGTACTGATTTGTCATTTGACAGTAGGCAGAAGTGAAATATCAGTGACAGGGCTGCTCAGTACTGTTGCGAGTTATACCCAAATATAACATCACTATTATATTATCAGTCTTTCTTTTGAGTACTTTGTGTGACTGACCAGGCGTTATCGTAGTACTTTCTTGTTTTATTCGCTTAAAGCTAGTAACACTAATTTTTAATGCATCTGTAACTCGTTCCCGTACAGCTAATACGGCCAGTAAAGGTTCGTTGTTCTCTTTCTCCTTGGTGACATATAATGACATTTAATTTAAGTTTAAATGGGGTGCTTGCATGATTTTAGGTAAATGGGCCATTAAAAATCTGACCTATAAATATTTAACCTCTATTTTATTATTTTTTTTTAAACCTATATTCGCCATATAATTCAAAAAAATTAAAATCTGTGGCGACTTAAGGTAGGTCAGTTAAAGAGATATGCGAAAGATGGCACCAATTAAATCAATCAAGCTCTCCGAAAAAAGAGGGGAAATAGAAACAAGTTTGAAATAAGAGAGGAACATGGATAAAAGTAAAAAAAAAGGTTGAAAGACAAAGAAAACAGTAACAAAAGTGGAGAGAATTGAAGGTATTCATTGATTTTATTGCTCCGAACCTCGCTACGCTTGGCTCGTAAGTATATGATGAATAATTCAAGGAAACTACCACACTGATAATCAATACGAATCAAGAAAAAAATACGTACCGGGAGTTCATACGAAAACTGGTTAGATAAGATATAATTATGTAAATTGTCTTATTAATAACAAACTTTTGTGAATTCAAGCCCTAATAACACAAAGTAGTCCTACAGATATCCATAGGACGTCCTCTTCGGACATTCCGGACATCCTTAGGACATCCTTTTCTGGTACACTGGACGTTCTATGGACGTCCGAGGGACGCACTAATGTCACAACTTTGAACTGAATTCGAACGTCCGCCGCGGACATCCATTGGATATCCCCCTGGGACATTCACAGAACGTCCTATTTTGGTACAGTGAACGTCAGAGAAAGTGATTTTTTTTATTATTATTTATTTAATTGTGAAATTGTTATTTCAACACCTGCTCGTGTCGGAAACTTCATCTACGTGAATAATAGCCACCGTTTATGCTCGTTGAGCGAGCTCGGAGCAGACTTAATAGGATGTTTTAAATCGCGATATACCATACTATTCGTGGTGTCTAAGAAGCATCAGCGCAAGTGTCTCCATCTTTCAGGCGGAGCTTTACTTTTGGTCCATATTATGTCGAGTGAGGACCACTCTTAGGTGTCTGTCCCGGACATGTTTTGGACATTGCCTGTATTAAGTCGGCGAGGGACTGTTTTAAGACTATGGTATGGATATGTTATATTATATCCATCACGGACAACTACTGGATATCCGGTATGGACATTGTACATAAATTGTACAAATAATGGATATATATCGTGGACGTCTTAATACTGTCCAAAAACTAACATCCACAGGACATACATATTAAGTCCATGGACGTTCCGACATTAAATGGACATAAATTGTACGTCCCAAGGACGTTGTGTGCTATTAGGGAGTCTCACATTCGAATGTCACTGAGGCAGATGGTATGAGGAAAAAACTTTTTATATTATTTCAGTCACGACTCGTATTATTAGTTGAAGCGCACATTTTCATAAGATTACTATAACAATCACTAAAATTTCACGTTTGTTTTAATCTGCACGATTCAACTTAATAAAAAAGTTTGAAACTGAAGAACTGCTTTTAGTTAATTCTAATTTGTTTTGTTTAAATAGTTTAAAATATGTTGCAAAATAAACGACAAGATTCTATAACCTCACAAAACATAGTCTGGTGACAGTTCACAGTTCCACAACTTTCATTGTAATGGGGTGCTTGTATAAATATTAACCGAAAAGCGACACTTTTCACGCATAACTTTTTTTTTCTAGAATATAAATGTCGAGAAATATACATTTTTGATATTTAATATTTTCAGAAATTAATTGTGTATACCTGATTTAGGACATCTCCTTTTCACGTTAAAATTACTGATCACAAATTGTCAAAATTGTCAAAAACACACCTTCACTAAATGATTGATATCTTCTTTATTACTCTTTAAATTTAGTTCAAAAAAGTTGATGTCGTATTCCAATGTGTAAGCTATTATAGGTATAAATATTTCTACAAACAAAAATTTCGTTTTCGAGATTTGTAGTCTACAAAATCGTCAATTTTCCTTGCAAATTTCAGTATTGCCAACTGAAATCGTGACAGTCCATTTCTACGCCCCTATTGAGGATATTTCATGGATTTTTCAATATTTTTTTATGATTTTTAAAAAATGTTTTAAGGATTTTGTAGAGTATTCAAGGATTTCTTAGTGACTTTTCAAAGATTTGTTAAGAATTTTAAAAGAATGTTTTTAAGGGGTTTTTAGGGGTTGTCAATGATTTTCTAAAAATTTTTCAAGAATTTTTCATGTATTTTTTGAGGATATTTTAAAGTTTTCAAGCACATTTTAAGGATTTTACTGGTGAACGAGCAAAAAAATCGAGATATCGATGGAAATATTCATTTTGAGGTCCCATAAGAAGATTGAAACCATTTCCAGCGCATGGTCTGTCTCTATGTCTGTGTGTAATCTTCCACGATAACTGCCGAACCGTTTGACCAATCAAGCTGAAATTTGGTATGGAGGCTCGGTGTGTGCCTAGAATGCGACCATTAGATTTTGGTTTAAATTGGTACAGTAGAAGGTCCTCAAGACCGACATTGATTAAATACACATGTAACAATTTTTTAAATTTTAAGGACAAACAATACACTTTAGTGCAAAATGTTGTAGTACAAAGTTTTAGAGCATAAAAGTTCCTATAACTTTTGTTTCAAACTTTTTCCTGAATTTCCAATAGTTGCGCCACTAGAGGGCGCGTAAAAATGTACATGTAGGTTTTCTCTAGTTTTTCTTGATTTTGAGGACAAATAATACACTTTAGTGCAAAATGTTGTAGTACAAAGTTTTAGGTCATAAAATTCTCTACATCTTTTGTCTTAAGCATTTTTCAAAATTTCCAATATTTGCGCCACTAGAGGGCGCGTAAATATGTGCATGTATGTTTTCTCTAGCTTTTCTTGAATTTGAGGACAAACAATGTATTTTAGTGCTAAATGTTGTTGTGCAGAGTTGTAAAGCATCAAATTTTCTTTAACTTTTCTGTTTAACTTTTTATCGCCGCTAGATGGCGAGAAAAATACACATTTAGGATGTTCCATTTTTTTAAAATTGGAGGTAAATTATGCTCTTAAGGGCAAACTCTTTCAGTGCAAAGTTGTAAAGCATAAAATTTCCCAAATTCCCAATAGTTTTCACACATGATTTTAGGAGATCCTAATTGTAGCAGTGTGATATACAACGTGCGCATGCGTAGATTATGTCATTATCAACATTGAAATATCAATTCGGTAGACGTATTCACCATCGGCTCGCTATTTTTAATGTGTTCCATAAATTAATGTAATACTTACTGTCAGTAGATAGAACGTCCTTTAACTTTAAAGATTCAATAACTAAAGGTGATGACGTTTAGAATAAAATTTAACAAGTTGATTTCTTGTACAATTGTCACAATCTAAACGTCATTGTCGTTAGTTACAGAACCGTTAAAGTTAAAGGACGTTCTATCTACTGACAATTAGTATTTTGTAATTAAAATAATAATAATAAATAACATATTCTCTACGGTCGAGCCGGGAAAGTTCTGGGGTGACACAGCCGATTTTTTTTAATTTTGCAAAGGCTTTTAAAAGATTATTTAAGAATATTTCTTAGGAATTTTTAACGATTTTTCAAGAATATTTCAAGGATTTTTTATGGATTTTTCAATTATTTCAGTTGAAATGCATGTTTCAAATTTTTAGAGACTTCGATGATTTGGTTCGTTTTTGAATGCAAAAAAATGAAAAAAAAAAATAGCACATACAAAAAATAAAACTTACCCGAATCATATTCAGCAGAATGAAGGGTTTTGCCGAAATTTTTTTTTAATGTTTTAGGAGAATACGAGACAGCATAATTCAGCACAACCAATGCTTTTACCGAAAAAAAAATATGGTTTTGAAAATATATATAAAAAAAATAGAAAAAATATCTATAAATTTTTTATACATGGGGCAACCCAGCACAAACATAGCACAATATAGTACAATATAATTTTCTTTAAAATTCGAAAATGGTCAGGCTAACTGGGCTTAACAGACATCATAAATGAACAGTATTAAGTTCCATATTTGGATTCAGCGAATCAAATACTATATATAGTACATTTTCATGTAAAAAGCAATTTTGATGTAGACCACTGTTATTTCTATGTGTAAATATTTTAATATCCTAAGCGTCTAAATTCTTAAAGTTACTGAAAAGGCTGTTGCTTTTGTATTTTAACTTTTATTTAGAATTACTCGTTTAAATCATTTGTTTAATATGACTTAAAAATATCGTAAAATGTACTATATGCTAGTTGCGTTCTATTGGAAACTAACGTAATTAGCGGCACTTCCATTTGACATCCCGTCAACCTTCTCAGATACAATCTGGGTTAATAATTTCCTTCATTTTATTGTTATCTACTCAGCATTATTTAGCTGTCAACATGCCCTTACTTAATTAATTTTATCACCCCTACCTTTTTCCTGTACCACAATTTTCCTTCCTTTAAATTTCCCCCTTTTCCACAAGTGCGCGCACACTTATTAATAAACCATGTATCTTCCTTTTTAATAAATATAATTACCTTATAACTTTACAATACATTATAATTTAATTTTTGGCCTCATGATGGCAGTTCGCTGAAACTAGTTGCCAACCCCCCCCCCTCCCTCATTTTCAACTTTAATAAAATTTGTGGTACTCGATTTAGAGTTTTATTACTTCAAAATAAAATAAAATTAAACAAAAACCCTCCCCTCCGGACATGAGTGATATCTGTGTCTCGTAGCAAATTTGTTTGAACTCGAAGAAGTGGTAATCGACATACCCGTTCTTTCGCGATGCAAATATCGCCTGCGAATTGGGACTCGCCGTTTTAGTCTGACCTAATCTCTTTTGCACCCACCCAGTTTCGTCACAAAACATTTCGAGGTTATGTATTTCTTAAACCTCGGTGTACATAGAGAGCAGTCTTTAATTAAAATAATGATCTTCGAATTTTGATCTTTCATCTGTTTAAACGATAATTTCGTTACTTGAAGATATTAGCGTCCATGTCCTTTTTATTTAATTAAATTTTTGTTTTTTTTTAGGTCATATGCAACAGGGTGGTTCCCCTTCTCCATTCGATAGAAATTTAGGGACAAAAATGGCTGCTAAGGCGGTCGATTGGATCGTTTGCCAAATTAAGTCGAATCTTACTCCTGAAGGGAAAGTAAATTGCAGGGATCCAACAACTGCTTGCCTTTTGGGTGTTCAAAAGAGACAATATTTGTGCACTCCTGTTCAGACCTTGAGATGCCAAACCAATTTCGAGTAAGTATAATTTAATAATTTTATGCACAAGAGATATAGCTATTATTTTTTTAGCTTACGTATTCCTAAGGAGCAATGGTGGTTGAAATTACGTCCCTTGTTGCGTATATTGGCGAAACACGACTCTGTTTATCAGGAAGAAGGCATGTATATGTCAATAGAAGATAGGGCTAAAGTAGATATTTTTAATTGAAAAACAAAAAAAGATAAAAAAGGACGAACATAGGCACGAATTTTTTAGTTGAAATACTCTAGCACGCGATGAGGTTGTATATGTTGATTTAAAACAAGAGTAGTAGAGTTTAATAATTTTTTTTAAAAATTCCAAATTTTTATGTATAGAAAGTTTGTGATATAGTAAATATCACTTGACTGACAATACATAACAAAATATCATACTCTACTGTTAAGAGAATTTTAATTTAGATAGAACTCAAAACAAACTCATAAGAGTTTTAATAATTAAGTATTTTCTTTATTTATTTAATTGATAAGCTGGTAGTTTTTAAACTTCTGGCGTGTTATTATTTTTTCAGGAAATATTTAAAAGAGATTATATTGTGAAATAAAAGTATTTAATGAAGCTTAAAAGAAATATTATTTTACCCACACAATTTTTCTCTATGAATTTTTTTTTTATAATTATTTCAGTTTCCAACAGCAATTTTTAGTTTCTTAAACCAAACATTTAAAATGAAAATTTTATTTTTAGTGAAAAGTGACTTTATTGAAATGATCGAAGCAATGAGAAAAAAAGGTACAGTAAGAACTTTTGCAGAGGTCGAATATCGACAGGAATGGATAGGAAAATCGAAACATCCAGAACTAAAAGGCCTTGCAGTTGCAAAATAAAAATGAAAATTTTTCAAAAAAGAAAGAGATTGAAAGTAATCCCATTGTGATAATTAAAGGCTGTAACTTCAGTATAAAATACTAGTATACCTCCACTTTATTTTTGTTTATATACATATTTTTTATCAAGTTATTATAAATCACTGATAATGGTCTCCTATACTAACAAACTGTTAAATTGCACCATAAAAATCTTCAAAAATTCAAGTGTTTATTTCTAATTAAAGCATAAAATAAGATTAATATATATACAAATGTATTTTTAAATGGCACCGGTGGCTCCTTTAGGGCGCACTAAACCCTGGAATTTCTTTTTTTCGTCCTCTCTTAAATCAGAAAATCTATTCAGTTCGGCTTTCCACGTTCCAGTACCTTCTTCGTATTTTTTATTGATGTCGTTAACGAAATTGACGCTTTTCTTAAAAAGTTCGAAACGTTCTGGATCTTCTTCCTGAGTGTAACTTTTTCCAAATTGTTTCTAAAAATAAAAATTGTTATAAATAATATGAACAGGATAAGATATAAGAAGTATTAGCTACAGATAAGTCAATATTTTATATTAATAACAGATGTTCTGGTATGGTGGGTCAAATTCAAAATTTTTTTATTGTTGAAATACCGATATCGATTATAAAATATGTAAGATTAAAATTATGGATTAAGCCAGTTTGTAATTATTGTAAAAACTAATTTATTTTTTTGGTGTCTAGTCTCTTCTAATACTGTTTTGTAATTATAAAAACTATTATTACAAATTATAAAGTGGTTTATTCCCAATTAATATATATTTCATTTAATAATGTTACAAAATCAAAATCTAAAAGTGATAAACGTTACAAACATAAACTTTCGGACAGCACACTGCATGGACGCAGTGTGAACCTAACCTGACAGTTGTGTGTCAAAAAAGTTCAGAATTTGCATACACACCAATAAAAACTCCCTGGCTGGATATTTTGAAAATGAATAGAGATAGTTTGCAGAGCACGAAGAGAGCTTTAGTTTTGGATATAAATTGATTTTAAATATGTCAAAATGTAGATGGCGCTGCGCTCAAAAACTTTAATGGGAGGATCTTTCAAATGTGTTGTAGAAAATGCATTTTTACGCAGATTTTGTTCTTAGAACTTATTTGATAAATCTAACCATTTTCGAGATATTCCAAACATTGCCTTTTCCAAATAATTAAAATCTTGCTAATTCATATTTTTGTAATTTATTGTAAACAATACGGCTTTTACAATATCTACGGCTACTATTATAAAAACCTGTATTTTTTTGAAAATTTGAAACAAATATGTTTTACATGATTGCATTTATGTATTTTTTTTATTATTTATTATTATTTTTTATTCAGTATGCCAAGATATTCCCATGAAGTTTATGATAACGTATGATATATAACTTACTTTTAGCCATTCTAGTCGAAATGTGGGGGCGGATTAACCAATAGTGATAACAATTATAATTTTAAAAGAACAAACTTTTTAATGATGAGTGAGATGATAAGAGATGTATCTTGGGATGAGGTAACAAATGAATATGATGGAGATATTGCTCTCGATATTTTCTATAAAAAAATTATAATATATTTGATATGACTGTCTCAAAATATATAAGTTATAAAAAATATAATAATTTCCACAGTGGTTTAAATCGGAAATTAAAAAATTTATAAAAGAAAAAATAATTACAGAACATTAAAACATATCTCAGAATATTATAATAAATATTTGGAAACTAGACGAAAACTTACTAATAAATATTGAACATCGGAAATACATACAACAAACTGAGCAATCTATACATAATGACATCAACTGTTTTTGGAATTTTGTTAATAAAAGTAATAGTAATACGGGTGGGGTTGAGTCATTTAATTTTCAGGAAAGGGATATTGTCTAGTGAAACAGCCTAAAAGTTTGCGGAGTTTTTTGCATCTGTTTATAGTAATGAAACATCGAAATACAACATAGATGGATTAAAATGTTTTAATAACCATGATGTTTTGAGGTAACTGCAGAAGATTTTGACATTGCGATAAAAAAATTGAAACCAAAGAAGGCAGCCGGCATTGATGGAATTCCACCGTATATTTTGAAAGGCTGCCAGAAGTGGTTGAAAAGGCCACTAATTCATATCTTTAATGTATTATTCAAACTAAGCATTTTCCAACCAGATGGAAATTATTTAAAATCACTCCAATACATAAATCAGGAGATAAAAAAGATATTGAGAATCATCTAAGGTTTTTGAACAATTTTTATATGTTAAAATTTACAATCATGTTAAAAACAGTTTAGACGATCAACAACATGGATTTGTATCAGAGAGCGCTCTATAAATACAAATTTAGTATTATTCAGTGAATCTGTAAGTCAAGTGTTTGAGGAAAGGCAACAGCTTGATATAATTTATACGGACTTTCAGAAAGCTTTTGATAGAGTTAATCATGACATACTACTAAGAAAGTTGCATCGATATGGGTTGTTAAATTTATTAGATTTTTAAAAAATATCTTCAGGATAGACAATTTATACTATAAGACATAATCGGAATACATCTGGTAAGTTTCATGCAAATTCAAGGGTTCCGCAATGGTCTAATTTGGGACCATTACTTTTTATTTTATTTATAAATGATCTTCCTGAACGCATCACTTTTTCGGACTATTTGTTATTTGCTGACGATTTTAAGAGTCCATCAACGCGTTTTGGCGCTTGCAGTTTACCTAACCTAGAAATTTTTAGACCCTCTGAGAGGCGTGGTTTCAACAGTGGACGTTTTCAGCCCATGAGCAAAAACTGATTTTAACCTAGGACATTATTAATTCATTATTTACTGCAAGTACTTTTTTATTCCACTTAAAAAAAATCGAAAATAATAATGAAATTTAGGCTTTTAGAATATACATTTAACCAATTTTTTTTTTATTTCTAATAAGTCTTGAAGCTGAATTAGATGATTAAGTTTAGGGATAAATATAGTTTAGTTATGATTCTAAACTTAGTTTTTGTTTTAATTTAAAAGGTAATATGGGAATATATATTTTCATTTCAATCTAAAACATAAAAAAATGTAATAAAGTTGACTAAAAATATTAACTAAAATAAAATATACTTTTTGAACAAAAACCTAACTGTTTTTTAAAGTGAGGTTTGTAATAAAATATTATAATAATAGAATAACAAATTAATTGTTTATATAAATACTAACAATTTTTTTTCAATAAGTTTTCTTTTTCCTGTTTTTTCTTCTTTTCTCTAATTAAGTCTTTCTGAGCGTTTAATACATGGCGGCGTGGGATTTTCGAACCGTGGGGTGTGCGAACATACCTGGCATACCCTCGGTCAGAAAATTTGTGTGAGCTTTATTTTTATATTTTAATAAAGCAGCAAATATTAATGATTTATTAGTGGTAATAGATATACTGTCAATAGATAGAACGTCCTTTAACTTTAAAGATTCAATAACTAAAGGCGATGACGTTTAGAATAAAATTTAACAAGTTGATTTCTTATACAATTGTCACAATCTAAACGTCATTGTCGTTAGTTACAGAACCGTTAAAGTTAAAGGACGTTCTATCTACTGACAGTAACTGTCAGTAGATAGAACGTCCTTTAACTTTAAAGGTTCAATAACTAAAGGCGATGACGTTTAGAATAAAATTTAATAAGTTGATTTCTTGTAGAATTGTCACAATCTAAACGTCATTGTCGTTAGTTACAGAACCGTTAAAGTTAAAGGACGTTCTATCTACTGACAGTAAGAGTGTTAAAATTATAAAAATAATTTAATATAAGCGTTATATTTCAGTTATTTTTTCCCACAGAACTTTTGTATGTTTACAGAGATATTTAGTTTTAGAAAAATCCTGGGCACTCATAATTTTTTAACACATTTTAAACCCAAAAAGGTGGCGCAAAGGAGTAGTTTTTCAGTGTTTTGATAATATTTCCCCAATCTCATAAAATAGTGTTCGTTCGTGTTGGATGGTAAAAATCTATTTGACTTTTTTTTAAAGTATGCCGTATATACCTTATAATTTTTCATGAAAATCAAGTATTTTTCAGATCCTATAACTTTTCATGGCCTAAAACGAAAACGCACCAATGACACATATTAGACTAAAAACGCGTTTCCAAAATGTCAATCAAAATAATCGATTATTTATTCTTAAATTTACGTAATTTTAAACCCCATAAAGTTTGTGGAACAATTGTTTTTATTTTTTATAGAATTAAAACACAATTGAAAAATTGAACAGAATATAAAATAGTATTTTTTTATTTTACCTTTAAATAAAACGTAAAATGAAATTTTGAATGATACTTAATTACATGATTTGTTCACACGTCTCCTTCGGTATATCGACAAAGTAAAATAATATGTGAAAGTTACATTAATGTAATAGAATTTTGTTTTTTGATATCCATTTAAACATTTTGATAAAAAAAGATAAGAAGAAACTAATTTCTTTAATAAGTTACTATCATATTTAAGTTAATTATCTGTTTAATTATATATTTCATGCAGTTATAAGAACCATTTAGGTAGATAATATTATTTTTAAAGGAATAATTAATTATACAGTTATTTGTATAATGAGAAAGTTAATTGTAGTTTTATCCGATTTTATGTCGTTTAGGCGGAGCAACCATAAAATACGATTTTCAATTGTCTATAACTTCATCAATACTTTCCAGTTGGGTTTTTGAAATCAGTTTCTCAGGACTAAAAATGTGAATAAAATACAGTGTGTTCCATTAAAAAAATAACTGATATGTGTTCACTTTTCTGGAACACCTTTTATAACTGAAATATTTTTAAATTTTGCCTGTTCTGATATAAGTCTCGCTGTGAAAACGTATTTTAAAAAAAATATTTGTTTTGGCTCTACAGACTAAGGCGTTACCGGTGGCCCACCCTGTATATTTCATGTAGTTGTCAAACCAATTATTACTTTTTAAATAATTAAGTAATATATTTTTGAAATATTAAGGGTCTAGTCATGTATTTTTTTATTTTTTATTACTCGTTTTTCTTATTGTTCATTTTTTTCCTTTTTATTCCCAATTAGGCTTCCTTCTCTCTAATGCTATTAAACTTCGGTCTCGGTGGCACAGATCGTTGGCTATCGGTCATATTCATTTATGGCTGTTTAAATGCTAGAGCTAACGTGGGTTCGTACCGTGTCTGGCAGTGAAATTTTAATTTAAAGATTTCAGTGTTATATACTTGGCTCTAATAGGTAAACCGCATTGAATATTAATTTAATTAATGTCTAATGGGGAGCCTAGATTTTCAATCCCCCTGTGTCACTCTGCCGATGATGGTGGTGAGGTTTTCCGGGTTTTCCAACACCTATAGCCAAATGGCGCCATCAATCCTCAGTAACTCGCCCCGAAGCGACACGGCAAATAATAATATTCCCCGCATAAGCGATTGGCTTTCTAGGGTTCACTCGTAAGGGGGTGTAAGGTAGGGCGAGTATTATTATTATTATTATTATTATTATTATTATTATTAGTTATTTGCCATTTTTAGAGCTACTTTTCTACATTTTTTCGCAAATAGTCCATAAAACATAAAGGCTTTTTATCCCTTCTTTTGGATTAACACTACTTAATACTTCGTTCATGGTAAGCAGAGTTCGGGTAGAACCCTAAAAATTTTTATATTACATCCTTATTTGCATAATGATCGACTTCAACAAAAACACACAGAGTCATTAGAATTACAAGTAAACAGAACTCTTAATTTTTTTAATTTCAATGCAAGCAAAACTTAAATTTGTAGCGACTAGAAATTTAAGTTTTGTTTGCAATGAAATTAAATAAAATAAAGGGTTCTGTTTACATATTCAACTTGAAATTCTAATGACTCTGTGTGTTTTTATTGAGGTCGATTCTTATGCAAATAATCTTGTATGTCATTTTTTTAGGCTTCTACCAAAGCAGTAAGAGAGAAGAAAACTCCTATAAATCATATGCATTTATGTTTTATGGACTATCTGCGAAAAAATATAGATAACTAGCTCTACCAAGGGTAAATAACTAAGTCGAAGTTTAATAGCTTTAGTTAGAAGAAAGGAAATAAACCATTATTATCTACTAAGTGGTACGAATGAAAAAGAAATGGGATTACATGATAGTGATTGTAAGATGAAAAATAAAGTTAAAAATATTGTTTACAGAAGATCGTATTATGTTGTTAGAAGTTGCACTACTTCAATTAATATTTTATTCAGTTTCATATGTTTGTGCAATTTTATATAATTTTGTGTTAATACTTATATTCACTATGATAAATACAAAGACTTAATAGTTGAATAAAAGATGTGTCTATTTTTTATGATTTTAACACTGATTCACTGTGTAGTGAGGCACTATAGATTTTTGTGTGATTCAGTGGTAGGTAGTCACAATGGAACATTTCCCTTTTTTAAAATAACATTTATGATATTTTTGTTTAGCTTCATATTAATAAATTATAACATTTTTAAAAAACTTAGTAATTTTATCCCTCTACTGTGACTATCCGACCACTGGCATATCATTATTATTACTTTTTCATGGAATTTTAGAGATATAGCCAAAACACATTATATATATGCGTTTTGTTTCGTCTTAGTCCTACTTGATTTTCTCAACGTACTTGTTCTGTCTGTGTTTATGTTTTCAAAACTCATTATTTTTAATTATTTCGTTTTCAATTCCAATTTTATCAAGACATTTCATGTGTTTATAGAAAAATAAATATTGGTATATACCACACAACATTATGACGAAAAATCAAACTCGGCTTAAAAAAGTTGAAAGCAACAGAAAGAACCGGTCAAAAATCAAATTTCAAACTACCAACTGGTCACCGAAGATCCTATATTTAGCGCCGAGACGCCAACGCCAATAATTTCGACTGACAGTTGGGTTTTAATTCTTCAAAACCCAGACTATTTTCACAAATTAAACTACGAACACCATTCACAGATGTTACAAGATTCGACGTCATTCAACGTCGTTACGCTCTTCGTCCCGGCGCTCAACATTTCGGCGTCTATTCATTTTTATATCTCATCGTAAACGACAATTTCTTCATTTCGTTTGGATTTATTTTGTCTTCTCAAAAATAAATCGGAATAATTATTTTCAAATTTTGCCAACTTTTTATAGTCGCTGAGCCAGATTTAAATAAGTATAGACTGAAACAGCTAAGAAGATTTCCATATTTCCGTTTCTCAATTAATTGTATAAAAATTGAACAAATTTGCATCATATATTTTTCTAAAATATAGTGTTAATATTAATATATTTCTAAAATTATGGATTGTTTAGTACTGACCTGAAATATGGGTTATATCGCTGGTACTGATCTGGCAGTAACTCACTAGGGTTGTCCATACAAAAAACATAATAATATAAAGGTATTTCTGATACCTACAAAGCAGTGCTGCCCAAGTACTCGAATACTTTTACTCGTATTTTGGTTATGGATAAAAAAATTACTCGTGACATTTACTCATAAGTATTTTTAATTTGAAATACTTATTACTCGTACTTACGAGTAAATTTAAATTTATTCGTAAAATTATATTCGTAGAACACGAGTATATTTTACGAGTAGTCGCGACACTCTCAAGCAATGGCCAAAAGCAATACATTATGGAAGAAAGCAGCCTTTCCAAAATCTTCGGAGGTTATTTTAGAAATTCTGGGACATACACTTTCTTTTCCGGGAACCACACGTTGGAATTAATACTATGATTCCATCAACGAAATTGTTTTTTCGAAAACGAACTTTCATATTTGCAAGAATACTGTCAAGTAATGGAACCATTGGCAGCTACTTTAGACGGAGCAAAACGAATACATTTTACGGCCTTCTGATACCATGTTTAGCTTCACTAAAAAATAAACTAGACAAGTTATCAAAAATCAATTTTAAACTTGTATCGCCTTTAGTTAAAGCATGCCTAGATGGACTGAAAAGTAGGTTAAACTTTTTTTCACGTTAGACCCGCAAGTACATGGCGCTGTTATAGCTTCTGTCGTACATCCTCAATTTAAGTTACGCTGGTATAACGTTATAAGTAAAATATATCCACTATAAAAAAATACCTCCAAGCTTAACATAAATAGAAAAAATGATCGTAAACGAAGCAAATAAATTAATTGATGTTAAGAATGTAGATGAAACCTCTGAAAAGGTTGCTTATGACTCCTTAGATAAATATTTCGATTTTGATGATTCTGAAACAGCTGAGAACGTTCCCGGAACAAGTTTCCCTCAGAATGAATCGAGTTTTTCAGAAAATCAAATTTAATTAAGAACCAAGCAGAATTATAGTATTAATTATTAGTAATTTGCGAACCAACTTAAATATGCTCGAAGATTACCAGACAATAAAAAAATTTAATACTCCACTAACCTCATCTTCACCTGTAGCGAGGCTTTTTCCGTTTGCCACAATTATCAATTGGCCAAGGAGACATGCTTTGTCCGATGGCAATTTTGAAAAATTTGTAGTTTCAAAGAACTGTGTTTAATTTATTGTGTTTGTTAGTTTAATATGCTTAGTTTTCCAAAAAGGATTTTATATTTTTTTATATTAGAAATAAATTTGGTTTGATTGACCAAAGTTTTGTTTTCAATGTTTTATACCCATATGCCTAAAAATGTATGTGTAAGTATTATTTACTAAGTACTGAAATTCAATTCAATTCTATTTTGAGCCCTCTCATTTTCTAAAAGTATTCGTACTCTTTACTCGTACTTTTACAATTACTACTCGTAACCGTAATCAGCCTCTATAAAATTACTTACGAGTAAAATACTTACAAATACATTTTTTGAGTAATCGTACTCGTAGATCGTACGGATATATTTTTTTATTCGTGCCCAGCTCTGCTACAAAGTAGCAAATTTGCCAATAATGCAGAGAGACAGTACACGTCTGACGACATTTACGGTATTTAAAGTTATTAACAAATTTTGTACCTACATATTCTTTGGTAAATTTTCCAGTAGTGGATATTCGGTGAACGTTATTTATAATTTATTTATTGTCAACACAATTGGTAAATTATGTATAAGTAATATATTCAATATGATGGTGGTTATGTTTTCCGGATTTCCCTATACCTTTCATGCCAAATGGAGCAATTATTCTTCAGTAAGACGCCCCGGAGCGCAAACAGTAATATTTCTTAAGGAATAAATATTTTCTTGAGATTTTCGAGTTTTGATTTATGTTAAAATTTAAATATATTTTTTGCAAATAGTAAAACTTTATATAGTATGGGGGTGGGAGGTATACAAATTTTATTAGAATATTATACGATCCTCCAAAAAACGGTGATACACTGACGGCACTTTGATTACTTTATTTCACTAGTTTCTCAGCACAAAGAACATATTTAATAATAGTGGAAAAAGGAGAAGTATGAAAAAAAGTTGTCAATTCTTTTAACACTATCTTAACGCATAAATTAATACTTTTTCCTGAATAATAAATTTGACAACACGAACCAGAGGCGAGTGTGTCAGTCCTAAGGGCGAAGAAAAAGAAAATTTATATTTAAACACCAAATTATTTCACGTTTGAGACACGTTACATTTTTCAATGTTAGAAACCAACCCCCGGTATATCATATTATTATTTTTTCAGAAATTTAACGGTATTTTGTTTTCTTTTATTGAATTATATTTTTAAGAAATTTTAAGAGATTGCCAAAACCCATTATATTCAATGTGTTCCTCTTAGACTTTGTTAATTTTTTAGGACATTCGATCTTTTTTAAGCCCCACTTGATCTGCCTGGGTTTATATTGTCAAAACTCATCATTTTTAATTATATTTTATTTTGTCCAGTAATTTTCCCAAGATACTTTATAGAAAAACAAATAGTACACGGTACCACAGCGAGGAATGTTTAGTCAAACTCGGCATAAAACATGGTTGGAAGCAGGAGAAGAGATCAGTCAAAAATCAAATTTCAAACTACCACCATAGTCACCGACAATCTTGTATCTAGCGTCGAGACGCCGACGCCAATAGTTTCGATAAACAGTTGGGTTTTACTTCTTCAAAACCTTGTCCATTCGCACAAATTAAACAACGAACGCCATCAATAGAGGCTACAATATTCGACGCCATTCTACGACGCTACGCTCTACATCCCGACGCTAAATATTTCGGCGTCTACCCATTTTTACATCTCTCATCGTAAACGACAATTTCTCCAATTCGTTTGGATTTATTTTGTCTTCTCAACAATAAGTCAGAATAAGACTGAAACAGCTGATACAATTTACATCTTTCATTGTTCACGAGGGGATGACGTTTTGTACCATCCTAAATAACAAGTTTTATGATATATTTTCCTAAAATATATTGTCAATGTTACACAGAGGCGTACTGTGTCAATCGCATATTATATATTTCTACATTATGATTCAACGAGTATTCAGCCTGAAATATGGGTTACATCGCTGGTACTGATCTGGCAGTAACTCAATAGGGCTGTCCATACAAACAATATAATAATAAAATAGACTTATTTCTGATACCCCCAACAGAGCAATAATTTCCAATAATGCAGAAAGAGACAGTGTACATCTGATGACATTTACGGTATTTAAAGTTATTAAGAACTTTTTGTTCATAAATTTCCCAGTAGTGGGTATCCATTGGATGGAGCTCTTATAAGCTTCAAAAAAATTATTTACAATTGATTTCTAATTTATTTATTGTCAACATAATTGGTTAATTCATAATTAATACAATCATTATGATGGTGGTTACGTTTTCCGGTTGTCCGGTTTTCCCTATACCTTCTTCAGTAATTTTTCATAATGAATAAATATTTTCTTGAGATTTTGGTGTTTTGATTTATGTTCACTTGTCAAAAACTTTAAAAGAATTTCTAGGGTTATTACAATTATTAATATTGCTATTATTATTACTACCATTATTAAACACAACGTGGGTCCTAACTAAATAAGAGACGATCACAGCTATTGAGTTAAAAGGTCACAGGTAGAAAACGTGTAAAATTCATTGTTAAATAAATATCAAGGTAAATAATTTGTTGAAAATCGTAAAACTTTATACAGCATGGAAAAGGGGCCACAATGGAAATAAAAGTACACTTTTTTACACATAGTAA
Organism: Neocrepidodera transversa; assembly: GCA_963243735.1. Taxonomy (NCBI): domain Eukaryota; kingdom Metazoa; phylum Arthropoda; class Insecta; order Coleoptera; family Chrysomelidae; genus Neocrepidodera; species Neocrepidodera transversa. The sequence goes on from OY725343.1 coordinate 22,117,443, forward strand.
AATATAACATGAACATAAAAGTTTGACAATATTCTCATTCTAAGTTTTCCAATTTTATTGTTTCTTTATAATTTTCGAATTTATTTTTACATAAATTGTTTAAACAACTCACCTTGAAATTATCCCATTGTTGTTCCAAAGTTATGTCAGCCATTACCACAGTGATAAATAATGTAAATAACAAAAATTTTAAAAACATCTTTTTATCTATAGATACGTATCAATTAAAATGTTTTGAATATCTACATGTAAACACGTTTTATTCAAATATATTTATATCTGTCATACTGTTGATTCAGACAGCAATTTAAAAGGTTATCCGTTTAGATAAACGATAGAATATATAATTCATCCAGTGGTGGGGTCATAAAAAAGTTTTAACACTTTAATCGCCATGAGATACGCCATGTGTCTCAGATTTCCTTGCATATAGACTGCGAGACACGCGAGCAGGGCCTAGGCGACTAAAATGTGTATTTGACGTCTAAAAAATATGATTATTTTTATAAAAAATTCAAGTCAAAGGGATATATGTTATAGAAACGAGTAAATTATTATATTGCGTATCTTCAGGGCCGTCGCGTGGATTTTAAGCGCCCGGGGCAAGATTTTAACAGGCGCCCCTCTTACAGTACGTTTTTTCTAATGTTATTCTTTGCCGACGGCCGTGGTGTGCTGGCTGACTAACCTCCTATACCAAGGTTGTGAGACCCACCGTGACGTACGCTTCCTTCATATGAACTAAATCGGGGAGAACATGCATTCTCAGCCTGGAATCTATGGCAACGGTCTTTTAAGCGAAAATTACTATGATAAATGCTAGTGCTAAACTGTCATAAAAAACCTAAATTCCCTGGCAGAACATAACCAGATAACTCTTAGGGGTCTATTCTGTAACGTTTTAGTTAATTTTAACTGCTGGGTTAAAAGTTATTTATAACTATGCGGTTAAAATTTTAACCCAAATCTTAATTTTAACCAAATATGCCATACAGAATATAAAATGGAAAATAACCTAGGATTAATTTTAACCAAATTTTTACTGAATAGTCCCCTTAATAACACATGTGATATTTCCTATTAACATGTATGGGGTATGCTTTAGAAACAATTAAAGGATAAACACAGGGAATACTGGATGGGAATACTGGATGGGAATTCTGGAACTAAGACAGTCCAAAGCACCCAAGAGCAGAGATAATCGTCTGTTATGCCTAAATAGACAGGAGCCTAAAACTGCACTAAGTATCCTGACAGGACATTATGTTTTATTTTTAACTTCAGGATTCTTTTGATACAAAGTTTGATTTTTTACTACAAGGGCTGCTTCATTGTTGTCTTGTTCTTGACTTCGTCGATCTTCGGCAAGTAATTTCGTCTTCACCATTTTAATAGTTATTTTCTGACCACTACTTTCTAGATCCATACCTAACCATATGATGAAGGAAAACTACTCAATATGATAACTCCAACGTATTTATTGTCAACTGGCGCGTTTATATCAGATAACCGCTTGGTCAGCAAAACAATTTCAACAATAAATGAAATCTTGAAGTTTACATGTTACTAGTTGTCTTTTAAGACTTTACCGTCCTACTAATCCAGATCATTCAAAATTTTTCTTCAAATTATATCAAGTTTCTTTATCAGTCTTAGCTCCAATAATATGCACGTAAAGTTGATGTTCTATCATCAAACCGATTTTTCCTCTTACTTTACGATCTTTATCTTTGTCATATAATTTGGAGAATTTGCTTCGAACGTACCATTAACATATTGGAAACAATCATCAACAGACAGGTACAATTTCAGTTCAAAGAACCCCGCAGAGTGGTAATAAATTGGCCCTCGGTGGAAGATAATGAAAATTTTATATGTTGTTTGTGTTACTAAAAGTGAAAAATCTGTAAAGTTTAAATTTTCTGCTATGAGTGGTTTACCTTCTACAGAGTGTTAAAAATAATACTGTTTCGGTAATTTAAATGATACTAAGTTTAATTTATTTGTATTTCTGAGTTGAAGTCATTCGCTCTGATTGGTGTTCAACATTCAAAAATAATAATCAATCTTGGTCTTAATAACAAATAAATGCGTGTTTCGTATTCCATGACTCAAGTTGTATTAAATAAATAGATAATTTTAGTGATTTTTAATTACTGTCATCATGCCTATTCGAACATAAACATTCTTGGTTTTAATTACAGTAGAAACCTCAACCTCCTAATAGCGCTCCGAATTCATAATTTTCATAAAAATTAGAATATTTTATGACAACTTGTGAAAATATTGTTTCCAGGTTTGTATATAGTAAAACCACACTTTTATATTTTTCGAGAAAACCATAATACATGTTTCAAAGTTTGTCCCAGTAATTATCTATCATTTGCAAAAAGCGGTAGGTAAATTGGTCGTTCCATTTCCGAGAAACGCCCAAAAAACAAGTCAGTCCCACACGATAACTCAAAAACTAAATTGAATAAAGACGTCGGGCTTTAGTTTCTATGAGGTCAAGGAAGAACTGATTAGATTTTGATATCCTACATATAGTTGTTTAGTATTTTTTTTACGAAATAAATGTGCAAGTTTTTTCTAATAAATCTTTTTTACTATTAAATATATAATATTTCTTTTTAGATACAGTATGTTCCCAAAAAGAAAATTTTTGTATGTTTTATACAATATCTCCAAAAAAATAAAAATTTTACGCAGTGTTTGCCAAAAATTGACATTTTTGAAAATTGTATACAGTGCGTGTCCCAAGTTGAATTTTTCTAGAAAAATTCTGGTAATGTGTATTGAGTACTAGCTTTTGCACACGACTTCGTCCGCGTTGATGTTGGAATAAATAAAAGTTTATTTCTTATACCCGTTTTCTTCCCAGATTTTTAAACTTAAATCTCCATTTTTACCTCTCCAAGTGGAGTTACTATATCAAGCGTTATATCAAATGAAAGGTCATTGTTTGCAAATTTCAAAACAATGTTTTTTATAATCTTATTTTTTTATAATTTTATGTGACCTACTTTTATACTTATGGCGAAGTTTTCCGGGTCGAAGTAATTAAATCATACCGATAGATATTTATCTGTATTTTACAGAAAAAATAAAATTATGTATCCGAATTAAAAAAAAATATATGTAGATCATAAATTTGATTAAAAATGAAGTTATCAGTAAATGTTTTAATAAAAACTGCAAAATCAAAAATAAAGTTACCGTGCTCGACTCAACTCCTGAAGAAGCTGCTAATAATGGAAACGAAACGTGATATCAAAATTTATCGACCAATTTCTATAATAAAATACCGGGTGAACCAGAAATGTTTATTAGTAAATTCTTATGGTAAAAAATATGATATTTTTTAAAGATAATCCTTAAAAATCAAATAATTTAATCATTTTTTAATTAAACTGCAACTAATTATGCATTTTCGGTAAGAAGAAGAATTAACCTTTCAGATAGTATCAAAATATACACGGTGTCTTTTTTAATAAAGTTGTTTTTTAAATACCCTAAATAACTTTTTTCTGATTTTTTCTTAATAATGATATTTTCTTTATTTTTAAATTTTCTCGTTTTTTGATATTTTTTATTTTTTTCATTTTTTTTCTGTTTTTTTCTTAATTCTTTTAATGGTTTCAATTTTGTTTATTTTTTCTTAATTCTTCTATTATTTTTTTTCACTTCTATTTTTTTCAAATTCTTTCTGATATTTTCTGTTTTTTCCCACTCACTGATTTATGGTAATTTAAATAGCACCAATTTGATTACTCATTTCTGCTGCATTCACGAAATTAATCACACAGTAATATCAAAAAATATTTTTTATTTGTTGTTTAGAAGCATATATTACCAAAATAACATTATAAATTAACAAAATATCGATAGAAATTCGCATTGTGTTTAGACTCGGTACTATAGTATGCAACGCTGCGTCACCCCTAAAATCGCCAAAAACTACCATTTTTGGGGGGTTTTCGAAACAATTTTTATGAGACCCCCAAATAATGATCTCTAATGTGCTAATTGTAATGAAAATTAGGAAATTTAGTACGCCCATAAAAACTAAGCACAAAGTGTATGTTAAGGGGTGACACCTCTAAATTGACGTACAATGGACTTATCCAGTAGGAACGAATTTATTAGTTTTATATTAATGAATGAATAGCTTTAAGAACCCAGTTGCTTATGTTGATTTTCATTGTTCTTATAATATTCATTACTTAATAAAAATCAATAAAAAGTAATTAATATATTTTGAAAGTGGCGCTTCTTGTTGACCAATAATTAACGTTTTACTTTCTACAGCATTGCCAAGATTATAGCTTTGTTCGTTTGTAGAAATATTTGACATACTTCTTTCCTTCTTTTAATCATAACAAATGACAAAACGAGAGTTGCCAGTTTTATCGATATGACAACATAGCCAAATATAATCTGTTTCAATTGGGCCACGTCACAAGCCACTATAGCCCCGATATTCAAACTTTAAGAATTAATTACAGCCGCCAATGTGTTATGGTAGGCCAAAAATTATAAAATAAAAATATAAAAAATTGAAAAATGCTGGAAATATTTTTTTTTACTTTTTTATGGAAGTTTAAATAAATGGATTTGTTTATTTTTTTAGGAGAATCTACGTACCAATTTTCAAGCGTCTATCATTTATAGTCTTCGAGATATTCCATATGTTTTGCTGACCTTTGACCCCAATTTTGAACCCTTTAAAGTGCGAATTTGCAAAATTCGTTTCTTGGTGCTCAGTCAGTCAGTCAGCGACACGACAATTTTATATACAGGGTGGGCCAATTACCTTCCCGCGGTTTGTGGCGTCGAAACTAGTAAAAAGATATCAAAATGAAAAGAAAACTGTTTTATTTGGTTCGAAAAACAACTAGAAAATATTTTCATTTATACAGAGTGATCCATATACGGGCGGCTAAAAAAATTGTAATTTTTTTAAATGACACACCCTATATATTTTTACATTTTTAGATTACTACTTTAGTGGCCTTTATGACAATATTTTCTGAAAAATCGCTACATTTCAAAATCATTCAAAAATTAATGTATTTTCCGAATTTGAAAACGAAACTTTGGTTAACGTTAGTTTAAATATGGATGTACCTCGTCCATATTTCATAATTATTTAAATATGTTATAATATAAGATTAAAATTTCAAAATTGTAATTATAAAAATCTTTGTTTTTTTAAATGAAACACCCTGTATATTATTTAATATTTAGAAAGCCTAGTATGTGGTATGTATAGAAAGCTTGTGGAATAGGGTTTCTAAATATTAAATAATATACAGGGTGTTTCATTTAAAAAAACAAAGATTTTTATAATTAGAATTTTGAAATTTTAATCTTATATTATAAACACCCTGTACATATTTAAATAATTATGAAATATGGACGAAGTACATCCATATCTAAACTAACTTTAACCAAAGTTTCATTTTCAAATTTGGAAAATACATTAATTTTTGAATGATTTTGAAATGTAGCGATTTTTCAGAAAATTTAATAAAATTTTGAATATCTTATCAACGCAGCATCCGATTTAAAAAAATAAAATATTGTCAAAAAGGCCACTAAAGTAGTAATCTAAAAATGTAAAAATATATAGGGTGTGTCTTTTAAAAAAATTACAATTTTTTTAGCCGCCCGTATATGGATCACTCTGTATAAATGAAAATATTTTCCAGTTGTAGGGATTTTCGAACCAAATAAAACAGTTTTTTTTTCATTTTGATATCTGTACTAGTTTCGACGCCACAAACCGCGGGAAGGTAATTGGCCCACCCTGTATATAGATAGATATCCCAAAAATGAAAATTTTTTATACAGTTGTATACAGTATGTCCGAAGTTGAGTTTTTCGAGAAAAAATATTGTAATTTGTATACAGTATTTCACAAAAATGAACATTTTTGTGAATTGTATACAGTGTGTTCCAAGTTGAATTTTTCGAGAAAAATTGTAATGTATATTCCAATAATGAAAATTTTTGTATGTTGTATGTAGTTTGTTACGAGATGAGTTTTTCGAAAAAAAATTGTAATTTGTATATGTATGTCTCAAAAATAAAAATTCTTGTTTGCATTTATTTTTTATCAATTCAAAGACATACTGTGATTTTTATAGAAAACATGTCAGAAGCGTCTGCGCGTTAGCAGGCACGTAACGACTTCTAAACACGCATTATATCACGAACCATAAAAGATACCTCTGTTTTCAAATATCGATTCAGCGTTAAACTTCACGTCGGAATGCATGTTTAAAACCGGTAATATGACTTCCGGTTTTGGTTTGTAAAAGTAGTTTTGAAACCAGAAGTCAAAATCTGAATATCAATTTGGGAGCTATTCAAGGTGTGCTGAGTTTATTACCGTTGGCCGTTGGTCTCTTAACTCTTTTCGTTTTTGAGTTATAAATGCGGACAGATGGACAGACAGGCAGAGCCGTATTACTTCTCTTTAAACTTTACGATTTAGAACTTTTAGAAGTCAAAAAACTTGGGACCCGTTGTGAATATTACCGCGAAACGTGATCTGCTTTATTATTACATTTTTTAAATATTTTGAGTACCCATATGTCCGACTATATGCTAATTTAGTAATAATTCGATCTCTGCTTCATGAGATAAAAAAAAATCCCATTTGTAAGTTTATACACTTATCGCTTAAATATTTTATTTCTAACAGATGTTTGTTTATTCGCTTGTTGAACAAAAACAAGCATTACCTTGAAACAAAATTTCTTGATGATTTTACCACATAATGGGAAATCCCTAATTTCGCAATTCCTGCAATTGCTTTAGACTGTTATTGTTTACATAAATAAAATAAATATATTTAACTAAATCGTTTTTATTGTTACAATAGTGACTCATCGTTATTATTCAATAATAATTATTTATAAAAAAATCGGTTTTGTCGCCCTAAAACTTTCCAGACGAATATCCAAAGAAGAATGGTATGTTTAATGTTAAAGTTTCAAATTTTGACATTTTTTAATTTTTGATTGGTGACAGTTGAAATAATTTTGACTGTTTTAAAGGTGAGTTCGGCTTGATTATTCTTTTCACTCGTTTTACCCCCTCTGTGATCTATCCGTTCCGGTACTGACAAAAATTCGGTTTAGACGTTACTCTCTCCAAATAGTAATAACGCTTCCAATTCTTTAAGCCAAATTTAGCTTAAATAAAGATTTTCAAAGGCGTTCAAATTATAAATTGCAAATCAAATTCTGTGACATACCTTCAGTCAGTTTTTGACAATAATACTTGTTTGACAGATGTGGTATAAAAACTAATGGGCTCTTCAGACGAATAACCGAAACCCATATACCAAATTTCAGCTCAATTGGATTAAGTGTGTGTCCTCTATCGTTGACACAGACACACACACACATACACATAGGCACACAAACACACACAGACAGACAGATGAATTGTGGGGGGTTGGGAAATTAAAAATAATGAAAATTAACAGTACTGTATAATTTTTATAGAAAAATGTAATTAATATATTTACAAGATATTGCTAAAAAAAATCGAAATTTAAAAAAAAATTATTAGCTAATCATAAAAGATATCTGTAATTTGTGTTTTATCGTCCTATAGGTCCACCAGGCATAAAAAACGGGCGATAGGGACGGTGGATTTTGTCATTATCGTATTTTTTATTTTCCGTATTTTTCCGTTGCTCATAATTATACTAAAACAAAAAAATATTCTACGTTTTATATTACAGCGTGTTGCAAAATACTTGCCTTATCGAATTTCCAATCTTTATCAAATGCATCGATTTTGCCCAACAAAAATATAACAATAAATATTAAAAATAAAGTTTTTAATTTCATCTTTTTAATTAGTATAGGCTCACAAATAAATTTTTATACACTGAATTAACTTGATGTATGTCTACATAAATATTGATTTTTGTAATTGACATTTGGATATTCTCGTGAGTTATAAATGCAAATATTTGTTTTCTGTAAAAAAAATTAGTTGTTGCTCTCTCATTGAAACAAAGTTGAATTTGTTGGAAAAAAACCAAAGAAAAATTAGATATTTTGTCCCTATTTTCAGGATATAATAGGTTAATTTAGGTTTTTTACGCTAATTATGATAATGAAAAAAATGTGGTATAATCAGGGAAACTTTTGATTTCAAAGTTTCCTATCCTATACGACTTTGTCAAATCAACAGAATAAAAATCATGGAGACTACTCATAGATATAAAGGAGATTGTTAAAGGTGTATGATAACAAATGAGATGCGCAGAAAAAGATGTACCAAATTGAATGTGACAACTATGACATGACTATGACACAGATGGTTTTTGAGACTGCGTATTAAAGGTTTGGTCTTGTCAAATGTCAAAAATGTTTATTCAATGCATATATGTAATACTCCTATATCGCTAGCTTGAGAGAGAAGTGTGTCGCCGATAGTAGAGTGTAGACGATCGTTTCTCTCTCACGCAGTCTCGGATAAGTCATAGGCGTCACAGCTTTACGGAAATTTTTTTTATTGTTATTTTTATATATTTAGCCGAAGATATATTGTAATAAAAACGTATAAATAAAGAAAGTTATGATATATGCATTTACCATTTGTAGAATTATTTTCAAAAATAAAAATCGCCTATGCTTGCTTAACTTTCCTTTTTCTCTACGTTCCTTTTTCCCCACGAGACACGACGCTAATGCAATTTACGATGCAGCTATATACTCAAAATGTATATGACGCATGCGCGTTGTCACCCGATTCCGATCTTGCATCTCCTTCTGTCGGAACGCTTTGTTTCTACAGGCAAAGATAGGATAGGACGTTGGCGATATAGGAGTATTACATATATGATTCAATGTAAAGAAAATAATATTTTATCTTTATCTTTGTTTGCAGTTTGCTATATTGTTTATTGTTTCGTATATGTGCTTTTGTTGTTGTGTTGTGAGTGTATTTTTAAGTTAAGTTAGTTATTTAATGAATAGTTTTTATTTACAATGTCTGTTAATTGCATGGTTCCATTTTGTAACAATAAAGGAAATTTACAGGGTATGCATTATTACGCCGTTTAATTTATTGTGTATGAAATAAATGTAGTAAATTACACTTTTTTAATTAATTAATAATAATCTATTATGTATGAAATAAATATATTTATGTGTTTTTACCATTCTTTCTCAACAAGATTCGAACAATTTTTAATTACATTTTGGCTCTATACGAAAATTCAAAATTTTGCGCTTATTTTAAAAAAAGAGGTTCACAATGCGCAGCCTCACCAACCCTCTGCGCGATGTTCAATTTGGCACGCTGTATTTTATTGCTTTAGCAATCTCCTTTACATCTGTGAGACTACTCCATATAAAGAAATAATTTTCCGAAATAATAAGATGGCACTAGTGTTCCGTCTATTGACATATATTCATGGACATGCTCGGCAGTGAGAATTGTGGTACTTCTAGAGAAAGAAAAAAAACGATATGCCGGACCATCTCTATAGCTCATTGTAGTTAGGACGCTTATAATGAAAGAGATAGCGCCAGTCCGAAACCTCTTCCTCACTCTTTCGAGCCAAAAGAATATTACAACGATGTAAGGGTAAGGCACGTCCATTAGTATATGTCGATGGTTCCGTCTTTACGGAAATGGCGCCTACTTTAATCATGTACATGTCTTCGTCACGTGATCGAACCCGGTCCTCTGAGCTTCTGCTTTTATCTTTCGATAAGAGCCGTAACACGTGCCATTGACGGTCAGTACTGACGATCAGTCAGTCCCATTATATTCTATTGGAGTTTTCACACGTAGAGCGTATATCATCCGTCAACTGATTGGTCCGTTGGAGCATCCGTTGAGCCCTTACGGATCCGTATGGTACGCGTCAGTTCGGGTCATCGGCGTTATGAGTCTTTTCATATGCGTACTGACTGTTCTAACTTTCTGTATAGTTGCATGCTTTTGAAATATGTCCTCCAGCGATTTTAGAATCAACACCCAGATATTAATTACTTTATTGAAACAAGAGATGTGTATATGAGGTCCACATAGCTCTTTTTGTTGTCTGTCTTCGAATTATTAATATTTTTACTGACAAAGAGGCAACAATGTGTTCTTTCACTCTTTGTGCGTACTGGGTCATACTCTGCATTTGAAAATCTATGCAATTCGTAACCGCTTACCGTCAGTACTGACCATTATTCGCATGTGTAGCGGCTCTAAAAGTCGAAATAAGGAAGCTCCTAGACCATTTACTATTAGGCATGCCTTGTTTACATTTTTGTACATATAGAATGTTTTGAAGGTAATATATCTTGTCTCTCTCATGCCTTTGGAACTTACCACAAGTATCGTTTACAATTTAAATAAATTAATAAAACTTTAAAAAATGGTTCGGTCATTTATGAAAACGCTCGAGTTACTAGCGATACTGGTTGTTAACAATGTTTGTATACAAACAAACTTCGATATTGACTTCAAGACACTAATGGAAAATTGATGTCTAATAGTAAAGGGTTTATAAGGGGAGTCTATTCCACCACTCCCTGTGTCATCCCTCAGTTGAGCGTACGCTAGTTTGCGTTTGCCCCGCACACACCCACAGTAGCGCATACAGGAAAAACTCAAGGGGTGTGGGGCTCAAAAGACATCTTGAGATATGGGTTACCGATACTATTATCGTAATAACAAAATAACCAAAGTTTTAGAAAGTTTTATTAAAACTGATTAAATAGACATACAAGACAATGTCATTTAAAAAAAAATGTTTAGTTTTAATATAAAACAATATAATTTTATGATATAAAAAAGTAACAATTGTGGTTCTCTTTTCTCTTTTTTAAACAATGAATTCTATACTCCTATTCTTCCTGGCAAATTGGTTAATTACATCGTCGATAGGACAATCAATGTCAAGGTGAGTGTTTAACAGAGCTAAGCCATTATTTCGATACTCTATTGTCGATCTTAGCCATGTCTTTGTACGCCGCAATGGTGAAAAACATCTTTCTACTGTAGCACCCATCTCCCATCTCGTTTAACAATATGACTGCAGCGAGTGTTTTAGTCGACCCTTCAATGTACTCTGAAAATAATAGATAGTCACGCCATCTATCCTATGGTTAATGGGTACCAACCGGGCAAGCCGTTTAACAGAATACAATTCTGTAAACGGGCCTATCCAAGTACAACTATTATTTTCAGAGTACATAAAAATACTTGGGGTATTCAGACAGATTAGGTTTTTGAAACTATGCATTCCGACAAAGTGCCACTGAAGATTCCGAAAGGATGAAACATGTATGGAAATGGTTCAGAAACTTACTCTATTTGTTTTTTGACTCTTCAATGTTGCGAACCACTTGCTAGACGCTGTAAAGAACGATATACTACTTCTTCAATAGTACCAAGTGCGTTTCTCGCAGTTGTAACTTTGACATTGCGAGAGACGGTGCTACACACGGTGCTTTACGCATTCGTAGCTTTCTTTATACAGCTCCTTTCAATTCTGACATATTAACTGAGCAGCCATCACAGCATATACAAACACAGTTTTTCAGTGACAGAGAAGGGTTTTCCATTCTCCTTAGAATCGTAGTACCCAATACCTCATCAGTAATGCTGCGCTCTTGAACCGTTCATCCAGTTCATCGTCAATGTTTCCATTACATACATTGTCTTTATGGATGTCAACGAAACTCAAAAATGTTTAGTGTAATATGCCGCTACCATCAACATATCTTGCAGCTAAACTCAGTTGGGCGATGTCCGCTATGTCTCATCGAAGATGATTACGTAATGACGAGACTTTGATTTCCTACAGTATTCTTGATAACACCACTGTTTCACAGCGTGTAAATAAGTTTTTTACACGTTGTTTTACTTATGCAAGTGGCGTTCGCTTTAGTGTTCTCAAGGTGATGTTTTAGTTGAAAAGTCTCCAGGGTCAATTCTAAATCTTAGAAGAGCTCTAAAGTTTCCCTCCTTACTCACTATACTTTCACGATCATTTTCATTTTCTAATAGACTCCCATGATCTCTTTGCCCCCCTAGAGGAATATTTTTCCTTCCATGAAATATGATTGTTTTTATTATAGGTAGAAGACTGTCTCTGTTTTCTCTAATATTTTACATTCTCTGTCTTTAAAATTGATTTGTGACCTCAAGTTCACGGTTGTTTCGTGTCGCCAAAAATAATTTTGCATTCGTTGACGCTTCAATGAGGTACTTGAGCTGAAAGTGGGTCTCTAGGTCACCATCTTTACCAGTAAGTTTGGCAAACTTTGTTAGTGGTTCAGTCACAAATTTCTTGGTTATATTGGATTTCTTTACTCCAACTACTTTATTATTCACAAAAATTGAACAGTCCCTTTTTAACTTGTGAGAACACATGGATACTGTTCAAAGTGATTATCGTGCACTTGTACGCTTTTAACCCGTCCTCTTTTGTTGTGCTCAGAAGTAGGAAAGATATAACCTTTTTCAGGTTTCCTTTTTTGTGGAAGTGTTGACGAAGTGCTGGGTTTTGCCTGTACATCTGGTGGTGTCTTGGCAGCTGAATGGTGACTGGGATCTTCAGATGTTTCTACTTTTCCTTTTCTTATTACATATTATATTTTTACTGAGAAATTATTATGATTTATTATTAATACTCGACAATCAGCCAGCTGAACATTCTTTACTACACCCTATCTTCACTCTTCACACTTGCTACAACTAGGAAGGACTTTTTCATTCTTCAGTCTTAATATTTCGGCTTCTGAAAGTAAACTAGCTTCCTATTGACATTTCAATTCTCAATTTGACAACTCATCATAACAATAACCTATGTAACTAGGGTTATAATAGTCTCCCACACTTAATATTGTCTTTTTTACACCGCGGGGAGTGAAACTAGTACCTACTTTAGTCCAGTATTTGCCGGACTAAAGTGCCACTTTTACTCCCAAGGGACTAAATTTTTTTAGTCCCGCAAATAAAAAACAATGAAAATCAGCCACTTTGTTTATTCTAATTTAATTCGGAACTGTCAAATACTTTTACAAAGGAGTATAGGATACAATTTTCGGTAGTACAGTCTTCAATTTTCTTTTCTCTAACACCATTTTACGAGATCGTCGTAATCTTTTTTGTGATTTTGTTGGAATTTTATTATTCAATAAACATCACGAAAAATCTAAAATATCTTAAATGGGACAAAGTCGGAATCTTCTGTCATTATTTTCATAATATATACGGATAAGACAAAGTTTTGCAAAAATTTATTATTGTTAGAATTAGCTCAGTTGGTTCTCGCAACGATGACTTGAATGCTGATCGAAATTGGTCCGAGTTCGAGCCCCATCCGGGAACCCCGATTTTAAATTTTTGTAAGTGCGGCTATTTTATAAAAAAATTGTTTTTTAAAATACATAATTAATATTAAACATGATTACCTAATCAGAAATAGGAAACATACAAATAATAAAATTGATTGTTATTAACAAAATTAACAGGTAAATAATTATTTGAATTTTAAGGGGGCTTGGGCACCGCGGTGTAAAAAATAGCGTATATACCACAGGACTAAAGTGTCTTTTAATCCCTCTTCACCCTCAGGATTAAAAGATGCACTTTAGTCCCTTGGTATATAATATATTAAATGCATAGTCAAAACTTGCTTCCTTTGTGAATGACGTATTAGTGGTTGTAGATCAGGATTTGATATACTGTTAGGTATTTGGCAATTATTGACGTTGGGTATTTGGTCATTGCCATCAGGTATTATTGTCGGACGTTGCTGTTACATCATCTCTATCAACTTCTTCAGTTCGGGATTTTGTTTTTCATTTATTTCAATGCTTCGAATACATTACCTGAAAATGTAACTTTTATGGTGTAAATTTGATCTATATGTCTTTTTAATGAGTAACCATCATCTAGCTCAACTTGATAATGTAGAATTCCCATCTTTTTTATTATTTTCCTAAATTTCCAAGTTATTTTGTTTCTTTCATAAAATCTAACTTGTACTCTTTCTCCTTCACTTAAGTTACGTACTCCTGTAATACTTTCTTGAAGATTTGGATATTTTATTGGAAAAATAGCATCAAGTTTTATGAGAATGGTTCTTTTTAAGTAAAGTTCCGCAGGAGATTCACCACAAGCAAGAGGAGTAGCTCGATATTTTGATAAAATATCTTGAACTTTCCTTACCATTGAAATGTGATCATCTTTCATGGCTTTTAGTCGTTTCTTAAGGGTTTGTACATTCCGCCCCCCTGCTAATCCGTTGGTTGCAGGATGTCCTGGAGCAATAATTTTTGAAAAATTGCATTTATTTTACAGAATGCAGTAAATTGATTGCTTGCAAAAATTATTGCATTGTCCGATACCATGGTCTTAGGATAGCCATGAAATGAAAATACTTTTTGTAAAAGTTCAATTGTTTTCCAAGATGTATGCGCATCTCGCGTTAGTTTAATTTCAGCCCAGCGAGATTTGGCATCAACCACTACTAGGAAATTGTATCATTGGCATATAACTAAAAGATTTCCTAATAAATCTCTACAAATGTCGAAGTATTTTATTCAACTTATTTATTTTTTAACATGACATTTCAATTCTCAATTTTACAACTCATAGCAATAACATATGTAACTAGGGTTATAATAGTCTCATAATAGTCTCACACACTTAAAATTGTGTACTAAAACTAACACGAACAGGGTCTTTTAAATGCCTAGGCAAAACTTGCTTCCTTTGTGAACGACGTATTAGTGGTTGTAGAATGTTCGCGACTTTTCTCGAACAAATGCCTGACAGAATAACTTATCAGGATCACTAGAATACCTACCGCGACTTTTCTCATAGATCGATTACGAACATGCTATACACAACTACTCGACTGCCGGAAACAAACGAATATCCGCTTACCCGTATATCGCTGTCATAATTTTTTGACTCGAAAAGAGTGAGGAAGATGGTGTATAATTTTGGACTAGCGTTATCTTCCCCTCTAAAAGATCTACAACTCTACTTCCTTTATGGTATTTTATTTGTCTTGCCTTAGCTTTAGTCGCATTGTCGGAGGTTAAAAAATCGAACCTATTTTTTACTTTGTGTCCAAACATTAAATTTGCTGGACTTTGTTCTGTAACCGAGTGAGGGGTAATCCTGTACGAAAATAAATACTTTATACAATCAAGGTGGATAAATTATTTTTACAACTCTTATCTGTAAACATTTTAATTAAAGCGAATTTTACCGAGTTTTCCGCGGCGCCATTCGTTGTAGGGCAGTAAGGAGACGATGTCACATGTTCAATCCAGTTCTCCCTGCAAAATAACTGAAATTCTTCGGAAATAAATTGCGGTCGATACGATCTTGTTCGGCAGCTAAAATCCAGCAAAACAATCCCTCAACTTATCAACAGTATGACTAGTATCCGTCTTAGATACCTCGTATACTTCTCGCCACTTTGAAAACGAATCTGTATTTTCATTATTCTTCTATTCAATATATTTTAGTTTCATACTCGCTTGATATTCCCTTCTTATTTCCTCGTGTCAGGTCCCTCTCTTCTCTTGGTATTCCTATAAAATGTCTTTCCCATGTTAATAATGTTCTTCTCTTTGCCTACTCAGTCAAAATAACTGACTTTATATCGTTCGTGTCTCTTACTGAAGATTTCTTCTGTTTTTTCTCCCCCTCATGTTACAGTAAGTTTTTATTATATTATATTATATTTTCACTAAAATTCTTTGATATCATTATTAATTATTTCGACGCTTTTAACTTTTATTTACTGTTATTTTTAATTATTTGAATGCCGGCATGTATATACTTTTTTTTTGTTATATTTACTCAAAAGTTCATATCTTTTTTTATAACAATATAAATTATCTGATATCTGTGTCTCGTTTTACACAAACAGAACCTATTTTTTAATTTGTTTTTACAGACTCTCTTAAAATTTAATTCCTTTTAATTATTTTTGTATTTCATATTTTGATCTAAAATTCATGTTTTTCATTTTAATTGTATCATTGTTTTATATTCTTTTTCAAAAACAGAGACCACGAAATCTGGTAATTTATAAGATTTTTATCTTATATTTACTTTTAGGGCTTTTTTTCAGGGCCAAGAAGTTATTTTTTCTTTGAATTACTTTTTTCTCTGGACGTCAATTAGTTCTTTGGACTTCGTTTTCCTTCTTGGACTACAGTTTCTTCAGTATCTACTTTGGACAAAGTTTCTTGGACTACAGTTATTCAGTTTCTCCTTTGGACCAAGTTTCTTGGACTACAGTTTTTTGGAGAAGGAAGATTAAAGGAATCCCAACAAAAGTTTTTTTTAAGAAAAGAAAAAGGAAAAAAATCTCTGGATTTTTTTTTTATGAAATAAACATATATAACGTTTAATTTGAGTTTAATTTCCTTAACCCGAAAAAAAAAGAAAGGACGGATTTTGAAATATATCATAGTTTTTTTGTCAATTGTTTCTAATTACATAAAAAGATCAATTTGACTGGCGTCCAAAATACTTTAGTTTTTTTTATATAGTTATCAACTTCATGTTGCATTCATTATTATAAATGCCAAAAGTGTTGTTAAGCCGTTCTCAGAAAAAATGGTAATAGACTGTTTTGAACTGGACATGAAAATGGGGAAGGATCTTTTTCCACCTGCCATTTACATTTTTAATCCCTTTAATTACAAAGTTAAGAAAATACATATTAAAAAAGTTAAGTTTAAATTGTTAATTTCCGAAAAGTTTTTTGACTTCAATTTTAAACAAACCTGATTAAGAATCGATAAATGTTTGAAACAGTTATTATGGCAGTCGACGTGTTAAAATCAACTAAAATTTGAAGGACCAAACAACTTTAGTTTCAAGCTGTTAACTGAATAGAAAAACGCCTATTGAAGTGAGCTGTAAGGGCTATTTTAATACCCCTTTATTAATATTTAAAAGTTATATTATAAATGGTACATTATTTTTAAAACACTTTAACAATGATCAAATTAACTGCTGTCACTCACTATTCACTGTATAACTAATATCAATACTTTGTGAATGTGAAAATGATGTGATAAAAAGGCGCGGTTTTAACCGGTATTTTTTACGAGATCTAAAAGGCTAATGAATGCGTGCGTGAACAAATTTTTGCGCGAAAACGGATTTTACACCGATCACGACGGAGTGGGATTCCAACCGTTTTTTTACATTGAAACTTGGTCAAGGGGGAACGAGATGCTATATAGCTGATCCAGTTACTCTTACTTTGAGAAAGCTCTTTGAATAGAGATGCGTATTTCATTTAGGAGAGATTGTACTTTATGATGAATTTGTTTTCGCTTCTTGGGAAGCGAAGGACAGAAGATATTATAAGAGACAAACATAATGTGTAGCAAACATTAAGAAATACAAATCTATTTTTAGATCTTGCATTTTTTACCGTTAGCCGTTTAGAAAACATTGTTGAAAAATAATCAAGAGTTTGGATATGGTATTATATTTATTATATTAATTTGATTTTAAGAGCACATATGGGTTTTCAGTGAAATTTATCCGAATTTATTTCAGAGTTGCAAATGCCTTGAAATTCGACAGTAAATAGAATTGCAAGTAAAAGCAGATATTTTCTTTAAATTATGCAATGTTTCAGTATTTTAATTTATCAAGTCGAAATGAATTTTCTTTAAAAATAATTAAATATTTTAAAACCCGGTAAGATATTGTTAAATTAAAAAACCTATAGATTAATTTTTTCTTCTTCAATGGTATACCAATGGCTACATTTTTCTACTCCTATTTTATAATACTATAATTAGAAGGTTAAAACCAGTTTAATAATGAAGATCATGATTATAACGATATTCATTATGATACAGAGCTGTCAACCAATAGAATCGGGTTATATGGATTAAGTAAGTAAAAAAAGTGTTACTTTCCATTCCAGATAATTAATATATAATATTCTTAACATGTATTTCGTTTATTAATCGGAATAGAAAAAATAGTGTCATGATATATACGAAACTCGGCTGCATTTCGTTTCGTATCCTACCACATGCTCGTGTATTATGGCTTTTAGTACATGATCGTTGCGCATCTTCTTTATACTGTTATATAATTTCGATTTGACTCAAATTATTTATCTGTATTATTTTAGATAGGGCTTCATACGAGAACGATACTTTTCTCGTCTCGTCTCGTAAAACCGAGACGAGAGCGAGACGAGACGTTTTTGAAAATTATTTAGGCGATACCAAGACCGCACACTGAGTCGCGTTGGTCTCGTTCATATTTCTATTTCTTCAGAATTTGTTTCTTAATTTCCAAGAAAAATTAACTAGCAAGCAGTATAAACATTTAATTTTTTTTATAATAAAGAAAAGCTCTGCATAGCTTACGATACATTTAGGAAATCTAAAATCTGTGAAATATATTATTTTATATAAAATGACACTCTCAATATGTTTCGAATTTTTGAGGGCTTCCAAACAGTTTGAGGGTAATAAAATTGTATGACCCAGTTAAGTCTTAGGTACTAAAGGGTCAAAAACTACATTCGTTGTTAAAGGTTGAATGTTTACTTATTATTTTTTACTTTCCCGGACCCATCAAAGGGAAAGTAAGGTGAACGAGCAAACAAAAATCGAGATATCGATGGAAATATCCATTTTGAGGTCCCTCAAGAAGATTGAAACCATTTTCAGCGTATGGTCTGTCTGTGTGCCTGTGTGTAATCTTCCACGATAACTGTCGAACCGTTTGACCAATCAAGCTGAAATTTGGTATGGAGGGTAGGTGTGTGCCTAGAATGCAACCATTAGATTTTGGTTTAAATTGGTACAGTAGAAGGTCCTCAAGACCGACATTGATTAAATACGCATGTAACAATTTTGTATATTTTCTCTAGTTTTTCTTGATTTTGAGGACAAAAAATACACTTTAGTGCAAAATGTTGTAGTACAACCTTTTAGAACATAAAATTCCCTACAACTTTTGTCTTAAGCTTTTTCCAGAATTTCCAATAGTTGCGCCACTAGAGGGCGCGTAAAAAATGTGCATGTATGTTTTCTCTAATTTTTCTTGATTTTGAGGAAAAATAATACACTTTAGTGCAAAATTTTGTAAGTTTTAGAGCATAAAATTCTCTAGAACTCTGGTCTGAAACATTTTCTAGAATTTCCAATAGTTGCGCCACTGGAGGGCGCGTAAAAAATGTGCATGTAGGTTTTCTCTAGTTTTTCTTGATTTTGAGGACAAACAATGCATTTTAGTGCAAAATTTTCTGGTGCAAAGTTGTAAAGCATAAAATTCCCTACAACTATTGTATGAAAATTTTTCCCGAATTCCCAATGGTTTTCACACATGATTTTAGGAGATCCTAATTGTATCAGTGTAATATACAACGTGCGCATGCGCATCTTATGTCATTATCAACATTGAAATATCAATTCGGTATAGACGTATTCACCATCGGCTCGCTATAATGTAATGCTTAGTATTTTGTAATTAAAATAATAATAACAAATAACATATTCTCTACGGTCGTGCAGGGAAAGTTCTGGGGTGACACAGCCGATTTTATTATTATTCTTAACGTTATAAAAGGTTGCAATTTTAAACAATCGAAAGATTATAAATTCGACTTCAAAACAATAATTACTTGAAAGATATCTAGAATAATTACTCATCAGAAAAATAAAAGATTTTAAATAAAATTTACAATTCTATTGAACATGGGGTAACGAAATCAACATTAACATGCCCTCCAGTTCAAATGTGACAATTGTAATTTTTTAAAAAACGGTGTCTGGTTAGACGCGTTCAGTTATCTGCCATATAAAAAATAATTTATAATAAAATAATATTTTTAAACCAATTCGGGGAAAGTTGGGGAATATCGACCACCTAAGCAAAAAATTAAATGTAACGGATTTAGAAAGAATGAAATGTATATTTTTTATTCATTAACATTTATAGAACATTAATAAAGGTAATAAAGTATAAAAAAACTAAAAACTGTTAAATGAACATAAGCAAATAAACAAATTTTAGATGTACTACATGAACGATATTAACCGCACTCATAAAGGAAATATCGACCACTACTTCGGTTAATATCGAACTAAATTCGCAGAAGTAAACTGCAGCTGTTGCAGCAGATGTGCACTCTGCATGTGCCCAATATCCACACTTCCGACATCTCCACCATATATCCCTATTCCTGCCAAATTCATCACATACGGAACATTTTTCGCCTTCATCGCTTTTAACTTCTTTTTGTTTGCATCGTTCTGTAGAAGCTGAAATTTTTCGTTTTACAGTCATTTTAGACTTTCTCATTTTATTCACTTCTTTCTTCATTTCGTTTTCTTCTAGTATGATTTTTAAAGGGGTTGAAGTTAATATTTCGCTATGCTGTTTTCTTCTAGGATTCTTTTTTTCGCAGAATACTGGCGGTGGAGCTATTTGTTCAAAGGATTTGTTATTATTCGGTTCAACACTTTTATCTTCATCATCTGTGGCTTCAGTGTCAAAAAATTCTTCTAAGACGCTTTCAGAATCACTAGAAGATGTTAAAAGTGATTCCTTGTAGGACCTTTTAGTTTTCAAACTAGATTTCAGTTTTGTTTTAGGTGCAGTATGTGAAGGTATAGAACATCTAACGGCTGTAACCTATGTGATGAATGCGGCGGTAGTGAGAGAATTTTAATGCCATTATTTCGACAAAAGTTGTAGGCATCAAGACTGGAATGTTATCCATAATCACAAGAACAGGATCCTCTACACTTGTCTTTACATGTTTTGCAAAATGCTACAACCGCTCTATGAATAACCCCTCTGTTATCCATCCGTTATCTGAACATTTGTAAATGGAACCTAATGGACCATTTCCATCCAAGCCCTCCTTCATTCTAAAAAAATAAATTACACACCCGAATAATTTAAAATATGACTACTATTAAAATTAACTTACAGTTTTCTTTTAAAGATGAACATGGGTGGAATATATAGTCCTGTTGCACCAATACACCAAACAACTGTTGTAGTCTGGCCTCTTTCGCCACTGGCTCCAGAGCCTACTTGTTTTTGCCCTTTTCGGGCTAGAATACGAGGTGGTCTGTGCAAGCAAATGATGCCAGTCTCGTTGACATTAAAAATTCTATTTGGGCAAAAAGTATTTTGTATCAATAAGTTTTCTAAATTATTATAAAATCGTGCAACTTCTTGTTCATTGAATGCTAATATTCGGTTAAGGCTAGTTAACTTAGGCGTAGAAAGGCGTAAAACCAATCTTTCCCTGCCATACCTTTTTCTTCGTTGAAGCTTTTGATTTTGCAAAGTCAAATGCGATTTTCCTAACAAGTTTTGATGTTAAACCGAAAAAGAGATCTGACATTTTTAGAACATATTGAACAAGTTCGTTTTCTTGTTTTTTATTAAATATAGATTTTCGACCCATTTTTAGTTTTTCTTCTTTAAATCTCTTCTCCAGGCGGTCCTGTAAAGTTCCATAAGGAACTTCAAGAGGAACGCGTTGTTTTTCTATGATACTTAAAAGGCATCGTTATATCCTAAAGCAAAAATTATAAATAGTTTCTCATCAACTCCTGATGATACTAATACAGAGTAAAATGTACGTTCAGTGATTAAAAATTGTAGTTTTGGTTCGTGGTGATGATATATATTCTTCAACAATATCTTAAACGTAAAATGACTTCGTATCTGTAAGAATCACGTCAAATCAATCAAATCAAATTTATTTCTAGGCATACAATAATAACATAAAAAATCTGATGTGGCCAGCACATGACCTCTCGCCATTTTTGAATCAAAAATTTACAGGTTGACACAAAAAAGTATGAAAAAACATTATATTTTTGTAAATCTGGCAACAATAGCAAAAGTTTAGAAAATTTTAATGAGATGAAAATAAACTGTAGGGTATACAAAATATATGTGTAAAACTTTATTGCCGTTTTGTATAATAATGGCGTCATCACCCATAGCAACTGCCACTTCCGGTTGTGCGATTGGCACCAAAATCTAATCAGATCTAATCTAGGGTATCAGAATCCTGTATGCAAAATTTCAAATTTTTTTATTCAGTAGTTTTTGAGTTATCGTTACTACAACATCCATCCAAACACACACACACACACACACTAACACACACACACAGACATCATCGCGAAAATATTAAAATCGTATTCTAGGGACCCCAAAACGTGTTTATCCATTGAAAACTCACTACCCAATTTTTAGCATGATTCCTATACCTCTCTTATCTGAAGGGCGAGAGGTAAAAATGTGTTTGTTACAATATAGATATATATATATATATATATATATATATATATATATATATATATATATATATATATATATATATATATATATATATATATATATATATATATATATAAATTGCTAAGACAAACACCCATCTTTAAACGATGCCTAGGCAGGTTTGCCCGTATACATGTCCAAGATGAGGCTTGTCCAGCTAAATAAATATAATAATATACCATAATAATATACCATAGGGGAGAGTGTCGATGGCAGGAACGATTTCATGATGGAGATTCAATTGTTATCGTATTTATTCAAAGTTTAATATTTTAATAAAAGTCTCACCATTATATTGAATAAATTTTTTGAGCTCATTTTTAAATTTTTCTTGTTTATTTATATTTTTTACTTCAAGTGGAATGGAGTTATAGAATTTAAGGCCAAAATATAAAAATGTCCTTTGTGTAATGGCTTTTCTATATGTGGAAATGTAACAGTCCTTATTGACAGTTGATCTAGTGAATAAGGTATTGTTATATAAATAATTATTTCTGTTATTATGGACTCTTACTATGCATTGGTAGGCATAAATTAGATTAATGTTAAATATATGCGTTTAAAGTAGATCTGTGGAATAGAGCTTGTTTTTTTTAAATATAATTTTTATAATTGCATTCTGAGTGATTTGTAAGTGACTTAAGTTGCTATTAAACGTGCCGCCTCATATTACTATACCGTATCTTAAAATAGATTCAATTAAGGAGTGGTAGATCATTATTAGATTTTCTCTTGATAATATGTCTCTCAAAATATAAAGCCTGTGCTTAAGAGTTCTTAGGCGCTTACTTACATTAGTTATGTGTTCAGTCCACCTTATATGTTGGTCTACGATTATACCTAAATATTTAATGGAGACTACTTTTTCTATTTTTGGACATAGACAATTATGTTCTTTAGCACATCATTTAGATTTGTGCAGCTTCAAGTAAAAATTAGGTGAAGGTTGCGTACTGATTGTAGGAGTAATGGTCATAAATTTTGTTTTTTTTACATTTAAAGTAAGTAAGTTGTGGTCCAACCAGATTTGTAATTTATGTAAGTCACTTTCTGCTGCAGTTTTTAAAATATCCCAGTTTGTTCCAGAGAGAAACAGTGCTGTGTCATCTGCATAACATATTAAACTGGAGGTAAGGTTTTGGATTTTTACGATGTTGTTTATATATATTAAAAACAAAATTGGACCTAGCACAGTTCCTTGAGGGACTCCTGTTTTTACTATTAATTTTGAGCTAAAGTCATTTCCTATTTTTACTGTTTGTACCCTATTTAAAAGATAATATTGAAGTAAGTTTAATGCTGTACCTCGAATTCCGTAGTTTTCAAGTTTTTCGATTAAGATCTTGTGTGATACAGTATCAAAAGCCTTGGCGAGATCAAGGAATATCGCAAGGCATTTTGATGATTCATCTAGAGTTTTAATTGTTTCATTTAAAAATCTGCTAAAGCGTTTTCGGTATTTGACCCCTGAATAAATCCATATTGTTTTTCTGTAATAATATTGTGAGCGTTTAAAAAGTTAATAATCCTGTGTTTCAAAGCTTGTTCAAATATTTTAGCGAAATTATTGATAACCGATATTGGTCTATAATTACTTAGTTGTGTTGTATCTCCGGATTTAAAAACGGGGGTTACAACAGATTCTTTCCATTGAAAAGGTATTTTAGAAGTTTTAAAAAATAGATTAATTATATGTTTTAAGGGTAGTTTAATGTAATTATGAATTTGTTTAATAATTTTTGCTGAAATTTTATCGGTTCCAGGAGCGCAATTGTTTTTTAATTGAGATATTAATAATATAATTTCGTTTTCAGTAACTGGTTTTAAGAATATTGATGAGTCATTTTTATCTAATGTTAGGAAATCATGGGGTAGAACAGGTTGGCTTAATTTTTCAGACATTTTTTCGCCGAGGTCTATGAAATAATTATTAAAACTAGTTGCTTTCTCCTTATTGTTACTTATAGGTTTGTTTTGGTTATTTATGATAATGGAATTCTCGATTTCGTTTGATTTTTTTTCATACCCTGTTATATTATTTAGAATATTCCAAAGTTTCTTATAATTTTTGTTCGCCTCTTCCACTTTGCTACTATAGTAATCATTTTTTGTTTTCCTAATACAAGTTTTTAGTTTGTTTCTGTATTTTTTATATTCAGATTCTAAAGCGTGGGAATAATTTTTTATTAAGTTTTTTTTCAAACGGTCTCTTTCTTTAATGGAAGAAATAATATCATCAGTGACGTAGTTGGTAAAATCGACCAACTGACGGGGTATATCGATCAGTGTGATCGGTTTTGCCAGATTGTAACATCGAATAGAAAATATTTGGATCTTCACCTAATCTAAAAGGGTATGTAAATAGGTGTGAATTGTTCAATATACATCTAAATTCATATCACACTAAAATATTGTAATGAAATACTCTGTATGAGTCATTTTTTATAAGTTAAGTATTATTTATTCGTTGAGAGGTTTGAATAACATAAATAATTTGTGATTTTTGAATTTTATAAACGGAGTTTATTGTTAGAAGTTTAATTTTAAAGCATTTATTGAGAATAATTGGTGTATAAAATATTTAAAATCAACAATTGTGGAGTATAAAAAAAAAATCTTATTTGTATTATCATATCGAAAAGTTAAATTTTTAAAAGAATAATAAAGTAAATTTTTGCAGTATAATTAAAAAGTAAATGGCAAGTTTGTCAAAAGTGATTAACAGATACAAATTATTCATTAATCAAGTAACAAAAAGAATTTATTTTGGGTAGAGAGGACAGTTGATTAAAAAAAATAATAAACAAGTCAATTTTTTGGGTATTTTTTTTAAAGAAATTGTCAGAATGGTAATTGATGATTTATTTGTAAGAGAATTTATGGAATAATGGAAAAAAGTAAATAAAAATTATACACTGACAAAATCTAAATTGTTATTCAGCTAAAAATAAAAAAAAAATATATTAAAGGTATGAACAAAAGCAACTAATAGAAAGGTCCAATAGTAAAAAACGTAAGGAGGAGTATAGAGGTTTAATAATTGGAAAGCGGAGATCAGGAAGCCAGAAGAAGTGATTGGTCAAGGTAGGAGATACAATAGGTGCAGAAGATTGGAGTGACAGGCGAACAGAAGGACTTTTATTAATTTAGTTTTCTTTATTTTTTGTAATGTTTATTATTTTTTTTATTTCTTTAGAACTCACCCCAAATTGAGATTATCATAGATATTCATTACAATATTTAACCAAATAGACAAAGATAAAAGTAACATACCTTTCAAAAAGACTGGTAAAATTATAAAATTTTCACATAAAATACAAATTACAAACACACAATCAAACCACTCAGCTCTACTAAAGACTGAGTTTATGGGTAGATTCTACTACTTGTTTTGACTTTGTAGCATACATCAGAAGTTCTGCTTTCTATTATCATATATAATACAACGAGTGGCATCTTGACTATCGATAATCCCATAAGTTATTTCACGAAACGTGTTGTCAAATATTAATTTCACGAGTCCGCAGGTTGAGTGCATTAACTTATGGGATTATGGATAGACATGATACCACTCGTTGTATTCATTAGATTATATCACTCATAATGCAATAATGTCTTATATTGTTACTTGATTAATAATCGATAATCATTCACCATATGCTGACTAATAACTGATAATCACACTCGGTACTTTTAATGCTAAAAATCTAGTAGGTATGCTGTTATCAGTAGTAATATCCCTAGGACATTGATAATAGACGAGATAATTTTATGACAATCGAAAGCTCGTTCCTTGGTAACAGCCCGAAGCCGAAGGGTGAGGGCTGTTACCAAGCTACGAGCTTGAGAAATTTGTCATAAAATTATGAGGCATTTGTCAATGTTCGAAGGATATTCGGCAGAAAATTTTTTGACAGAAAAATTTATAACTCAACACAACGAAACATTTATTTATTAAAAGTACAGCTAGTGAAAGTACAATTATTAAAATTTAATGTAACATTAGATTTGTTGCTGTTCTCTACTATAGAAGATCTATTACCACGCATAATATTTATGATCTTGTTGTGGTGTTCTTGATCGAGATTTAAGTATGGTTTTATAGAATTTTGATTGCTATGACCAGTAATTTTCAGCAATTGTTGTTCTTCTACACCACTTTTTGCCAATTCGCTAACAGCAGTTGATCTATTCGAGTGATTTGTTATCTTTTTGTCCTTTACATTCAAGCCAATTGCCTCAGCAGCAGATTTAGTCCATCCATTTATTGTATTTCTTCAAACAGGTACATTATCGTACCATTTGTCAGTTTCATTTTTCCAGTGTCGATTTGGTTTTAAGAACAGTCGTGGTGAGGTAATATTGTTTCCTCGTTTTGATATCAGTTTATGAAAAAGACGTACAGGGCAGCTTTGTCTTTCACTATTGGAAACCAACCATTTACTACTTGTACAGCTTTTAGAACCACCTTGGCACATTTTACTGAATACCGGATTGTTGGAGAGTCATCGTTATTTTTCTCGATTTGAAAAAAATCTACCAGACAAGCAACTACCTCTCCTCCTCGCCACGCTAATTCTACAGCAGCAATATGGTAAAATTTTCGCATAAGACCTTTAGGAGTATTTTCATCCCATATCAATATTATTTCGTTAACTTCAGACAAATTTAACGAAACTGAACTGGACTTACGTTTACTTGGATCTTTACTTGGATCTGCTTGTTGTAGTTTCTTCCTGATTGCATCGCGGGCATCTCGGGCTGTTTTAAATACTATATTCTTAAACGGGTCAATCATAATATTATAGTCATTATAGTACTTTTCTTGTAAAAGTTTGCACGAAACGTTCCACATTGTCTTCACCGTTGTTTCCTTAAATTCGGTCCCGTCTTTTTTTTCACAGCAAAATTCCATAAATATTCTCCAAATATATTTGTGACTGTATGTCGTATTTCTTGGAATTTTTTCTTTTATTAGCGCATTTATATTTTCAACATTCTCATTGTCAAAACGTGACATTTTGAAATTAATTTGAAGTGAAGTTGTCAAACTCAATAGTATTGTCATAGTGGTTGATAATTGCACTGAATGCTGTTATCGGTGTAATGTTGACATGATTGGGTGAAATTGATTCACATGACACAAAATGACAAAATTTGATTGGTTGTTAGAACTGGCAAAAAATTTTCTTTGTCATTGATTTTGTACTGTAAATGTAAATTATGGAGCTGTCAAATTTTTAAAATCTCATGAATTCGTGATATAATTATAAAAATATCGCGGTCGATATTAGCCAGAAGCGTCTAGATCCCAATTGCAACTCGAGTGCCCACCGCTGTTGCCATCAGTTCGTACGTTAACTTGAAAGTTTGATTATATATCATTGTAATACGAAGTGGTCCAGTGCTAGAGTGTATGCTTTACACATAAAATTTTCTGGTTCGAATCCCGAGGAAATTTTTTTTATTAATTTTTTTTAATACACAGGTTAGATTTAGATAGTCAAGACTTCTTTTAATAAAATAAATATTTTTGTTAGACGCTAGTATATTAGCCGCAGGTCGATATTCCCCGGCTTACCCCTAACATTTTTCATTAACGAAATGTAAAATGTATGTTTGCGAAAATATTTTAATCTGTATGAATGAAAAAGTTTTATTTTATTATATTACAATATTTATAAGTATAATTTGTATAGATAATGATTTAGTAACGTCCAAATAAAAAACAAAAATAAATAAATGATCACGCATTTATAAATTACAATAGGTAGAATTAATAACTATCTCCTTTTGTACTAGAAATAAGTTCTAGCAATAACGAGATTTGACGAGACGAGACAAATGGTTACGAAACGAGACCGAGACTGAAACGAGACTTATTTTTTCTCAACTAATGAGACAGAGACGAGATTTTTGAAATTCTCGCCTTATCTCGTCTCGTGTGAAGCCCTCATTTTAGATGGTTTATCTAGTTCCTGAACTAAATGTTCAATATCATATGAAAAACCGGGAAAGTTTAGATAAAATATTGGTAAATTCACGGAATTTTTTAAATAATCTGGAAAATTATGTAACTTATTTTTCTCAAAAAATAAGTTGTTTTAAATTAAAATACAATCAATTAATAACAGATTAATATCCTATTTGTTTGTATCGGACTTAAATATTATTATTAAAAACTGGCTTTAAAACATAAATTCCAATCGATTATATATCTCGGTTCAAGTTTTGTTTTTCAAAAATCATTATTGGAATTATTTAAACGATATGTCCAAATCAATAAGTTAAAAGTTTATCTATAACGTGTTCTATTTTTCGATTATAAATAGCTCCACAAAAAAAATGTTATTAGAGTAGTTATTTTTTTCTTCCAAATGTGGACTAAACTATTAGTAATATTTTTCCTTGCGGCTTTATCTGCAGCTGCAGATGTTGAAGATTTGGAGGCTGATGATGTAGAATGGGGAAAATTCAAGGTAATTATTCTTTCTTTTTTAAAAATGTATTTATATACAGTGTGTTGTAAATAGTCAGGTTCATATTACAGAGTGTCCAGACTCTACACAAGATTTCCTGATGATATCTCTGGCTTGAATATTTTTTTAGTTTGTTCATCTTGTAGTATATTCTATTTATGTTCATACTAAAAAATATATCCTCTAAAATTAGTACATTTTATCCCATGAAAGGTAGAGTTTTAATTAGTACTGAATGGAGCATTTGAAAGTAGAGTGAGAGTCAGCATAAAAAGGAGATGGGTCGTTTGTGAGGAATCCAATTTGTCCGATTCAATATTGATGAGACTAAACTGTTGAAACGGGTAAAGCACCCTTTTTGGTGCGAAATTATATAAAAATAATAATAATAAATATCTAAATACTCATTTTGAGACTCTTAAGGGGTATGCCTTAATACAGTTTGTTTATTTAGGGATTGTGTAGGATATGTTTCAAGTAAGGGTTATTTTTATGTGCGCCAGCTTATTTTTGAATATTTAAAAAGTCTCCAAAAAGAAACTTGTGATTAAAAAGAGCGAAATGAAGTTACTTCAAGTTTAATGCTAATAAATTTATTATTAATTTTATTGAATTTTCAAATATATTCTGTCGCCAAAATATATAAGAAAACTAAAGTAAGATTGATTATAATATAGATTTATTATAAAATTATTCATTTAACTTGCGATAGTGAGATTTCAATATTAAATGTTATGAAATTTGTTATACCCTGTATAAGATTTGTGATAGTAAGTAGGGGTTGGTTGAGTTAAAAAAATGGATAGTAATTGGAAGTAAAATTAACAGTGTTCCTTTATTTTCAACATTAAAAAGAAAAATGTAAATTAGAAAGAAATTTTAGTAACTGATATGAAAAGTATAAACTAATTTTTGTAATATGAATAGGGCTTAAGCCATTTGAAGTATGAAATTCCTGTGACAGGTTGGATGACATTTCCTATCAGGTGAAATGAATTGTCATTGGGTTGGTGTCAATAAAAAATTATAGTTTTTTAAAAAATAGTACGTAAACATTTTTTGGGTTTAGAAAAAAATGAATGAAGATTATTGATTTTGATTAAAAAAAAAATTGTCACTAGTAATCTCCTTAGAGCTTGAATTATTACCGGAAATTTTTTCCGAGTACACGATTTTTTGAAAATTATCCCGAGTTGAAAATCGCCATTTTTTATCCGTTTATCTTAAGATTAGGTTGTTTGGAGAAGAGATTAATCTGTGTTTAGAGATATAAAATTATTTTTTTAATGCCTAGGCATTAAAAATCATTTTTATTGCCTAGGCAGTAAAAGTGTTACTTCTATGATCGATAAATGTCATTAAAACTGACGTTTAATGTCAATCGGAGAAAAAATATTTATATCAGCGTCCGTAAAGACAATCTTGAAATAGAACCACGTGCTAAAATTATAAATCGAGCTGTCGCCATCTATGTACAATGTATTGAAGATTTGCTTTGTTACAAACCGCTGATGGCGTTATCGCGCCCTAGCTGAGAGCTGAGGCGTATGTGACGCACTCGCGGGCCGTGAGGTATTCACGTGTACCTCAATTTAAATAACCAAAAATAACGAAAAAATTACGTTTTATTTTTATGAACAGGCAACCCTTGCTTATTTTTTATTTCTCTGAACAGTTTACAGCACATAAGTATACCGGGCCATCCAGTCCGAAAAATTGTTTATATACCGGGGTTAACTGGTTCATCTGAAATAAACGAGATAAATGATTTTAATTTTGAAAATATTTTTTTTTATTAGAAAACATTTGATAAGCATTATACCCCAGATGAGGAAGTCTACCGTTTAGGAATCTTCAAAGCGACTTTAAAAACTATCAGAGAACACAATGAGAAATACCGTAGGAATGAAGTGACATGGACTCTAGGAGTTAACCAATTTGCTGATTTAACCCAAGAAGAATTCGCCAAAAGGAATACAATGACCAAATTTGTTAGAAAACGACGAACCTCTGAACAATCTCTTAATACCCAATCAACTTCTAGTAATAGTAATGATGTAGAAAAGTTGGAATCTGATGAAGTTGAATGGCAAAAGTTTAAGGTATAACCATATCTCATAAATATATAGTAAGTTATAAAAATTTTGTATTTTAGAAAAATTTTAACAAACACTACGACACTCCCGCTGATGAATCTACCCATTTAGCCATTTTTAAAGTATCTTTGAACTTAATTAGGACACACAATGAGAAATATGCCAGGAACGAAGTAGGCTATTCTCTAGGAGTTAATCAATTCGCAGATTTGACCGAAGAGGAATTGGCAAGCCAACACAATTTCAGACCTTCATTGAAGCTTGCGCGCAATGATGATTTAGTAGGATCTGACAGTAACAAATGGAGCACATTTAAGGTAATTTTTTTTTAATGAGTCGTTAATGTACGAAACATAATTTTATCCGTGGAATAGTATATTGTATAACAAGCGCGAAATGATATGCATTGTACACTATACTTTTTCTACGATTATGTATTTCTTATTTAGAAAATGAAAGCATACAAACAGTTTATATACTCTGTCCAATATTTCTTTTTTCTTCAAATGACAGACATCAGGCTGACTAGAAATTTTGTGTTAAAATATTGTAATGAAATACTCTGTATGAGTTAATTGTTATTTAATTGTTAAAAGGTTTGAATAACATAAATAATTTTATGTTACTTTGAATGTTATAAACATGGTTTATTGTTAAAAAAGGCTCGAGTTTAAAGAATTTATTTAATTGGTATATAAGTTATTCTAAATCAACAATTGTGGAATATAAAGAGTCTTATTTTAATTTTTTTGAGCACATCACTATTTCATTATTATTATTATTATTGTGAAAATAAAAAAATTTGAAAGGATATAAAAAAATCGGCTGTGTCACCCCAGGACTTTCCCGGCTCGACCGTAGAGAATATGTTATTTATTATTATTATTTTCATTACAAAATACTAAGCATTACATTGATTTATGGAACACATTAAAAATAGCGAGCTGATGGTGAATTAATATTTCAATGTTGGTAATGACATAAGCTGCGCATGCGCACGTTATATATCATACTGCTACAATTAGGATTTCGTAAAATCATGTGTGAAAACTATTGGGAATTCGCGAAAAATTTTCATACAATAGTTGTAGGGAATTTTAAATGTGTATTTTTCTCGCCATCTAGCGGCGAAACTATGAGGAATTCGATAAAAGTTAAACATAAAAGTTAAAGAAAATTTGATGCTTTACATCTTTGCACAAGAAAATTTTGCACTAAATACATTGTTTGTCCTCAAAATCAAGAAAAACTAGAGAAAACATACATGCACATTTTTTACGCGCCCTCTAGTGGCGCAACTATTGGAGATTTTAGAAAAAGTTTGAGACAAAAGTTATAGAGAAGTTTATGCTCTAAAATTTTGTACTACAAAATTTTGCACTAAAGTATATTGTTTGTCCTCAAAATCAAGAAAAACTAGAGAAAACATACATGCACATTTTTTACGCGCCCTCTAGTGGCGAAACTATTGGAAATTCTGGAAAAAGTTTGAAACAAAAGTTATAGAGAATTTTATTCTCTAAAACTTTGTACTACAACATTTTGCACTAAAATGTATTGTTTGTCCTCAAAATCAAGAAAAACTATAGAAAACATACATGCACATTTTTTACGCGCCCTCTAGTGGCGCAACTATTGGAAATTTTGGAAAAGGCTTCAGACAAAAACTGTAGGTAATTTTATGCTCTAAAACTCTGTACTACAACATTTTGCACTAAAATGTATTGTTTGTCCTTAAAATTTAAATAAAGCAAAAAATTGTTACATGTATATTTAACCAATGTCGGTCTTGAGGACCCTCCACTTTACCAATTTAAACCAAAAACTAATGGTCGCATTCTAGGCACACACCGACCCTCCATACCAAATTTCAGCTTGATTGGTCAAACGGTTCGGCAGTTATCGTGGAAGATTACACACAGACACACAGACAGACCATACGCTGGAAATGGTCTCAATCTTCTTGGAGGACCTCAAAATGGATATTTCCATCGATATCTCGATTTTTTTTTGCTCGTTCACCTTACTTTCCCTTTGGTGGGTCCGGGAAAGTAAAAAATTAAGTAATAATGTTAAGGGAAAGATTAAAAATTTTTTTTTAATTAATCAAGTAAGAAAATTTCAATTTGGGAAAATAAGAAAACAGATGAAAAAGAATAAACAGAAAAGTCAATTTTTATATACACTAAAAGTATTTTTTTTTTTAAATAAAGTTTTTAAAAAGATAATTTGAGAAGGAATTTGTATGAGACTTTGTAAATGGAATGGAATTTAAAATTATATTGCCAAAGAAATAAGAAGAAATATACAGAAAGAAGAAAATAATATACTAGTAGGAGATAAATTAAATCATAATTTTAAAGTAAGAAGTTTTTAGAAATAAAGATTTCAAGTTGGAAGTGGGCGTTAAATCAAATTAAAATTTTAAAGTAAGAAGTTTTTAGAAACAAAGAATTCAAGTAGGAAAATCGATCGTATCCGGTATTACAGGACATACCTATAGATTTAATTAATAATTATTGTGTATTTGTAATTTCTTTTATTATTTTTCTATAGTAACATACCCCAAATTGGGATATAAATTCATAATATATAGTGTGGCTAATCTGTTAGGATATGTCTACTCGACCAGTACCAATTTTAAAAAGTAAACTTTATCCAACTACTAAACCACACACTTGGTTAAAAAATTAGAGAACTATGGAACGAAAAAACAAAAGGAAAATTAGACAAGTGGGGACGCTGAAGGTGTTGTTTTAGTTGTTGGACAATCTCTTTAAACATAATGCTCTAATCTTTTTGATAGAATCTGCAGTTGGTCCATCATTAAATATCCTCACATAATGTGAAAAGATTTGAAGACACATTGAATTCATTTAACACGTTCGCTGCCACTGACTCCGCTCGGAGACAGTCGGTTATCGCCGATATTGTCGATGAAAGTTTATTTGTTATTAAGACTATTTTCGGCATGGTTCGTAATTCGCAAGGTAGCCTTTTCTTAGTGTTAGTATTTAAATTTCATTGTATTATTATTATTTTTATGAAACCAGGAGGCAATTTAATATATTATTATGGACGACAATAATCTTGCTGGACCGTCAAAACCAAAAAAACTTAAGTCAGGCATGAATAAGCAATTTACTCAAAAAGAATTTGAATTGAATCGTAGTGATTCGGAAGACGATGAAATTTATTTGTGAAGTAAGTCGGAATATTATCCATCAAATTAGGATTCGGATTATGAGCTACAACCCCTTATAGCAACAGTAACACCAACCATAATATCACTAGTTCTAGCTCCTGGGACTGCACCAATAGCTGGTACTCTCCAACCAGGAACACCTGTTATACAAACTGGTCGGATGATAGATTCTCAACTGCATACAGAGCCGCAAAAATGTCTTTTCACAAAGAAACCTGAATTTTTAGTACCAAAGCCAGATGATAGTCCAATAGATTTTTTCCCTAGTATTTAATACAGACTTTGTAACGACACTTCGGTCGTTACGGGTCACTTGGGCGCCTTAGTAGAGATTTTGGATTGCCTCTGGCGCCACCTTCCGTTTAAAGTGTGAAGGCTGCACGGACAGCGTCAGTGGAGAAAGAAAATATTCCAGGGGTCGTTATGGTATCGACCAAAATTACTGGCGGCCAGAAGAGCGGTCTTTACTTGTCCTACTGGGTTTGAGTACCTGGGCAAAGAATACCTATCGATAAAGAACCGAAGGCTACGGTATTTGTACGGACCGAAATTTGTACGCGCATGCGCGAGTTATATTAGTTATACGTCAATGTCAATTCTGTCTAAAGGTGCTATATTTTTGAATAAAGGGCGGATTGTCTGTTCACTTGCTTTATTTTATATTATTTTATTGTAATTATTACTTCGTTTTCTAAACATATATATAAAATGAATTTTTGTCAGAGCCCGAACGGATAGATCAAGAGGTGGGGTAAAACGAGTGAAAAGGGTAACGAAGCCGAACTCAGCTTTTATATTAGTTATTTGTCATCTGTCACAAAAATTTTTGCCCTTCCAACATCAAAGAAATTTCGCCGGCCTTCGCTTCTTGGTATATATGTATTCTTTGACCTGGGTATTAGCTGCTATTAACTCAAAACAAATAAAATTCAATAAATAAAACTTTTATTATTACCAAAATTCCGGCGAAGAAAAAGGTGTGTAACGGACGATACAGGCACGACTCAGGTTTGTTCACGATGAACTTTTGATTGTGCTGAAGTTGGTCACGAAATAGCGCCCAATGGTGCCACTCAACTTTGATCACGTTTTCATCGCTAAAAAAACAGCTTGGTTTATGACGTCATAAAATAGCAGATTCCATAGGAGGAGCTATTGGGAGGAAAGTGCTTCATAAAAATAAGTTTTTTTGGAGTAATAACTGCAAAAATAAATGGAATTTTTTATTAATCTTTAGATTCTGATAGTAGTTTTGGTTTTTTTATTTTTATTCTAAATAATCAGAAAAAAAAATCTAACATTAAAAACGCATGCGCACAATGTGGAGCACTTTCCGCCCAATAGCTTCATTCATTCGATTGTATTAACTTGAATTTTTTGTTCGACCCACAGATGGCGAGATTTCAAACATATCTTTGATTTTTTTAAGAAAAAATTAGTTTCTGGTCATAATCGCATCAATAAATATGTTTAATAACAAAACAAGAAATATTTTTCCAAAAACATTGAACCCAAAAAAAAATAAAACTTATCATTCAAACATATATAAAAGGATATTCTACACGGGACTACAGAAATCGTGCTGTCATCGATGAAGGTCAAAACTAATTGCAGGCCAAAAATGTCATGGAACGAAATAGTGCTCGTTTTTGTCTATTTTTCAATAGTGCGTGCTCTGGTGCCACTCCATAGAGGAAAGTGCTACTTTTGGCACAATTGTGCTACATTGAACAACCCTGGCACGACTGGCTTGCAATAGAGGAAATATCTAAGGCTTGGCGGCGTGGTGTAGTCGGACTGACGGTTCTGGACTCCGGATATAATTGAACTTGGTTTCAACTTGACCTGTCTCTAAAGTTCCCACGGCCACTGCTATTCCAATTAGGATGGCTACAGCAAGTCGTACTTTGAGGCTGCCACTGCAGCTGCCGACAACGGTTTGAATTGCCCTACTCGATATCTAGGAAGCAGAGACAATAGTGTCTCCATCTGCCTGGCGAAGGTTCAACTGGTACGACTGGCCTTTTATTCACAATTTTAAGTTAATTTTACTCCAGTGCCGTGCGCGATTTAATTTATTTATTTTAATTATTACGGAAACAAGTAACTTTGTTACAACTTTATACACTTTATAATGGAATAGACAAATCAAAATGGTGTCACTGTTTTATGACAAAGAGTAACTAAGAAATTATTGGTTACAGTATGGAAAGACTTTACAATTGACGAGTTTAAAATATTTGTTGGTTTGCTTTCAATTATCCAGAATTTAAGATTACTGGAAAATGATGATTTACAAATATTTCGGAAGAACATGAGGAGGAAAATAAGAAAAGTATTAGATCATTTTAATAATAAAATGCAAACCATATAATATCCTGGAAAAAAACTTTCCTTGGATGTGAGCATGATGTTGCTGCAGGGACGTTTAAAATTTCGTCAGTATATTAGTACATTTAAAATAACGGTGAAAGGTCGGGAAACGCCGCACTTGACGAAACCACTTGTCCCCTACGTATTTTGGGGCGCTGATTACGAAAACACCCCTAAAATTGCAAAAAATACCCCTAAGATGGGGCGTTTTTCGACTGTACTTGTTGTTTTGCAAACTAACTCATCTCATATATTTTTTGGGTCGCTGATTTCGAAAATCGGGGTGTCGAGACTGGAAAATTTGTGTGAGACGCTACACATGCCAGAAACACCCCTCCCAACCGGTGGATTTTGGTGGAAAATGAAATATAAAATACAAAAACTAAAAATGGAATATATTTTTATTAATAGATATGAAATATGACAAGTATCAAACTTCTTACAAGATATCAGTTGTATTCAAATCCAGTCTGCAAAACAACAAGTACAGTCGAAAAACACCCCTATATGTAGGGGTGTTTTTTGCAATTTTAGGGGTGTTCCAACCCTTGCTGCTAGTTTTAACCCTCATTTTCGTAATCAGCGCCCCAAAATACGTAGGGGACAAGTGGTCTCGTCAAGTGCGGCGTTTAACGACCTTTTACCGTTATTTTAAACGTACTATATTAAGAACAATCGACATAAATAAGGCGTCAAATTATAGATGTTGAATGAGCCTGATAGAACAAGCCTCTGGTTTCACGTTTATACAGCTGCCAATGATGCTGAACTAAGTGGTACAGGGCGTCAAGCAGTGATGAAACTAATGGAAGATCTTCTGAACCATGGTGATAGTCTGCAAATGGATAACCACTATAACAGTTGTGATTTATCACAAAAACTTCTTGACAGAAATACTTACTGCACCTGGACACTGTGATCAAATCTGAGAGAAACCCCTAAAGAAGTGTCAAAGAGAAAACTAAAAAAATGTCAGAATATTTCAGTATTTAAAAATGGAATACATATAGGAAAATGGAAAGACAAGCATTTAAAAACACTAATTTATTGGTGACTTCGAACGGAGTCAGTGACACTCTCTAAAAATATATAAATAAACTGTTAGAGTAGGCTCGTTTAGAGAAGAACCCATTACGTCACGCTGCTCACTGACAAAATTCGAAATTTTAATGTGTTTAGTTGACATTAATAAATAATTTACTTTATAATACAGGTTTTAATTTTATTCTAAAACATACACGCCACTGGTTGCTGGTATCGCCTCCCTTCCTGCCAAGAAGGGAGGCGTTGTCGATGCGTAAAGTGTGACGTAATGGGTTCTTCTCTAAACGGGCCGACTCTAACAAAAATCTAAGTAGTTGGCTCGATATGAGCGAACGTGTTAAAATGTATTATAATTATTATTAAATTAATAAAAGAAACATTATTTCCCTACTCTCCATGTAATTCTCTTTAAGAAAACGAGAATTAAAAAAATTTGCAAGCATTTTTATAAATGATTTAGCATTTCATTGCTCTGCAATGTTTTTCCTAAAAATGTGATTTTCCGTCAATATTCGATATAAGAATATCCATTTCCTCCATTCTAACTTAAAATTTAATTAATAAATTTGAGCCTAAAATAGTATCAATAGCCACTACCATTTTTGACAGATTATTGACAGAATTTGTGCACATTTAGTGATTTTTTTTTCGCCAACTTAGCTGGGGATTGTCAAAAAGTTAAAAGAAATGTTGGATGGACTATATGACTGAATGCCTGTCCAGTTGTCTTATTTTCTTTACCGGAGCTTCTCAAAACAGTAAATTGTTTCACCATAGACAGTTTTTACATAAAAATTCAGGTCCATACATTTTACCAAAATCGTA
The DNA here is from genome assembly GCA_963243735.1 of Neocrepidodera transversa. Classification (NCBI taxonomy): domain Eukaryota; kingdom Metazoa; phylum Arthropoda; class Insecta; order Coleoptera; family Chrysomelidae; genus Neocrepidodera; species Neocrepidodera transversa. The sequence continues at coordinate 22,155,827 of OY725343.1, forward strand.
TTATATCAAACAAAAACAAAATTTAATGTTTCAAACCAACATAACAACAAAATCTTACTTGTTCAGAAGAATATTTAATCAGAATTTAATAAAGCAGAATGGACACTATCAAAATGAAAATAAAACAAAATGGCAAATTGTCAGAATAACATAATGACAAATATATAATTTATCAGATAAAAATTCACCAAACAGTTATTTTAACGAAAGCTTAATAATTCAGACCAGTATAAAGTTAAAACTGTATTAATATCATACCAATAAAACTTCAAAAGTCTAATAAAACAAAATGATAAAAAAGTAAAATCGTAAACTGACAAAACAGCAAGAAATCAGAAAGCAATTCACCAAAATTCAATTTATCGAAAGTCCAATATATCAAAGGAGAAAAAAATCAAATTTTTTATATGTTTTTCATTATTAATTTTAGATCATGTAAAAAGGAACAAGAATCGTTTAATTCGTATATAATGTATGTTGCATAATATACATTAAAGTACAGAAACTTACATCGTAGCGACATCTTAAAAGAATACCCGAAATCATATGTAATGTATGTTGCATAACGATAAATAATCTTGTTAAATTGTATCCTCACATATAAGGCGATAATTCAGATTTGGCAACATCCGTTTGATTTTTACGGTTTTGATGCTTTACTATTCTGTTTCTTTCTGGTTTTTGTCTCTTTAAATTCTGTCTCATTATTTTATGACGTTGTACAGGTTTGATCGATTGGCGCTTCGATAAATTAGGATTATGATAATATAGCGTTTTGTTTTAATACTATTCTGAGTTTATAAGAGTTCGATCTTTTGGTATTTGAAGTTCTAACGTTCTGGTTTTTACCTCTCGCCCTTCAGATAAGAGAGGTATAGGAATCATGCTAAAAATTGGGTAGTGAGTTTTCAATTGAAAAACACGTTTTGGGGTCCCTAGAATACGATTTTAATATTTTCGCGATGATGTCTGTGTGTGTGTGTGTGTGTGTGTGTGTTAGTGTGTGTGTGTGTTAGTGTGTTAGTGTGTGTGTGTGTGTGTGTTTGGATGGATGTTGTAGTAACGATAACTCAAAAAATACTGAATAAAAAAATTTGAAATTTTGCATACAGGATTCTGATACCCTAGATTAGATCTGATTAGATTTTGGTGCCAATCGCACAACCGGAAGTGGCAGTTGCTATGGGTGATGACGCCATTATTATACAAAACGGCAATAAAGTTTTACACATATATTTTGTATACCCTATAGTTTATTTTCATCGCATTAAAATTTTCGAAACTTTTGCCATTGTTGCCAGATTTACAAAAAAGTAAATTTTTTTCATACTTTTTTGTGCCACCGTGTAAATTTTTGATTCAAACATGGCGAGAGGTCATGTGGTGGCCACATCAGATTTTTTACCTCTCGCCCTTCAGAAAAGAGAGGTATAGGAATCATGCTAAAAATTGGGTAGTGAGTTTTCAATGAATAAACACGTTTTAGGGTCACTAGAATACGATTTTAATATTTTCGCGATGATGTCTGTGTGTGTGTGTGTGTTAGTGTGTGTGTGTGTGTTAGTGTGTGTGTGTGTGTGTGTTTGGATGGATGTTGTAGTAACGATAACTCAAAAACTACTGAATAAAAAAATTTGAAATTTTGCATACATGATTCTGATACCCTATATTAGATCTGATTAGATTTTGGTGCCAATCGCACAACCGGAAGTGGCAGTTGCTATGGGTAATGACGCCATTATTATACAAAACGGCAATAAAGTTTTACACATATATTTTGTATACCCTATAGTTTATTTTCATCTCATTTAAATTTTCGAAACTTTTGCCATTGTTGCCAGATTTACAAAAAAATAATTTTTTTTCATACTTTTTTGTGTCAACCTGTAAATTTGTGATTCAAAAATGGCGAGAGGTCATGTGCTGGCCACATCAGATTTTTAGTTTATTGATATTTTATTAATTTGATAAAATATCTATCTGATTCTTTAATATTTGTATACGATTCAATTTTTTGCGGTTTTAATAAAATATCGTTTTGCTATAATAGATGTTTGATTTTTTATTAATTTGATATAATAACTGTTTGAAAAAGTATCTGTTTGATTTTATAAATTCTGCTAAATTGTGCCCTCCCAAAAATTCTACTTCTGTCGTGGAGCTAAAATAAATTGTTCCTATGATTAGCGATTAATGTGTATTTTTAAAATTTAGATAACACAAATGCAATTCGTATACAGGGTTGCGCAAATTTAATTGAACAGTATTGGGATTTAGTAAACCATTATAGATACAAAGTTGGTTAAATAGGGAAAAAGATGCACATTTTCAAAATTAAAATATCAGGTCCGGTTTCTTAGATGTATGGGAAAAATTTAAATTGACGATTTTCGTTTTATTTAATTAACACATTAATTTATGAAGTTAGAACAAAACTTTATATTGAGCGCCTAATATGGTTTAACATAGCATATCCAATTTTTTTAAAACAACATTTCGTCTTTAAAGCGCCACTCTCAATTATTTTTTTACGTACCTGTACTTATTATTTCATCTTTGAAATTCCCATTTTTTTCTCCATCCAAACATGTAGTACACTTAATTTTTTTATTATGTTTTGACAATGAACTGTAGTTTAGGAATTTTTCTAAGTACGGCCCTGTTCCATTTTCATTGTAAAGAATTGCTCAAATTGTCCTCCCTCTTGTTCAAGATATTTTATCATTCTTGTACTCATATTTTCAGGGTAAAAATGAACAGGTCCGTAAAGTACAGTTCATTATCGAAGACTAATAAAAAAAACCGGTTGTGTCGCACCAAAACTTTGCCGATGAATATCCACGAATACTTTTTCAGATATTTAATGTCAAAGTTTCAAATTTTGACATTTTTTTTTGACAAGTGACAGTTGGAGAAATAATTTTGACTGTTCTGAATAGAGTTTTTCAAGGGTTTTCAAATGACATTTTGCAAGTCAAATGTCGTGACATATTGCATCTGTCATTTTTTGATAGTGACACTTTTGTTTGACAGATGTCGTTCAAAAACTAATGGGTTCTTCCGACGGGTAACCCAAACCCATATACCAAATTTCAGCTCAATCAGATTAAATGTGTGGCCTCTATAGTGAAAGAATACACACAGACAGACAGACAAACAGACAGACAGACTTCCATCTGGAAATGGCCTTCATCATCTGAGGTGATCTCAAAATGGATATTTCCATCTATATCTCGAAAAATTTTTTTAACTCTTTCACAATACTTTCCCTTCTCGGAGGTGCATCGAGAAAGTAAAATTAAAAAATTCAGGAAATATTGAAAAAAATCGAAAAGAAAAATGCAAAAAATGAAAAAATTTGAAAAATTTGGAAAAAATTGAAAAACCGAAATCAAAAAAATCCTCATTTAAAAAACAAATAAATACAGGAAAAATAGGAAAAAATAGAAAGAAAAAAAATTGAGAAATTCGGGAAAAATCGAAAGATCTGAAAAAATTGAAAAAAATCGAAAAAACCGAAGAAATGGACTAAAATCGTAAAAATCGAGATATTAAAAAAAAACTGAAAAATTCAGAAAAAGTCGAAAAAAAACCACTGGAAAAAAATGGAAAATAGAGAAATTAGCAAAAATTAGAGGAAAATTGGGAAATATATGGGAAACTTGGGAAAAATTGGAAAAAAATAAAAAAAAATTGGAAAAATCGAGAAAAACGAAAAAATCCAAGCATGTCAATAAATAATCGAATAAACCCAGGAAGAATCGGAACCAAATCGAAAAAAATTGAAAAATTCGGAAAAAACGAAAAGATCAGAAAAAATTGTAAAAAACGAGAAATTTAAAAAAAATCTGAAGTATCCAGAAAGAATCGAAAAAAAATTGAAAAAAGTGGGATAAATAGTAAAATTAGGAAAAAATAGGAAAAAATGCGGATATGTAGGAGAAAAATTGGAAAAAAACTTAAAAAAATTGGAAAATTAGAAAAATCGGACAAAACTCGGAAAAAAAACGAAAATATCGGAAAAACTAATAAATCGAGTAAAATCGAGACATTAAAGAAAAATTTGAAAAAGCCAGGAAAAAAATCGGAAAAAAATTAGACAAATTGGAAAAAGTGGGGGGGGGGGGGTTGAAAAGAGATAGATTAAATCACGTAAGGAACTTCCAGAAACTAATAAAATTGGAATGGTAAAATTTCACAATATAAACTGAACAAATCGTTGTGTCGCCCCGAAATTTTCCCGACGGGTATCCACGAATACTTTTTCAGATATTTAATGTTAAAGTTTCAAATTTTTAATTTTTTTTATTTTTGACAGGTTTAATTTTGACTGTTCTGAATAGAGTTTTTCAAGGGCTTTCAAATGACATATTTCAAGTCATATTCCGTGATATATTGCATCTGTCATTGATAGTGACACTTCCGTTTGACAGATGTCCTAAAAAAACTAATGAGTTCTTTCGACGGGTAATTCAAACCCATATACAAAATTTCAGCTCAATCGGATTAAACGTGTGGCCTCTATCGTGGAAGAATACACACAGACAGACAGACAGACAGACAGACAGACAGATAGACAGACAGACAGACAGACAGACTTCCATCTGGAAATGGTCTTAATCATCTCAGGTAACCTCCAAAATTAACATTTTACGAAATCCCAATAGTGTTTAATTAAATTTGCTCTACCCTGTATATAATTTTATTATAATGATTTTACTACAAAAATGCAAAAAAAATTGTGCGTAAATTGGCAGAAAACGACAATAAACGCCAATAAACGTCAATAAACGTCAATAAACGACAATAAACGTCAATTAACAGCAATAAATGAAAATGAACGGCAATAAACGCCAATAAACTGCACTAAACGACAATAAACGACAATAAACGGCAATAAACGGCAATAAACAGTAATTATCGGCAATAAACGACAAGTTCCTGAGGTTAATTTTTTCGATACTCTTTCTTTTATTTTTAACAATTTTTCCCCATTTTCCTATTTTCCCTTTTCCCTGTTTTTCATAATTTTTTCCTATTTTTCTCCATTTTTCCATACTTTTTCTCTACTTTTCCTGTTTATTCCTGTTTTTCATTATTTTTTCCTTTTTCCATATTTTTCACTATTTTCCCTGTTTTATTTTATTTTCCCTATTTTATTTTATTTTCCCTGTTTTATTTTATTTTCTATATTTTATTTTATTTTATCTATTTTGGTTTATTTTCCCTATTTTATTTTATTTTCTCCATTTTATTTTATTTTCCCTATTTTATTTTATTTTTCCCATTTTATTTTATTTGCCCTATTTTATTTTATTTTGCCTCTTTTATTTTATTTATTTTTTAACAACTTTTCCAAATGTTTCCAAATTTTTCCTTTTTTGCCTCACACTATTTTTTCCAACTTTGCCCTATTTATCCCCATTTTTCAGAAATTTTTCCATATTTCTCCCAATTTTTCTCTATTTTTCACTATTGTTGCGCATTGTTAACTAATTTCTTATTTTTCCTTTTTTACCCTGTTTTTAAATATTTTTTTTCATTCTCCCTTGTATTTCCCTATTTTTTCCTATTTTTCTCTGTTTTTCTATATTTTTTCTCTTTTTTCCCCATTTTCCGTTATTTTACACTATTTTTATCTATTTTCCGTATTTTCCATATTTTTGTCTTGCTTTTTCTCATTTTTCCATATTTCCTTTATTTCTGTCTATTTTTCCCTATTTTTTTCTATTTTTACCTGTTTTACTTAATTTTTCCCAATTTTGCCCCATTTTCCAATATTTTTTATTATTTTCCCTATTTTTTCCTAGTTTGTCATATTTTTCTTTATTTTTCCCATTGTTCCTTACCATTTTTATTTTTTTCCTTTTTCCCTGTTTTTAATTTATTTTTCCTATTCTGTCCTATTTTTCCATACTCTCTCAATTTTCCCCGTTTCTACCTATTTTTCACAATTTCATTATTTTTCCCCATTTATTCCTGTTTTTCCATATTTTTTATTTTTCTCTTTTTTCCCGATTTTTCCCTATTTTGCTTTATTTTTCCCTATTTTACTTTTTTCTCCCTATTTTCCCTATTTTTCCTTTTTTGGCCTATTTTTCTAAGCTCTGATCGAGTTTTCACTTTACTCTAGATACTTTCTCTAGCGAAGAACCCTATTGAATTTAATCAGGATCGGGCCGGCCCTTTCGGTTTCGGTACCCATCATACAAATTAAGAATTTTGCATAGGAAAACTTTTTTCCAGTTTAAATTTTTAGAACCTTTACCACTTAACACATCTGTATTATATTACTCTACATATATGTGAGAATTTTGACCAGGATCGTACAAGCCATAATGGACCGAAACAACAAAAATCAAAAATGATATTTTTCGTGACTTTTCAAATTAATTTTTTATAAAAAATTATTTATAAATTAAGTATATATTGGGTTTTCCAATAAAATAGAGTAAAATTAATTTTTAAGCTAAATTTTTGTGCTCGGTATAATCCCAAGGTTGTAAATTTTACAAACGGTGAATTACGTATAAAATTATTCCATTACTTTTAATGAGTTAGGTACTTAAAAGGTATAAAAACTAGACAGATGACACCAGATATAAATAAAAGTTTGTCTGTTAAGCAAGATTGTACATCAGTAAATTGCAATCATGTTTAAACATTTTTTCCTTGTTTTTGCGATTTCTATTATTGTGGTTAATGCCCTGAATGATCAGGAACAATTCGAAGAATTTAAAGTAAGTTATACGATTAGTTTATTGCTTTATTTGTATGTCTAAAATTATCGATTTCGAGTAAAAGTACTTTAAAATTTCAAATTGAAAGCCAATTTTTAAACTAATATGTACCCACACTAAATTTCAGATTAAAGACAATCAAGTTTTAAATTCCTTGAAATTTTAATAAATCTACCAAACTACATTTCGTTTAGTTTTTTTCGTTAAAGAATCCATGAACTTAATAAAATATGCCCGATAATAATTTTTTAGATAATCCAGCTAGAAAAATACGAGATTAGTAAAAGTTTCATTTTTTCTAAAACTTTTTCTTATTTTGTCTAATTTTTTATAAAAAAAATCATATTGTAAATAAAATATTTTTAGGTTCTTTTTCAAAAGTTTAAAGTTTTTCGATAAATTCATACATTTAAGTTTTTATTTAATTTTAATTTTATCTACAACGATTTTTTTTTATTTGGCTTAATAAATAATTGCGATATCCTAAAATGCTGCAGGAAAATATTTTTGTTATTTAATTACGAAATCAGGAAAATGCGCACCTACGATTTACTTTACGATAGCAATGCATACAATATGTCCACTTAAAACTCAAACAACAATCAGATATAATTTTTTTTAGTCGTATACAAGGTATGTCTAAATGTAATTTTTTTTGTCGTAAAAATTTCCTATTTTTGTCTTTTGATATAAAATATTTTATCCTGAGTTTTCTCCTTTTGTGATTCGGCATTTTATTTATAAAATGTTTAACCTTTTGTTGTAAAAATCTCTGATTTTTGTCGTTTGATATAAAATATTTTGTCGTGAGCTTTCTCCTATTATCGTCCGATGCCATAAATTTTCACATTTTATTAATAAAAATTTTAACAATTTGTCGTGAAAATTTCCGATTTTTGTCTTTTGATATAAAATATTTTGTCGTGAATTTTCTCCTTTTGTCGTTCGGCTATAAATTTTTCCATATTATTTAAAAACTTTTTAAAATTTTGTCGTAAAACTTTCTGATTTTTGTCGTTTGATATAAAATATTTTATCGTAAGCTTTCTCCTTTTGTCGTTCGATGCCATAAATTTCCCCATTTTATTAATAAACTGTTTAACCTTTTGTAGTGAAAATCTACGATTTTTGTCGTTTGATATAAAATATTTTAACGTGAGCTTTCTCTTACTATCGTCAGATGAAATAAATTTTTCCATTTTAGTAATAAAAATTTTAACAATTTGTCCTGAAAATTTTCGATTTTTGTCATATGACATAAAATATTTTGTCGTGAGCTTTCTCCTTTTGTCGTTCGGCTATAACTTTTTCTATTTTATTAACAAACTTTTTAACGTTTTGTCGTAAAACTTTCTGATTCTGTCGTTTGATATATTATATTTTATCGTGAGCTTTCTCCCTTTGTCGTTTGATGCCATAAATTTTCCCATTTTATTCATAAAAATTTGAGCTTTCTCCTTTTGTCGTTCGGCTATAAATTTTCCCATTTTATTAATAAGAATTCTAACAATTTGTCGTTATAATTTCCGATTTTTGTCGTTTGACATAAAATATTTTATCGTGAATTTTCTCCTTTTGTCGTTCGGCTATAAATTTTTCCATATTATTTAAAAACTTTTTAAAATTTTGTCGTAAAACTTTCTGATTTTTGTCGTTTGATATAAAATATTTTATCGTGAGCTTTCTCCTTTTTGTCGTTCGATGCCATAAATTTCCCTATTTTATTATTAAAATGTTTAACCTTTTGTAGTGAAAATCTACGATTTTTGTCGTTTGATATAAAATATTTTAACGTGAGTTTTCTCCTATTATTGTCCGATGCCATAAATTTTCCCATTTTATTAATAAAAATTTAAAAAATTTGTCGTGAAAATTTTCGATTTTTGTCATTTGACATAAAATATTTTGTCGTTCGGATATAAACTTTTCTATTTTATTAACAAACGTTTTAACATTTTGTCGTAAAACTTTCTGATTTTGGCGTTTGATATATAATATTTTATCGTGAGTTTTCTCCTTTTGTCGTTTGATGCCATAAATTTTCACATTTTATTAATAAAAATTTTAACAATTTGTCGTGATAATTTCCGAATTTTGTCGTTTGACATAAAATATTTTATCGTGAATTTTCTCCTTTTGTCGTTCGGCTATAAATTTTTCCATATTATTTAAAAACTTTTTAACATTTTGTCGTAAAACTTTCTGATTTTGTCGTTTGATATATAATATTTTATCGTGAGCTTTCTCCTTTTGTCGTTTGATGCCATAAATTTCTCCATTTTTTTTAGAAAATGTTTATCCTTTTGTCGTGAAAATCTCCGATTTTTGTCGTTTGGTATAAAATATTTTAACGTGAGTTTTCTCCTATTATTGTCCGATGCCATAAATTTTCCCATTTTATTAATAAAAATTTAAAAAATTTGTCGTGAAAATTTTCGATTTTTGTCATTTGACATAAAATATTTTGTCGTTCGGATATAAACTTTTCTATTTTATTAACAAACGTTTTAACATTTTGTCGTAAAACTTTCTGATTTTGGCGTTTGATATATAATATTTTATCGTGAGTTTTCTCCTTTTGTCGTTTGATGCCATAAATTTTCACATTTTATTAATAAAAATTTTAACAATTTGTCGTGATAATTTCCGAATTTTGTCGTTTGACATAAAATATTTTATCGTGAATTTTCTCCTTTTGTCGTTCGGCTATAAATTTTTCCATATTATTTAAAAACTTTTTAACATTTTGTCGTAAAACTTTCTGATTTTGTCGTTTGATATATAATATTTTATCGTGAGCTTTCTCCTTTTGTCGTTTGATGCCATAAATTTCTCCATTTTTTTTAGAAAATGTTTATCCTTTTGTCGTGAAAATCTCCGATTTTTGTCGTTTGGTATAAAATATTTTAACGTGAGCTTTCTCCTATTATCGTCCGATGCTATAAATTCTCCTATTTTATTAATAATAATTTTAACAATTTGTCGTGAAAATTTTCGATTTTTGTCATATGACATAAAATATTTTGTCGTGAGCTTTCTCCTTTTGTCGTTCGGATATAAAATTTTCCTTTTTATTTAAAAACTTTTTAACATTTTGTCGTAAAACTTTCTGATTTTTGTCGTTTGATATAAAAGATTTTGTCGTAAGCTTTCTCCTTTTGTCGTTCGGTTACAAATTTTTCCATTTTATTTACAAACTTTTTAACATTTTGTCGTAAAACTTTCTGATTTTTGTCGTTTGATATAAAATATTTTATCGTGAGCTTTCTCCTTTTTGTCGTTCGATGCCATAAATTTCCCTATTTTATTATTAAAATGTTTAATCTTTTGTCGTGAAAATCTACGATTTTTGTCGTTTGATATAAAATATTTTGTCGTGAGCTTTCTCCTATTATCGTCCGATGCCACAAATTTTCACATTTTATTAATAAAAATTTTAACAATTTGTCGTGAAAATTTCCGATTTTTGTCTTTTGATATAAAATATTTTGTCGTGAATTTTCTCCTTTTGTCGTTCGGCTATAAATTTTTCCATATTATTTAAAAACTTTTTAAAATTTTGTCGTAAAACTTTCTGATTTTTGTCGTTTGATATAAAATATTTTATCGTAAGCTTTCTCCTTTTGTCGTTCGATGCCATAAATTTCCCTATTTTATTATTAAAATGTTTAATCTTTTGTCGTGAAAATCTACGATTTTTGTCGTTTGATATAAAATATTTTGTCGTGAGCTTTCTCCTATTATTGTCCGATGCCATAAATTTTCCCATTTTATTAATAACAATTTTAACAATTTGTCGTTATAATTTCCGATTTTTGTCGTTTGACATAAAATATTTTATCGTGAATTTTCTCCTTTTGTCGTTCGGATATAAAATTTTCCTTTTTATTTAAAAACTTTTGAACATTTTGTCGTAAAACTTACTGATTTTTGTCGTTTGATATAAAATATTTTATCGTGAATTTTCTCCTTTTGTCGTTCGGCTATAAATTTTTCCATATTATTTAAAAACTTTTTAACATTTTGTCGTAAAACTTTCTGATTTTGTCGTTTGATATATAATATTTTATCTTGAGCTTTCTCCTTTTGTCGTTTGATGCCATACATTTCTCCATTTTTTTTAGAAAATGTTTATCCTTTTGTCGTGAAAATCTCCGATTTTTGTCGTTTGGTATAAAATATTTTAACGTGAGCTTTCTCCTATTATCGTCCGATGCTATAAATTCTCCTATTTTATTAATAATAATTTTAACAATTTGTCGTGAAAATTTTCGATTTTTGTCATATGACATAAAATATTTTGTCGTGAGCTTTCTCCTTTTGTCGTTCGGCTATAACTTTTTCTATTTTATTAACAAACTTTTTAACGTTTTGTCGTAAAACTTTCTGATTCTGTCGTTTGATATATTATATTTTATCGTGAGCTTTCTCCTTTTGTCGTTTGATGCCATAAATTTTCCCATTTTATTCATAAAAATTTGAGCTTTCTCCTTTTGTCGTTCGGCTATAAATTTTTCTATTTTATTAATAAACTGTTTATCTTGAAAATCTACGATTTTTGTCGTTTGATATAAAATATTGTAACATGAGCTTTCTCCTATTATCGTCCGATGCCATAAATTGTCCCATTTTATTAATAAAAATTTTAACAATTTGTCGTTATAATTTCCGATTTTTGTCGTTTGACATAAAATATTTTATCGTGAATTTTCTCCTTTTGTCGTTCGGCTATACATTTTTCCATATTATTTAAAAACTTTTTAACATTTTGTCGTAAAACTTTCTGATTTTGTCGTTTGATATATAATATTTTATCGTGAGCTTTCTCCTTTTGTCGTTTGATGCCATAAATTTCTCCATTTTTTTTAGAAAATGTTTATCCTTTTGTCGTGAAAATCTCCGATTTTTGTCGTTTGATATAAAATATTTTAACGTGAGTTTTCTCCTATTATTGCCCGATGCTATAAATTTTCCCATTTTATTAATCCAAATTTTAACAATTTGTCGTTATAATTTCCGATTTTTGTCGTTTGACATAAAATACTTTATCGTGAATTTTCTCCTTTTGTCGTTCGGATATAAAATTTTCCTTTTCATTTAAAAACTTTTTAACATTTTGTAGTAAAACTTTCTGATTTTTGTCGTTTGATATCAAATATTTTATCGTGAGATTTTTCCTTTTGTCATTCGATGCCATAAATTTCTCCATTTTATTAATAAAATTTTTAACAATTCGTCATGAAAATATCTGATTTTGGTCATTTAACATAAAATATTTTGTCGTGAATTTTCTCCTTTTGTCGTTCGGCCATAAATTTTTGCATTTTATATACAAAATGTTTAACCTTTTGTCGTGAAAATCTCCGATTTTTGTCGTTTGATATAAAATATTTTAACGTGAGCTTTCTCTTACTATCGTCAGATGCCATAAATTTTTCCATTTTAGTAATAAAAATTTTAACAATTTGTCCTGAAAATTTTCGATTTTTGTCATATGACATAAAATATTTTGTCGTGAGCTTTCTCCTTTTGTCGTTCGGCTATAACTTTTTCTATTTTTTTAACAAACTTTTTAACGTTTTGTCGTAAAACTTTCTGATTCTGTCGTTTGATATATTATATTTTATCGTGAGCTTTCTCCCTTTGTCGTTTGATGCTATAAATTTTCCCATTTTATTAATAAGAATTCTAACAATTTGTTGTTATAATTTCCGATTTTTGTCGTTTGACATAAAATATTTTATCGTGAATTTTCTCCTTTTGTCGTTCGGATATAAAATTTTCCTTTTTATTTAAAAACTTTTTAACATTTTGTCGTAAAACTTTCTGATTTTTGTCGTTTGATATAAAATATTTTGCCGTGAGCTTTCTCCTTTTGTCGTTCGGCTATAAATTTTTCTATTTTATTTACAAACTTTTTTACATTTTGTCGTAAAACTTTCCGATTTTTGTCATTTGATATAAAATATTTTATCGTGAGTTTCCTCTTTATGTCGTTCGGCTATAAATTTTTGCATTTTATTTACAAAATGTTTAACCTTTTGTCGTGAAAATCTCCGATTTTTGTCGTTTGATATAAAATATTTTAACCTGAGCTTTCTCCTATTATCGTCAGATGCCATAAATTTTTCCATTTTAGTAATAAAAATTTTAACAATTTGTCGTGAAAATTTTCGATTTTTGTCATTTGACATAAAATATTTTGTCGTGAGCTTTCTCCTTTTGTCGTTCGGCCATAAATTTTCCTATTGTATTTACAAACTTTTAACATTTTGTCGTAAAACTTACTGATTTTTGTCGTTTGATATAAAATATTTTATCGTGAGCTTTCTCCTATTATCGTTCGATGCCATAAATTTTCCCATTTTATTAATAAAAATTTTAACAATTTGTCGTGAAAATTTCCGATTTTTGTAATTTGACATAAAATATTTTGTCGTGAGATTTCTCCTTTTGTCGTTCGGTTATAAATTTTTCCATTTTATTTACAAACTTTTTAACATTTTGTCGTAAAACTTTCTGATTTTGTCGTTTGTCGTTCGATGCCATAAATTTCCCCATTTTATTAATGAACTGTTTAAACTTTTGTCGTGAAAATCTCCGATTTTTGTCGTTTGATATAAAATATTTTGTCGTGAGCTTTCTACTATTATCATCCGATGCCATATATTTTCCCATTATATTCATAAAAATTTTAACAATATGTCGTGAAAAATTCCGATTTTTGTCATTTGACATAAAAGATTTTGTCGTGAGCTTTCTCCTTTTGTCGTTCGGCCATAAATTTTCCTATTGTATTTACAAACTTTTAACATTTTGTCGTAAAACTTACTGATTTTTGTCGTTTGATATAAAATATTTTATCGTGAGCTTTCTCCTTTTGTCGTTTGATGCCATAAATTTCTCCATTTTTTTTAGAAAATGTTTATCCTTTTTTCGTGAAAATCTCCGATTTTTGTCGTTTGATATAAAATATTTTAACATGAGCTTTTTCCTATTATCGTCCGATGCCATAAATTTTCACATTTTATTAATAAAAATTTTAACAATTTGTCGTGAAAATTTCCGATTTTTGTCGTTTGACATAAAATATTTTATCGTGAATTTTCTCCTTTTGTCGTTCGGCTATAAATTTTTCCATATTATTTAAAAACTTTTTAACATTTTGTCGTAAAACTTTCTGATTTTGTCGTTAGATATATAATATTTTATCGTGATCTTTCTCCTTTTGTCGTTTGATGCCATAAATTTCTCCATTTTTTTTAGAAAATGTTTATCCTTTTGTCGTGAAAATCTCCGATTTTTGTCGTTTGATATAAAATATTTTAACATGAGCTTTTTCCTATTATCGTCCGATGCCATAAATTTTCACATTTTATTAATAAAAATTTTAACAATTTGTCGTGAAAATTTCCGATTTTTGTCGTTTGACATAAAATATTTTATCGTGAATTTTCTCCTTTTGTCGTTCGGCTATAAATTTTTCCATATTATTTAAAAACTTTTTAACATTTTGTCGTAAAACTTTCTGATTTTGTCGTTAGATATATAATATTTTATCGTGATCTTTCTCCTTTTGTCGTTTGATGCCATAAATTTCTCCATTTTTTTTAGAAAATGTTTATCCTTTTGTCGTGAAAATCTCCGATTTTTGTCGTTTGATATAAAATATTTTAACGTGAGCCATAAATTTTCCCATTTTATTAATAATAATTTTAACAATATGTCGTGAAAATTTCCGATTTTTGTCATTTGACATAATATATTTTGTCGTGAGTTTTCTCCTTTTGTCGTTTAACTATAAATTTTTCCATTTTATTTACAAACTTTTTAACATTTTGTCGTAAAACTTTCTGATTTTTGTCGTTTAATATAAAATAGTTTGTTTGTTGTGAGCTTTTTCCTTTTGTCATTCGCCATGATTTTTTTCATTTTGTCACAACATTTTGACCTGAATTTTCCCATTTCTTAGGTCGATATCATGAAATTATCGATAATATCAAAAAATTTCTTATTTTTTTCGTGTACCGCATTTTATCGAGAAGTTTCTGGTTTTTTTTATTGGATAAAATTAATTCTTCCACTTTTCTCATTTGATATAAATATTATGCCGTGAAATTTCCCAGATTTTGCCATTAAATTTTCCATTTGTGTCGTAAGTCTTCTGGTTCTGTCGTAAGATGTCGCGAAAATTCCGATTTTCGTCGTGAAGTTTCTGATTTTTGTTGTGAAATTTCCGATTATTTTCATGTTTTTCTCTATTTTTTCCTATTTTGCTTTATTTTCCCTGTTATACTTTATTTTTCCCAATTTTGCCCAATTTTCTTATATTTTTCACAATTTTGTCCCATTTTCCTATATTTTTTCACTATTTTCCCTATTTTTTTCCTACTTTGTCCAGACGGATACAAATTAAAGCAATAATAAACCCCCCAAATAAAGAAAATGTAATTAAAAAAATATTTAACAAATTAGTAAATTCTATAAATAAGCCTATTAAACGAATTAATCCATACCCCCCAAGTTTTAATATAATTCCTGCTAAAATTATAGAATCTGAAACAGGAGCCTCAACATTGTTCCCTACTTTTCTTATTTTTTTTATTTTTTTCCTGCTTAATTGTAGTTATTTATTATTCGTTTTAACATCCATTGTTTTGGTTAAAACTTTTTTTATTGTGTGTGTTACGATTTTTTTCCGATTATACCCTATTTTTCCCTAGTTTTCTCTATTTTACCCTGTTTTTCTGTACTCTTTCTCATTTTGCCAAATTTTCCCTTATTTTTCACAATTCTCCCTATTTTGTGCTACTTTGCCCTATTTTCCCTACTGTTTTTTTTCCTATTTTTTCATTTCCCCCTGTTTTTCATTATTTTTCCCCATTTGTTCCTGTTTTTCCATATTTTTCTCATTTTTCCCTATTTTTCTATTTTTTATTTTTCTCTTTTTTCCCTATTTTTCCTATTTTGCTTTATTTTTCTCTATTTTACTTTATTACTCCCGATTTTCCCCATTTTTCCCTATTTTGCTGTTAGCATTTTCCTTTTGTTTTTTTTTTCATTTTGTCACATTTTAAATAACTTGTTACAAAGTTTTTGACGTGAATTTTCCCATTTTTTAGTTCGATATCATTTCCATTATGTCGTAAAATTTCTTATTTTTGTCGTGTACTGCATTTTATTTTCCCATTTTATCGTTAAATTTACTATTTTTGTCATGAACTTTCAATTTTGTTGTTTGATATAAATATTTTGCCATGAATTTTTCCATTTCGTTGTCGATATAAAACTCGCTCTAAAATACAATTAAAATCTTATTATAGTCTAGTCAACAAGTGCTTTTTGGTCAAACTTTTTTTTCCGCCTCCGAAAAATATGATCGAGGTGTCATTCGGTTCGGAATAGAGTGTAGATAATTTTTGAAAAAATTCAAGAGCCGCTTGCAAAAATTGCAAAAGTTATAAACAATTAACTGAAAAAAAAAATTGGATTTGGTTTTTTGCAAATATCTCAAAACCTATTTGACATTTTTTCAAATTTGAGAAAAGATTCAAAAAGAGGAAAAAAACGTCCTAAAAAAAATTGTACCTCCTCGAACTATAGGACCATACTTATAATTTTCCCAGAGGGTTAACAGAAGATCATAAAAAAAGCAATCAATAGTAATATGAAAAAAAAAAAAAATTCAATGATTAATCAAGCTTTTTAATGTTTAACCTAAGTAAATTGTTAATAATAATAAATTTTTTTTAATTTTTCCAACGGGAATCTCTTCTGAGACCTTTCAAAAATAGGTCCAAAAAAGGAAAAAAATCGGATTTGTTATTTAACAATTATCACACTAGGTAAGTTCATGTTCAAGTAAGAAAAAATTGTTAATTAACTAATGCATAATTAATAAACAAATTGCGATAAAAAAATTTTGACCCCGGATTATTGTTCATAAATCTATCCAGTAGATGCATGAATTTTTTCAATTCTCAATTTTCATATTTAATAAGTTTAAATAATATTTCTTCATTAAAGGTCCAATGTGGGTGGCGCTTACGCAAGCCAGCGTCCCTATTTCCCCCCCCCCTATTTTCCCCTCTTGGAAAATTATAAATATTCGTGCTACAGTTCCGGGAGATATAATTTTTTTTGGGAAATTCCTCCTCTTTTTGTATCTTTTTTCAAATTTGAAAAATATCAAATAGTTTTTGAGATATTTGCAAAAAACCCAAACCTCATTTTTTTTCAGTTAATTATTTATAACTTTTACAATTTTTGCAAGCGGCTCTTGAATTTTTTCAAAAGTCATCTACACTCTATTCCAAATCGAATGACATCTCGTTCATATTTTTCGGAGGCGGAGAAAAAAGTTTGACCTAAAAAGCACTTGCTGACTAGACTATCATGTTATTGTACAGAAAAGTTTTGAAAATTTTTTTTGTTTATTTTTAATGCAAATTAATGATTGCATATTAGAACTTTTCAATTCTGACCAACAAACATAGATGGAGTTTACTTGCACATTTCACATTCATAAATCACATTTTTTGACACATCTCATATAACGACTAAAAAAAATGATAACTGACAGTTGTATTTTAGGTTTCAAACCATGCAGAACTTTTTAGGAAGAATACGTTTTTTTCTATAAAATTGATAATATAGTTATTTTCCTAACAAGTGCGGAAAGTTATACTTTTCCGCACGCAACTGCAGTTGCCCGAACGACGCGAAGCGGAGTTCGGGCATGCAATTAAGTGGGGAAAAGATACTTTACGCAAGTGTTACGAACAATATTTTTTCTACAAGCGCCCAGAATTAAAAAAATATTTTTTTGTCATTTAACAAAAATTTTGTTAGTGCGTCTTAATAAATAAAACATTAGGCTGAAAGTAATCATAGTAAACAAACAAGAATTAATTTTTAATCATTTTAGCATTCATAAAATCAGTGCGGAAAAGTACAACTTTCCGCACGCTTGTAGAAAATAGTAGTTTACCTAACAAGTGCGGAAAGTGATACTTTTCCGCACGCGATTGCAGATGGCCGAACGACGTCACTTTACGCACGTGTTAGGTACACTATTTTTTCTACTAGCGTGCGGAAAAAACACAAAAGCTAACATCAAGAAACATTTATTATTAAATACATCAACAAATTAATTATTATTAATATTAATATTAAATGTGCAATTTGTGGCATTTTGCAAATTAATTGCAGAGGCTAAAATGTTTTCTAACGAAGTCAGATTTCGGTTTGTTGCAACTGTGGCCATGGGAACTTGGCTGGAAGAGGTCATTCTAGAAGGCTTTTCTGGTGACAGCTGCTGACTAGTGGAAGGGCCAGCGACAGCGTCACTGAAGTTTAATATTTTATTTACTTTTCCGCACTCAAATGCGTGCGGAAAAGTATACTTTTCCGCACGCTTGTAGAAAAAAAAAGTTTTCGATACTTAAGCATATCTTATCTAAAAAAATGGGTTTCCTACCCGAAAACAATACTTTCTTTTTATATATACCTTATATATACTATTGTATACAATATGTCTCAGTAAGTTGGAACCATATGGGAAACTTTTTTATTATTAATTTCAGGAAAAAAATGTATTCTTCATAAAAAGTTCTGCATGTCCTAAAATCTAAAATACAATCAACAGATATCAATTTTTTTCAGTCGTGTACGAGGTATGTCAAAAAATATGAATTTTACTCAAGAGTAAAGTACCATTATTTTTCTGAGTATTGACAATTGTTATTATAAAAAGTTGATTATAAATGCATATGCATTCAACACGTGTTTAAATTGCAAAATAGTTAGAAAACATTAAGAAACGAGGTTATCATGACTTTTACAATCACAAGAGATAAATGTTTATTCAAAATAGAAACAATAGTAAACAAGCACAAAACCTATTTTTTAAAAATAAATGAATGTAATTGCATATTTGAACATAGTTTTTGGTACTGATAAACTTTTTTTAATAACATTTTTCGATATTGTCAAATTTAAAGGTACTTTACTCGTGAGTAAAATTCATATTTTTGACATACCTCGTACACGACTGAAAAAATTTGATATCTGTTGATTGTATTTTAGATTTTAGAACATGCAGAACTTTTTATGAAGAATACATTTTTTCCTAAAATTAATAATAAAAAAGTTTCCCATATGGTTCCAACTTACTGAGACATATTGTATATGGTATATGTAAATGTTTACACTTTAGTTTAATTTTCTACAATTTGTCATTGGTATTAACCGTATATTACTATTATTATTATTCACATTATTAGATCACAAGGGGCAGAATAACGTACCGTAAGCGTAAGCTATTTTTAATACTTCAGTAGAAGTTTCAATTGATTTTAATAACTTTTAATTACAATAAACATTATATTAAGGAAATTCGCAGACTACTTTTCTAAACTACTTTAAATTAGCTTTTACTGATGTAACCGAACAATAATATTACATGTAAATGTTTTTTTAATTTTAGAAAAAGTTTAGCAAACAATATGGCAGTTCGGAGGAGGAACAAACCCGTTTCCAAAATTTCCAAGCGACTTTGAGACGCATTGAGGAAAACAACGCGAAATATGCCAAAGGCGAAGTCACCCATTTGGAAGGTGTCAATCAATTTGCAGATTTGAGCGAATCTGAATGGGCGAATCGCAATCACGGATTAAAGGTCGATAAATAATTTAATTTTTATAGATTTTTTCACAAAATAAATTTTTGTTATTTTTAATAGTGTGTTTCTGTTGTTTTGAAGATTTCTTTGAAAATTTCACACCTAACATTTTCGACCAATTAAAAGCTTGTATTTTGTATCGTTACCAAGGCAACTAAAAAAAATCTGAAAATTTTTCTCCTTTCTTTTTTGACGTTTATAGTAAACTAACATTTACATTTAGCATCAAAAATCGTCATTATCCTAATATTTCGGTGTGAAATTTTCTTACCGAATCCCCCACGCTTGAATTAATTGCGGGAAATTTGTCTCGTACATGAATTTTTCATGTGCTCAAAAAATTTCCGGCAATAATCCATGCTCTACGGAGATTATTAGTGAAAATTTGATTATACAGATAACAATACAAGGTGAGTCATAACTATTGGGACATTTACTAAGGGCAGGTTATTTGGACCAAAATATGGCGATTGGACCAAATATGTCTTAATAAAATGTTGCTGTGGAAAAATGTACAGGATGTTAAAGTTGGATTTTCTCCGTTTTAGAGTTTTCGAAGAAAAAAACTCTTATAAGATGATTTTGTCCGTCCATCCGTCCGTCTGTTAGCTTAACTTGAGAACGGTGAGAGATAGAGACAAACGGACAACGGCAATCGATTCAGCATCGTTAAAAACCCCAAAATAGTTATTTTCCTAACAAGTGCGGAAAGTTATACTTTTCCGCACGCAATTGCAGTTGCCCGAACGACGCGAAGATAAAAGATACTTTACGCAAGTGTTAGGAACAATATTTTTTCTACAAGCGCCTAGAATTTAAAAAAAAATTTAGCAAAAAGTATTTTTTCTACAAGCGCCTAGAATTAAAAAAAAATTTAGCAAAAAGTATTTTTTCTACAAGCGTGCGGAAAGTTACAACTTTCCGCACTAGTGCGGAAAGTTACAACTTTCCGCACTAGTGCGGAAAAGTACAACTTTCCGCACGCTTGTAGAAAAATGATATTTTTACTTTCTCGATACTTATACCATATACAGGGTGGCTACTTTTTAATAGGGACAGTATTGCTATCTCGTAAACGGTAGACGCTAGAAAGACGGTTAAATGGGGAAAAATGTGCGAAATATAAAAATAGACAAAACAAATAATCAAGTGTTATTATCGTTGAATGTAGTAGTGAAAGTGATTTAGTAATATTAAATAAAATAGACAGGTCCGTATTTAAAAAATAAAGTTGATGGTGGCCCCGAAGAGACAAAACGTCACGGAATAATCAAGTGTGATATATCGTTGAATTTAGTATTCGAAGCGATTTAATAATATTAAATAAAATAGACAGGTCCGTATTTAAAAAGATAAAGTTGATGGTGGCCCCGAG
This sequence comes from Neocrepidodera transversa, assembly GCA_963243735.1. NCBI lineage: Eukaryota > Metazoa > Arthropoda > Insecta > Coleoptera > Chrysomelidae > Neocrepidodera > Neocrepidodera transversa. The sequence goes on from OY725343.1 coordinate 22,176,624, forward strand.
GAGAAAAAACGTCAGACTTAAAATTTAACTATGGCAGTTTATAAAGATGTTAGAATACAACAAAAACTTTTAATAAAGTTATCCCAAATTTTGTATATTAACAGAGCTTTGGCAAAAAAACGATTTTCCACAAATTCGGATTTTGTCGTATAACTCCGGAACCAATAGGAATATTTTAGGTTTCAAAAAATCGTTTTGTCTATTTTTATATTTCGCATATTTTTCCCCATTTAACCGTCATTCTAGCGTCTACCGTTTACGAGATAGCAATACTGTCCCTATTAAAAAGTAGCCACCCTGTATACTGTAGTACATAAGGTATATATAGAAATTTATTTTCGTAACTTTAAATTTTCGAAAACTCGAAATTATGGTAAAAATATGGCCGTTTTTCACTTGTTTTGCTAATAATTTCACTATATATTTATAAATTGTTATCAAAATTGGCACAGAGGCATAACTTTAGGCAATGCATATATTCTCTATTCCTGATGATGTAATTGAGTGGAAACTTTTCTTGACAAAACTTTTTAGTGATTTTTATTAGAAATTATAATGTAAACATCATTTTTACTTAATATAGGCAATCTTATATAATTTCATCAGGTGACGTATTATGTAAAATTTTTAAATTACGACTTAAAAGTCTGTTATCAAATATGCCTAGAAAAAATATTTATAAATTTTTTAAACCTATATTTTATTTAAAAAATAAATAAATTAAAAATATCTATATTAATTGATAATACTGTTCAGAGATGGCAGAATATAAGAATTGAATTCCTTATTAAATAGAGGCCAGATGTAAACATGAGAAAAGAAGATGAAACTGGTTACCATTCACTATTTTTATGTAGTCTTAAAAGAAGTTAAAAAAGCGAAATCTAATAAATATTAATTTTTGGAGAAAATAAATAGAAAACATCGGAAAAAATTTAAAGAAAAATCAGAAAATTAAAAAAAATGAGAAAAAAATGGCAAATAATCGCAAAAAAATTAAAGGAACAAGAAAAAATGAAAAAAAAATAGAAAACAAGATTAGAACACAACGATAAAGAAATGTGAAAAATGAGAAAAAATCGACAAAAAAAAAACGAAAAATCAGAAAAATAAGAAAAAGACGAGAAAAAATTTTAACAATCAAAAAATCAGAAAAAAATGGAGTAATAAGAAAAAAAAAGACAAATTTAAACAAAAATATTGGCAAAAATGAAAAATCAAATTGTAAAATGGAAAGACCAAGTGCTAAAAATGGCAAAAAAGACGATCTAAAAAAAACGCAAAAATAGAAAAAAAAGAACAACCAAAAAATCAGAAAAATTGTAACGATAAAAAAATTGAAAAAAAAAATGAAAAAATTCGAATGAATTAAAAAAAAATCGCAACAAAATTAAAGAAAACGGCAAAAAAATCGCAAATAAACAGAGGGATAAGAAGAAATGAAAAAAACAGAACAATGGCAAAAAATGAGGGAAAATTAGAAAAATGGCAAAAAATGGGGGAAAATTAGAAAAATTCGAAAAAAAAAAAAAAAACTTTTTCTTTCTTCCAAAAAAAATCGCAAAAATTAAAGGAATAAGAATAAATTAGAAAAAAAACAAAAATATTGGAAAAATTGAAAAATAAAATTGTAAAATACGGAAAAAACGGAGACCAAACGCTCTAAAAATCGCAAAAAAAACGATGTAAAAAAATGCAAAACAACGAAAAAAAAAAACACAAAGAACGAAAAAAAATAAAAAAAATCGAATGAATTAAAAAAAATTGCAACAAAATTCGAAGAAAATGGCAGAAAAATCGCAAATAATCACTAAAAGTCAGAAGATAATAAAAATGAGAATACAGAAGAAAAACAAAACAATAGGAAAAATGAGGAAAAATTAGAAAAATTCGAAACAAAAAAAAATCAGAAAAATTACAAAAAACGAGAAAATATAAACAACTTTCTCTCTCTATAAAAGTAATTATAAATAATATATAAAAAAATTAAATGAGACAAAAATTATATTGTGAAAAGAGACAGGAAGTAACAGAAAGAGAGGGAGTCGCTTGGAGGGGGCATAACGCTTTTTTATTATGAGACGCTTTGTGGCGGTTAAATTCTACAAGTTACGCCCAGAAAAATATCCATTCTGAAAAAATGTACCGGACTGAAAAAAGGTATCGAAACGCCGGCATGTTCCGGCCCTAATACACCACCTCTGGAAATACTGAACTATAAATAATTATCATTATATTTTTTACCTAAATACAAATATCAAACACACCTTCTACTACTGATCAGTTTATTACTATAATTAAATGATATTTAGGTTACCCATAAATAGACTAACTGTACAAATGACTATGTATATGTGGTTTTTAGGAAGCTAAAAAATTATCAAAACATAAAAAAGTTGGCCGTACTGGGAATCAAACTCCGGCCCTTATACACCGAAACCATATAATATATGCATTACAAAAAAAAACAAAGTGAGAGAAATATTATCAAACTTATCAAGCAGATGCGCAAATATACTTCCATACTTTGTAAACCTTAAAACGCAGTGAATAGCCGATATATAATATAAATGCGTACATCCGATGTACTGCTCTAGTCACAGCGTTTTATTTTTCACTTTAATCACTTTTCAGTATAACATAACCTATTATTTTAACGTTTATATGTATCCATTGTATCCTATGTGTTTTGATTTTTTCTTCTTTTTTTTAATAGTCAACGTCGCTAAGGCTATTTGGTTTAGTAATAATCGACAGATAACTGTAAATTATACCTTGTAGTGCCATCTACACTACTTTAAACTAATTAATGTAGCTGACGTCACTTGAAAATTTTGAAAATTTATTTCCTAGTAATCGTAGTGTTTCAAAGTTAGCCAAGTCTATTTTTGTGAATAATTTTAAGTATATTTTCATATACTACAAATGAATTTGCTGTAGCAACCGCATCACACGTCCCCATTATTCTTAGATGGATGTATCGAATGTTATTTCATTTATGAAAAGTGTGCTTTAGGCTGTCAGATAATTGTTGCTAACTAAATGTCATTTTTTGTGAGTGAATTGTTTTTACTATTAGAGTCTAGTGTATTGTTGTATTTTTTAAACCTACTAGTCTAGCCGAGAAGTGAGTTTTCTGGGAAAAATAGTTAGAAGGGTATAACATTAAAAGCGCCTAAAATAAAATGTAATCAAATTCTTATATGTATTTAATTAGAGTATTTTTTGACTCACCAGATAAATGTAAAGATGGAACGATATTTAAAAGTAATTTATTAGTTCGTATTGACACATATATATTTTGGTTCAAAATTTCTGACACAGCCGCTTTTTAGAAAAAAACTAACAGAGGATCCATTTTAATTAGTTCATTATTGTTCAATTTGGTCATAATTTGGAACACAATATTTTTCTTTATAAGGCATTCGAAAATTGAAAAAGCAATAATAGGATACAAAAGTTTTATAAAGAAAATACTGTCACAATCACAATTATTAAACCAAAGTAAGTAATAAATACCCAGTAGAGCAAACTTTTATCTACCAAAAGTTGAAATTTTATCATTGCAGCCAATCTAAATTAAATTATTCATACTAACAGAGACATCTAGGGCTCTGGCCCCAAAACACAAAAACAAGTTGATCTTGAGCCATTTACGTGAAACGTCTATAGTAGATGGTCTTTGAGTGGAATGGAGTATGGGTCGTTTCTCGTTTCAATCGAAATGGCGAGTTTAAAAAGATAAAGCAGAAGTTAGATTATGTTATTGACATATGAGGAAAAATGTATAAATGACTGTTGTATATAAACTAAAATTAATTTTCTCCACGACTGTTTAATAATAAGTTCATTCTGACTACATATTTTGTGGAAGAATGATATACATTCTTCCACTAGCTGAAGAATAAATTTAAGAATCCACGGTAATTAGCCAATCACATCCTTTGATTTCTAGACTTTACATTAATATACACACAAATCACATTGCTTTGAAAATAACTAACCAATGGGGGAGTTCCCTCAATGTTGTTGCCAACCTAGAAAAAGGTCTACCAACGGAGAAGGATTATTTTTGGTCAAAATCTACTTCATTATTTTCGCAATGATAAAATATGTGTACAAAATTCTATTGAGCTTTCCGGAATATATCGTTAGCAAAATATAAAGATTTTAATAAAATCTTACTTCTGATTGGTTGAAATTTCGTTGTCAAATATCATTCCTTATAGAGTAAGTATAACAGAGCGACATGTTTCATTTTCAAATTATAGAATATTCAAAGTACTCGCCAAATTCAGTTAGTTCCACCAATCCTCCAAGGCTGTAGGCTGTTATACTTACTCTATGCCGAATGACACACTCACACACACACACACACACACCTATAATGACCCCGAGCCAAGAGGATATTGTAGCTAATCGGTACTTGATCCCCAAGTCCCCTGCCTCCTCCCCCAGGTTCTCCCCCCGACACCGCTATTGTGAGCATATCGCAGGGTTGCATTTAAGGACCGAAGTCCCCTGGTAGTCCTTGATTACGCCGTATTACACCCCATTGGGCATTGGTGGATGCCCGGCTTGTCCTCTGAATTTTTTGTCTTAGGGACGACCGAAGCCTCGATCCCTTTTACATCGTCTGTATTCAATCCAGCGACACCGTAGCGAACGGACGTGCCTAGAGAGCCAAAGTGTAGTGTAGTGTAGGTGTACCTCAGTGAAATCCTCAAGACGACAAGATTAGGGTAAGTACGTGTGTACACTAAAATTATAAAATTTCAGGAGCCTTTTTTTTTAAATTTTTATTTCAGTCCCCCAAATGGGGGACCAACAAAGAAATCAGGGGGCTATTTCGCGTATCCCTAAAAGTGATAATAGTGCAAAGAAAATGGAAGAATCCGAGTCAGGGAGAAGAACAAGAAATATACAAATAGAGAATGTTTTTCTAAAAAAACAGGTAGAGGACCTGAAAAGTCAGATCGCAGAGTTAAACAAGCGATTCGAAGAACAGACGAAAAAAACTGAAGCCGCTCACGTCGAGGCTATGAGAAAAGCCGGCGAAAAACACAAAGAGTCCATGAAACTGATGAAAGAAGTAATGGTAAGCTTGAAAAAAAGCGACAAGCGTGAAGGCCGAGCGCCTTCCGCTGAAAGGACGACGCCGAAGCCGCCAAAAGAGGCCAAAAACGAGGAAATACGAGCTCTTTCTCCTTTAGTCAGGATGGAAACCGAAAATCTAATCGATTCGGACGAAGGCTTTACTAAAGTAATATCAAAAAGGGACAGAAAAAGATCTCTAGACGAAATTACAAAGAAAAATACTCCAAATGAGATGACCATTAAAAATTCCAAGAAGGCAGAAAATAATGACAAACAAACAGCCAAGGTAAGTACAAATGAGATACTTAACACAAATGACTTTTTAAATACCCAGATAAATTTGGGAAAACCCAAGCCGAAGGTAAGCGAACCCTTTAAAAATGGCACTTATGTTCTTTTGAACAGAAACAGTGGTGTCATTTTAAGTAAATATACTGAGTCTATAAACTTAAATGAAAATCCGAATGAAGTACAAATCGAAGAAGGTGTAAAAACCTTCTTCGAATCATATGAATATCCTAAGGGAAAACGTTCCTACCCCGCTCCGTCGGCCCCAACAGAGGTCGATAGGAACGTCGCGACGCCACCCGCTCCCAAAAAAATAGCCCCCTTGATCCTTAAGTCTGCTTCCCATTGGAATAGGCTTAAAGCAGGTCTCAAATCACGAGACATAAAGTTCGGCGATTGTGTGCTATCTAAAAACAAGCAAAGCTTGAGGATACATCCTCTAACAGTCGACGATCATCGCAAAATGGCTAACTATTTTTGCGAAATGAAGAACATCGACAATGATATAAACTGGGTCGTTTTTGATATGCCAGAGAGCAAAAACGCAAAGGTGGTATTGAGAGGTTTACCTCATGATACTCCCATCGACGAGATCAAGGATGATCTAAAAGAGCAAGGCATAGACGTCTTAAACGTCTACGCCATGACGTCCCGACGGGACAAAAAACCTCTTTCTCTATTTTTAGTAGAAATACTAGAAATAGAAAAAGAGAAAATTTTAAAGGTAAATCGCTGCGCTAGTATGGTAGTGTCAGTGGAAAACAAACGCAAAAGCACTCACGCGACCCAGTGCTATCAATGTCAGGGCTTTCACCACGCACAATCGTCGTGCTTTGTTAATCCACGATGTGTACGATGCGGCGAGGGACACAGAGCCGCAGAATGTTCGCGACCTAAAACTAACAAGGCGACATGCGCAAATTGCCGCGGCGAACACCCGGCAAATTATAGAGGTTGTCCGAATATGCCCCGTATCGGGTCATATACTAACATGCCCCGTAACGGGTCATATGCGAACGCCACTAAACAAGCTGCCCCGTCCCCCAAGCCTCAAAACAAAGGTCCGCCGCCGCCACTTTGGCCGCCGCTCCCGCAAAAACACCAAGTACCGCCGCGCAGTCCTTAAATTTCAGCGCAATTTACAAAAATCAAATTTTAGGTCTTTTACAGTCTCTCACAGCTCATTTCCTAATAAACTAAATACTTTTAGGTTTTGACTTTAATTACGATCGCTAAAAATAATAATTTTTTTTTCTCAATTTACCACTAAAATTACAGAACTAAGTTTAAAGGTTCCAGAATTTTTAAAGGTAGCCTCTTGGAATCCGGGAGGGATAAAATCTAATAAACATATTCTATTTGAATTTATTGAGAGGGAGGGTTTTGCCCTTCAGGAAACAAAATTAAATCAGGCCGATAAATTTAAACTGGCTGGATATAATATCTATAGAAATAAATTTAGACCAAATTCAGGGGGAACAGCAATAATGATTAAAAATTGTATAGATCACCATTGTTTAAACACTCCAGTCGGATTTACCACACTTGAAGCGACAGTAATAAAAGTCAAAACCGCTTATGGGTATATAAAAATTGCATCGGTGTACGTTAGACCTAACGAAAGATTAATAATAAATGAAATTGAGGAACTATTGTTCGGTAGAAACACAGTTTTAATCGGAGATCTAAATGCGAAATCGCCAGTGTGGAGCAGCTTATACGAAAACGTGAAAGGACGCGATCTTTTAGAGTATTTCGCGGATAATCCGGATTGTCACGCCATCGGCCCTGAGACGCCGGAAATTTAAATCAACGTCCCGACGTATTAGATATAGCGGTCATGAAAGATGTAAATTTCAACACAGAAATTTACTTACACCATTCATGAAACGGGAGAAGGACATTTGCCGATGGTCTTAGAAATAGGGAAGGGCGTTTCGGTAAAAAACACGTATACGACACGAAAAACAAACTGACTCGCGTTTAAACGTGGGTTAGGGCACGCGTTAGGACCAATACCGCGAATCAAAAGTGCGAACGATATAGAACGCGAAATAGAAATATTCGAAACGGTTATTAAAACCCAATTAAATCATACGACTAAAATAAAAACTCGGGAAAAACGCGGAATTTTTTCGGAAATTAGTGCGGAACTAAAAAATTTAATCGCGGAAAAAAATCGAGCGCAGCGTCGCGCGAAAAGAACGCGGGATATAGTTGACAAAAGAACAGCCTCTCGACTTAAAGAACATTTCAAGGTAGAACTCTCTGAACACCGACAGAGAAATTGGGAAAGGTGGATTAACGAGCTTAATCCCCAGGAGGCGCCTTATGGAATCTCTCAAAAATTCTAAGGCAGGACAGGAAACCGGTCCCACCTTTACACGGCGAGAATGGTATGGCATTTACTGCCGAAGAAAAGGCCGAGGCGTTTAAAACAACGCTCGAGAGGGAATTCCGATTAAACGAACACGAGGACGAAGATATGGAGTTTAGCGACGAAGTCGAGAGAGATGTTCGCAACTATATCCGGAGACCGACAAACCCTGACTTGTTCATATCTCACACTTTACCAGAAGAAGTGAAGGATATAATCAAGTTCGCGTCCGCGAAAAAGGCACCGGGTTGCGACCAAATTACGAACAGAACGCTTAAAAATTTACCGGAAAAAGCGATAGTTTATTTAACAACGATAATAAACGCGATATTACGATTTAAATATTACCCAAAGCGATGGAAAAAAGCGGACGTAATAATGATACCTAAACCAAATAAAGATCGCACTTTTCCACAAAATTACAGGCCAATCAGCCTATTACCGGCTATGAGTAAAATCGCAGAAAGAGTAATTTTAAAAAGACTTAAAGATGAAACAGATTTATTAAATGTCATACCGGCTGAACAATTCGGCTTTCGTGCCGAACACTCGACAGAAACGCAGGTCCTTAGACTGGTTGAGTTTGCAACCCAAGGGTTCAATCACAGACAGTCGACGGGAGCTGTATTTCTGGATGTCAGTAAGGCATTTGATAGAGTTTGGCACGAGGGCCTTATATACAAAATGATGGAGATCGGATATACGAAGCATTTAATTACGTTAATTCACTCATTTTTAAAGAAACGATATTTCAGAGTCAAGGTAGGGCACGTCCTATCTGACTATGGAGTATTGGAAGCAGGAGTGCCGCAAGGCGCAGTATTGTCCCCCCAACTTTACAATATTTACACCGCAGATATACCCCGATCTCCACATACTACTCTCAGCCTGTATGCAGATGACACCACTATAGCTTCACGTAATGCCTGGCCTCACCTAGTTTTAAATCATTTGCAAAGTCACCTTGGTGAGCTTGAGAATTGGTTTGTAAAGTGGAAAATTGCAATCAACGCGGAAAAATCAAAGGCAATATTCCTCAAAAAGCGGAGACACGCCCCGGATGGCGAGGTAAATTTATTCGGACAAAATATTAACTGGCAGCGGTCAGTTAAATATTTGGGGGTCACCTTGGACGTGGGTCTAACGTTTACCGAGCATGTGAAGACAATAATTAGTAAAACCAAACAAGCGCGAGCACGCTTATCCCCCCTTATAGGGAAGAGAAGCAAATTAGATATTAAAACAAAACTTAGACTGATAAACTCAATTATAATTCCGTTAATTACCTACGCCTCACTCGTGTGGGGACAAACGTGCAGAACGAAAAGAGAAAAACTCCAAAGTCAGCAAAATATCTGTTTACGGGTGGCCACAAACCTACCTTGGTATGTGGCAAACCGTTGGATATTCGATAGTTTAAAATCCACTAGGGTTTTAGACACTCTGAATAACCGGGCAGAACGGATATTCGGCGACCTGCGGACACACCCAAATTTAGAGCTCAGGGAGCTCCTCGACTACGACGACGATAACCACGGAAAACACGCGAGGCCGAAAAGGCAATTAACGAGACGATAAGTTTGGTTTTACTAAAATTGACGATAAATAAAATTCTTGCCGCAATGCGGCCAAAGGGTCTTGAAATAAACAAAATGTCTGTAGGCAACAGTCTAGAGACAAAAAAAAAAAAAAAAAAAAAAAAAAAAAAAAAAAAAAAAAGACGACCAGGGGACTTCGGACCTTAAAAGCGACCTCACAATATGCTCACAATAGCGGGCATGTCGGGAGGAGAACCTGGGGGTGGCATGGCAGGGGACTTGGGGATCAAGTGCTGATTAGGTACAATATCCCCTTGGCTCGGGGTCATTTAGAGTGTGTGTGTGTGTGTACATCGTCTGTTTGTCCTGTCGCTTTGTGTGTGCTTTGTCAGTTTGTCATGTATTGTCTTCTCTGTAAAGTCCGCCTAAAACTTTAAACACATTATTAGAAATAATTTGTATAAATTTAAACAACGAACTGTACTTTTTTGTCACGGTTTCTGAAAAAGATATATTTATTTTTTTTTTGATGAAGAACACAACTCCGTTTTTGATTTTTTTTTTTTTTGGTTGGATTACTCCATTTTTGTTTTTGTTTTTAACGCACGGAAGGAAGAAAGAAGGAGTGGTTCAGAAGCCGGGATGTTTGTTGCCGCATATCTATGCGACGGGATATTTTAATTATCGTCAAATTTAGTAGAACCAAACTTATATTCTCGTTAATTGCCTTCTCGGCCTCGCGTGTTTACCGTGGTTGTTTGCATCGTATTCGAGGAGCTCCCTGAGCTCTAGGTTGGGGTGTGTCCGCAGGTCGCCGAACATCCATTCTGCTCGGGCATTCAGAGTGTTTAAAACCCTGAAAGTTAGACCTACGTCTAAGGAAACCCCTAAATATTTAACTGACCGCTGCCAGTTAATATTTTGGCCGAATAGATTTACTGCACCGTTTGGGGCCTGTCTCCGCTTTTTGAGGAATATTGCCTTTGATTTTTCCGCGTTGATCGCAATTTTCCACTTTAGAAACCAATCCTCAAGTTCGTCAAGGTGGGTTTGTAAATGATGTAACACAAGGTGAGGCCAAGCGTTGTGCGATGCTATCGTAGTGTCATCTGCATACAGGCTGAGCGTAGTATGTGGAGATCGAGGTATATCCGCGGTGTAAATATTATATAGTTGGGGGGATAATACTGCACCTTGGGGCACACCCGCCACCAAAAATCCATGGTCAGATAGGATATGTCCCATCTTGACTCTGAAGTATCGTTTCTTTAGGAAGGAATCGATCAATTGAACTAGGGGTTTCGTGTACCCGAACTCCATCATTTTATATATTAGACCCTCGTGCCAAACTCTGTCAAATGCCTTACTGACATCCAGAAATACAGCTCCCGTCGACTGTCTGTGATTGAACCCTTGGGTTGCAAATTCAACCAGTCTAAGGACCTGCGTTTCTGTCGAGTGTTCGGCACGAAAACCGAACTGTTCAGCCGGTATGACATTTAATACCTCTGTTTCATCTTTTAAGCGATTTAAAATTACTCTTTCCGCGATTTTACTCATAGCCGGTAATAGGCTGATCGGTCTGTAATTTTGTGGAAAAGTGCGATCTTTATTTGGTTTTGCAATCATTTGTGTTGTGAGTTTGGCGAGAATGAAAATAATGACGTCATGAGTGACGTTTTCGCCGCGACCACAACAACCCTGGTCGTCATGTGGAAGGACTGCAAGAACAATTTGAGCATTGTGAACGCTTAGTGGAACGCACCTCTTATCAGTTCCCAGGGTGCCAAAAGTGCCACTTTCATCTATGGAGTGGCGCCATTGAAAAATAGACAAAAAAGAGCACTATTTCGTTCAATGACATTAGAGAGTTATCGCCACCGACACTTTTGTAAATACGGGAATCTTATTTTTAGCACTATTCTAAAATAAAGTTAAAACCTTATCTATAGTTATCGCAACATCACTGCTTTACGGTAACTGATTTTAAATTTAAATCTAACCTTAAAAATATTCGGTGGTTTGCGTCGAATCGAGATAAAGGTAAAATGGAAAATATATTGGAAGCTATTATTATTGGTGGTGGTAACGAAAGAAGACTTTTTGATAAACCACTGGCTGAACTATGAATAATATTATTCTTTTTCAGTTTTGAATATTACCTTTTAAATCTCTTTAATGACATTTTAAATGTTTTCAAAGAACCTACCGCCGATTCCAAAATAATGAATCCTTTTTAAGTATTTATTTATTATTTATACTTTCTCTATCATGGGTCTGGGTTTTCCCAGTCTTTTATTTTAATTACACAGAAGTCTTATTTACTACCATTGTACAGGGTAAATATTACTTTACGTTTCAATATTTTAAATTAAATATATTATTTTAAAATCCTATTAGAATAAATATTGTGAGAGTGAAAAATTAACAGAACGTAATCAAAAATGTAAATAGTGAATATGCTAACTAAACTGTCACAGCATAATAAACTGCTGGGAATCTGGGGAAACTGTCAGTAGTATCATCAAGTCAAATGAATAAAATAAAAAATCCGATGTGGCCAGCACATGACCTCTCGCGATTTTTGAATCAAAAATTTACAGGTTGACACAAAAAAGTAGGAAAAAAAATTATTTTTTTGTAAATCTGGCAACATTGGCAAAAGTTTCGAAAATTTTAATGAGATGACAATAAACTATAGGGTATACAAAATATATGTGTAAAACTTTATTGCCGTTTTGTATAATAATGGTGTCATTACCCATAGCAACTGCCACTTCCGGTTGTGCGATTGGCACCAAAATCTAATCAGATCTAATCTAGGGTATCAGAATCCTGTACGCAAAATTTCAAATTTTTTTATTCAGTTGTTTTTGAGTTATCGTTACTACAGCATCCATCCAAACACACACACACACACACACACACACACACACACACACACACACACACACACACACACACACACACACACACACACACACACACACACACACACACACACACACACACACACACACACACATCATCGCGAAAATACCAAAATCGTATTCTAGGGACCTTAAAACGTGTTTATCCATTGAAAACTCACTACCCAATTTTTAGCATGATTCCTATACCTCTCTTATCTGAAGGTCGAGAGGTAAAAAAGTAATCGAGATAATATGAAAGGCGGCGGTATGTCAAAATAAGGTTACCATATTTCTTTGGAGCGTGGCGATAACTCCCTATTACATCAAGTTGAGTGGTACCATTGGGCGCTATTTGTGACCAACTTCAGCACAATCAAAAGCATTCTCTATGATCAAAAGTTCATCGTGCATCGTGAACAACCAGTGCAGTGTTGCCAATCTGCGGGTAATTACCCGTTTTTCGGGTATTTTCCTACTTTGTGGGTATTCTTGCGGGTATTTTAATTTTGCGGGTAAGTGAGGCCACTTGTATTAAACCTAAAAATTACCTCTACAGCTATCTTATTTTTCAAAAAATACATAAAATAATAATTGGTTTGCATCGAACACACTTGGCAATACTTCCACATAATTCACGTCAACTGTCAAAGTCAAATAATAAAATGGAAAATAGCCCTGGCAGTTGAGGCCTAAAAAAAGAAAAGAAGAAGATTATTTATTCTCAATTTAAGCTCTTGTTTGTGTTGCATTTTGCATTTGCATGTTGCAATCTATTGTATACATTAAAAAAACGTTATAACTAACTGACAAACACTTCAAATTGTAAGTGGGTAAAATGCGGGAATTTTGGAATTCCATGCGGGTAAAATCGGGTATTTTGGGTCAAAGTTGTGGGTATTTTGGTGATTTGTCATTGGCAACACTGAACCAGTGCCAAAGTCACGTCACTTTAGAGACTACACTAAAATGCACTCGTGACATTGATGTGATTGGTCGTTGTGGGCTAACAATGAGCAGGCGCGTTACATCGTTTTGTTTGCTTTTTATTTTTGTGAGTTAAATTTGGAGGTTGTGTTTTGTGTTTTTACTTACGAAAAGAAAAGCTAATCTCCTGAACTCTTGAGTTTTAAAAAAAGACTAAAGAAAATTTGAAGTATCGCAAATATGAAGAATACATGTTTTAATAAGTCAAGATAATCAAGATATCACAAATTTGACGAAAAAATATAACAACCAGAATAAAGGAGATCAGAATGATATGGTAGCAGCTGAAATGAAAGTTGAATAGTAGAATGCTAATGGCAAGAATTATGCTTTTCTATTCAAGAAGGAAGGTATGTAAAAAGAATTAATATTTAAACAAAACAGTTATTTGTTATAAACAATGAACTTTAATAGTTTAGGTACACTTTAAAATTAATGGTGTTTTTAATAACTTATAGGTGTACGTATAGGTAGAAACTAAAGTAATTTTCAAACATATTTTTCATATATGTCACAAAAATGCACCAGTGCCAAAAATGCTTGTTTGCACTTTTTTATTGTTTACTCGAATGTTAAATTTTGAGTAGTGGTATTTTAAATTTGGTTGTGGGTAAATTTAAACAACATACACTGTAAATTTAAAGCAAGTACGTGAAAATAAATGTAGGAAACTATACCGTAGAGTATGCAAAATTTCCTTTCATCGCTACCAGTGTGAGTATGTAGTGAAGAATAACTTCTGTAAGCATGTGCACTTGGGAAGAATGTATGAGGAGCGAATGGGTACTAACTTTGTTTTAGATGAAGCTGCAAAGGATTAGGAGCAAATTCGTGTATCAAATCACAGCACAAAAAGGAAATCGGTGAATTTATTAAAGAGAAATTAGAAGAGGCAAATCAGGTAACGGATAGAATCAAAGCACAATGCAAACGAATTCTTCAGTGGGAGAATGTGCAAAATTTCATAGAATAATTAGATGACAATTTTACGGGGCTTATGAAGGAAATCCAAGGAACTGTATGTGCGCAAATATGAAGAAAAAATAAATAAAACTGCACATAAAAGAAAAATGGAGAAAGTGAAATATTTTATTTGCAACAAACACCCAAAAGTGAGTATGTTTAAAATAATATAATAAACTTTTTCATTTGTACAATCCTACTTCTATACAATATTTTATTACCTACCTATGTGTATTTTGTTTTCGTGTTTTAAGTACATTTTCATTTTAGCTGCAGGATTATAAATAAGAAAAATATATGTGTACCTTATATATTATTATAAGTGGAATAAATGTTTTAATATACCTATAATTTTAAAATTGTTATAATCTATTATTGTATTGCAATAGCTATTATTATTATATAGTTTATATTAGTCATTATTGTTGGATGCTTTTATTAGTAACACAGTAAAAGTGATTTTATTTTGTATTAATTAGTCCATAATGTTGTGGTTGGGAGGATAAAACATTGTAAAATTAATTTATTGCTAATAAATCTAGTGAAATGTATCCCTATTTTTTCATATTGTGTATAGGTATAATTTGTTGATACTTTCTTAATAAACCACACAACTAAATATATATTTTTTTCATTTCAATAAATAAAATAGATTATTACCAAGTATTTAAATTTGTACCTACATTAAATTTTAACCTTAAAAGTTCGAATTACATTCATGTCATTTTTAAAAGAAGATAGTAAATTTAATATTAACACTTTCTTTATTTAGATAAATCAGATATATTCATCTTAACATAGTTGTATAATCCTCGCAGGCAAAAATATTGGTTTTAATGACAGTTGTTCATTTTTACATAAACAAGAAACCCGCCGAAATTTGAATTATGTACACGCCCACAACGACCAATCACATCAATGTCACGAGTGCATTTTACTGTCGTCTCACTTTCTCTATGGCCACAGCCACAACCATATGTCACACACAACTGCCACCATAGAGAAAGTATAAAGAAGAGTTGCCGTTTCCTTGAGTAAAAGTGGCAACATGTGCGACTGACCTGCAGCCTTGGAGAGTATGATGAACTAAACTAAATTTGGCGGTTAATTTGAATATTCCCTAATCAAATTCTCATATTTCGTATATTATTAGCATTTTTTGTACCACCTAAAATGTAATTTTTACATCACATTTTAGGTGTTAACAGTAAAATGCTAATAAAGGTTAACAAAAAAAAATTAGGAAAAGTATATAATTAGCAACACATAATATAAAACAATTTTATTCAAATACATAAGTTTAGAAATATTAACATAATATATTAATACTGATAAAAATCATAAAAATAATAACTAATATTTTAATATAGGTATAAATAAACAAAGAGCCAGCTACAGGAATGCGGGAATTTGATCTGAAACATAAATAAAAGATTGGTAGAAACATTAAGATTATTTTCATCCTTTGTTTTGTCTTGTAGACATTACCACAGCCTTGTCCGTTTCCTGGTACCTATTTTATAATGATAAATGGCACGAGAAGTTTTAATAATTAAGAAAATAAGACCCATGTTTTATGTTTTTTACCACGTAAAACTATAAATTTAACTCCCGTTGAACATAAATTAGAGATTTTTTATGACTACTTCATTTAATATTGATGAAATGATGTTTTAAAACAGCTGATTGAAATTTAGCTCAATGATTTCAATCATTTTTACAACAATTTTCACATCATAGGTAACTAATTTCCCAACTACCAAATACTAGGTACCATTACATACCATTGTCCATTCCATTGCATTTTAAACGGACAGTCCCGTTGAAAATATTTTAGAGGATCACAATATTTATTGCTAAACTATTCACTAACAACTTAAAACTAAAAAATACTTACTTGTATTTCATATTTTCCAACGTCGTTATATGCATTTTAGATATAAAGAAATAATTTTAACGGTACACAGTTAACAGTTGACATTTTATGAAACTAACCTAATAATTTATAAAGCCTGATTTACAATAGGGTAATAACACAATAAATGTTTATTTCTTTATTAAATGTTCTCCTACACTTATGAGAAGTTATAATATACTTTGTTGAGAAAGTTTATGAGTTGTTATTAATCGTTTTATTTGCTACAATTTATATTTTTTAAATTTAAACAATTTGTTATTGTAAAACAGTCTCATAGTTCGCGAAAGTGGCGACCCCATGCGCGGTAAGACGCGCAGTAGCATGTTGGCCTTATGCGCCTATGATTCAAAACACCCCTGACTGCCACAAGCCACGCCGCCAGCCGACTTGCTTTATTTTTGTATTTTCAATGAATACATATGTATTCTTTGGCATTTTAATTGAAATTGATGTATTTTCTTATAAATTTGTGAATGTTGGTGATTACATATTCTTTTATAAGCCGAAATAACGGTGTGGAAAAAAGACAAGACACCTAAATAATAAAAATAGAAAATTAGACGGCTTACGAAGGTCTAAAAATTATATATTTCTCTACAATAATTACAAAAGTACGTTTGTATACTGATGTCTGTTTTACTGTGCTTGTTTACTAGTGCTGTTTTCATATATGTATTTTTTAGGTAAAGTGGACATGGATTCTCAAGAAATCGAAATTAATTTTAATTTTCCATTTGCCGAAGAAGTTGATTCGAACGTAGAAACAAATATTTCTTTATTTAATCACAAGATTGAAATTAAAAATAGTAGCGACAACAATAATGGTGTAGCTGATATTGCTGTTAAAGATGTAACCTCACCAGAGGTAAATGTAAAAAGCAAAAACAGTACTCATTTAAAAAGAAGTTGTCAGCCAACGAATTTAACTGGTAGTAAAAAACGTAAATGTAGTATTTGTAAAAAATTATTTGCTGGAAAATCTCATCTTACATGGCATTTATTAACTCATGCTGATGAAAAAATCCATGAATGCAGTACATGTGAAAAAACATTTGCTCAAAAATATCATCTTACACGACATTTATTAACTCATACTGGTGAAAAAAACCATAAATGCAGTATATGTGAAAAAGCATTTGCTGGAAAGTCTGAGCTTACACTTCATTTATTAACACATACTGGCGAAAAGAACCACAAGTGTCACATTTGTGAAAAAATATTTGCTCGGAAATCTCATCTTGGACGACATTTATTAACTCATACTGATGAAAAAAACCATATATGCAGAATATGTGAAAAAGCATTTGCTGATAAATCTCGTCTTACACGGCATTTATTAACACATGCTGATGAAAAAATCCATGAATGCAGTAAATGTGAAAAAACATTTGCTCAAAAATATCATCTTACACGACATTTATTAACTCATACTGGTGAAAAAAACCATAAATGCAGTATATGTGAAAAAGCATTTGCTGGAAAGTCTTATCTTACACTTCATTTATTAACTCATACTGGCGAAAAGAACCACAAGTGTCACATTTGTGAAAAAATATTTGCTCGGAAATCTCATCTTGGACGACATTTATTAACTCATACTGGTGAAAAAAACCATAAATGCAGTATATGTGAAAAAGCATTTGCTCAAAAATCTAATCTAACAGAACATTTATTATCTCATACTGATGAAAAAAACCATAAATGCAGTATATGTGAAAAAGCATTTGCTGGAAAGCCTCATTTTACAAGACATTTATTAACTCATACTGATGAAAAAAACCAGAAGTGTCACGTTTGTGAAAAAATATTTGCTCGGAAATCTCATCTTAGACGGCATTTATTAACTCATACTGGTGAAAAAAACCATATGTGTCACATTTGTGAAAAAATTTTTGCTCGGAAATCTCATCTTGGACAACATTTATTAACTCATACTGATGAAAAAAACCATAAGTGTCGCATTTGTGAAAAAGTATTTTCTCAGAAATCTCAGCTTGGACCACATTTATTAACTCATACTGGCGAAAAGAACCACAAGTGTCACATTTGTGAAAAAATATTTTCTCGGAAATCTCATCTTGGACGACATTTATTAACTCATACTGGTGAAAAAAGCCATAAGTGTCGCATTTGTGAAAAAATATTTGCTCGTAAATCTCATCTTGAACGACATGTATTAACTCACACTGGTGAAAAAAACCACAAGTGTCACATTTGTGAAAAATTATTTGCTCAGAAATATCAGATTAGACTACATTTATTAACTCATACTGACGAAAAAAACCATAAGTGTCACATTTGTGAAAAAATATTTTCTCGGAAATCTCATCTTGGACGACATTTATTAACTCATACTGGTGAAAAAAACCATAAATGCAGTATATGTGAAAAAGAATTTAATCGAAAATATCTTTTAACACGACATTTATTAACTCATACTAGTGAAAAAAAAACATAAGTGCAGTATTTGTACAAAAAGCATTTGCTCGAAAAGATACTCTTACATAACACCTACTAGTGAAAAAACTTCCGGTGCAGTATTTAAAAAGAACAAAATTTACTTGTAAATCTCGTTTCGCTGTACATTTATCCACTGACACTGATGAAAAAAATCATAGGTGCAACATTTATGACAAAGCGTTTTCTTAGAAATCGCATCTTACACAACATTTATTAATTCACATCACACTGGTGCAGTATTTATAAAAAACATTTACTTTGGAAGTTGCTTAACAGGGTTAAAAAAAACACCATATATGCAGAATTTGTAAAAACATATTTTACTTTATTTCAATAATAAATGCTTGTTTCCTATTTCTTATTTATTTCTATCGGATTATGAACAACTTTAATAGTTATTTTTCTATTTTGCGTTATAATGAAACGCAAAGTGTTTCAATAACACGAGTACTTTTCGATATTCACTTTATTTTACAAACTTACATAATATACGTTTCGATGTACAATATCTTCTTCAGCTGTAAAATTGTGCATCTGAAGATGTATATCAAAACATATGTAAAATAAAGTGTAAAGTAATCTTTAACATGGATGTTCATCAAGTAAAAGCCAATTCCATTTAATATTTCAAACGTGTATTACAGATTTCATACTGATACACAACTTTCTATTTTAGGTAGATTTCCATATATGGAATCTACCTATTGTAATCGATTCAATGACGGAACCCAGCACCAGGAATAAGGGCGCTACGCCGATTATGACCTTCTGAATAAGAATCAGTAAAAAAAAAAATTTATCGGTATATACCTATATATTGTTATGAAATTGTTCACCCTGTATAGGGAATTTTAGAAATTAATAATTTTTGTTTGAGCTGATAGTTAATTTATTTAATGATTACTAATAGTTAAATGTTATGTTTATTAAATGGAATAAAACAGTTAATATGTAAGTAAAGAAAACGAATAGATAAATTGAAGAAAAGTGAAAGAATCTTAAAAGTTAGTAAAATTATAAAAGATGTTATATTAAAATCGAAATTTTGGAATTGTCATATATGAAATTTTTAAGTCAGATAGTAAAAAGGGAGTATAGGGTTAATAATCTAAAATAAGGCTGAGGTAATTTAAAAAAGAAATCTAGTGGTAAAAAATTTTTTGGAAAAAAATAAAAAGAACAAACAGGGGATTGTCAATCAATTAAGAAAAAAAATTTGGATATCGGATGGTAAAGGCAATTGTAAGTTTATAGACCGAAGGTTTATTAAAAGTTGTACTATATAATAAATATAAATAAAATGAAGAGTATATAACAATAATAATAGTGATGAATTTTATTTTGTAAAAGTAAAAATTACAAAAAAATATCGACGAAGAAAAAGCTTGGTCAGACAAAGGTATTATTGGGAAGAATGAATTGAAGTAATAGAAATTTTGAAATAAGTACATTTGAAGGAAGCCAGAATCAAAATTTTGTCAAACAAAAAAAGGTATTACTGGGAGAACGAACCGAAGGCCTAGGAAATTTGAAATAAGAACATTTGGAGGAAGAAGGAATCATGGTTTAGAAATTTATACATAAGAAAATTACAACAGGCATATAATAGGACAAACTTAATTTTTTTTTTGAAAAGTTTTGTAATGTTTATTATTTTTTTAACTAGGACCCAGCCAAATTTCTGAGGTAGTTTGTAAGTATCATTACAATATATATCTATGTATGTATGTGTAGACATTCCGTTCCGGCATGATAGAGGTCGCAATTTTGGTCCAATCGACACCAAATTTGGTACAAAAATTCTTTGGGGCAGTAATTCGTTGCGTATTGCAAATGGGCATTCTACCTCTAAGGGGGTGAGAATTGCAGGGGGTTGAAATCTCAAAAAAATCAGATCTCCGCCAAGTTTGAAAATATTAAAAAAGACCATTAGACTTTTTTATGCTCTGATTATTATAAAACTAATTTGTCTGAAACTTTTTTCAATCGGACCTAAGGGGATGGACCTGGAGGGGGTTGAAATTTTAAAAAATTTGTATCTCCGCCATTTTCAAAAATATTGAAACAAGTCACAATACTTTTTTTGTGTTCTAATTATTATAAAATTAATTTGCCTGAAACTTTTTTCATCCGACCCACGTCGATGGAACTGAAGGAGGTTGAAATTTCAAAAAAATTATATCTCCGCTATTTTCAAAAATATTGAAACAGTTCATAAAACTTTTTTTATGTTCTAATTATTATAAAATTAATTTGTCTGAAACTTTTTTTAATCGGACCTAAGGGGATGGAACTGGAGGGTGTTGAAATTTCAAAAAATTCATATCTCCGCTATTTTTAAAAATACTGAAACAGGTCATTAGGACAGGACAGGAATTTTTTTATTGGCAATACTAAACCATCCAAGAGTTGTAATTTTTTTGAGCAAATCAATTTTCTTGGTATATCGGATGCATTGATTGCACCCATGTGGTAATGGTTCCATACCTAACAAAAATTACCCTGATATTTATGTAAATCGAAAACATTCAACTCCATGCACTCAGATTTCTTTTAACGGATTTTTTTTGCAAATATAAAGTTCACAACCTTAGATTATTATAAATATATTTATTAATCGAACAACCTACTCCACTACTTACAGTGACCAGGCCATAAATAACTTATATGTTTGTCCGTTTCTACATTTCATATATTTTATTTCTTTTTTTCGTTCTATTTTTTGTTAACCTGGCGAGAGTGTTATTACCCCCATATTATGCATATAGACAAATTTATATATTGTTGGCATTAAAGTAGGGCGTTTTGACTCTGATCAATATGTTGCAGCAATAAAAAGTTGCAATTTAAATGAGTAATTTTCACATGCAACACGATGCGATAAATTTATGGTAGCAACAGGGACGCGCCGTCCATATGGACAAGGTAGAGTGGCGCACGACGGCGCCAATGCCTTAAAGGCGCATTTACTTAAAACCAAAAAATTATCTAACGATACCGGCAGTCCAATTTTATTATGTAAAAATTAGGAACGATATCATGAAACTCGTATTTTAAAACATCTTGAAAAATAGAGAAGTTCTATTAGTTTTCATTGTCGTCTATCAACTTAGCAAGGCAACTTCGGAAAATTACAACCGTATCTTATTAGTAATTTGCCGCTTTTTGCCGTTAATTAGTTGTGGAAAAAAATTATGCCGCTTTTTTTTTATTAAAAATTAAATGTCTTGCTAACTTTGATAACAGTTAGCAAGACAACTGCGTAAATAATAGTTTTTTGATATCGTCATTAATGACGATATCAAAAAACTAAAGCTGGAGAATTTGCCGCTTTTTTGCCGTTAATTAGTTGTGGAAAAATAAATTTTGCCGCTCATTTTTTATTAAAAATTAAACATCTCGCTAACTTGATATCAAGTTTGCAAGACAACTGCGTAAATAATGACGATATCAAAAAATTGAAAACAGGAGTATTTGCCACTTTTTTGTCGCTAATTAGTTGTGAAAAAAAAATGCTGGGTTTTTTAATTTTTTATCTACCAATTTCGTTTCTATCCATATGAGTCTTGAATCAACATTTCAGATTCATTTCATTTCAAACTTACTATGAAAAATTATAGTTAAAACAATATTTCTTTCTGAATTGTATTCTATTAACGATTTTCTAGATTAAAAAATTTTAAACTCATAAGAATGAGACACTAGACATGGAATTGTATAATAAAAACCGGATTGTAGAGGAGTGTCAAAAAATTTTTAATCAAAATTTTAATGTTTACATGCCTATAAAAATTGGAGAAAAACTTTTCGCTGAGACAAGGGTTGTACAAAAAATTTTCATATGCCTTGAATGATATATATTTATTTATTCAAACATATATTCCGATTAAAAACAATTACCCATCTAAGTAAAATTGTTTTTTGTAAAATTTTAAGTTTCTTTATAAAAAATCTGGAAATAAAAACAGGCGACAAATTTTTGATTTCCACAATTATTTAGCGGCAAATTCTCCAGCATTTAGTTTTTTAAATTCAATATAGATTATCCATAATCTCACATGACGAAATAAAATTAAAAGTCTAATATAGTACCACAAATATTTAATAAAAGTTGGTATTGGCAACTAGTTTGGACATACTAATGCCATCATCAGGACTTTAATAAAAATGTTCTTTGTTAAGTCTCAACTATATCCCTTTTTTGTTACTTATATTATTGAACATTTATATTATAGGCCTGATATGATGGCATTAGTATGCCGAAACAACAGTTGCCAATTTAAACTTTTATTAAATATTTGTGATACTAGCCATTTGAATTTTATTTTTAGTTTTTGATATTGTCATTATTTATACAGTTGTTTAATTTTTAATAAAAAAAAGAGGCAAATTTTTTTTCCCACAACTAATTAACGGCAAAAAGCGGCAAATTCTCCAGCTTTTAGATTTTGATATCGTCATTATTTACGTAGTTGTCTTGCTAATTTGATATCAAGTTAGCGAGATGTTTAATTTTCAATAAAAAAAAGAGCGGCAAAATTTATTTTTCCACAACTAATTAACGGCAAAAAAGCGGGCAAATTACTAATAAGATACGGTTGTAATTTTCCGAAGTTGTCTTGCTGAGTTGATTGATGTTTTTCTTTGCCTATACCTATATACAATTCGATAAACTTTTAAAACATATGCAAAGCAAATGGGCCTATAAAAGAAAGAAAAGAAATTATTTTATTGTTTATGGTCATGATTTATTTTTACCATACAAATTACGTAAATTTAGCTTTATACAGGTTGTTACCAAAATACGCTAATAACGTAGATACTTCTCGTAAAATTAGACAAAATGTTGTAAGGAATTAGGGGTCCTACATATTTACTTTCTAAAATACAGGGTGTTAAAGTTATAATTGAATGATTTTATTTGATAACTTTTAAAATGAATGAATATATTAATTTGAAATTTGGCAGGTTTGTTTTAAATGCAAAAACATATTTACATTCTTGATCCGCAGTGGTGTGCATTTGGAAGAATATGGGTCACCTTTTTCTTCCATTTTTTACGCTCCTGGCATTTGAAGCTATTTTTATTTTTTTGTATTGCTCAATGATTTTCAAGTAAAAAACGCATAATCTAGACGGAACAGAACTTTTACATGAACTACAATTTCTGCAAAATTGCGACTAAAATGTGACGTCTATAGTATGAACACTCATATACATTAGAATCAACAACGTAATACACTCATTCCCAAACATTGCATACCCATATAGCACAAGTATGTCCCCAAAACGTACGGAGAACGTCCAACCAAGAAGTACAGTATGTACTGATGGGGATGTCCAGATTAGGTACAGTCGACGCCCCCAGGTACGTATTGGGGACGTCCAATTGCCGCGGATTCGTATATCCCCAGTACGTCCGTTTTGAGTCCTCAAGTACCTAAACAGGACGTTTTGAGTATGTAACCCAAACGGCCAGTCTAGGTAATTGAGAACCCAAAATGAGCTTACTGTGTACGAATGCGTGGAATCTGTTCATTGTCAGAACTAGAATTAGTTTTGGGAGTTGGTTGAGAAAATTTGAAAAAGACTATAAATCTAATGCCGACGTTTCGAATTTTATAAAGTTATCCTCAGGACAATGTATGGTAGGTTCCTTGTCTTATTAAATACATATTAGAAGGGACATTTACATATACTTGAATTCCTTTCGTTTGTATAGATAAATGAAAAAAGAAATGTGGGAGAAGAGTTTGCTCCTCCCGTTACTGCAACATACATGAATAAGGTAATTATTTTCACCATATTGATCTCCCTAGAGCTTGAATTATTACCGGAATTTTTTTTCGAGTGTACGATTTTTTGAAAATTATCCCGAGTCGCGAATTCATATGTACTGAGTATGTTTAAAAACTTTTTTAATACTTCCCGAAATGGTCCAGGATGTTCAGAACTAAATTGATCCTAAAATAGACGTCCCCAGGAGGTCTCGTGCTATAGGGTATTCTATTGTCATCTGTCAGCCGAGAGATCATTTCCTAAATTAAAGTTAATATATAGGATTAAAATAAATAAGCATATATTTTAACTTACCAGATTATATTCATGAATTTACTGAACTTGTCAATAAACTACCGGATTTATCAATAATCTACCTGATTTGTCAATAATGTACCGGATTTGTCAATACCAGATTTGTCATTACCTTTGAAGTGAAGATTTATTTATAATGAATCTAAATTCAAATTTATTGTACCTATATCACACACAAGTTGTTGGTAACCAAGTTACCCTCAGCTTCAGTGATTATTTGTTTATAGTAACTATCTACTACAGTGTGTACAAAAAGTAACGTAACTTGTTAATAATCGTTTTTTGATGTTTCAAAAAAAAATATTTAAATAAAAGTATTAGGAAGAAAATATCAGTAAGAATAAATTTTTGATTCGTACTGAAAGCTTAAATTGCCTAAAACATTTATTTAAATCTTTTTTTTTTAAACATCAAAAAACGAATTATTAACAAGTTACGTTACTTTTTTGTACACACTGTATTTATTTGTGTATTACTTTATCTACTATGTATTTTTTCTTTGTTGTGAATAAACATATTATCTCTCTGTTTTCGGAGAAGCCAGGAATGTAAGGTAAAGAGATATATTGGGAATTTATTTTTTTGGTTTTATTATTATTATTATTATTAGAAGTGTTATATATTTGATGAATTCTTTTTTAACGTCGGATGTATAAAATTTTTCAGGGTAGTTATTTTGTTTTAGAACTACAATTACTGAAACATACGTAAAATAAATTATACATTTATTATATATAATTTTAATGGCTGATCCTGACAATAATTAATTAAATTTCTGTATTAGTATAAAAAATTCTGACAGGTTATTTAAAATATAAAAAAAATAGGTAAAAGGTTACTAAATATGAATTCTGATTGGTGGATTTCATATACGTTCTCTAATAAAATTATCGGCGGGTGTAATTTCGACCGATAATTCCTTCATCTACCTGGCCAAAGAAAGCGCTCAACTAATAGTACAGACATTTTGGACCGGAGACAAAAATTGCATGCGATGGTTGTTATAATATTAGAGAGATAATTGTTTTCAAATTTTTGTTTACAAATTTAAAAAAAGCAAAATCTTTAGAAATAATTATAATAACTTTTACTGCTCCTTAAATCTAAGATTTTAGAGGATTTTAATATAGTTCTTGAACCAATGGAGGCAATCTCAAGATTTTGAAATGGCAATTCATATCGCAATAAAATAAAAAGCGTAATGCCGAAAACAAAATAAATGGTTGACCGGTTTCACTTACATCAAGCGTGGTATAAAAAAATCCGTCTTTAGTATTAATTCAAATCTACAAAGACAAAAACTCTGAAGAAAGTAAATGGCTGAACTATACTTTTTAATTAACTTTACTTAAAATCTTCTGAAGTTGAAGATTGTTTTATATTCGACTTGATGTCGTACAAACTGAATATATTGGGCTGATGAAAACCCAACCATAAGACACTACAAATGCTTTCGAATCAATCCATTCGAAATTCAATTCGTCGTTTTATTCTAGTCAACCAGCAGCAATATTTATATTTATCGAAAAATTGAAGGAACTTCAGATCGATGAATATTTAAAACTGAAGTTTGAATATTCCAACAAAAATTAAAGATAAGTAAGTAAGAAATAAATTAAAATTTAGTGAAAACACGATCTGTATCACATCATAGTTTTTAGTAAATTTAGTTTTATAAGTATAAGATCCTATATTGAAGTTTATGTATAATACGTTTTGATTTTTTTATGCTTAAATAATAAAAATGTATACACTTATATTGAAGTTTATGTATAATATGTTTTGATTTTTTTATGCTTAAATAATAAAAATATATACACTTATAAAAGTCTTTTAATTTTTATAAACCTCACTTTGATGTACCTTTCGGCCGAAAATACGTATTAGATAGGAAAGTACCTTCGAAGTGCCAGTTTATACCTGTACTTTTTCCGGTCGAAATTACATCCCGCCCGAAATTATATCCATTCAGTAGACTGATATTGACTACATATTCATTCTGTAATGTGCGTAGAATAGACAATATCAACGTGGGTCTAGAAAAAAACTATAATACGTATACTTATTTTAATTCTACTTTATCTATAAAAATCTTTTTTGTATTAAAGTTATTATGAAAGTTTCACTGATAAAGAATAAAAAACTTTATTAATCTATTATTTACAAATATCACAAATAACAATTATAATTTTTAAAATATGTGCATAAATCTAACATAAACAATAAATAATCAAACATTTTTAACTCTGTACCGTCAAACGGGGTAATTTCGATCATGCGAAGCAAAGTCGATCTAGTACGCCCCTGTGAAGAAAATAGCGCATAAAATGGAAGAGTTGCGTTATTTGTCCACCGGTTCAATAAGAGTGTAGTCGTGCTCGAGAGCGGAATGTTTAGCGATACATAAGGTAAGTACAAGTAGAAAACGTATGGTCAGTGATGTATTTGTAACCAGGCGGACTAGGTATGCGCTCCTTGAGCGGCAAACTATGGGGGTGGCAAAATTTAGTAAGCAGAAAACTAAATACGTATGAAAAATGAAAAGTTTTACAACTTGTGTTCCATTATTGTTGCATTACATTCCTAGTAAACGTCGCAGTCAACTTTATTCCATATAAAGATAGAAACAACTCGAAATGCCACAAAATTTTTTAATACAAGACTGTGGTATGACTTCGAGTTGTTTCATTCTTTGTTTTTATTCCATATAATTGGTTTTAATTGTCAAGTGTAAAGTGCGACGGCAGGTTTTTGCGTGTATTTTCGTGCGTGCTGGATAGACAAGTAAAGACTCGTAAACGTATTTGTGCATACAATAAATGCAAGCCGGCATCAAAATAAAGCCGATCACATTTAAGTTGGAGCAACTTGTTTTCAATGTTTACTTTAAGCTATTTAAAATAGATTTTTAAAGTAATTTGATTTTAAAAAGTATATTAGATAGTTTGTGTTGAAAAAATCAGATTAAACCGATTTTTGAATGTGTAAGTGCCTGTAAAAAGTCAAGATGCAACTCATAAATGTAGCACTGTATCGAGCGTAAAGAGGGCGGCCGAATTTTACTGCCTGGGGGCGGCAGACGTCTAAATCCGTCCCTGTGAATGGTTGAACATTGACTAAAATTGAAATAAACGATAACGATTGATTCCATAGCTAACAGCTTGCGCGGATGAATAGAATTCGTAAATATACGGGAAAATGTAGTTATTTGTGAATGCCAAACAACAAAACTAACACTATAATTAAATTTTTTTAAAGCTCTACTGGAGATTTTTAAAAGAAATCTATTGTTGAAGGGTAATTTCGATCACTTTCGCAGATTTAGAAATATATTTTTACTTGTTTGTGCAGTAAACTAACATACAGAGAACGACCTGTACAGTGTTGCCAAGCATATGGCCATTTCTAGTTTAGTGAGAGAGTCATTTTGTCTATATTATTCTGTTGGTTTGTTTTCAGATGCCTCGACACTACCAAAACTAGTTTGGACAACCAGGGAAAAAAATTATTATGAAATATTTTATTTTTAAAAATCTGTATTTTATTTGTCCTGTTAAGAATTTAATATTTTTTATATTTAAGTTTTGACTGAACTATGTAAAGATAGATAGATCTAAGAATTTGTGATTATGTTTTTCTCAGTTTTTGTAATTTTTTTTTGTTATACCAACCCTTGGCTGTATCACCAAATAAAGAAGCATTTTTCTATTTTTTGATGGATTTATTGACCTAAGATTTTAAAAATTTGGTGGCTTTTTTAAAATGTTTGTTGATCGACTTTACCTTTTGAGAGGATAAAGTCGATTTTTCTATGCTTTTAAATAGGTGATCGACTTTACCCAAAATGTAGGGTAAAGTCAATCACCTAAAAAAATAATAATGGGCTGATCAAATGGCTTAATGTTTAAGGTATCTTCATTTTTAATTTCATTTAAAAAAATTAAATCGTTAATGTTAAAAAAACCTTAATTTTTGATCGACTTTACCTCGTTTGACGGTACCATAAGTAGCTTTTATTTTAAACGGTTTTAAGAATTTGTGGTACAGACTCTTCAACACTTTTAGCTCTTGTTGCTTGGTAGGAATCACGTTCCTTGTCAGGATGTTTTGTAGGAAGGATTGGAGAATGAATATTGGCCTTAGCGAGATATCTAAAACAAAACAAAGTTACTAGTACATATTATTTAAATTTTTTTGCCATCACTTACTTAATTCCTGCAATATCAATCTCAAAATCTCCACTATTAATATAATCAGTAGTAACTTGTTGTCGAACACGATTCTCATCATAATTTTCCACAAAACCAAGACACACCTACAACAATAAACATATAATGAAATTAAATCAATTTAAGGATTTTTAAAATTATTATTAACCTGTTTTTTAAACGTAAATCCGTAACCAGTCGTGGTTGTCATTCCAACATATTTTCCGTTTCTATAAATCGGTTCACCTCCCCAAGGCCACAAATCTGTCTCGTAATCGTGATCTTCCAAAATTAGTTGTAAATACATTCTTTTCACACCTTCTTCTCTTTGTTTCAATAAAGCATCTCTGCCAATAAAATCCACTTTTTTCTTAAAAAAATTACAATGATTCCAAATATTCAATGAAACTAAGAAATTAGAAAAACTTACATCAAATTTGACTCTCCATACTCGACCACACTCCAGTGGCGTGGTGGTAGTGTCCAAATCTTGGCCCCAAAAAGCGTAAAACTTTTCAACTCTAAGGGCTCTCGTAGCATAATGCCCAACATGGGTAATTCCGTATTTTTCTCCAGCTTGAATTAAACTCGAATAAACATGTAAAGCAAACTAAAAACAAGCAAGATCAATATTAGCAAAATTAAACTTTTTAAATATTGATAATAAAAGTAAAGTACAATCCGCAACTTAAAAAGAAATTACCTCATTAGGAATATACATAACATAACCCAATTCACCAGTATGTGTTAGATTCATTGTCCTTATTCCATTCGCCAGTCCAACATCTAACATCTTAAATGTGAAAAATGGAAAATTTCTAGGATTTAAATCAGTATCTGTTAATTCTGAGAGTAGTTGTCTAGTAAAAGGTCCCATAATACATAGAGCAGTAAACATACTAGTGACATCTGACATTGCTACAGTCGGTGGAAGGTGCTTCTGAAGCCATACTTTACATCTGGTTTGTTGAATTGTTGGTGCAATCATCATGTAGCTGAAAATATATTTGAAAAGAGGGAAAAAATATTTTTTTAGGTATAACTTACTGGTTTTCGGATATACGTGCTAAAGAACAGTCGTTTTCGTATCCTCCATGTCGATTTTGCATTCCCGTATGGATTATACTGCCTACTGGGACATCTACATCATTTGAGCAGACGAATTGTAGAGCATCGACGATTTCATTGCCTTTGGACTAAAGTAATAAAATGATATAAAAAACGGGTTTTTTAAGAGGCAATAATCATTGTATTAATAAAAAATAAATTAAGTAATGAAATTATATTATCTCTACACACATCTATTGTATAGTGATGATGATAAAACAATTCACATACACAACTGACTGCTTAAGCGCCAATAGCTAAGAAAATATATACAAATAACCACAACATAAAAAAGAACGATTTTGAAGATTATTTCTAAACATTAGGCACTAAATTTACAACAGGCGGTGACTACAATTGTAAACACACCAGGTGGGGCACCCGTCTAATTGCAATAAAAGGCAGAGAACTACTTAAAGCGATGGATGATAACAGATACTCATCCCTGAAAAGGAGTTAAATGCTCCTAGAGCAAGGTACAGAACAGAACAACACCAGGAAAAATTAACGATGAGGGTTTAGCAGGTATGCTCCTGGCTCTGCTTGCAGATAGATCAAGGGAGAGTCCGGCACAACTCAGGACAATAGTTGTAATATAAAAAAAACGGATACTAGTTTCTTTCAACAGGGACACCAACCTACTGGTCGACAGACCCACAGAAAATCCCTGACTTACTAGACTTCTTTGTCACCTAGCTATGATTTGTCATTTGACCACTCTACAATTACCCTAACCATTGGAACTTCAGTGATATGCAAAAATGCGAAATTCAACACTACGCAGTACCCACACTACCTGGGATACTTTCGTCGAATACTAGACGAAAATATAAACAATATTCGATTCAAGGAGCCGAGAGAGATAGAAACAGTCACAGAAGAACTTATAACTAAAATGCAACACTTAACTAAAGAAGGAATCCCAATAAAACAACCAAAAGAACCCAGACAAGATATTCCACTAGAAATTAAAAGACTCATAGAGTAAAAAGCGTGCCAGAGCAAAATGACAACGATGTCACACACCAGCTGACAGACATAACAATAACGTATTAAGAAGGAGATTGAAGAGAAAGATAAAGGAAATAAGAAATGAAGAATTTGAACATTATGTGTCAAAGTTGACTAGAAATGACAATTCTATTTGGAAACCAAACATAAACTCAAAAAAACCAATGTTTCCATCATCACCAAAGACCAAAATGAACCATGGGCGAAAAGTGACTCGGAGAAACCCAGTTTATTTGCAGAACACCTGGCTATTGTTCTCCAATCATTAGGCAATGAAATTAACGACAAAAGAAATCACTGACGAAATAAAATTGCTTAACCCTAAGGAGTTACCTGGAATTGACCTTATAAGTGTACAAATAATAAAAGAACTACCGAAAAGGAATAGATTACTAACTTACATATATAATGCTATTATAAGAACTGGATACTGTCCAAAGTATTTGAAAGTTGCACAATTACAATGATTCATAAGCTGGGTAAGAAACCAACAGATGTTTCCTCTTATCGGCCAATATAAGTCTACTTCCTATTGTCTCAAAATTGCTTGAACGACTAGTATTACATAGAAGATATACCACCAGAATATTGGATCCCAGATCACCAGTTTGGATTCCGTCAGAATCACTCCACAGTGCAGCAAGTTCAGCGAATCACGCAAACCATTAATAAAGCACTAAAAAAAATCTGATGTGGCCAGCACATGACCTCTCGCCATTTTTGAATCAAAAATTTACAGGTTGACACAAAAAAGTATGAAAAAAAATTATTTTTTTGTAAATCTGGCAACAATGGCAAAAGTTTCGAAAATTTTAATGAGATGAAAATAAACTATAGGGTATGCAAATTATATGTGTAAAACTTTATTGCCGTTTTGTACAATTATGGCGTCATCACCCATAGCAACTGCCACTTCCGGTTGTGCGATTGGCACCAAAATCTAATCAGATCTAATCAAGGGTATTAGAATCCTGTATGCAAAATTTCAAACATTTTAATTCAGTAGTTTTTGAGTTATCGTTACTACAACATCCATCCAAACACACACACACACACACAGACATCATCGCGAAAATATCAAATTCGTATTCTAGGGACCCTAAAACGTGTTTATTCATTGAAAACTCACTACCCAATTTTTAGCATGATTCCTATACCTCTCTTAGATGAAGGACGAGAGGTAAAAAACAGTACAGTAGTGGATATCAGCCAATCATTCGACAAGGTGTGTCACCCTGGACTATAGTTCATAAAATAAACCGTACTCTACTTTCAGCTTACTTCCAACTATTAAAATTGTACTTGGGTGAAAGAACGTTTCGAATAAAGGTAAATGAATAAAAGTCAGACTGTATCCCAATCAAATCAGGTGTGCCACTCCTATATGTCTTGTATACAGGGTGAGTCATGAAGAACTGTACATACTCCTACCTCGTATTGAGGTCCCTATGGGGAATATTAAATAGCCATTAAAAAGTGTCTGCTTCCATTGTTTAATAATATACAGGGTGAGTTGTGAATTTTCACTGAAATTTCTTTTGGTCATAATTTTTGAACCGTAAGTTCGATTCGTCTCATATTTTGGTAAAACGTTACACTACTACCACCTAATTAACTGATTTATTCACGCTAGAAAAAAATCAGGTCCGGTCTTAAAAAAATGGTTCGTTTTTTTCATATAAATATTTCACCCTGTATATGGTTTTTGGAAACTCTAATAAATATTTTACAAAGTATACAAATAGACAACAAAAATGACGTATTATTTTTTTTCCCCACACGATTACTCAATTTCTAATAAAACCATCAAAGACCATAAATTAAAAGTTTAGCAAAATGAACCATAGATTTCGAAAATACAACTTTTCTTGCAAAAATTTAATTTTTTGCACAAAAATTTAATTTTTAATTACTACTACAACCACAGCTCGTGCTACATTTTTAATAATACAAACGTTTTAGTTAATTTCCAGAATCGGCTTTCAAAAAGTAGGTACAAGCTGTATAATTTTTCTTATATGATTTATCGGTATTGTCATTTTATCAAATTCTCACAATTCCAAACAACGAAAAGTCAAATTGACACAGCGTCCTAAGAACACTTAAATCTTCAACATTAATAAATGGTGAGAGAGTATATAGTGAACCAGATTGGGTTAACAATATTTCGTGTTTATTTTTATCTAATTTAGTTTCATTTATGTTTGGTCCGTTTTTGCAATTTCTCAAATTTAAAAACGAAATTTAAGTTTGCAGGTTGTTTTAAATTTTAACTTTATTTTTCATTAACTCCAAGATAGAAGTGATTATTACTGTAGTTTTTTATTTTGAACAAAGTAAACGAAAATTCCGAGAATTCGATAAAATGATAATACCAATGAATCACTAAAGAAATATTATACAGGCCGATATATTAGTATTATTTAAAAAAGCTTTTGAAAGCCGATTCTGGAAATTAACTAAAATGGTTGTATTATTAAAAATATAGCATGAGTTGTGGTGGTACTAGTAATTAAAAATTAAATTTTTGTATAAAAATTAAATTTTTGCAAAAAACGTACATTTTTTTTCAAGTCTATGAATAATTTTGATAAACTTTTAATTTATTGTCAAATTTGATGTTTTTATTAGAAATTGGGGGAAAAATAAATGCGCCATTTTTGTTGTATATTTTTGTACTTTGTAAAATACTTATTAGTTTTCAAAAATCATATACAGGGTGAAATTTTTTATATGAAAAAAAATGAACTAATTTTTTAAGACCGGACCTGATTTTTTTCTAGCGTGAATAAATCAGTTAATTAGGTGGTAGTAGTGTAACGTTTTACCAAAATATGAGACAAATCGAACTTACCGTTCAAAAATTATGACCAAAACAAATTTCAGTCAAAATTAACAACTCCCCCGGTATATTATTAAATAATGGGAGCAGACACTTTTTAATGGTAATTTGGTATTCCCATAGGGACCTCAATACGAGGTAGGAGTATGTACAGTTCCTCATGACTCACCCTGTATATTAGATTTACCAATGTCGCAAAACACCACTATTTTAAAATTAAGTGGAAAAGAGAAGTAAACAAAAATACATCTGCACACGTTACATTATGTCTTCTAGTCTTTATAAATAACATACAAATGCTGCAAATACAAACAGTAAAATACTTGTTCGGGCCGTCAGAATGACAACAGACTGACATGGAAAGAGCACATCACCAAAAAGAAATCAAAGTAAGAGAATTACAATGGTTAATAGTAAGAAAATCACGAGTGTCAATAGAAAACAAAGTATTTATCATTAGTAGTTGTCATCAAATCCATCTGGACAGATGGACTGGAACTATGGGGCTGCGCCTCCAAGTCAAACTTGGCAATCATACAAAGAAACCAGTCAAAAGTACTATGATAAATTGTAGATGCCCCTTGGTACGTATCAAACCATACGCTGCACGTAGATCTCCATGTACCGACAATCGTAGAAGTCACCGTGAGAAGGCTGCCAAACATTACGTAGCTGTTGCAACACACCCACATTTACTAATAAGACAGCTAATGAAATCACTAAACAACAAGACTGAAAAGCTGTGGCCGTTTGATCTCGCATAAATGATAACCATATTTCATTTATAAAAATAATTGATTAATTTACTTTACTTTGTCTTTATAACTATAAAATTGTTTATTTTAGTATAGGAAAAAAAACTGTGATAAATTCGTTATGCACAAAAGAAGTGTTAAATCACTTAGGTGCATCTTTATATAAAACAATTTAGTAGTAGGTACCACTAGCGAAGTGATTTTTAAATAGTAAGTAATATTAATATCAGGTATATTAAGAAACATGTATGAATTTATTGTTTATTTTAGTAAGAACTGTCGCTGATACACAATGAATATGATATAATTAATTATTTGTATGAAACTGTCTATAAGTAGCGTTTATAAATAAAAAAATAAAAAAGATAAATCTTGAGAAAAAAAGATAAAAATGTTTAGTGATAAACTATGAATGTTTACGTTCAATCGATACATTTGATATTAAAAATACTTTTCTTTTTCTATCGACATTTTTAAAAAAATTGTAATGAATTACATCATGACTACACATAGTTTGACAATTTTTTAGAAATTCCTATTAAAAAATATTTTAAGTAGAAAATTAAGTAGCTCTGCATCATGTAAGAAAAAATATAAAAATAGGTATTTATGAAAGATTTTGTAAAAAAGAAACCGAGATTTCTATTCATAAAAATGCAATATAAATTTTATAATTCAATTTTAAAAATCATTTTTTAAAGCTGTTTTTCAAATGTCAAAAACGCTATCCGCCATATTGACTTCCGACGTGACGTCACCTTCTAGTAAACACAATAGATTTTTGTTGCGCTGTGTGTATTAATTTTAATTTTTTTCGAGTTATCACGTTTGTAGACCTTTAATTATATTATAACAAATTATTAACCCGAAAATATTTTTATTCTTTTGCTTTGCACTGCAGACGTCTTATTTACTATAAGGATGACGTCACGAACCTAGTCGGCTAGCGTTTTCGCGCGAAAATTTAAAATGATAAATTGAAAGTCATATTTATGGCACTATTCGGTTTTAAAAAATTAATATAAAAATTACAGTGGTTCATTATCACTATAAAAATTTTCTTACCCATAAATCAATTTTTGTAAAAGAGGAATAATCGCTAATCCCTACACTTTCTCTGCAAGCCCGATACTCTTTTTCTACAAAATTGAACCAAGCTGGTTTACCAAAAGTATTTGTGAAAGCCATCCTGTATGGTGTTGACCAATCCTGAGCATCTTGCTCTAAAAAAGTTACTTAATTAATTTCAGGAATATTATCTAATTCAATGCAAATAATCATAAATTACTGATTAATATTTTATCATTTATTTAAAAATATTGTAATATTACCTCCACCAGCATGATCAGGATCAAACCACGTAGGTCTTTCGTACCCCATAACTTGACCAAAAACAGCTCCTGCTTCACGTAATTTTGGATAAACTGGAGACATCCGTAAATTTCTACCTAAAAGTTTTAAAATAATATAACAATTTTTCAAGGTACAACATTTGTTCTTACCTGTTTGAAATTCATGAGAAGGATATATTAATCCATAATGTAATCCTGGTACTTCTTTAACTCTATCTCTTAAGAATTTCCGGTTATTGTGCAATCCTAAAAACCTAGATACTTCTAATTCATACATATCAAACTCTGTATCTCCATTTACTATAATCTCAGCTGTAGCTTTCCCTACACCTCCAGCTGCAGCTATTCCAACAGTTTTCATACCTGCAGCTATCATATAATTTCTTATCTAAAATATATAATAGTACATTATGTATTGAGCTCAGAAGGGTAATCTGATCGAAACGCAAATAATAAAGCCTTCTTTTTCAAGTAATGTATACTATTTTTTCTTCAAGCGTAAAGATAATTAAATTTATATGTAGCAAAAAATTTAAGACATTGTTTATATACTAGTATAATAATCAAACTCATTATCGTACTTGTAAAACAATAAGATATTTCTACAGTCTGTTTGCCAACAGTATGCTTAAAGAAAATATGTTTTTTGGCTTTTTTTGAAAGGTTTTTACTTACTTCTGGAGCTTCTCCTACTATCCATTTACAATCAGGACTGAACGCCTCAGGTCCATTGCAGAGTCTATCAAGAACTGCATTGCCTAAACTGGGTACCCTATGAATAAGTTGTTCTAATAAAACATGAAAATGGTCCCAATCTTCTGGTAATTGACGTTCCTTACTACTTGCTATAAATAATAATAATAAAATAATAATATAAGCATTAACTAAGAGGTTAAATTACCAGGAATGGTTCCATCTTCATAAGCAGGCTTTGCAAGGGGTTCAAAACCACCAGCTAAAAGTCGTCCTTTATTTTCTCTTATATAAATATATCCATCTTGGTCTCTCAAAACTGTTAAAATACAAATTAATATATTTTTTATTTATTTATTTATTTTACAAAGTACAAAAAATAGTTATATATTTATATATTACTAACATTTAAAATATATCTTAATTCCAAATTCCCTTATAGAGACACCTAGACAAGGATGTTGGAAACATGCTGTATAATTAATCTTTATTTTTATAATGAAAATAAAAAACCGGCCAAGTGCGTGTCGGACTTCGCACATTTAGGGTTCCGTGCCAATTGTAGAATATAAGCCGGAACCCTAAAAATGAGGGAATGTAAATGAAAAAATCATATTTATTAATGTATTGGTATTTGTTGGTAAAATCTACGTAACAATAAACATTATCACCAAATTTCAAGTTCAATGGAAAGTTAAAAAATACTTCGGAACAAAATTTTGTAAATAATGCTGACTTTGGCGACACATTAGATGGGGTGGCCAAAATTTTTTTATAGCACCTCCCTTTAGCTATATGGGAGCCACCCCTTGAAAAGATTTAAACATATTTTGTACAATGTATGTGGCGTTGGGACAACAAGACGCATATACTGTGAAAATTTGACAGTTTCTTTATAATGCACTCTTTTTCCCATTCTTTAAATACAAGATCATAAGCTCCCGCCATTTGAGAACTTTCCAAATTTGTTAAGAGTAAAATACACGTTACAGTATGATTTACTAGATCACAGGCAGTTGGTAGATTCAAAGTAGTATTATTGTCTTTTTCCTTAGTAAAAGTAGGTTTATTGGTTTCGGAACTAAAACCCAATCGTTTTGTAGCCATTAATTTATGTGCTGTTCACTTTCCACTTCACCTTTTAAAAACGACATTAAACCTTTCAATTTAGTTTCAAAATTGGCAATACTTAGTGTAATATGGCTGTCATCGTTAACTCTAATTTTGCAACTATTTGAAAACTCCAATGATCTCTTCCATACCCTTAAGGCGATATTTCCAAAATTTACGCTTCGAGATTCGGGGTAGGTTCATGACAGGCAGCAAGCATTCTTTGAAATAGACGAATCCCCTCCCATCAGTGTTTTTATTACGGATAATGTTACGGAAAGTTTAAAAATGTCTACGCTACTGATCAAAGTATCCTTGTACAAACAAACTTCACGTCGTCGGTAAAAGATAAAGCATGAGAGACACAATCCATGAGGCATTATTTTCACCACAATACATACTATATTGTGTACATATTTTACGACCTTATTAATGATTATTTTTAGTCAAAATTATTTTTTAATAAAAGCCAAATTATGTTTCTAGTAATGTAGAACTTTAATTTTTGAAATTTCTTTTATTGCATTTATTTATATAAGTAGTTAAACATGCGCCTAAATTATCTTATTTTAGAATTTTTTTACTAAAAAAATAATAAGAAGTCGTCAAAAAGCTCATTGCATATTACTAGAGGATAAGATAAAATGTTGTTATAAAAAAATAAGTTTATATCTTTCATTTTCTGTTCAGAAAACGGTTAAGAAATATCATAAAAATGAACTAATTTTACTTGGGTACATATCCCCTTAATAAATCATCTAGTATACAAGATTCAATCAGAGGATAAGCATAGTTGAATATTTATCTGAAGTAAAACCAAAACTTTCAAGTGCTTACAACTAAGTTTCGATTTGGTCATATAAATTAAAAAGATTTAAAATATTTGTAGTCAAAGCATTATTTGAAACAAGTTTCAGTAGCTCCAAAACATCTACTTCGATCTGGAGATCTTCTCTACCAAATCTTGCGATCAAACTATTAATAATTAGCCGCTTTTGGTGGAAAACTCTCTACTACTTGTCTAGCTTTACTGCCAGACAATGTAGCTTGGATCAATTATTGAATTTTATCTTCTAAAGCTATATCATTATCTTCGTGAATTTTTTTAAACTGTGACCAAAATTTGAACCATTCTTTAATATCTCCATTATATTTTTTAAATTCAATAAGAGGTAACTTAAATTTCCGTTTTCCTGCAGAACTGACATTTGTCACTGACTGTTGAATATTGGTACCAACCGACCTAATATCATCATCGCGTAAAAAACGATCGACTCGTATTTTGAGCTCTAAATAAACTTTACGATAGTTATCAGAAGAATCAATTACATTTATCCATTCATTCTTCGTAATATCCGATTCTAATAATTTAGTCGTAATTTCACTATCAACCGTTTCAATAAAATCAAACTTCCGTTGTAACATCTCCCAACTTACGGAAATTTCCTGACTGTCACTACGTGGTAGCGAAAGCTCTAAATTTTCTGCTGCTTTAGTAAAAGCCTGGCGTAGCGCTTCACGAAGCTTCTTCTGCTCCATGCATGGTCATTAATCGTAAGACAAACTTGGTCGAACCAGATATTTTGGTTAAAATTTTGCTATAAAATTCCGTATAGATCTACGAAATGATCAAAGTGGAACTATTTTTCCTGTCACGGTTGCCATTAAATGTTGTGAACGGTAAAAAAACTGCCACCCCCTCTTCCTCGTTCACCAGGTTTTTTATATAAATGTTCCGTGAGCAGAAAAATAAAAATATATTCCAAAATATATTTTTTATTTCACACACAAAAGCCTAACTGACAATTAATTATAATAAAGCTACTACTTTTTTCATTACTCAAAAAATGATTAAGTATACAGCATGTTTAAAACTGGGTCCTTCTTAACGAACAACCCTTCACTGTAAAGGATACAGTTTTTATTATCACAAAACACTTTTTATTTTAAACTTTATATTTATCAGACTAGTTTTTTCTGAATCACAGTACTGAACTCAGGAATTTTTCCTTCATCTTTTGGTATAAGACATTTATATTTCAAAACTAAATGACGTGAATAAAAGACGTGTTGACTTTTAAATATAGTATATAGAAACCTTTATATAAAGAAACCTTCTAATTATTTTTTTACCTGGTAACATAG
This sequence comes from Neocrepidodera transversa, assembly GCA_963243735.1. Classification (NCBI taxonomy): domain Eukaryota; kingdom Metazoa; phylum Arthropoda; class Insecta; order Coleoptera; family Chrysomelidae; genus Neocrepidodera; species Neocrepidodera transversa. The sequence goes on from OY725343.1 coordinate 22,216,477, forward strand.
GGTCCAATTGTGGTATAGGCTTAGTATGTAAATAATAATGTTCAACAGCATGAAGTGGAACTTTGACATATGGTTCAGATAGTTGTCCTACACCTCTAGCCCAGAATCCTGAACAATTTACGAAGTATTCACAGTTAATATTTCCAAACTCTGACTCTACACCAGTCACTTTTTGATTCGTTTGATTGACTTTCTTTAAAGTGCAGTTTTCAAATACTTGAACTCCTAAAAAACTTATTATCAATAAATGAAATGAAACTCGCAATAATGAACCACAAAAATTCTTTTTTTTTTAATTTACCTCATTATAACTTCAACACGGTTGTAGCTTTTCTTTCATATTAATTCAACCTTTATAATTACAAAAATTTTATAATTAATTTCATGTACCCACAGTCTCCTTTCCCCCTTCAATACAATCAAACTTCCGTTGTAACATCTCCATTACTTATTACTTAGTTTTTACCAGCGTTATGATCCCTTATTATTAATTTTTACTATTGTGAACTTATATAGGATAAGTTAATTTGTTTATGTACTCATCAATGATCTGAACACTGTTAACCTTTTAGGGCTGAAACTAGTTGCAGTTTATTAAAGAATTTTTGTGGTACATGATTTCGTGTTTCATTTCATTTATTGAACACTGGACAACATTTGTGATATGGATAACCTTTTGTATTTAACTTAATATTAGTTGGGATTTTTTAATAGAAATTTGATATTACCCATTTGTTTAGCTTCAGAAATTGTAGATAAACATGTTTCATATGGATCACCAACACCATCTCCAGGTATCCATAGACCACCAAGCAGATCTGTATTATTGAGTAAAGGCCACTTTTCTTTGCACTGGTCAGGTGTTAATAGTTCACACTCTATTTGCCAAGACCTAAACAAAAAGTATTATTTTTGTTTTGCCTTTATTTAATGGGTTATACCACTGTAGAGCACGAAAACATAGGCATTTTCCGTATTTTTTTGCACAATAAAGAGATAGATCGAAATTCTGTAAAATAGAATTTATAATACTAATTATGAAGTAGAAAAATAATTTTTTCACCAAATTTGTTAACTAAATTTGTTAAAAAAATGACGGATATGCGTCATTTTCACGCGGGGGTACACAACTGGAAACCTAACTACCGCAATTTTGATCTGAAACAAAAAACTAAAAATTCATGAAAGAAATTATCACAAAATTGTTTGTATAATGAATGTAACGTGGATTTTCCTGCAAGTGCCACAGGAAAATCAATGTATTTAAACCGGTGTGCGAAAATGATATTATAAAACAGATAAACAGTTTACAAAATAACAGTGCCTCTGGATTTGATTGTATAACAGTAAAACATCTGAAACACCTGAATCCGCATTTACTGAAACCTTTAATGCATATAATTAATTGTATTTTTAACACAGGAATTGTACCTAAACAATTTAAAATTTCAATTATAACACCAATTTATAAAAATATTTGAGAAATGCCTGAAAGATAGACTAACGGATTTCTTAAAAAACAATGACTTACTTCCCAAACACCAGTATGGCTTTACTGAGGGTCTTAACTCAGGAGATGCTATGCATGAATTGATTTCATATGGTGCTGATGAAATGAATGCTGGCAACAAATGTATAGCTATATTTTTAGACTTAGCGAAAGCATTTGACACGGTGCTACATCATAAGTTCTGAAATGTTCTTGAACAGAATGGAGTGAGGGGCATCGTGTTAAAGGTCTTTGAAAATTTTTTGTCTCGCATACAGCAGAAGGTAAAGATCAGAGACAATATTAGTAATACTGAAATCGTAAAAATTGGAGTTCCTCAAGGGATTGTTCTGGGGCCTATACTATTTAATGTATATATCAAGAGCTTAACTGAGATTGACATTCAAGGAAAGTTGTATCATATGCAGATGATACAGTGTTAGCTTTCAGTGATAAAGACTGGGAAGCTGTCAAGATGCGTGCTATATCTGGAATAGAATCAGTGGCGGCTCCTCGAAGGAGGCTAAGGAGGCTCAGCCTCCTCACCAATTTATCCAGCATAGCACCAGAAATATTTTGTTGATCATTCTTCATTTTATTTCCTGTTTCTCTAATAATTTTTTTAATTTTATGATTATTTCCCCGTCCTCAGTAATTATTTTTTAATCTGACAACGGTGCCCTGAGGCTAGACTCATCAACTCTGTGAACCCTAAACTCGTGTTGCTTAACACAGTTGCCGTTTTTCGACCAGTCCAATTGCTAAATACCGTAAAAATAGCTGAAATGACAACACCCTATGTAGGCTAGCCTCTAGCCTGTCGTCACAGTAAAATAATCATTTTACGTGCTGTCCGCTGTCGCTTGTTGCGCCTGCCTTTTTTCAGTTCAGTTCAGTTTCAGTACGGGGAACAGACGGTGGTACCCGACACATGTCTGTTGTGTGGGTCACCATTCCTGTCACGTCGATGGAGAGATCATTTTCTACTCTCAAACGAATTAAAACTGCAAAATACTATGCGCCAAAATCTTTGATACAATGTTAGTTTAATATCTATTGAAAAAACAAAATGAAACATTTTATGATAATATTATTGATCATTTTTCGCAAACTAAAGACCAACTGTCAGTAGATAGAACGTCCTTTAACTTTAAAGACTCAATAAGTAAAGGCAATGACGTTTAGAATAAAACTTTACAAGTTGATTTCTTATACAATTGTCACAATCTAAACGTCATTGTCATTAGTTATACAACCGTTAAAGTTAAAGAACGTTCTATCTACTGACAGCATGATATATAAAAAAAAGTTAATAAAATTAATGAAAAAAAAAAAACAACATATGAAAAATTACAAAAAAAAGAAAATAGGTATATTTAAATAAAAAACAAAAAATGAACAAAAAAAATTTTTTGGCAAGAGAAACTATACCACGTTGCTTCTTGCTGGGCAACAATTAATTTTGTCACTAAAGTAGTTGGTACTGCCGCTGCGCAAAGGTTAAATTAACTGGCTGAAGAGTATATTTTTATAAAAACGTTTTATGTCCAGCCTCCTCTCTCAAAAAGTTCACGAGCCGCCACTGAATAGAATATGTTAAAAACTGGCTGGATGTATTTAAGTTGTCTTTGAATGCCAACAAAACAAACTATATTGCCTTTTCCAAAACAGTGGTTGATCGACTCCAATTTAGAAGCTTAACATGTCACAACTTAGAGATAAAGGAAACAGAAACTTCCAAATATTTAGGTATAATTATAGACCAGCACTTAAAATGGGATTGTCATATAATATATATTGCAAAAAAACTTAGATTTCTTATTTATAAATTTTATCTTTTAAAACAATTTCTCAACTCGAATCTTCTGACAACATTATACTACAGCCTAGTAGAATCTATACTACGATATGAAATCATAGTATGGGGACGCCAGTACGAAACTACACTAAGACAATTAAATGTTATTCAAAACAAAATATTGAAGCTAATATATAAAAGAGATAGATTGTGTCCGATGATATATAAAAGAGATAGATTGTGTCCGACCATATCTTTATACAATGAAAAAATTGCCAATGTTAGATGTTCACACAGTTTAGGCGCGTTCGGATATTACATCAAATCGATCAGGGTGCTCAATATCGTTCGAATATTGAAAAACGAGGATATCGAGCTAAATCTACATCGTTCGAATATTACCTATGAGAGGACTTCGAGGCCGCTCGATCTTATCGGAGGTTTCAGATCGAGCAAGCAGATAAAATGGTTCGTGCATGCGTCATAGTCTTATTTTGTCTGTCATGATGTCATTAAACATGATTTCTCTTCCCATAATAACAATCATTGCTGATGACTGAATTATTAGATTGATTTCATTCATCTCTTCAAAATAAAATACGTAAATGTGGAAAAATAAATAATTTTAATTTTAGTGTATAGGTTATCTGATTATCTGTCAAATGAAAATAATATGTAATGTGTTATGTTATTTGTCACTTGACCAGTAATCCGTTCGTTTATTAAAGATTGCTCAAACATCACGTGACAACATATCCATCTGCTCTACTTACATGTTTCGAGGTAATATCCGAACGCGCCTTTTGTTGTTGTATACAAAAAAACCCAATTTGCAAAAAAACATAGAACATAGACATAATACTAGAACTGCATCTAACATGTGCATTAAAGTGCCAAAATCAAATGAGTTTTTCAAAAACTGTGTAAATTATCTGGGCCCAAAGTTCTACAACACTCTACCTCTTAATATAAAATTATTAAACAAATATAAAACTTTTTCTATAGCTAGCAAAACATATATTTTCCACCATAAAGAAAATCATATCAGAATATTCCTAGAATAACGAATTAAGTAATTAATTTTGTTCTTCTTGTCAAAATTGCTCACGTTTAATTTTTGTTTTTAAATGCCCTTGTCTTTTTCCCTATATATTAAATACACATATACTTTAAAATGGAATGGCTCCGACATATTTAATGGATAAAATTAATTTTATTCATGACATACATCAATATAAAAATTCCCTGTTATTTACAAGAATTTAATCAACTTCCAGAATCAAATCGTTAAACAATCCTCTTTCATTATGTGTTTTTAAGAGAAATGTAAAAGCTCATTTGTTGGATGAGTATACATCTTGATTTTTAATAGTGTAAAATTGTTTCAATATTTGTTTTTATTCAGGTTTCAAAGTGTGTTACCTAAATGTATGTATCTTTTTAAGCTTGTATTGTATATTAGCCATATTGACTAAATAATGGATTCATATATACATATTTAAAGTTTTGCACATTTAAACATTCCATCTTTTGGTATATAATTTTTAAACTCTTAGAGCACTTTATAAGCAAAAAAAGTTTTTTCATTTTTTGAAAATTCTAAAGTGGTATAACCCCTTAAATAAATTGAATATTTTTTCTTACACAGCTTGTGCTTTCATTTTTCTAAAAACTGTCATTCTATCTCTAGTTCTGGCTACATTTAGGCTGCCACATTGCTTCCATCCCGTTGAAAGCCCTTTTTTTTGTAATTCTTCATAAAAGGCAACACTAGATTTGGTTAATTTGACCTGTGCAAGACTGGGTTTGAAAACTCCTATAAGTCCTGATGAATGCCAGGTCGTTCCACCACCAACTCTAAAATCAAAGTAGATATAGAGATATGTAATTAATTGTCGAAATTCAGATTGTTACCTGCTTTGTTCAAGAAGTACTGTATCTTTTCCCCAACCAAGTTTAGCTAGATGGTAGGCTACAGAAGCTCCCATTACTCCACCACCACATATTACAACTCGAGCTTCTTTTGGAAAATTGGGGTAATCACTATAAAATCTATAATAACCAGGACATTTATTTAAAGCAGTGCTGAATCTTAAAATCATTTTATATGCTTATTTAAAAAAAAATCACAACAATAAATAGTTTTGGTTTAATTTAACATTTTTTCACAAGGATTTTGATTGTACGTTATTCAATTTGCTCATGTTTATTTTATTTTCGTATTTTGGAATTTTAACTTTGACATTTTCAAATAAGGTTATATAAATTTTCTTCTTTTTTCTTAAGATACTTTTCGTGGTAGGCAACACAGAGATTTATGTACATTTTTTATTATTTTGAGGCCACCTTTTATATTTATGGTGGTTTGCGATACCCTTTCATATGCGTATGCGATATTTTGAATAAAATGTTTCAAAAATTATAATATATTATCTAATTTTACTGGAGTGCCTATAATAATAATACTAGCCCTACATTTCACCCCCTTACGAGTGAACCCCAGAAGCCAATGGCTTGTGCGGGGAAGGCTATTATTATTAGTTGCCGTGGCGCTCCGGGCGACTTACTCTTACCTATGGACTTACTGAGGATTGATGGCGCCATTTGGCTATAGGCGTAGGAAAACCCGGAAAACCTACACCACCATCAAGGACTATGGTTCCTAATTTTTTTTTCTAAATTCTTTAGTATGCACTACCACCCTCCATGGCACTACCTACCTATACTGTAGGTGTACAACATTTTAATTTAATGCATTTTTTTTTAAATTAAAGTTAGGTCAGTAAATTGTGCGTTCTGAAGCTTTCGTTAATTTCCCACAAAATTTTACCGCCTGATCCACTGAATAACCTGAAAAATTTTCTCAAATTGAGTTAAATTCCGCTTCAGAATAATGATGTCTTTTTACAGGCTGCTGATTCACTTTTACAGAGGTCCGCAAAGAAAAACAATAAATAAAATAATTTACCATGTATTCCCGTTCCCGCCAATACGTACCGCACATGATCTCAAAGCCACTCCCTAACTAAGCATTCCTAGCATTCCATTACTGTCAGATATTAAGGAAAAGGAGTATAGTTTGTATGAACATACATATTGTATAATTTCCAAAATTTTAAATCAGTTAAGCTATTTTACTGAGCACCTACACCTTATGTTAGAAACGGTTGAAATAGATTTATGGGACCTCAAAAACCAGATTCATTAAAATCTGGATATCGAAATTTATGATCACAAAATTTCCCTTCCATACAACTTTTGTTGTGTTCGGAAAGTAAAAAGACAAAAATGAATTCCTAAGAAATGTATTTCATTATATTTTAAAGCATTATAGTAAATATGAATATAATAAGTAAATAATGAAGTTTTAAATGAATAAATTATTTAAATATAAAAAAATTACTGTTTTAAATGTTTTTTTTTGTAACCTTGCAAGCGTTATATCAAATTGTTTATTGCCCTGGTCCTGATAACGACTTGTCCATAAACTTCTTTTTTGCAAAACACAGCCACCATTTACTTGGCTTACCATCTTCGCCGAAAACTTTGTCACAAACTCTTAAACCGACTTCTTGTCGTAACTGCATTAAATAGTTCTTCAACAGATCTGCTTCATTTGGATTTGCAGGTTTACTAAAAAATAAAACAACAAATATATTTTGATTTTCAATTAAATAAATGAAAAAGTTTACCTGTAAACAGAGTTTAAAGGAAATCCTGGATCTCCAGGAATATCAAACCTGGAAATTGCCAACGTTCTCATTTCATTGTGGGCTTGACCTTTATTACTACATTTTTGCAGTTTTTTTAAACATTCCGTTATGTATAAAGTGATGTAGATTAGAAGTCTATCTGCTTCTGACTGAAATAATACAAACCATATACGATTAAAAATTTAAAAAATGTATGGTACACTTACTTTTATTTCATAAGTTCTGAAGAAAACATTGGCTTTAAAGTAGTAGAGTGACTCATCTATTATATCTTGATCCTGTTCATTTGATTGTATCTGGGCAGGGCCCTTGAATCGTGTTTTTAGTGGTAGAATAGCTGTATTACCAATCACAAGGACAAGTTCCGAAAAACTCGAATGGTATGCCTAAAAACATTTTGCAAAGACACACCCAAGTTGTAATTTTTGGTTTTATTTTAATTACCTGATTAAAGTTTTGTTAAATATTAACTTACCGGCATTGTTACGGGTCCTTACCAAAAAAATATTACTGTTCTACTCAAAAATACATAGAATTACAACAAAATTAAACTACCAAATCCCAGAAAATTGTAAGGTTAGTTAGTTAGTATATTCGGTGTTGCCAGATTCGATTTTTAAAAATATGTAGGACGAGGTTGAACAATTCGTAGAATATCGCCTATAAAAAAATCTGTAGATCTACGGACTTTTTTAGGCGAAAACGTATGTGGAGTGTAAAATTATTTGAATGTACTTTTTTTCTGATATGTGTGAAGGTTGTTAAGTATATATACACATTTTATTACAAAATTTTATAATGCACTTTTCAAATCATATATATATTATTATGTATGGCGTATTAATATTAATATTCTTCAATCTAATTTAAAATCATTGATTCGAGGTTTGTTGTGAACTTAATAAACAGTCAAGTATATGCCCGAATAGCTAGAAAGCAGAAAAATTAATAATAGTTTTATTAGTTCGAAATTAAATTAATCTGTATTACTCACATAGTATCCGCGTCTCTTTAGGCAAGGCCAAAAATCCGTTGATCTACAAATTAAGCTGTGGGTCTGGCAACGCTGAGACATTTCATTCAAACTGTCAGCGAATCTACCATATATGGCCTTTGGACAATTTGAGTAGGCAGCCCTTAGAAGAATGAATTACAAAATGATTATAGAATTGTTTTTAGAAATATTTATTGTACTAGATAGGATTACGAAGATAGTGGAAGATGATAAGAGTTATTAGTGACGGTTAGAAAATAGCTTCTTGCTTTGCATAACAACTGAAGTAAATTTTGTCCAACAACTAAAACGACCGCTACGTTAAAAATCAGAGAAGTGCGGAATAAAAAAACAAAGGAAAAATTGGAGAAGTTATGGGACGGAAGTATGATTTATTGAAAATGTAGTCTTAAATAAAATCTAAAAATTCACAGAACCAAATAAATATATTAAACGGAGTTAGAATCCGTTGGAACTTTTATAGATTCTTTGCATTTAGGCGGAGCTCCACCAAACTTAGCTAGCCCTACGGCACGTGCCGCCGGTTTTTGCCGGAGTAAAATTTAAAGAAAAACATCCCTTGAGGCCGCCAGCATAATTTTGCTAGCGGCCAAATGTCGGTAATGATCAAAGTTTCCTGATTATTCAGTATTATTTGTTTCCAAATTTTCTCCCAAATTTTCTGCAAACCTAAAAAACGTAGGGATCCCACTGCCATGGTTCAAAGGTACCAATAAGTAGGTACCAAATATGAATACAGATGATGGAGTTTCCTTAGAGAATATTATATTAGAGGGGCGTCGAAACGGGCTGTCACGATTTCAGTTGGCAATACTGAAATTGAAGAGAAAAATTGACGATTTTGTAGAATACAAATCTTGAGAACGAAAGTTTTCTTTGTAGAAATATTTATACCTATAATAGCTCACACATTGGAATAGGACATCTCCTTTTTTGAACTAAATCTAAGGAGTAATAAAGAAGATATCAATCATTTAGTGAAGGTGTGTTTTTGACAGTTTGTGATCACCAATTTAAACGCGAAAAGGAGAAAAATTAAATCTCAAAAATTTATTTTTATCGAGATTTGTATTCTAGAAAAAAAAAAACTTATGTAACTTGCGGTACACAAGTTCAGGCATTTTCCGCGTGAAAAGTGGCGCTTTTTGGTTAGCATTTTTAACAAGTTATACAACCAAGATTACGAATGAAATTTATTAAAAATAATTAAAAATATGACCTGTCATGACTGAGATTTGCATGCGACGTTGCCAGACCGTTTTCATTCATTATACTGATACTATACTATTACACTAATAAATTTTAAATGTTTTTTTACTATTAACAAAGTTATTAATTAAAATAAAAAATGATATTATTTCAGGTATCTTATGTTTTGATTATATGAAATTTCTTAAGAAAAAATGTTTAGTAAAACAAAAAAATATATAATATAACTTATTTTTGACTATATTAAAAACCGTTTTCGTTCATTATACTGAACTTAATTATATTATTACACTAATAAATTTATGTATTTGTAGTTTTTCCTAAGAATTTTTATATACACTCAAAAATAAGATAAAATAATACAATTTTTTTTCTGATACATCAGAAAACTTTTTCCAAGGTTTTTATATAGTCACAAATAATAAGATAAATTGATATATTTTTTGTTTTAATCAACACTTTTTCTTAAGAATTTTTATATAATCAAAACAATAGATACCTGAAATAATATTATCTTTTATTTTAATCAGGGTTCGGAGGATATATACCCATATCAAGTGATATATATCATGATACATATCCGATATTTATATCCTGATATATATCTGATATAATCGATAATTTTATTTATTAAATTAAAAATGTTTTTCCACCATTTTAAACATCCAAAAATGTTACAATACGCTGTTGTACAAAAGTATAATATCAGTAGCGATTTATTCGGCTGTTGCGCAAGCATCCCCGCACCGAATTTGGGATTCCCAGCTTCGCCACGATTTATTTTGTTATTGCTTTTACTTATCCTCTATCCCAAATAATCAGGGTTACCGTTTTCAGTAGATTTCCTACTAAATTAGTTGATTTTTAAGAAAAATGAACGATGTGGTCTAGTGGTAGAGTCTAGACGTTACATATGAAAGTTCCAGGTTCGAATCCTGATATTATATTTACGAAATAAATGTTCCCTCTTTTCTCTCAAATGCCGTTAATTTTTTTGTCCGAATTTTTTCCTCTTTTCACTTTGTCACTTTTCTGAAAATTCCCCCTTTTTTTTATAAAATTACCACTTTTTCTGAAAATTACCCCTTATTTTCGTCATAAGGCCTCTTCCTTCAAAATTTCCCCTCTTTTCTCTCAAATACTGTCACTTTTTGTCTCAAATTTCCCCTCTTTTCTTTCAAATCAAATTTTGTCACTTTTTTTCTTGAAATTACCCCGTTTTCCCCTTTTTTTCAAATACCACCCATTTTTTCTCATTATTGTCATTTTCTGTCAAATTTCCACTTTTTTACGAAAAATTCACTTTTTTGAGTAATTATTTTCTTTTTTCCCCCTATCTTTCTTCCCTTACCACTCCATTGGTACTGATAGAAAGGGAGAGAGGGAAAATTGGAAATAAAAAACAAAGATTATATATAAAAAAATTGGGGAAACAGTTTGAAACTAAAAAAGTAGGGGAAAAAAGGCTGGGGCGAAAAGTGGAAAAAATAGTAGGGGATAAAGGCTGGGGCGAAAAGTGGAAAAAAAGGTGAAACATTGATAAAAAAAGTTTCAAATTTTAAATTATAAAAAAAATTAGTGAAAAAGTGGAAAAAATTTTGACACAAAGAAATAACAACTTTGTAAAAAATATAGGAGCAAAGTGAAAAAAAGTAGGGGAAAGGGAGGAATAAAAAAGTAGGGAAAAGTGGAAGAAAATATGAGAAAAGTGAAAAAAATAATAGGAAAAGAAGTGAAAAAAAAAGATTTAAGGAGAAAAAGTGGAACAAAAAAAAATTTACAAACTTTTAAACAAATATATGTTTGTTAGTTTCTACATTTCATATATTTTATTTCTTCTTTTCGTGCTATTTTTTGGTGTCCTGGAGGGGGGAGGAGTACTTACCCCCTTTACCCTCCCCATATCTACGTCTGAGCCACTGTTTGACATTTTTTTTAATAAAGTTTATAAGTTGCATTTTTTTAGTAATATTTTAAGAAATACGACAAATTATTTGTACATAAAGATTGCTGAAAATATAAAAAAGTGTATTTTAATGTTCAATTGTTAAATATGACTTACATAATACCTAAGTCTATAAACAACTTTGTCAAAGAATGTTTGAATACCAAAAAATAACAAATAAAAAAATGATTAATGCAGTTATCTACATCACAGCTTATTTATAATCATTCGTTTCACAAATTTTAATTCATTTTTTTTTAAACAGTAGGTATTAAATAATATATAGCAGGTACAATGCAAATAATAGCTTTGTACTTTTCAGTTGTCTTTACGATGTTATTTTTTTTTGGAGACACACTTATTAGCCCATCCGAACGGTATGTGATTTACACAAAATAGTCATTTATAAAGTTAAAATTTGTAATTTTTGCATTATAATATTAAATTTAATCTTCCAAGGCCCATATACTATTAGCAAATCAACTGTGATATATACAGGGTGAGACATTAATTTAAAAAGTGTAAATTGGCTTATAAATATATTTTTAAATGTACCACTAGGAATTTTTTTATATATTTTTCTGGTCAAATTCGATATAATACAAATGTCATTTTGTAGTTATCACATTTTGTATTTATTTTAATTGTTAATTTAAGAAGTTCAAAAATGTACATTGTCGTTAATTCTAAATTATTTCAGAACAATTTTTTAATTTTTTAAATTTTCGCTTTAATGATAAATCAAATGGTGTGCAAAATGTTGGTATTTATTTTGATTTTTTTTTCCAAAACAATATACAATTTGTTTTGTAATCTGACCGAAAGGCCGTCCAGATTTTTCATTAAAAAATGAGTTTTCTTTAAAAAAATGTTTCCAGAATAATTTATTGTGCAATAAATTGAAAACATTTGTAGAATAATAACAAGTTTAAAACAAGCATTTTTGGACCACCAAAATGACATTTTCATTCCTGCTGAGCCATCCGGTATACTTCAAATAAAACAATATGAAATATTTTTTTACGCTTTTTAATATTAGCCCATTTTTATAGCAAAATTCCATTTTTTTAATATTGCATAAATGTATAATTGTGTAAAAAAAATCACTATTTTCTCATTTTTTTATATTAATTATGAATAATATTAGAAATAATTTATAATTTTTTTTAAACATTATTTAAATTGACATCACATTAGATTAATTCTTCATACCAAATTTATTGAAAGATGGATAGGGAGAGGTGGTTATATTATTGATTTTTGAGAAAATTTTATTCTTGATAAAAGTGTATATTTTGCTTAAAATATAATATTAACTTAAAGTATTAAAACAACCATTTATGGGAGAACTTTTTTAAAAACAATATTTAAAATATTTTCAGTAAAGCATCATCGAAAGTGAAGGGGAAAGAGCCATGCTCCTACTCGAAACTCACTTTCCTGGAAGCAAACCCATCCTCATAGGAAATACGCTAGATGGAATCTTCCTAACTCTGCTTTAACAATGGCAAGAAGATATCCTGCCCCATATCATCCGCATTAGCCGGAGTAGTCTAGAACTGGGTTACAAATCAGAAATATGGAGAAGGGACAAGTAACTTTCATTCCAAAAGCGGGAAAAAGGGACACCACGTAGCCTAAATCCATACGACCAATCAGCCTCTCTTCGTTTGTCCTTAAAACGATGGAAAAAGCTGTAGATAATTATATCAGATCAGAGATGCTGAATCTGGTACCGCTGCACCCCAAGCAGCATGCATATCGAGCAGGTATATCAACGGACGGAAACTGATGATGTCCAGGAAGTACTGAGTTAACAAAGAAATTGTGGTAGGCGTCTTTCTAGACTTTGAAGGGACTGTTGACAACACTTCACATGAAGCTGTCAGAAGAACACTCGATTATAGAGGAGTAGACGGCACGACGTCCAAATGGATGTCGCAATTGCTTTCCAATAGAATAGTAGAGACAAAATAGGGCAAGACACCATTTCCATTTGCATTACCAAAGGATGTCCACAAGGGGGAGTGGCATCCCCGCTTATATGGAGCGTAATAATATACAAATTCCTCCGCATTTTAACTGACCACGGTATATCCTGCCAATGATATGCTAATGACATAGTCATAATGGCCAGAGGCAAGTTTACAAACACTCTTTGTGACTTAAGTGGACTTAACATGCTAAAGGAATGGTGCCAATTGATGAGACTAAACATAAACCCAACCAAAACCACTCTTGTAGCCTTCATGAGGAAAAGAAACATCAATCTCAAAACCGTCAAATTAGATATGGGCACGTTATTGAGTAGAAACCAGAAGCAAAATATTTAAGACACCCTAGACAACAAATTGCTCTGGAATAAGCACGAAAAAGAAGTAACTACAAAGGCTACGAATGCCTTAATGGCATGCAGGAACTTTGCGGGGAAAAATTGGAGATGCAACCCAAAAATCCTGCAGTGGATGTACACAGCTGTTGTAAGACCAATCATCACTTACGGATCTGTTGCTTGAAGTAGAAGAACTAACCTCGCAACTTCGAGAAGTAAATAAAATATCTCGAAGATCCAGGCTGTATATGCATAATAGGACCAATGAGAACGTGTCAGACGACTGAAATGTAGGTAATTCTAAACCTCACACCTCTGCATATACAAGTGGAGCATGCGGCAAAACGGAAAACATGCAGGAAGGTCTGAGAAGAAATTACCAGACGTAATCCCGGCTTCCATCAGGACGATATACAAAAAAAGTGTGACTTTGTGAAAGATTTCAGCACAAAGCTGAATTGCAAAAGTGAATGGGACGAGGATGTCATTTCTGACCTTAACAGAAATGCCATTTAATGATACACTGATGGGTCCATGACAGCAGAGAGCAAATACCTTTCAAGCGGTAATATATGCAATGGAAAAATGTGTCCAGTTCAACGTCGAAAAGAAATTCCGCAGGATGTCGGATAGTCAAGCAGCCATTAAAGCGATGAGCTCCCACGTAATAAACTCGAAGATGAATACTTAGAAAAACTAAATGAGCTAAACAAGTATAATACAGTTACCCTCCTGTGGGATCCGGGACCTACAAGGGTGGAGGGAAACGAAATAGCAGATAAACTCGCCAAAAGGGGCTGAAACATCATTTCTCCGAACCCTTTTGTGAGATCAATAATAGCATGCTACTGGAATAATTTAAAAGAGAAGTGAAAATAAAAAGATCCAACCACTAGAGTAATTTACAAGGAATGAGACAGGCGAAAGTTCTTCTGGGAAACTATAACTGGAAGAGGCCCACAGAATGTATCAACTTGAGTAAAAACAAGCTTCGCATAATACCGGGACTCTTACCAGGGCATTGTCGGCTGAAAGGACATCTTAAGAAACTGGAAGTAGCAGAACAAGAAGATTGCGGATTTTGTGACTTAGAGGTTAAATACTCAATTCACATACTATCAGAATACACTGGGAGCACATCAGAAAAAGAGAGAGATTCTATTGAATCTGAAACCATCACCCATCCTAAATCTCTTGAAGAGAATAGAATTAGTAAACGGGGTGCTCTAATCACTGAGATATCTTCAATGACTAAGCACTAGAAGGGGACACAATAGATCTTACAGGAGGGGACAAAATAGATCTTATAGGTTGCGTGTAATTATCCCCCATAATTTTTTCTCAAAAAATCAACAATAAATTTTTTTTCATATGGTACTAACTCTTTGGTATTTTGGTATTTATGCTTTTCAGGTTTAATGAAATGATTGGAAAAAATTTTCGATTTTTCACATTTGGTTAAAGTTGACAAAAATGATCCAGCAAACCAATTCTGGAAAAAACTTAAGTTAATGCTTCATGACAAATTTAATGGTACAGGCAGAGGAAAAATAAAAATAGTAAAAACCAGCGGCAAAGATAAGCTAAGTGATTTTCACGCACATAACACTGAAATCCAACGTGGAAATTGTAATCATTATGCCCAAAATCATACAAAGGGATTTTCTATAATTAATAAACCACTCCGTAGTGGTATCATTCGTAAATTTAAAGTAAGACAATCCTTTTATTATTGTACAAAAATCTTCTTTTGATGGATTAATCGAATGCAAATATTTTTTTCAGATGATTTTTTACAGCAAAAGTAGAATACACTGTTACGTTGTAGAAAATAAAATGAAAACATGTAAAGCTTTCGCTGTAGAATTATCTGGAGGTGTTAATTATAGGCACCTTGTTTTACTTATAGAATCAAGAGAGTCATGTGATATAAATTTTAAAGTATTTATCTACACTACACCAGGATATTAATAACTACATTTTTTATTATTATTACGAAAGCTTATACCAAAATTAACACAGAAAGGAAAGTTTTTTAATAGTAACACATTATTGGATCTTTACTTTACCATAGGAATCCTGAAATTGTATTTTACTAGTAGCAATTTACAATTTACTAATTAAAACGTGTTTTGTAATTTAATTTAAGTGTATTGATAAATAAAGTTATTATTCAACGTTGTGCTTCAATTAGATTTATTTTAACTATAGGTATCTTTTTTAGGACACACAAAAGATAAAAAAAAATCGGTACAATTGATAAAAATCTCGTGCCGAATTCAAATATCTATTTATTCTTGATGGTGAAAATATTTTTAATAATCTTTTGAAAATTTCTGAAGCGATTTCCGGTATGAAGGAGGCCATTTTCAAATTTTTTTTACCGAATAATACCCACATAACAAGGAAAGTATATTCACATCCATAAAATGTTTATTTTATGTTCACCAAAGAATATACTTTTTTTGCATATTCCCTGTATATTCCTGTATATCCGTCGAAGTAATATCCTTTTTTTGTATATTCTATGTATATTCCTGAATATGCAAAAATTCATTTAAGACCCAGTGTTATTTACTCGAATCTTCTAAATGGTAAGTCATATTGAAGAAAATATTTATTTGTTATTTATTTACAATTTTTGGGCTATAGTTAAGACCCCATATAAAAATGTTGAAAAATTTTTGATTTTGTATCATATAAATTAATTATTATTATAATTTAAAAAAATACAACGGTTTATTAAAAAAAAAGTTATTATTTTTGTATGAGATAATTCTGCAAATAGTTTTGTGGATCATCGACAAAGTAAGGTATATGTGAAAAATCCGCAAACAATTCCCGATTGAAAAATAGAATAGTGAGATAGAATCCAATTCAATGAAAGCTTAGTAGTTATTCAAATTTAAAAAAAAATCATCTGTCAAAGACGCAGAGGGGAATTATCTCATGAAAATAATAAAAATTTGTAAAATTGATTTATTTTTGGAAAATATGTGGACAATTTATTGGAAAGAATTTGTATATGCAAAAAAATTCATATTGTACAGAATACGTGGATATGTAAAGTACATTCAGATGATATGAAAGTATATGCATAGAATATACTCGTATGTATATTCCAGTCATATGCACTAGATGTTACATATGAATATGAAACGTATATTCATAGGATGTGAAGATATATGCATAGGATATGCTCTAGAAAAATTCCCTGTACATCCAAAATTGACCAAAAGTTGTATCCATAGCTTATGTTATGGATATACCTATATGAATAACCATGGAATGTGCATAGGATATTCAGTGAATGTGAATAGGCAAAAAGAAATATGTAAGGTATATTCTTAGCATATCCTTTTGTATGTGGGTATTTCATTCATTTATTCACACCTTTTAAATGAACTATCAAGCTCTTTGATCAGATTAGTAGTTTTCGAGATATTGCGGGTGGAAGTAAATTCAGAAAAGTGGACGTGGCGCCCTTTACTATAGCAAAATGATGATTTAAACTTAAACTTTTTTAAATGCTTTAACTAACCATATGGTCAAATTTGAAATGTTAATGAAGAAGTTTGTTTTGTAGTGAATTGAAAACTAAAATAATATTTTGACGCAATTTCCGCATTAAGGAGGCCATTTTTCAAAATATTTTACAGAAAAATATTTTCTTTATTTATCTAAATCTTTCAAATGAGCTATCAAACACTTTGATGAGATTAGTAGTTTCCGAGATATTGCCAGTGGGAGTAAATTCATAAAAGTGGGCGTGGCGCCTTTATTATGGGATATATAGTGAAATTATTACTTAAAAACTTGTACTTTTTGGAGTGCCCTCATCAGGCTTCAGATCAACACTTATCTTCAAGATAAGTGGATTGAGGTCACTTCTGATCTTGATAATAGGGACGGGCCTAGGTTCTGGCAAAAATTGGCGGTACTCTCAGGCCAAAAAATAAAATCTCACTCCCATATCCTGGTCAACGGCCAAATCCACCACAGTCCTGAGCAGGCATTCAAAGGTCATCTCCAAGAATCCTTAGTCAATCCTCCAAACCCCACTGTTCTAAGAAGACACTGAATTTCTTCTCTAAGACTTATTCCAAACTCCCAACCCCCTGCAATAAATCCTATCCTTGAACCCTTTACCCCCGATGACATAGCTTCGGCTTGCCAACGGGAAAAACTCTGCTCCTGGTTCCAATCACGTCAAACTCCAAGGCCTGAAAAACCTTCCCACCACCATTCCTCCAGTCCTCACCATCCTAATGAACATATTTCTTCAGCATTCCCACTTTCCAACTTGCTGAAAAACATCTCACACGATCCTTATCCCCAAATCCTACAAAGACCCAACTCCTACAGGCCTATATCACCAACGAACGCTCTGGGTAAGATCTTTGAGACCACTTAAGGATCATATTTGGAACTTTCTGGATGAAAGGGGAACGGTACCCACATTTCAACAAGGATTTAGACCTGATCACTCTACCCCAGATGCACGAAGACTCCACGCTCTAAGACTCTAAACCTAGGTCACTGTGCATCGGCAGTCCTGTTTGATGTCCAAAGTGCCTTTGACCAAATCATCAAACTCATCCACTCCTATCTCCAAAATTGATCAGTCCACGTAAAAGTAGGAAACTCTCTCAGACGCCTTCACTCCTCTAGCAGGATTTGCCCAAGGTTCTGTAAATCCTCCCGTCCTCTACTTCATATACACACATGACGTCCCACTTCCTCCCTCAGCTAGCCAAGACCTCCAGCTTTAAGCTGACGATACCTTAATTTCCGCTTCAAAACCTTCCACCAGAGTTCTAAACACCAAAAACCAACAACTCCTCAAAAGCTTCGCCCAATGGTGTAGCAATTGGAAGGTTACCATGAATCCACAAAAAACCCAACTTATAATATTCAAACATCCCCACCTCTGCCGAAAAGCTAACCAAAACCCAAATGACATTAACCAACGGCTTCACGCGTACTCTTAACTGGGCCACCGAAGTCCAAAAAACCTGGACAGAGTTAGGAAACGAGACTCCCTCATCGGGGCCCTATGGGGATGATTTGGCAGATGTAATCTTCAAACTCTGCTCCACTTCCCCCTTCTCTCCTGCACGCCGTTACGGCAACCGAGAGAAGAATCCCACTAAAAACGTCCTAAATTCAGATTTATGAACAAACTAATAAGCCTACCAGCTATTACCGGAATCAATTATTGTATCTTTTCTGGCTTTCCGCTTCACCCGCTGGGTCAGTTTCCTGTAGAGCTTCCGACTCAGTGGTTGATCTGTTTTGTTTTCTTTAAATATTAATATTAATATAAAAGGTAGGATGGAAGTTGATAGACTGAAACGATACTTTAAGTTGTTAAAAAAAAATTAATGTGATTAAGCTCAAATTATATTATGGGTTCGTTCCACGAATAGAATTTGAAATATATCAGAAGTAAAATATTAAATGAAAAAAAAAAAATTGGACGCCAGTCACTTGATTTTTTTGATGTGATTAGAAACAATTGACAAAGAAACTATGATATATTTCAAAATCCGTTCTTTCTTTTTTGGGGTTAAGGAAATTAAACTTGTTTATCTTACGATAATACTATTCATAGGTTTTTTTCTTTTTTTATAAAAAAAACTTAGTTTCTTTAAGGTAGAGGGTCTTGGTGTTGTAGACGAAAGCTTTCTGTTGTCAGCTGTCCTCTTCTAAGCTGTCCTGTTCTCAGCTATCCAAAAAACAAAAAAAACTTCTTGGACCCAGCAAACTTGACCGTCTAGAAGAGACTTCTTTGATCAGATA
Organism: Neocrepidodera transversa; assembly: GCA_963243735.1. Taxonomy (NCBI): domain Eukaryota; kingdom Metazoa; phylum Arthropoda; class Insecta; order Coleoptera; family Chrysomelidae; genus Neocrepidodera; species Neocrepidodera transversa. Next base: position 22,235,780 of record OY725343.1, read on the forward strand.
AAAACAACCATCTCAGATGTGAGAACCAGGAAAAAAACCCTAAAAGTTCACATAGAGTAAATATAAGATTAAAATCTTATAAATTACCAGATTTCGTGGTCTCTGTTATTGAAAAAAGAGTGTAAAACAATGATACTATTAAAATGAAAAACATGAATTTTAGATCAAAATATGAATTACAAAAATAATTAAAATTAATTAAATTTTAAGACAATCTGTAAAAACAAATTAAAAATTAGATTCTCTTTTTTGTATTAGACATAGAAATCAAATAATTTATAATGAAAAGATATGAACTTTTAAGTAAATAATAAAAAAAAATACCGGCATTAATAGGATTGAAAATAACAGCAAATTAAAGTTGAAAGCGTCGAAATAATTAATAATGATTTCAAAGAATTTTAGAGAAAATATAATATAATATAATAAAAACTTATCCTATAGAATAAGGGGGAGAGGAAAAAAAATCTTCAGTAGGTAACACAGGCGATATAAAGTTAATTCATTGTACTCAATAGATAAAGAAAAAGAACGTTATTAACATGGGTAAGGTATTTTATAGGAATACCAAGAGAAGAGAGGGACATTACGCGAGGAAATAAGAAGGGGAACATCAAGCGAGTATGAAACTATAAAATATACTGAGTAGAGGAATAATGAAAATACAGGGTGGCACAAAAAACGTAACAAGACATTTTAATTTCTAAAGTGTTTATAAAAAGTGTTATATGGGACAAACGGTTAAAGAACCACGCAAATCGCAACCTCGTATATAATCGAAAGTCTCTTTCTCTATGCGGGAATACTCGTAAAATTTATCGGGGTAGATCTTCTTTCTTGTTTCAGTATATACTAATCATTATCACAAGCTAATAAAACACACAATAGATCCTTACTGGATAGCTCCATCAACTTCATGATGGCAACTGAAAATTGTGCGAGCCGTTCCCGTAAGCAGTGCACTATGACAACCACCTGCTAAAATCGGGTAGGTTTACAAAGCGGGAAAACCTGCCCCTGATTAAAGCCAGTGAGCGGGAAGCAGGAGGGCGGTGCACTATGGACGTACCTTAACGCTGTATGTGACCTACGGCGTTTATTGGAGACCACCGCTTTAGAGAGTTCATAAAACAATGCCATTTAGAGATTTCATAGATTGTTGCGGTCGTCTGTGATCTTAGACCATTACGGCGTAATTGGGGAAGTATTGATCTCTTTTACCCAGCTTTGATTCAGATATATTAGAAGGCTATAATTCCCATTCTGTCGTACGGTATTCAAGTATGGGGAATGCGTATACGTCGGGTAGTTAATCTACGTTCACTAAGATCACTTCAAGCGATTTGTTTACGCACTGTTCTTGGTGCCTACTCTTCGACTCCATGTGAATCGGTTTGCTTTCTGGCGAAGCTCCCTTCTATTTATCTGAATTTGCAACAACTGTATTCGTACAGAGAACTTTAACTGATTGGACACTCCTTCTTCATAGGAGTCGACATTATAGTTGTAAATTGAAAATATACTTCTTAGGACCTGGCAATTGGAATGGAATTCTTCCTTGAAAGGTCGATATTTGTATTCTATTATTCCTGACATTAAGGCGTTGATCAACATAGTAACTGCCCCTATTCATAGGAAAATGGTGCACCTTCTTACCAGTCACGGTAATTCGATGGTGCACCTCTTCCGTCTAATTAAAGTTGAGAATAATTTCTGTCTTAGTTGCAGTGTGGTGGATTCACCGACTCACAGACTTTTTTATTGCAGTGTCTTTAATCACACCCGTCTCGATTTAAATTTCCCCGTATTTGACTCTGACGATCTATCCTCCGGATGCTTTCGAGCGGATTTTACACCTTCTCCCCTTTTTGTGGCGATTTGAGCTTGATGACTTCCTCTATGGGAAGCCAAAGTCAACAGCAGATTAGCTGTAGTTTAGATTAGTAACTTATAAATATCTTATATATACATAGGTTCTTGCCGAAGGCAAGTAAAATATTAAATTAAGTTTCAGTTTCTTAATTTCTATTAGGTATTGTTTTATTGATCGTTGATCATAGATCTATTTAGTTTTTCTCTTATTATTGTGGATAAGGATGATTATAAGGTTTATTATAAGGTTTTCAAAGTATTATATTTTTCTTTTGTTTTTGGAAGTGGCCCAATAAAGGATGCTCTATATTATTTCTGTAAGGGCCATTTGCACCGACTAAATTTAAACCCAGCTTTAGAGTAAGCCTCGCTTTAAATAAAAATTCATTTGTACAGCCAGATAAACTTGGTTTAAAGTGGTCTAAGCAAAGTTTAAGTTAAACCGTCAGAATTCAGGGTTTTAATTTACAAAGCCTTATTTCATAACCAAACTTTTATGGTTTCCAGCCATTTGATCCAAATAACAAATTTTCTATAGTGTTGTTACTTCTTGATGTTTGTGTGACATTGTTATAATCTTTAGTACTTTTTTTATACTACATCTTTTGTATTAAAATACCAAATGAATTTCGATGATATTTTTGAAGACGATTTGGATGTTCTTGAAATAATTTATTTCGGTTTTCCAAGACAAATTTATATCCGAAATAATCCTTACGAAGAGCTAAGTCAACTAACTTTCCATATTTGGTTATTATATTTAATATAGTTGTTTTCTCTTCATTTGAAAAATTATTGCTTCGCTGACATTTTTCAATCATTTTGAAACATGCAGATTACAGAAATAAGGCATGCGACATAAAATATATTATATTTTCACAGCCACTACACCGTTTTTGAATTTTTGTCAGGTTAGAATTTTTGTTATGAAGTTAGTCACAAAAGTGGTCACAACTATAAATAAACAAAATTACCATCAATAGTTCGCTTGTACTCGCTTAAGAAAGCTCGCTTTAAAAAGGTGCGGTGCAATGATTTGGAAAATAAACTTCACTTAAATATTTAAGCGAGTTTTAATAAACCAAGTTTAGATGTCGATCGGTCCAAATGGCTCTAAGAGGGTTAATTTAAGGTACCTCCATTGCAAGGCTTCGGCCCTCGACGCCAGCCTCGTGAAAAGTTAAGTGGAATAGGACTTCTAAAAAGATTACTTAAATTTAAACACTGTTTGCTAAATAGAATTTTGTAAAACCTCCTAGAAATAAAGCTCCTTCCTTATTGCCAACAAATTTATACTTTTCATTAGTCTTCTATTTGCTGTGTCTGTGCTCGTGGGGAGCAGGGGTACGAGGTGGGTTCCTCCTCTCCTTTCCCTTTTTTTTAGACGATTTACTATTAAACATCAATTTTCCATCCGTGTCTTGAAGTCAATATCGATTTTTGTATATAAATACTCTAAACAGTATCGCTAGTAACTCTTAGAGTGTTTTCAAAATGATCGATCCATTTTCTAAAGTTTGATTACATTTTTCTAATATTTTATTAAGTTATTTAAATTGTAAACACTTCCCCGCACACGAGGGATACCCCGCACAATGAGAAATGTCATAAGAAATAGACAAGATGTGTCGACTTCAAAACATTATACACAAAAATGTAAACAAGGCATAGTAAATGGTCTAAAAGTCTGTGATCGCTTAGCCAGTCATAACAACGTCGGTTAAGTATTCAGACGAGATAGCATATTTCTGATTGGCTAAAAATATGTGGAAAGATTTCTCTCAAGTACTTTTGAAATAGTCTAAGAGCTGCCTACATAAAAATACAAGGTATAAGGTACATGCAATATTTATAACTAGAGAAGTTTCATTAGCTCTCCCGAACATTGAAGGGCCAATATGCTAGAGCGATCAGGAAGATTAAAGCAGGGGCGGGCGATAAGAAACTTATCAATAATTTACTTGAAGGAGCATATATGGTTCTTAAAATAATTTATGGGTGTTGACATCTTATGACATGTAAATTAAAACAAACACTATGTGAAACTTTGGTTTTATCAGTATTTAACTATTCTGACTCTCTCTATGGTCCATGCTTAACGAGCCAGTATGCAACAAAGATCCAGAAGGTACAAAACTGTTGCCTCCGTCTAATCTTTGGTATCCGTAGAAGAGAACGTATTTCTCGTAAACTTAAAGATGCTGATTGGTTGAGTATGTATAATAGAAGAGTTTTGCACTCTTCTAGTCTTTATCATAAAATAATAATAAACAAAATACCATCTTATTTGCATCGTAAAATTAATTTTCGTACAGATGTTCATAACCTAAATGGCAGAAATAAAGGCACTTTATCCCAACCCCGTTTTAAACTTGAAATTTTTAGACGCAGTTTTAGCTACCAAATATACTCTCTGTACAATAGTATTCCCAAATCATTTAAGAGCTGCACAATACAGAATTTCAAGACACGTTTAAAACAACATCTTTTTAATAAGCAGTAAAATAGAATGAATATCTGTTAAGGTTTCCAATCTCATTTATTTATCTACTAGTATGTATACCTATATAAAGAATAGATTAAGGTATTTCCTTTAGGTTAAGTGGAAGAACAGTTTTATGGTGTGAAGCCATATAAACTAAACTTCGCCTTTTACTTTCTTGTTCTTACTTATAATTATAGATATATATTATAAAATACCTGTTGTATGCAAGAGAATAATAAAATCGTTTATTATTATTATTATTATAAATAAAAACGCATAAACCTCACGAATAAAAATTATATAAATATCAAGTATTTGTTATTACTAAAGACGGAAAATTATTGGCAGACGGTTTCGTGAAAGAGAAAGGGTCGGCAGACTGCAACAAAGTGGCCTTAATATATGTGACAAAAAAGGACAAACCTCATGATTAAAAATTATTCGAAATAATTACTCAGTTGTTAACTAAACTGCATGCTGAATGGCAGACAACCAAACAGAAGACAATAAATAATATTTATGAGAGCAAAAGAAATAATGTTCTGCCTCTATGTTATCTTCCGTTTTTTGTCTACCATTCAGCATACAGTTTAGTTAACAATTCAGTAATTATTTCTAATAATTTTTAATCATGAGGTTTATCCTTTTTTTGTCACATATATTAAGTCCACTTTTTTGCAGTCTACCGGGCCTTTTTTTCACGAAATCGCCTGTTAATAATTTTCCGATCTTTGTAATAACAAATGCTTGATATTTATATAATTTTTATCTTTGAGGTATATCATTTTTTTTATTAAATGTGTCATTTTTGATCGCCCGCCCCTGCTTTAATCTTCCTGATCGCTATAAATATTGCAGGTACCTTATACCTTGTATTTTTATGTAGCCAGCTCGTCGTCTAAAATTCAATCGGCTTTTTATGGAATGAATTGATAAATAATATTTGAAGCAGCTATGAGAGCGAAAGAGACGAAATATGTCTGTTAATATACTCTTGGATTATTCTAGAAGGTATGCAGTGACGTAGGAGATATGCATGTCTTAGAAAAGTAGAAATGAATTGAATTATATTTTTGCGTTAACACATGAAACTAAGATTTAGAAATAAAATTGAAAGATATTAAAATATGAAGATTATTTCTGGTTAAATTGAATCCAATTTAATTAGAAACAAATGGACTTTTGTATTAGCTCAGGTAAATTTAGGAAATTTTAAGTGACTCTAGATAATTAATTGAATAGAGTTTACAATTGGTTTCATACACCATGATTAAAATTTTAGAAATTAATGCCGAAAAATCAAAACTACGTGTTTTTAGTAGAAACAAATTAATGATTTCGATTTGCTCGATTGTATTAAATAATCTTTATTATTCGTTAATGGCACATTGTTAAATTATATTACATATAAAAGAAAGGTATGAAAAAATATTCTAATTAAGTGGACTTATACATTTTAATTTTAAAGATGAAATTATTGCTGCTAATTGTAGCCACACTTTCTAATTCGTTTTCAACATATTTGAAAGTAGAAAAATATACTTCGTTATATGTTCAAAAAAATATTGACCACGGACAATGTGACGATTGTGTGTTGTTTAAATACCCAAGTTATTTTGAACATATTGATGAAAATATTAGTGGAAAATATATGAAAGTAAGTCAATATTATTTATTTAAAATAACCAATATCTAGATTTCTTTTTTCAGTTACACATTGATGCAAGGCAACCAATTAAATGCTTAAAAGTATTACAAGGGGTATCGTCTAATTCTTACTTGGTCGGCATAGAATCTGGTGGAGTAGGATACCCATATGTGGTTCTTGTTTTTAATGCTGATCATAACGAAATTGACTATGGAGTTTTTGTTTGGGCCGGCAGTTGTAAGCAAACACATTTAAATTCTACTCTCATTTATATTCCTTGCATTTACTTCATTTTTCACCTCGATTTTTTTTTAAATCCTTCTGATATACATATGCTCACTTTTGAGCCACCATAATATTGACCCATGGAGACCTATGGAGAATTTATTACACATTAATTACAATTCCCGTGTTCGAAATATGAGGTTGTATGCTCAAGCTAGCCCACATCGTACTAAAATGGATAAATACATTGGAAACGCATGGGGGAATTCATTTCAAATTTATTACAGCTAATATATATGACATATCAGGTGACCAATCCTAATCATTATCGGTAAATGACACGCGGGACCAATAGCGAAAGCAGTGTTATTAACAAACTTCGGTTGGTTACAGGGAAATTTGCGTTTTACAACATGTAAGTGCTCAACCTCCGGCGACTTGCTGAAAAAAGCGATTATTAGAGGACTTATGTCGTCAATAGGCAGGTGTAATAAATTTTGAACAGGGTCTTACGGGTGCTTCATCAATTGTAATGAATGAACTTATTTATTACAGCAGCAATGGACTTATCCAGTAGGAAGGAATTTATTGGTTTTATATTAATGAATGAATAGCTTAAAGAACCTAATTGCTTATGTTGATTTTCATTGTTCTTACAATATTCATTAATTAATAAAAAGTAATTAATATATTTTGAAAGTGGCGCTGCTTCTTGACAAATAATTAACTTTTTACTTTCTACAGCATTGCCAAGATTCTAGCTTTGTTTGTTTGTAGAAAAATTTGACATATTTCTTTACTTCAACAGTCAAATATAATCTGTTTCAAGTGGGCCACGTCTAAAGCCACTATAGCCCCGATATTCAAATTTCAAGAATTAATTACAGCCGCAGGATCGGTCTCTGAAGTGCTGGACCCGGTGCAATGTGTTATGGTATGCCAAAATTATAAAATAAAAATATAAAAAAAATCACTGGATGAGTCCATTACTTCTATCGAGTCAAATAATATTGCCTCCACCTCTGAGTTGCTCAACCGGTATATATTTCGACAACGAGTCGGTGTAATAAATTTTGAACAGGGGTTTACAGGTGCATTTTTAAGTAGCGGAAGAATGGGAAATTATCGGTGAACCGCAATCCATCAATTTATTACATTGGATAGTATTCAATTTACTGCCTTTTTTAATGACTAGAAGCCTACTCAGGGACCACATTGAACTCGCGAACTCCTCTTATAGGAGCCTGAAAATTCATGGACTGCGTTTGACTGATAATTTCCCGTTCTTACCCAACTTAAAAATTATTACACCATTTCACACGTGAAAAATAAATCCCGTGTCTGTATTGTATAAAAATCAAAATATATTTCGTGTATTTCACTATATGACTTATGTCAAAATGAATCATATCAACCCTAAAAATGTGGCAGAAAGTAATGTTTATCATCCATTGGGATGCAAAAGTCATAACAACACGATTTTGCAGTTTTTCACCATATCTAGACTAAGATGTCTAATGGTGGTTTGTTTAGAACCTTATACGAGTACCACCTCTTGAGTTCAATAGAACTTACTAGAATTCTGTAAGGTGGCGCTGTTCAGAATTGTTCGAGTCCTCGCTGAGTTTGTCACAGATCAGATGATATGTCAAATAATAGTAGATTCTGTAACAAGGTTAGAATGAAAAATTCGACGAGTGGAAAATTCCGAACGCGAGCGCTAGCGAGAGTGAGGAACCACGAGTGTCGAAATTTTTCATTCTAACCGAGTAACAGACTATATTTTCTCCACGATCAAAAAGTATGAATCAAAATTAAATTAAATCTGAACACAAGTTATTTGTTGACATATTTGTATTACATTGTATTAATATTTATAGTGTTATGGTACACTTACCGAAATTAAAATCTGGTGCATTGGTGTTTTTTCATAATTTACAATTTCAGATATTATTAAATTCTATATCTACTTCACTTGATTTTTCACTCATTATTTTGTTTAAATTAAAAATAGTTTGAAAATAATGATTACCGTCGCCATTTTATATCTGACAGTGACACTTTCGAAATTCATGGCAATCCATATCGTTTATTTCGAATACAGAAAATCCATTCTTTACCTTGATAAAGAATGAAAATACATGCAAAATACATAAGAAGCAAGTGTTTTAGAATAAATATTCAGACTCTAGAGGGTGAATGTTTACATTCTATTTTTAAAAATGATCTCGGAATTCATACATTCAATAATGGTCGTGGAGCAATTATTTTCTATCAGTGTCAATGCGTATTTTCTATAATCGGTGTGTTTCGAAATTGCTAATTTTCCCTAATATTTTTGTTCGTAGTTTTTATTGAGTTCATCAATTCTTATTTTAGTGTAGTTACATTAAGGCCAGTAGTTCATAATAGTAGTGTATGTGAGTCGGACGAACATGGAAATATTTTCAGCCGGAACAAGAGCTCCCCCCCGGTTTTTGAGGATGCTGAACACGATGGCGGAATTAGAATTTCTCTGTGGGGTTACACAACCCCTCAAAATGGCCAAAAATCACCCCCTAGAGAAGTTAAACGCGCATCATGAGGTTTCCCTGCAGAGAAACACAACTTCTCCCAGTTTTCGGGGATGCTGAGCACGGTGATGGTGTTGAATATCGGTTCCGACCCCTTCTAACCTCTCCACTGGCGAATATTCGCTCCCGAAAAAAGTGCATTTTTATATCTTTTTAAATATAAGCGGGAAACATATTCCTCTCCGTTTTCAAAGATGCTGTGCACGGTGGTGGTGTTTGATATCGCGTCTGATCCCTGCCAACCCCTCCACCGACCAATACTCGTCCCCAAGAGAGTGACTCTTTTGTTTTCGGAATTTCAGCGGCAAATATAATTCTTTCCGACTTAGAGGATTCTTTGTATGGGAAAAATTATCGCATTTCTCTTCTTGGTTTTAATGGTCTTCCTTTACCGTCTAGCTGGAAAAATATTATCATATACCGACAGCAGGTCTACTGAATAATTGATACATACCATTTATTTTAATATATACAAATAATTAAGATAATTTATTATGAGGTATAAAAGCTAAAACTAGTAAAAGGAATAATCTCTGCGCAATTTTTCAAGACTACGGCCCGTTTCCGTCAGCGGAAGAAAGTCCGATTCGAAAAAATCGTAATTTTTCCAATAATTTTTTTTCAAATTTTTCAATTTTTTGTCAACAAGCCATCAATCGACGCGTCTTGACTTCCACAACACCTTAATAGAAATCAGTATCGACAAATGTGCTTTTCTTATCGAGATATCTCGAATAAAAGTTTCACTTAGTAGGCGGGCCCAGGATCCTCGGACCCGAAATAGCTCATCTTCTGTGTACCTATTCTTAAAATCAAGAGAAAAGTTACTCCCAAAGTAGCTCCCTACTTTTTCTACTCCTAGCTTTTTCTCTCGGTACAAAAATAGCTTATTCTTGAAAAAAAGGAGTGAGTGAAAATACACACATAGTTGCCAATTCAATTTTATCCAATCGCAGCAATGTCTGACAGCCATGTGACATAAGACATAACCAAAGTATATCTATCGTATTCTTTGACATAACTGTAATGTATTAGATATGGACCGGTGCGGCATTAAAAAAAAACATTAACAAAACACAAAAAGAAATGATGCTGGTCGATTACATTTCGCAACGACCACAGATGTATTCGGGCACATTTACCCCCACATTCACCGGGCTCAGTGCCAAGCCCTCTGGTCTGAGCTGGCCACAATTTTAAATTGTATGCCTGAGGGAGCCAATAAAACCTTGGAAGCTTGGAGGAAAGTATTATGAACTCTTCCTATTTCAACCTCCTCCAGAGCTTCCTCCACATCGTCATTCATGAAATTATTTCATATCAATAATTCATTAATATTATCCTTTATATTAGTAAAATTCCCAGAAAAACTCGTAAAAATAAAGACACGAAATACAAACAAAATAAATCGGACCGACAAATTAAATAGTTAGGTTAATGTTTCAAATAAATTTCTACTCCCTACAAATTTCACTCGCTAATGACCAATAGAAATTGTATACTCCCTGGGAGAATAAAAGTCCCACATATTTCCATCGAAATATTTCAAGAATAGGGTTATTTTACATTTCAGGGAGCCACGTCTATTTTTATTTTAATTTCTACTCCCTGATTTTCAAGAATAGGTGCACTGATAGAATAAGAATAAATTTATTCGCCTTTTGTCATACATATTACAATATATATGAGTCTTAATTTTTTGAATAAAAACCGATAGCCGAAAGAATTCCCCGGATCGGCCGTACCGTTCTCGTGCGCACAGGCATCCATCCATATAGACACACTTTTTTTTTCGCGAAAAATCAATTTTTGCACGATTTCAATACTACGGTTTGCCCTACTTCACCAAAGGTGAAGTATGGGCGGGCCATAGTAATTACCATTACACTTAAAGCTAAAATCGATTTACAATAATAGCTATTTGTGTATTAAGAGCGGAAAGTGATACTTTGCTGCTTGAGGCAGAGAGTTGCCCGCGCGACGCGTAGCGGAGCGCGGGCAATCTGCCGAAAGCGGCAAAGCACTTTCTGCTCGAATTGCACACAAGATTTTTTCTACGATCACATTATTTTTAGACAAATAATTAAAAAAAAAACATGAAAATACACTTCATAACCTAAAAATGAAATAATGACGTTTCATTAATTTCATAGTCTACTATTTGCACAAAACAGTAAGTAGATACTTAAATATGCAATCACTATTGCATATAGGTGTACCTAGGTGTATCTAGGTGTACCTTTTGACTGTTTAATTTTTACTAGATAAATTTTATAAAATAAAGTTTAATTTCGTTCGAAATATCTTCAAATATTAATATTTCAACTAAAATATTCAGACTGCCCTACATTTTGTTTTAATATACCTATTATTTACTACCTTTCTTTAGTTTATTGTAATTGAAAACAGGCGAGCGGAAAAGTACGCGCTAGAGCGACAATAATGTCAAATTATTACAGATCACGGAAAACATCAACTTTGCAGTTAGATTTGAGTGTGCAAAAGCCTACTTTGGGTAGTGATCGTAGGAAAAATATTTTTCACGTTTACACCTTATCTGGACTAATTTAACCTACGCTTCTTACAAGTAGAATTACATGGTTGATACTCTTCGAAACGTACATCGAAACACCACCACCTTGCTCAGCATCCTTGAAAACTGGGCGGAATATGTTTCCCGCTGATAATTAAAAATATATAAAAATTTACCCCTTTCGGGGGCGAATATTGGCCGGCGGAGGGGTTTCAGCCGATGTTCAACACCACCTCGAAAACTGGAGGAAATTGGCTGGTTTTTGGCCGTTTTGAGGGGTTGCGCAACCCCAAAGAGTAATTCTAACTCTGCCATCGTGATGAGTATCCTCGAAAATCGAGGGAGGAGGTACCGGCTGAAAATATTTCCATTTTTCGGACTTTTTCCGACTCAAACGTATTCCGACTCAAACACGCTACTATAAGGAATAGTTCTAAGTATATGCGTCTTGTTGACCCAAAGTCAGATAAATTATAAAAAATATCTTTAAATGTTTTCAAGGGGGGCTCCTATAGAGCTAAAGGGGGCGCTGAAAAAAAATTTTGGCTTACCCCATCGAGTGAGGTATCGTTAAGTAGAGCTCATTGAGTAGATAAAAGCCGTATTATTTGTTTTAAAAATATTGCAAAACGTAGGCATGACAAGTCGCCAAAGTCAGTATTTTTTACAAAATTTTGTTACGAAGTATTTTTTAACTTTCTATTGCCCTATGAACTTGAAATTTGGTGATAATGTTTATTGTTACGTATATTTTACCAACAAATACCAATATATTAATAAATATGATTTTTTCATTAACATTCCCTGATTTTTAGGGTTCCGTACCTTCGTATATATGTATGCGAATTGTGATATTCGATATTTTATTATTTTTATCTGTGCAATCGTATTAGTTTTATTAAAAAACGCATTCATTTTATAATTTTTTTCTATCTTTGTCGGTTACGCTGATATTAACAAATTGGTTCGTTGCATTTCAAAATTTGTTAATATATCTAAGTATATATGCGGATTGTGATATTCATAATTTTTTGTTCTTCTTCGTTCTTTAAGAATCTTGCCTCTGCACAGCTGGCTTATATTCTACATTTGGTACGGAACCCTAAATGTGCGAAGTCCGACACGCACTTGAACGATATTTTATTTAAATTAAACTCAAAGCACACAATAATACGCGTAGCGCGTTTTAAACAAACATACAAATTTGTGATATTTTGTGTAGAATCGTATAAACAATTAAAATGTAAAATAAAATAAATAATGATTTTCCCTCTAAATAGTAAAAATATATGACGATATATACTAGATATATATGACAGTAAACCAAAAAATCTTAAATTTTTTTATTATTCGACGTCTATGGTTATGCATTATTAGTAGGCAATAGCAGGTAGGTAACCCATTAGTTAAGGTAGGGGAGCAACTGTTTCACTTAATTTATTTTTATTCGAAAAATTAAGACAGGGGAGCAAATGTATGTGAGAATTGTGCTATTTCGAGAGAAAGAGATAAAACGATGGTTCGGTCAATTTATATCTCCCTCAAAAGATATTTTGATTTTTTTTTTTCAGGTAGAAAAGATTATTCCATCTTACCTTATAGCATGTGGCTTGTTAACCCGGAGAGCCAATGGGAGCACGAAGATCCTCTATTTATAGGCGAATAGATCTAAATAATTGTAAAAGTTTTAATAAAAGACTGTATTATAGTGTCAGCATAAATAATTTATTCAATTTTGACATTGATAGAATATTATAATGGGAAACATTGATGTAACGATTTTTAAATATAGATATGACACCTTCTACACAACAATAGGTATAGTTAATTGATTACATTTTTACATATACATATATTTATATGAATATGGTAAACATTGTAAAAAATGGGATGGGGTTCAAGTAGAAACTTCGCGTCTGTACGTGATAACGACCTGACACTAGAATTATTAGAAAAATATTGCATTTTTGCATTTTGGGCTCGTACCGACGCGAAGCGTATCTCCACCCCAACCGGATATGTCTCGAAATGGTCTGGCTGCTGCCATTTAATCTATGAAAAAATGGCGTGCCTTACATTACCACAAAAATATTCCATCTAAAAACTGCAATTATTTTCTACCTCCTTAATTTATTAAAGATATGTTAGCTATCTCAGACAGATGATTCTTCATATGATATGTTTAAGAATATGTATTAAGGAAGGAAATATTGCTAATATACAGGCTATAGATTTATAATCATACCAAAATTTCCTGTATATTTCAATCTTAAAATACGTAAGGTGGCTTATAAAAACAATTCTTGTTATTTCGTTTATGGTTAAAAATGGTAGACCCTTTTCCATTTAACCTTAATAATGTAAGTATTTTTTTATTGAATGAAAAGTAAAAATATTATTTTTTGTTATTGACTGGAATTGGATTGTCGCAGATTGTCGAGTATATATACTGGAAAAAAATAGAGCTGCTATTCATATTTTTTATAATTTTAATCTTTATTTGTACTTTTTACTATCTTTTTAGTAATCCCTGATGATGATCTAGTTAAGCCGAAATAAATTTGCTTTAATATTTTTTTTCAAGTCTAATAAATGTTTGGTAGGATTTTAACAACAAATTGTTTTATACGCCACCTTAAGAGACCTTCATGCAATTTTTTTTATTTTCGTATTTGTGATATGTTTAGGGTATTTAATTAAAAATTACATGAAGTGAGATTTGAATAATAAACACTTAGTGCTTTAATCTTAATTTTCAACCTATTAGAGTGAAAGTTGTTGTTTTACAGATAATAAATAGAAGCTCATATTTATCGACTAATATTTAGCATGCAAAATACAAATTTTATATAATATATATTTTGAAGAAACTTAACCGTTCAAAAAGCAAATTTTAAGGCTGTATGAACCGATAAATTTCTTTTATAAGATACAAAATATCCGTTTAAATTTTGTGCTGTCTCACAGATATTTTGCACCGACTATATCTTAATTTTACAAAATATTGCGGCACATAAGATAATATTTTCGTCCACCTGATATGTCTAGGCCAATTTGTCCCCGAAATTAAAGATTCTCAGTGGTGTAATCGATACGCGATGAATTTGATCAATAGATTTATAAATAATAAAAGTCAACATCACACGAACATTTACATAATGGATAAGAGAATAAACATCAAGATTTAGAGAAAAGTCTAAATATATCAACGAATGCATATAGGGAATAGTCCAATAATTTCATTTCAAAAAAGATCTTTTTAATTAAATTCATTCCAAATCTACGGTTTTCTCGTATCCAAAACATTCGATTTTTAATTGAAAATTTTAATGTATTAAAAAATTGATTCGATCTTTTTTGAAATACGCAAAATTTGAACTTCTACAAGTGTAAATTGGGACAAAAATAGATAGTGGTGGATTTTTGCTACCCTTAGAATTCCAATACAGTCTAAATTCTGATATGTATTAAATAATACTTTGGTTTTCCCTATATATTTATTGCAAGAGACACAATCGTTTAGCATTGTTGATGGGTGCTAGGTTTATATATTTTTTTTTCAGTAAATATACAGGATTTAAAACCTCAGTATTTAAATATGTAAAAATACAGGGTGACACTGTTGCTGTAAATTGATGCAGAAATTACAAGAGAAATCACCCTGAATTTTTTAAATAATTTCTATAATAAATTTTCTAGTAGAGTCCTAAACGAATTCTAAATCAGCACTTTAATTTGAAATGATTTTAGAATCTAATATATTCAATAATAAATAAATCCTATGTTAGGTAACGTATTTAATGTATCCGTTATTGTTAAAATGTGTTTTATCAATTAAAGTTTTTTTTTCACTATTTCTGTACGATTTAGTATAACATATTTTCATATTAAAGTGCCGAAGGAATCGTTGTATTAGTGCTGGTACTCTACTACTATAAAATTGCACAAAATCGTAATAGTGAGTAGAATTAAATTCTTCTAGTAAATAAGCATCTTTACTTAAGCAAACATACATGCGTTTCTCTAGGTAATAAAAAGGCAACTTATAAATAATTATATCTACTTACGTATCTATATATATTCATAAAATCAACAAAAACTTATTTAAAATCCATATATGTCAAAATACTAATCTAAAGATATCTACCTAGGACACATACAATAGTACCAACAGCAGTGGCTGTGAAACCGACCAACCGATTGCTTTCAGTGCCTCCCGTGCCGACGTCGTAACTTTTAATAACGCACTTCATTTTATCGAGTGGCAGACTTTGGAGGCTGTACTCCCTGTGCTCCTGCTGCATTGTGCAAACCGTACGTTTCTTCTGCATCAAATCATCGTCTTTATCCTTCAGATTGCGTAACCAATTCTTATACCATTGAAGTTCACAGTCGCATAAGAGAGGGTTATCTAAAATATGGATATTAAATAAACATCAATAAGGGCAAAAGTAAAGTGTTCGAAAATATATAAAACTAGTTGAATACCCGTGTCTTGCTACGGAGTCCTATTTTTCCCTATTTTTAGGGTTCCGTACCTCAAAATAAAAAAGAAACCCTTATAAGATCACTTGATTGTTCGTCTGTCTGTCTGTCTGTGTGTCAAGACTCTTTTCCTCAGGAACGCGTGTCAAGAACAGAGAGAGAACGTTTTTGAAACTATACACTCTGACCATTACCATACATGTTTCATCCTTATAGGAATCATCAGTGGTACTTTGGCGGAATGCATAGTTTCGGTATAAAAACTAAATTTCTACCGACCGTCGGCGGTTTATTTGTGAAGCTCGGGCGGCATGATATAATTTATTATCAAAATTAATTTTATTTTTCATATACCTACACGGATATTATTACTAGTATAGAGTAAAGGTGAATTACCACTCCGCGATTTGCCATCGCAGGATTTGAAAACTGGCCATAGGATTGAGTTGTGCCCATGGACGCTATTGTTCAGAAAGTCGATATCTTCAACATACCAAAAATACTGGCAAATTAACCGGAACCCATTTCTCCATAAGCCGGCTGCCTGGTACTTTATGTAATCGGAGTCAGATACTTAGACAGGGAATATAGTGTTAAGAAAGGATAAACTAAAGGTTGCGATATTAATAAAATCTAGTAGAAAAGGTTACAAAATTTTATTTGAAAAAAAAAATTTAAGGTAAAAAAATAACAGATCAATGGCAACAAAAAATTATTTTGAAGAAGGTAAAAATTCATAAGATTAATAGTAGAATGTTGAAAGGTATTCTATAATGGACTAGACTAAATTAAACTTATACACAATATAATTGAATTTACTTATAAAAAAAAACAAGGAAAAAGGGAATCAATAAGCAAAATTGGAGTTGCCTTGAAAAAGAAATTAAATTAGAAAGTCAAACATAATTAGGCGGGCATCAAAAACAGTTAAGCAGCAGGAAGAGGTTTATTTAATAAATTCTTCTTTTTTTTTTTACAAACTCAGTAGTGAAAATTTTATAATTATCGCAGTTTTTGCCAATTTCAAAAATTTCACTCAGCTTCTAGTCAGTCGTCATATCTAATTTTACTTTCCCGGACCCATCAAAGGGAAAGTAAGGTGAACGAGCAAAAAAAAAATCGAGATATCGATGGAAATATCCATTTTGAGGTCCCCCAAGAAGATTGAAACCATTTAAAGCGCATGGTCTGTCTGTGTGTAATCTTCCACGATAACTGCCGAACCGTTTGACCAATCAAGCTGAAATTTGGTATGGAGGGTCGGTGTGTGCCTAGAATGCGACCACTAGATTTTGGTTTAAATTGGTACAGTAAAAGGTCCTCTAGACCGACATTGATTAAATGCACATGTAACAATTTTTACTTTTTTTTAAATTTTAAGGACAAACTATACACTTTTGTGCAAAATGTTAAAGAACAAAGTTTTAGAGCATAAAATTCCCTACAACTCTTGTCTGAAACTTTTTCAAGAATTTCCAATAGTTGCGCCACTTGATGGCGCGTAAAAAATGTGCATGTAGGTTTTCTCTAGTTTTTATTGATTTTGAGGACAAACAATGTATTTAGTGCAAAATTTTCTTGTGCAAAGTTGTAAAGCATCAAATTTTCTTTAACTTTTATGATTAACTTTTATCGAATTCCTCATAGTTTCGCCGCTAGATGGCGAGAAAAATACACATTTATAATTTTCCATTTTTTTAAAATTGGAGGTAAATTATGCTCTTTACTGCAAAATGTTTCAGTGCAAAGTTGTAAAGCATAAAATTCCCTACAACTATTGTATGAAAATTTTTCCCGAGTTCCCAATAGTTTTCACACATGATTTTAAGAGATCCTAATTGTAGCAGTGTGATATACAACGTGCGCATGCGCAGCTTATGTCATTATCAACATTGAAATATCAATTCGGTAGACGTATTCATAATCGGCCCCCTGTTTTTAATGTGTTCCATAAATTATTGTAATGCTTAGTATTTTGTAATTAAAATAATAATAATAAATAACATATTCTCTACGGTCGAGCCGGGAAAGTTCTGGGGTGACACAGCCGATTTTTTTTTATGTTTGTTAAGTTTCCCATCTTACAAATTCTAAATTTTTAGCTAGATTCAAAACCTTTTCTATTTTGTAACTAGAAAAAAAATTAATTTGTATACATTCGTCAGCTTTTAGTAAACGATGGCTATAAGTCCATATCTCAATCGTTTTTAAGAATTTGATGATTTTAACAGTCATGGTAGAATATCACATAGAAATTGTACATTTAATGCACAAAAACATTCTGGATGCGGTTTATTTACTTACCCATAATGTCAACGACTCTTAATGTGTCCAAAACTGGTTCCATAACATCTTCTGGAATGTGCATTAATTTGTTATTTTGCAAATTGAGGGTTTCTAAAGAGTTTAGGTTTTCAAAAACAACTCCTGTCAAAGTTCTTATACTGAAAATAAAAAATATCCTTTATATAATCTAAAAAACGATGTTATGTATTACAAATGTACTTCTGTTTTCTTCAACAGTGAAAAACATTTGTTTTACGATGAAAAAAATATTTTTTAGCGTTAAAATAGTTATTTATGTAACAAGTGTGTAAACTGATACTTTTTCACGACTGTGAATTTTGTCGTACGAGCCAAAGGCGTGAAAAAAGGCACTTTACACACTAGTTGCATACAATATTTTTCTACTACAAAAAATATGTAGGTAAGGTAAAAAATAAACAATCTACTTTAAGAACTAGTCTGTAAAATTCTTTACTTTACGCACTATTATTTCATTTTAAGCACTAGTATTTCATTTTACGCACTAGTGCGTGAAGTTGAACTTTACGCACGACAAAGTATGTGTAAAGTTAGTAATTTACACACGTTAGTATAAAAAATAGTTTATTTAACTTAATCCTTAGCAACCAATAAATGTCATCTTTTTTTCCAATTGGAAAAAAGTTATTTTCACAATTGAAAAACTTAAGATCAAAAATAAATATAAAATCTGATAAAATGTCTAGATAACTCTGGACGCTTAACACTGAGAAAATTAAAAAATGACTTACTCGTTCTTTTGTAAATTAAGGAATGTAATTGAATCTCCATATCCAGTAAAAGCATCTTCAGCAATATAAGAAATGTTATTAGATCTCAAGTCCAAATGACGCAGACGGTGCAGTCCTTTCAATGCGTCCGTTGGAATGGTATGAATATTGTTGTCTCCTAGCCGAAGATACTGAAGATTTTCTGAAAAAATAAAATAAAATAGAACCAATACTTAAAGTAATAACTAAACTCATTTACCTTCTAAACCAACAAAAGCTTCTGGATCGATGGTGTCGATATTGTTTCCATCCAATTCGAGTGAATTCAACATCGTCATATGAGAGAAAACTTTTGCCGGTAGGTTCCGTAATTTGTTATGAGCCAATCCAAGGGAATCCAAGTTTCTTAAACCTGCAATAGATTAAATATAACACGAGGCTAGATATCACAATATGTTGTTAAATATTGAAAGGGTAATTGCCTATATCTTGCTCATTTATTTATTTTATATTTGTTTAGGTGAGACCGGGATAAGAGGCCACCCGGGGCAATCGGACCACGCTCCCATAATTTCAAAAGCCCTGCGTTAATATGTATCAATCCCAGTGCTGCCGTCTTCAATAAGCACGGACTGACCATTGTTGTATAGAATGTATGGTTATGTTAACACCAGTGACTGTTTAATGGACGAAATTTCAAAATATCAAGTTTTGATCTAGTTTTTGCTGTGTACAAAAGTAAGTATAAAATATATTTGCTTTGATATATAGAAGCGAACATTTAGATATAGTTTATCTTGTAATTGGTTATTTCAACAGGTATTTATAAATACAAAAGTAATATGGAAATGAGGTCAATGGGTGTCCTAATTACCCCATAGGTATCCTCATTACCCCATATACACAAAGAGGTAAGGCACCCATCATTTCTTTTTTTTATTTCCAGATGGCTCGAAATTATAAAATAACCACAAAATCGCCTGAACCAAAGACGCCTGTTTCCAGGTAGCAAGTGGCTAACAAGTGAAAAGACCAGGGTGGCAGCCCTTCAGAGACTATTACCGAATATAAGAGGCCCGGGCTAGAAAGACGAAGGGTATTGGCGGAAGTTGTGTCGTCCATATTTTTATAAGCCGTCCCAATCTGGGCCGTAGCAATAAAAATTGATAAATGTAGAAAGATGTTGCTATCCACCCAAAGAAGCATTTCAGGATCGCAAGGGCGTATAAAACTGTATCCACGGAAGTTCTCTCCGTAATCTGTGGGATCCCGCCCATTGACATTCATGTGGAAGAACAAGTGAGCCTACATCGACTGCCCAGGATAACGGGGGACGAAAAAAGAAGAGAAGGGAAGGAAATCAGACTGCGGTGACAGAACAGGTGGAATGACGTGCGAGATGTGTGTCAATGGACCTTGACAGGTGGTTGGACTATGAGCAGAGGATTACCGACTACTGGTTGACCCAATTTCTTAGTGACTACGGAAGATTTAGAAGCTATACCCTGAGGATATGGAAAGACACATCTGATACGTGAAGCTACTTTGGAGCCCCTGACATGGTGAAGCACACATGCTTGGAGTGTCCCAGATGGGAAGAAGAGAAGGGCAAACTAGGTTGACAACTGGATAGGGACCAGCCAGCAGACCTCATAAACACAATGGTGAGCGGCACCCACAACTAAGCTAAGGGAAAGGAGAGAGGATATTTAAAACGCAATCAAAGAGAATGGATTGATTGATACATAAGGATAAAGACAGCTAACAAATGTGGACAACATGCTTTCGAGGTTTTCGGCGAGCAGGGGGTTTTAGTGGTGCTAGCAACTCACACTACCCGTCGTGATCAGCAGTGGATGCCTCGCGGTTTCCCCATATAAAAAAATGAAAAGTATAGCAAATACTTTTGCCATACCAAAGAGTTCCCTTGGAAATCAGCGACTTTGACAAGAATAACAAAATTTTACAATAACCTTGAGAAAGTATTTGACAAGTTTCCCGCATCAAAAATCTTTAACTGTGATGAGACAGATGTTAACACAGTTGGAACTACTGTTAAAGTACTTGCCAAAAAGAGACAGAATAAAGTTGGCCTCATTTCCAGTGCTGAGAGAGGCACAAATACAACTGTAGTATGTTGCTTTAGTGCGACTGGTTTCTATATCCCCTGTGCGTATTTTAATGAGCCAAAAATGACACCACTTTTGAAAAAAAATGGTCCTGCAAATGCTATCTACAGGTGCTAAGCACTTTCAAAAAACTACAAAATGTTCATTGGAGGAACCAGTTATATTGACAATCACTCAAGTCGGGTTATATTTTGTGTAAATCCAGTGGACTTGTTATGGTGTCCCACCCACCATATTAGCTTCAACCCTTAGATGTTGTGTTTTTTGGTCCTTTAAGAAAGCAATAAATTGTAAGTGTCCTCAGTGGATGTATAAAACGATTTGAGTGTACTGGCATTTTTCCACTAAATCCGAATTACTTTGATGGGACTGAGTTTATAACTTCTGTTGAAGATTTGGACGTCGATGTTTCTGTAGTTAAAGTTACAGGTCCTTTAAACATGGTTGTCAATGAGAATACTACTGCTGGACCTTCAAACATGGCTGTTTCCGGACCTCCAAACATGACTGTTGCCGCATCCTCAAACTTAGATGTTGCTGAGCCCTTAAATCTTAATGTTGCCGGTCCGTCAAACATGGAAATTGCAGCTTAGGTCTCACGTCGTATTAAGGAAAGTGTATAAGTCACATTCACTGAAATATTATTACCCATTCCAAAGAGGGTCAAGAAGATCAGAAATGTACGAAAAAATGTTGTTCCCAAATTTTGATATCGACACAACTTAAAGAAGAACTCATCGAAAAAAGTTAAAAAAAAAGAAGAAATTAATGTGTTCATTTGCGATGAAAAAGATCATGAAAGTTAAAAAAAAGTATTCTATTCAGCAGCTCATCATCAGAGACATCAACTGAAAAAGTAGACATTGACGATGAAGGGCTAAAGGATCCAGAAATGTCCGATGATGAAGAAGTTTGTCTTGTGTGTGGCGATTATGGCAAATGTCGAAAGACATGGTACAGGTGCACCATGTGTGGAAAATGGGCATATAAAAAATGTAGCGGGGTCAATGGTCCTAGAGGATATAATAATAATAATAATAATAATAATACTCGCCCTACATTTCACCCCCTTACGAGTGAACCCCAGAGGCCAATGGCTTGCGCGGGGAAGGGACGGCTATTATTATTATTTGCCGTGGTGCTCCGGGGCGACTTACTGAGGATTGATGGCGCCATTTGGCTATAGATGTAGGAAAACCCGGAAAACCTCACCACCATCATCGGCACAGTGACACAGGGGGATTGAAAATCTAGGCTCCGCATTAGATATTAATTAAATTAATATTCAATGCGGTTTACCTATTCGAGCCAAGTATCTAACACTGAAATTTTTAAATTAAAATTTCACTGTCAGATACGAGGCACGAATCCACGTTGGCTCTAGCATATAAACAGCCCATAAGTGAATATGAGCGATAGCCAACGGTCTGTGATTTTTGCGGTACTGAATAAACAAATGTAACATTTAAATAAACTTATTTGTATAATATTTGCTTTAATTATTTAACAATGATTCCATCTACAGGATTCATATTTTCAAGGTAGCATACTTATAAGGTCTGTTCACTGTGTCTCCTTAACTATAATATTGTACACTAGAGTAGATCGTGTAACACTAATATCGTTCGGTAATTTCTAGTGTACACTACACTACGTTCGTTGTGAAAATGTTGTAGCACAATAATTTAAAATAAATTTACCACCAAATGTAAGTGTTACACTTTATTTGGAGAAGGTGTGAGAAATGTAGTGTACATTGATATTGGGTTGCGTGAAGTTAGGTGTTTTTTGGTAAAAGATTATTATTTTCTCGGATCAGTGTTATGGATTATCCAACAAAACAAGAAGTTTCCACTACTGCAAGCGAATATGAACTCTATCTCACCGTGATATGCTTTCCACATTCCCTATACAAAGTTATCACAACATATACAGAAGAGCCGGATGCGGTAGGTATGATTCATATTTACACCGATGGCTCCAAAATAAAACAATGTTCAGGGTGCTAGATATACTCCAGATCCTTAAGTCTAAACATAAAATGTGCTATGGGAAAAAGTACCAGCGTAGCTCAAAGGGAGCTCATTGGCATCCTAATAGCAGCAAAAGAAATCAGTAAAAATAACATCACTGGTAGAAATATGCTCATCTATACAGAAGCCAAACACTAGTCAGCCTGGACAGGTCACGAATTTGCTCAGGGTTACTACTAGAATGTCACCAAGCATTGGTCGAAGCATCCATCAACAATGTGGTCACCCTAAAATGGATCAAAGGCCATGCCACATCAAAAGGTAACCGTCTCGCTGACTCTTGGCCAAGAAGGCAACCAACCAAAAACTATTTGGACCTGACTCCTTCATTGGACAAATGACATCGGTCGTGACGAACCTAATTAAGGATTACTCCCTTGTAAAATTCAATCAAAGATGGGATGAAACAAGAAGCTGTAGAGTTGCTAGAGACCTCGTAAGTTACCCTGACAACACAACAGCCAACAAATACTTGTCCATGAATCTGAGACTTTTAATCGGTATTCTGACTGGGTATTGTCCAGTACGAACACATCTCAACAACATGGGGCTGTCAGACACCGCACTCTACAGGGGTGTGAACAAGAAGACGAGACAATCGAGCACATCTTTTATGACCGCCCGATATTCTTGTCAATTAGGAAAACTGTGTTCGGTGAGTATTGGATAATACCTTCCAACATAATAGAGGCACCCCTTGGCGACGTTTTCAACTACATAAAAACTGTAGACTGTCTGATGAGCTAAGTCCTCACTTACTAAGGAGGATGCACAATGGGCCTAATGAGGTCTAAGTGCTGTAGGACAGCAAACTTGTGGAGAAACCCACCCTCCCCACTCTACAGATACAGAGAAGAAGTTTTCGTTAGATCTCAGGACGGTCTACCTATAATGGGAGATGACGGATATATTTGGATTTATAGGTAAGTTTATTTTTCTACAACTACTATGCAAAACACGCTTTTCTGCACAAATTTTTATACGCAAAGCAGGTCTTTTCTTAATTTCTTTGATATCCGTTGGAAAAGTGCTAAAAGTAGAGTACGGAAATGTCAAATACAGCTATGACCTGTCAACTTTTTTTGACAATTTACTGTTTTTCTTTCGTTCATAAATGTGGTTGTAGAAAAAATATTGCGTACAACTTGTACGAAAAGCACTTTTTCCACTCGCTAGATTTGTGGCACTCGCTTTACGGTTCGTGCCACAAACTTCTGAGAATATAATTTGAATTTTCTTAAATGTGTCCCATTTAGAGATTGACATTGGTAAACCCTACCTTTTCTTGTAGGGATAACAGACCAATATATGTATTGCAATGTTAGTTTATTAAGCGATAAACTTGGGTGAGTATTAGGATGATCGTCGTCAGACGAACTCGTTATTGATTCGTCATCCATATTCATGAAATTCTATGATTTCTTAATCACTGTCCATTTTAAAGAGTTTTAAGAGATATTCACAAACATAAGCATAACCTAGAAATCCTAGAATTGGCGCACGATACTAGCACGAACAGATGTCAAATTGATTACACTCGACTCCACTACACTCATCGACATCGATAATTGGAGTATTAAAAGGTCTAGTGTACAACATAAATTTCGTACAGAAATAGCGAACAAAGCTTTTATTGTAGAATAACTTTTGCGTATAATAAGCGGCATATAGTTTCTGTATGATAAGCGGCATCAAAATTTCTCAAAATGAGAATAATATTCAAGATTTCCCTTAAGGTGGCATCATAGCTCTAGTATCCCCTACTTACCCTCAAAGTCTCCTTCTTCGATTTCACTAATACGATTTTCTTGCATTTCTAGTTTCCTTAACATATCAAGAATGGCTAAAGATTTCTGGGGTATTTTAGTTAATCCATTTGCACCAAGATTTAATCGTTTCAGTTTTCTAAAGAATAAATTAATAATAATTTTTAAATAAAGTTAATTTTAAAGCAACTTACT
Organism: Neocrepidodera transversa; assembly: GCA_963243735.1. Lineage (NCBI taxonomy): Eukaryota > Metazoa > Arthropoda > Insecta > Coleoptera > Chrysomelidae > Neocrepidodera > Neocrepidodera transversa. Next base: position 22,260,759 of record OY725343.1, read on the forward strand.
TTTCCAGGCCTACAAAAGCTTCATTGTCGATGTTGGTTATTTTATTCTCGTATAGAGTAAGTATTTCCAAAGTGTCCAATCCTTGAAAAGCTTTAGCATGCAAACTGGTGACTTTGTTGTGGTTTACGTTGAGAATTAATAGTTGGTTGAGATTTTTAAACGCCTGTGAAGGGATTTGGGTTAAACTATTTTGGGATACATCTAGTTGGGTTAACATTTTACCTAAAAAACAAAAATCAACAAATCATGATATAAGTTAGTTATTTTAACAAACCAATAGAACTAAGTGAGGCTTCTTCTACAACAGACAAGCTACTGTTATGAATAGTTAGGTGCCTAATGTCCAAACCTAGGAAAATAAATCCGGTCAGTTTCTTAAGATTGTTATGTCTTAGCTTCAAATAGAAAATGACCAAGGATTTTCCTTTTAGCTTGCCCATGGCGTCTATTATATGTTGCTGGTCGGTAAACTCGCATAAAATATCCAGCCCGTTCTTCTTTATCGTGCATGAACACGGGGAAATTTCTCCAAGCGGGGGACATTGTTGTTGACCCTTAAATAAAAATGAATGTCATTTAACGAACTGTAATTAATAATAAAAAAATATAATAATAAATATCTTACAACCACTTTTAAGATCTTACAACCACTTTTAAGATCTATTGACCTGGTGATTCAAGTAGAAATATGAATTTTTTACACTGAAAGTTGACTGCCATAATATAAAAAATAATTTTGAACGTGTGGCTACATTTTAATACGGCCCGCCCACACTTCACCTTTGGTGAAGTTGGGCGAGCCGTAGTATTGAAATAGTGCAAAAATCTCAAAAACATTTTTTTGCTCCAAATGACTTAAAATGTCTTTATTCAAAAAAGGAAGGCTTCTATTTGAAATATCTCGATAAGGAAAACACATTTTTCGATACTGATTTCTTTTATGGTGTTATGCAAGTCAAGACGCGTCGATTGATATCCATATTGTATGGGACTCGTTGAAAAAGACATTTTTTTGGAAAAATTCCCATTTTTTGGAATCGGACTTGCGCTGAAGGAAACGGGTCATAGTCTTGAAAAATCTCACAGAGATTATTCCTTTTACGAGTTTTAATTTTGATTTGCTTTTTAAACTCATCAAATTTGTGGTAATTAAAAAAAAAAAATTCAATGACTTTTGGGCCCGAGTTATATGTAACTCACGGAGCATCAAGTCTAATGTACGTTATGTTAGGTTCGATGTGAGTAGATTTTTAGCTCGCCCTTCGACTGCGGCCAGCAGATGCCTATTGTGGATCACCCCTACGGTCTATAATTCACCATACAATCCACACCTTCTCACAATGTCTGTGGTTGATTTAGGTAAAGCTTGCTTGAAGTCAGTAGGCTCCAGCTGTACGAAACCAGAAGACAGCGCCCTGTGAGCAGTCCAATTAAGATGCGTAGATCACTTCTACTCCATTCTAGGATCTGCAACAGGGTGTTACCTGAGGGTTTTACTATGAATGCCTTAGAGTGAGTTAACACAGGAATATCTTTCCAGTGTTGGAGAGTTTTTCTTTCGGCTCATTTTCAGATAGTGTCTTTAGTACTGCTTTTGGCTATGCCAATGAATGGTTCTAGTCCAATATGCATTCGGATCCTGCACCTTTTCTCGCAAGAGTGTCAGATTTCTCATTGCCCTATACCAATTCGTATCCAGGTATTCTCTGTTACTGGTAGCAATGCGTTCCAAGGATTCGATGCAGTTCCACACCAACTTTTGGATCAGCCGATTGGAGCTCAGTGACAAAATGTAAATACTTTTGTTGACAAGAGGATGATTTGTCAACTCTCTTGCATACAATTATATCGTGAAAACCTCTCGGTTTATTCTGCTGAACATTCCGGCTCTCGCACCACTTGGGGTCTTTGAACCATCTGTGTATAGTACATAAGCCGTCCTGGAAAGAGGATCTCACCCTTTTCCCATTCGTCTCTTCTCGTAAGAAGGATTCATTCCCCATGATTTGCCGCACACCCTTTTAATATTCCAGAGAAGTGCCCTGGCTTTATTGATTGTTCTTTTCAGTTGGGAGTTCCAGGTAAGTTTTCTATCTAGGATAATCCCCAGATATTTTACCTCCTCCGCAAACAGAATTGTGACGCCTTCCAGAATTGGATGACGTAGCTTATCAAAGTTCCTCATTTTTGTAAAACGAACTACTACCATTTTGTGGGGGTTCCAGACATCTGCTGCTCCTAACACTACCTGTATAAGAGTCTAATGTAACATGTAATATCCCACATTGAATACAATAAGTTTCTATGCAAGTTCAAACATGCATAGTTATTCACGTTAGAACCTGCCTAAAAGTTCAGTCTGCTCATTTGTTCGAACGTATTGTTACAGTAAAGACGTGTAGTGTATTTATGAGTTTCTTTTTGCTTTTATCGTGGCAAATATTTACAATAGTTATGAAAAATGGTAAAATTATCTTCAGCAAATGTACGATATATAGGTGGACATGAGTGAAGAAGAACTCGATGAACCTTTTTCAGATGATTCTATACCATCTGAATCAGAATCTAGTAAAACCGAACCATGTCAGAAAGGTTGAAATGTTTAGCTACAACTTCTTCGCACGTTGATGACATTATAGAACATGTAATCTTCCAAAGAAATGAAGAGTCTTCTGACGACATAGATGAAGATGAATAACTTTCTGCCTCAACTCAATTTATATGGACTACTGTTACAGTTACAGTGTTAAGGTATTTGATTTCAATGAGACAAATTGAGGTTTTCCGGCCGAAGTTGCAGCTTCATTAGCACAAAAAATATCGTATTATTTTTTCAAATATTTCATTACAGACGAAATTCTTGAATGTATATACTGCGTTTGAATATCTACATCAGATGCATCTGAGATGTTGTGAATTTTTTATCACGTGATAGAGGATTAGATTTAGATGTAGATGTAATAAATAAACGCTTTGGACGCATTGGTCACGTGGTAAAAATGACAATGACAAGTTTGAAGTTTCTTTGCGTTGTCTTGTAGTCTTGTCACTTTTCACTTGTTTTCACAAATAAATTTTTCGAGTTTTTAATTCATTACGCGCTGTGATTTTAATGCTTTGGGTGTTTTTCGGTTAAAGTTATTTATAACATATTTTTGTGGCAACATATATTTTTTTTATAAAAACTGTCTTTTTAAAGATATAATACCAAAGAAAAAAAAGGTAATTTGGAAACTAAACAAAAATTAAACACACTTTTACATTTCGCTAAACAAAGGATAATTTTTCAAATTTCTCTATGTGATAATCGATAAAAAAATTGACCTTTGATGGAACGAGTCCAATTTATTTTTTAAATGACAAGTTTGACAATCCCCACTACAACATCTCACTTCAAAACGAGATGTAAAAATGTAATCTAGACAGCTACATCTTGAATAAATAAACGCAGATGTAGATGTGTCCGATTTGGATAAAAAACTCTCCAGATGTAAAAAATGCATCGGACATGGATATTCAAACGTAGCAATAGTAAAAGAAATAAATAGATACCTTGAACAGGTTTTAGAAAGTAGAAATTTTTCTCAGCATTCAAGGATAAAAAAATTAAAACCAATGAAGGCTAATGAGTTTGAGATTTGAGTTTGAAAAATTGTGTAAAAAATCAAATGTCCGAAATTTTTCTGATAGCAATGAATGCTCAAATGCTGATCGGCTTAATAAAATAAAACCGCTAATTAATAGTTTGTTAGAAACATTTCAAACTGGTAATATTCCAACTTAAGAATTATATATTGATGAGCCTATGGTTCCTTTTTGTGACAGCCTTGCTTCCGGGCAACATATCAACAATAAAATAAATCTATACACATAGAAATAGCAATACATTCATATGAAAGTCTGCATTAGTTGTGGATTCCCTGGTCTGTTATAACCACTAGAAACCATTTTTCGCAAGAATTTACACTCAATATCTACTGGAATGCAAAGAATAGGGTTAAAAGTATAAAATTATAATCTTGATGTGTCATACAAACCAGGTAAATTTTTGTACATTTCAGACACTTTGTCGAGAGCCTTTCGCAAGCAAATAGATACAAAATCAAGTTTAGACCTTGAACGTGCAGTTCATGCTTATGTTAAATTATTGCCTATAATTGATACTCGCATAGAACAATTTAAACTAGAAACTAAAAATATAAGGACTTACAATTTGTTTTAAGTTATATTCATAAGGGTTGGTCAGAAAATAATCAGTCAGTAAAACAGTATTTTAAATTAAAAGATGATTTAGTTGTACAGCTTAGGGATAAAAGTGCTCAGTCGGTGATGGAACAAATGAGGGTCATTCTAGCGAGATTTGGTTCCCCAGAATGTTTGGTATCTGATAATGTCCCAGGTTTCAAAACTTTGCTAGAGACTGGAATTTTAAGTTAGTATTAATTAGTCCAAATTATCAGAGGTCCAATGGACTAACAGAAAAAGCTGTAGGAATAGAAAAAAATATGCTAAATAAGTCAGTAGAGGAAAATTAAGATTTAGAGTTATATTTACTTCAATACAGAAATGCCCCTCTTAAAAAGTTAGATTACTCTTCATCTTAATTGTTAAATAGTAGAGAATGTAAAACCAAATTGCCAACCCCACTTAGTCTATTATAACCAGCAAGCTAAAGACTTGAAACCTTTAGAACTCGGTGAAAATATAATAATGTATAATCATCCCCAGAAAATATGGAATCAGAGACAAATAATAAATAAGCATACTAGTCCCCGCTCATATTTGGTTAGAGATTGTTGTGGAAATACACTCCGAAGGAATAGGGTAGATATTAAATCATCCTATAATACATTTCAAGAATCTAGTAATCTACAAGAGCTATCTCAAATGAAATATTAAACGGCGACAAGGAACCACAAACTAATGAAAGTTTAGCTAGCTTACCTGAGCCTAGCGCTCCTTTTCAGAATTGCATTGTAACTACTCGTACTGGTAGACTTATAACAAAACCAGATAAATTAAACCTGTGACGGAAGGGATGTAATATACCTAGTCGTTGCCGTCACTGTAGACAGAACCTCGGAGATGACAGTGGAAACACTGACATGGACGACAAAGGCGGCAATGACAAGGGTATACGAAAAAGGGAGGTTATGTTACAGGGACGCACATTGTTCTACTATGTACTAAAGTTGACAAAAATATTAAAGTTATTTAAACAATAACTTGGAAGTCCTAGTTATAATAGACCGGGGAATTTCTTTTATGCCAAACTTATGCCTTTTATTTTTGTTATATTGCCCGAAGGCAAGGCTGCGTCAAAAAGTAACTAGATACTCATCAATACATACTTCTTTAGTTGGAATATTACTAGTTTGAAATCTTTATGTGCGTTCCTGTAACATTACCTCCCTTTTTTGTATGCCCTTGTCATTCCGCCTTGTCGTCCATGTCAAGGCGGCCATACACGCTCCGGTTTGAATGTGCGGACCGGAACGTGTATCGTAAAACCTACACAGTTATTGTGGACTGTACAGTTGACCGGAGTGAATATCGAAAAACATATTTTGGCCTGTGACATAGTTGCGCAGATAGCTGCGTAATAGTTCATTTTTTTATTATTCATTGAACATGAGGTTTTAAAATTGAATGTTAGTTTGTGTTTAAATTTTTATTACTGTTTTTGTTTTGTGTGTCCAACGCGTTACCATTGAAAGAAGCTTTTACACTTTTTTAATAACACAACTTGTAGAGCATAGCTCTAACTTCATTAAACTTAAATAAACATTATTAACACTTGTTACTAATTTGAAATCTTAGAATGTTCTCAACAGTAGGGTGCTGTTTTAACTCGCATATATTAAAGTAAAAAGCTTTCGCTGTGAGATAACTATTCTCATCGACAATCTAGAAACTAATCATAATAATTTAAAGTGAAAAGCTCTCGCCCGGAGACAACTATTCTCCTGAACGATCAAGAAGCTAATGAACGTGGATTAATAATTTGGCGCGATAGATGCATCTTTTCAAGAGAAGTTATAACAGATTTTTATTTGTAATGGATTACATAGCCCCACACAAAAAAAGTTCATACACAGGAGAGTGACATATGTATTCCCATATATTTTTCGACGCTGAATCCGATCCCGAGCTCAGAATTGGGCCTACACGTCTGGAATTGGCCCCAGAGGCCGAAAATGGCCTGATATGCGGTTCCCGGGATAAGGCGAAGTCGACGCTGAATTTTGGAGCTAAAGCCGGATTTGTACTCGAAAAGTTTATGACCAACTGAAATTCCGGGTTTGGGTCCGGGAACATGATCACTTGGGGCGGGAAAACTGTTATGGCATTGATGGAATTTTTTTTGGACTTGGGAAGAATATGGTACACTGATAATTTTTATACTAGTGTACAGTTAGCTTATCAGTTACTGGAAAGGTCAACCCATGTTGTGGGCACCCCAATGTCTAATAGAAAATTAAATAATGCTGAGCAGAGCCCATACAGATAAAAAAGTGGAAAAATATCATTTTAATTGTAGTTGCTATAATCAGTAAACTGTTGTTTTCGAGTGCGATTGTTTTCAATTTATTTGTGTTTACATATTTCCTGATTGTGATCCCTGTTGAATGTAATAGTCAATATTTTTCTGTATCAGCCTAATTGGTTCTATATTATGAGAATATCCCAATCGTAACAATGAAATGAGAAAACGTAATTATATTTTTTTTAATCGTTAAATAGCACCAGCAAAATCTAGTTATATTTAATATACTCCATTTTAGAAATAATGAAATTGAATTCTAAAACTGAATTATATAAAGTTAAATTCCAAATAATTCATCAAATTTTATTTTTATACGCACGCCTACGTAAATAAATTAAATGCCGTGCAACTTTTTGTGCATTATTTTGTTGGCGGTTTCTTTGTGAGGTGATTTGTTTGATTCTGATTTATCGTTCGCCTCAACTATACCTGGAAGAAATATTTTTAAAAGTATATAGTCAAACAATATAATTATGGAAACGGCACGGTACACAATGTTTATATTTTTACCTATATAGTCATTAATTCATAAAACGTGCTCTTTATTATCCCCTGTTGCACAATTAACAAGATTAAATTCACATTTGCCGTCTATTTTTCTAATATTCAAAGTTGGAGAGATAACATATATGCAATGATGGGTAATTAGAGGCAAAATTACCTTGTTTCAAGATGTATTTGATATACCGACATAGCGGCGAACCATGAACGATGCAATTAGCTCTAAATATGCAAACTATGTTTGATTACTTAGACGGCAGCTGGTAATAAATTTCTAAATTTTAGATTAATGGAGAAATTAATTTTTAGAATGAAATCATAATTGAAATTCTAATCATCAGGTTTTTAAATAAGTACCAAATATTATATTCTATATTAAGGTTAAGTAATGAAAAAATTACCTCGGTTGCGGCCAGAGCGCACAGTCCAGCTATCGCAGCCCAAAAACAAACCCATGTCCATCTGAACATCCGCACTCTGGCCATACTCTCTTCCACCCACCTTGCCGGCTATACCATATTCACCGGCTCACATGTAATCTGAAACAAAACCAAAACAATAAGTAAGGTGAACCACGATAATCTTAAAATATAATAAAAAAGAGCTACTAGATGACAAGAGCTCCATATTGTGCTCATGCGTTGTTAATGTTAGATTATGTTTTTTCTGATTATTTAGAAAAAAAAAACAAAACCACGATCGGAATCTAGCCGGGGTTAATCATTAATAAAAAATTGCATTTATTTTTGCACTTATTTCTCAAAAAAAAATCATTTGAGTATTTGTCTCCAAATTGCGAGCATTTGTCGCTCCTCCTCTAATTTGGCGCTTATGTTAAAAGAGCTCAATTATAATAATAAAAGCTCAGTTATTGATAAGTAACGAATTCAAGGACATAGTATTGTATGTATGTAGATATGAGGGGTAATTACACCACGACCTATAAGATCTATTGTGTCCTCTTCTAGTGCTTATATATTCGTTGAGGATATCTCAGGATTAGAGCCCTCCGTCTACATTCTCTTCAAGAGATTTAGGATGTCTGACGGTTTCGGATTTGGGAAATCTCTCTCTTCTATCTGATGTGCTCCCAGGTATTGGGCCCTTAGGTTCTGCAAAGCAATACATTCTGGGAGTATACGGGTTGAGTTTTCAACCTCTAAGTCACAAAATCTGCATTCTTCTTGTTCTGCTAATCCAAGTTTCTTAAGATGTCCTCTCGGCTGGCAATACCCTGTTAAGACTCCTATTATTACTCAAAGCTTGTTTTTACTCATTAATCCAGTTTTATTTCCACTTCTCTGTTCAATCTTTCCAGTATCATGCTGTTACTGATCCCACAAAATTGTTCGAGCCCCAGAAATGGTATTCCAGCCCTTTTTTGGCGAGTTTATATGCTATTTGGTTTACTTCCACCCCGGTATGTTCCGAGACCTAGAGGAGGGTAACTGACGTGTTTAAATGTTAAATAAAACACTTGATCTTTGATCTAACTTCTTAACAATATATTGATCTTACTATGTCATCTTCCTCCTTAACAAAGTAAAACATAAATTAAAAATAAACAATAAAATACCATCATCATAAATCTAATTTAACTGGGGCCTTTGAGATCTTATCTGATCTCATTGCATAAGGGTTTACATTTTGATCATCAACACCTTCACTGTTATTTATAAATCTGGGTAGGTTCTTTTATAATTTTCATTGAACTACCATCATCATTATACTCACTCCCATAGTTATTTACCCTAGTAACAGAAAAATCAATGTCACTATCATTTCGAGGATTTATTCCAAGCTTTGGTTATACCTGCGTATCTTTAATGTCTACGAAATTTCGCCTCTTTAATTTATTATTCTCATCTTTCAGAACTAAAGATCTTGGTGAATCATGTAATTTTACTACTTTAGCGGGCTTCCACGTATTCTCATGCCTAAACACGATGTTCTGACCCGGGTAATATCTATTCGGCCTATTACGACTTAATCCGTCATAATATTTTTTATTTTTGCATACATTGATTTTCAATGTATCTTGAAAATTATATACAATGTCAGGTTTAAGAAGACTATTATTAATTGGAAGTTTCGTATGACATCTACGACTGAACAATAATTATGACGGCGTATATTTTGTACCTGCCACTGGGGTGTTTCTATACTCTAACAACATTATATTAATCTCAGAACCTATTTCATTACATTTTTTTAACTTATTCTTACAAATACCTACTCCTTTTTCTGCAAGACCGTTGCATTTAGGATAATATGGGCTAGAAGTAGATAATTCAAAATTCCATTGTTTGGCTAATTCTCTGAATTCAAATGAATTGAATGGTACATTATCAGATCTGAAATTGGCTGGAATTCCATGAGTTGTAAAAATAGTTTTTAGCTCCTTTATTATTTCACCTGCAGTTTTATTTTTTAATTTAGTAAGTTCAATCCATTTTGAATAGTAATTAACCAAAGCTAAATATGGCTCATTGGCAAAACCTAAAACACCACACGCTACTTTCTCAAAAGGGAAATTTGGTTGTTCTTGTATGATCATGGAATGTATATTTATTGCTTAGCTTATTTCGTTTTTCTAAGAATTTCTTGATCACCTTTGAGCCGATTACGTGGGAGACACATTTTTCAGTAGCATATAATTCCGATTGAAAGATACTTAGTGATTTGAACAAGCTTTCGAAGCATGTGGTACCCGGCCCATATACCCCTATTCTAGTTTCCTCCACTGTCCTGGACCCAGCAGTGTACCATTTAATAACATTTCTGTTGAAGTCCGAAATGGTGTCCTCGTCCTGTTTACTTTTTGGACAAAGTTTTGTGCTGTCTATCAGAAAGTCGTACTTGGCATATTCCAGATGTGTCCGTATCCGATATGAAAACCGGGTTTACGTCTGGTGATTCCCTCTCGGTATGATGTTATTTTTGCCACATTCTTCACTTGTATATGCAGAAGTGTTCTTATTGCTCCTGTTATGCATATACAGTCTAGAATACGGACCTTCGAGAGATTACTCCTCGAGGTTGCGGGGTTAGTTCTTTTACTCCAAACAACAGCTCCATAAGCGATGATTGATCTCACAATAGGTGTGTACATCCACTGCAGGATCTTTGGGTTGCATCCCCAGTTTCTCCCGCAAAGGTTTATACCATTAAGGCTTTCGTGGCCTTTATTGTTACTTCTTTTTCGTGCTTATTCCAGACCAGTTTGTTAACTAGTGTGACTCCCAGATATTTTGCTTCTGGTTTACACTCAATAACGTGCCCATCTCATTTGATGGTTTTGAGATTGAGGTTTATTTTCCTCGTGAAGGCTACAAGAGTGGTTTTGGTGGGGTTGATGTTTAGTCCCATCGATTGGTACCATTATTTTACCCTTTCGAATTATTTTGCTAAGAGTGTCATCAGAATATCCTTGGCAGGATGTACCAAGGTCAGTCATAAGGCGGAGGAGTTTGTCTACTATCAGGGTCTATATTAGCGGTGATGCCACTCCCACTTGTGGACATTCTTTGGTAGAGCAGATGGAGATGGTGTCTTGCCATATCTTTGTCTCTACTATTCTACTGTAAAGCAATTGCGACATCCATTTGGACGTCGTGCTTTCTACTCCTCTGTCATCGAGTGCTCTTTTGACAGCTTCACGTGGAGAGTTGTCATAAGCCCCTTCTAAATCTAGAAAGACTCCTACCACAATTTTCTTGTTAGTCAGTGCTTCATGGATTTAGGCTGGGTGATGTCCCTTTTCCCTGCTTTTGGAAGTTGACTTTGGACCTTTTCCATACTTCTTCTCCAGTTGTAGACTGCTCCGACTGATGCGGATGATATGGGGCAGGATATCTTCTTGCCCTCGCTGTACATATAGTATTACACATGATTGATTTTCACTTATTTAAGACATTTATCGTCACATATTTTAGGTATTGTTTTCTAATGATTATGTCTCTCATCTATCAAAATTTATTAGCTCATAAACTAGTCTTCCTTCTTCCAAGCAATAAAGCTCCCTGGTTTCATTCAGAACATCAATCTTTGAATTCAACTCGTTATATACCAATAATAATTATAGTAATCTTTATTTACTCGGATACAAAATTTATAAATACGATTAATTTGAAACGTGCAAGTAAACAAGATGAAAACACCGACAAAAGGAAAGCCTGAGCATGGGTAGTATTTTCAATTTTCTCCTTGCAGAGAATAATAATAGTACACACCTATGTAAAGAATTGAATTATTTTTTGGTTAATATAAACAATATCGTTATAAACATAATGTGTAAAATAAAATTTAGGATTAGAAGTAAAATACTATAATAAGAAGCTTAAGAATATTTGAATTTAGAATTTGTTTTCATTTAATAATTGGTATTCTTAAAATCCAGTGAGTAATTTTTTTTGAAAAGTTTGATTGTTCTTTGAAATCCGAAGAAATGTCATGTAACAAAGTTACTTTTTTCCGTAATAATTAAAATATATAAATAAAATCGCGCACGGTACTGGAGTAGAATTAACTTAAAATTATGGAAATATGTGAGATGCTTCGAGTATAAGGCCATTAGTGCCAGCTGCAAACCCCTCCGAAAAAGTCACTCTTGCATTTGTTTCCTATGCCCAGCCGACCTTATGGGATACTGCAGCCGGAGTCGATCAAGTGAGCTGCAGTGGCAGCCCGAAGTACGAGTTGTTGTAGCCGTCCCAATTGGAATAGCAGTGGCAGTGCGACCTTCAGAGATAGGTCAAGCTACAGCCAAGTTCAATTATAACCGGAGTACAGAACCGTCATCAGATTACCACGCCAGCCCGTGAAAATAACCGTTGCACACCTTTCTCTTCGCCGGAATTTTGGTAAAAATAAAAGTTTTATTTATTGAATTTTATTTGTTTAACATCCCAGCAACTAATGCCCAGGTACTCAACACAGTAGGGCAAGTAAAGACCGCCTTCTGGCCGCCACTGATTTTGGTCGATACCATAACGACCCCTGGAGTATTTTATTTCTCCACTGACGCTGATCGTGCAGTTTTCTTCACACTATAAGGCGAAGGTGGCGCCACAGGCGATCCGAAACCTGGACTAAGGCGCCAAAGTAATTCGTAACGACCGAAGTGCGTTACAGTCATTATATAATTTTGGTCCTATAGGTAAGTGAAGCATTTTTGTCCAATTGTTTTCTCTAACCACATCAGTTTTATATCGAGTGCCAGAAGAGTGAGTAATAGATTTTTGATTTTTTTTATCTTAGTATTGAAATAGTAATATTGTTTTGGCGTATAGTTGATACATGTTACATATTTGGGTATCCTGGTCTAATAATTCCGATGTGTAAGTTTGTGTTTTTTTGTACATAGGTATATTTTAAGATAAATTTTTGAATTTTTTGTAGGTTTTCCAGGAGTGTTATTCCAGCGGAGACCCATGCAGTAAGTCCATAGTACAGATGGGATTCTACAAGTGAATAATATAGTATTTTAAGGTATTCGATATTTAGAAAATTTGACAAATTTTTAAACTTTTATGTTACAAAATGCAATTTCTTTATTACATAATTCACTTGTACTTCCCATTTTAGATGAGAGTTAATTCCTAAGTATTTGATGTTTTTTACAGCTTGTACTTTTATTGATTCTTCCCTATTAATAATAATTTCAAGGTTAATATAATTTTTGGTGTAAAATGTGAAGAGCATGTAAAAAGTCTTTTCGTAATTTATTGTGAGCGATTTATAGTTAAAAATAAATGACAATGGTCTTAAAGTCAGCTTCAACACTACTTTTGAGTAAGTCCCTGTTTTTATTTCGGTAGAATATTGAAGTGTCATCTGTAAAGCTGACAATTTTACCTTTTATTTGTTGTTTAACTAAGTTATTTATATATATGATAAATAATAATGGGCTAAGTACTGTTCCTAGGGGAACGCTACATTTTATACCCTCAGGATCCGTCAGAGTACCATTGATGCTGACAGATTGTTGTCTATCGTAGAGATAACTTTTAAACAAATTATATGCAAATCCTCTAAATCCAATATTTTCTAATGTTTCAAAAAGTTTACGGTGGTCAACTGTATCACATGCTTTTCCAAGATCGACAAAGATGCGTAATGAAGCTTGTTTTTGATCTATTGACACATTTATGTACAAAATATGACTTTCCGGCTATTTTCCCGGACCCAAACTGTGAATTTCAGCTGACCAAACACTTTTCACACCCAGTCTCAGCTCCAGAATTAGAAAGTCCATGAAAATACCACAGTCGCGACCTGGGCGTATAAAAAACAGGATTTTCCCGCTCCAAGGGGTCATTTTCCCGGATCCAAACCCGGAATTTCAGTTGGCCATAAACTTTTCGAGCAAAAATCCGGCTTTAGCTCCAAAATTCAGCGTCGACTTTGCCTTATCCCGGGAACCGCATTTCAGGCCATTTTCGGCCCCTGGGGCCAATTCCAGACCTGTAGGCCCAATTCTGAGCTCGGAATCGGATCCAGCGTCGAAAAATACATGGGAATACATATATCACTCTCTTTTGTATGAATTTTTTTTTGTGGGGCTGTGTAATTAATAACACCTAACTTGTCCCCTTTCTTCTGAATCTTTAAGGGCGTCAGGGAATGTACCTTCACTAAAAAGATTTATTAATAAGAAAAGCTAACATCGGAGATATTTTTTGATTTAGTTCTTTAAAAAATATTCAGAAGTTATGTTATCTAAACCTGGTTTATTATTTTTTTAAGGTCAGTATGGTTTCAGTAAGTTCGGTACGGTCTCTGTGTTTGTTAAGAATATTGTTTTAGTATTTTTTTTTGTTAATGCCATGTGATATTTGTGTTCACAATTTTTCTGCAATTGTTGTGTAATGTTGACAAAATGTATTTGATATGCTTATGTTTTCAAACAAAACTGTTTTCGGTGAAATCGAAAAATTTATTCGCTTATAGCTCATAGCATTTTACATTCACTTTAAACATTAGTACAAACTACTGAGTTACCAAAATGATAGATAGTCACGCCATCTATCGTATTGTTGATGGGTACGATAGATGGCGTGACTATCTATCATCGTATTGTTGATGGGTACGATAGATGGCGTGACTATCTATCATTTTGGTATCACATAAAAATAGTTGGGGTATATAGAATAGATTTTTGAAACTATACATTCCGACAAAGTGCCACTGAAGATTCCTATAAGGATGAAACATGTATGGTAATGGTCGGAATGTATAGTTTCAAAAACTTATTTTATTTGTTGTTTTTAAACTACTGAGTCATATAAAACATAGTCAGGCAGCCCTACAAGCCCTAGCATGCAAAAAAATCAGGTAAAAACTGGTCTGGATCTGTCTACAAACCCTACTTGATCTGGCAAACCAAAAGAAGGTATCACTTAAATGGGGTCCAGGACACAATAGACAACGAGGAAGCAAACGGTCTGGAAGAAAAGCCCCAGGGACAGGCCCCGAGCCGATGTTTGGCATTCCGAAACTCTGGCTGACTAGGTGAGCTGCTCAAGAAAATCAGTCAAGCTGGAATCTTGTGCCGGGTCAAAAAAAAAACAGTCAATTAATGGTCAAAAATCCATCAAAAGCACTGACTAACGATATTCTGCAGCTAAGCAAAAATCAAATGAGGCATGTCACGTTACTAATAGCTGGACATTGCTACCTTAGGCAAGACCTACACAAAATGGGCATCTATCAAGACGATCCTATCTGTAAAAAAACACAGTCAATTAATAGTCAAAAAACCATAAAAAGCACTGACTAACGATACTCTGCAGCTAAGCAGAAATAAAATGAGGCATGCCACGGGACTAATAGAAACTATCAAATGCACTGACTAACGATATTCTGCAGCTAACAGAAATAAAATGAGGCATGCCACGGGACTAATAGCTGGACATTGCCACCTTACTGAACAATTACACAAAATGGGCATCTACCAAGACGATCCCATTCGTAAAAAAAAAACAGTCAATTAATGGTTAAAAATCCATCAAAAGCACTGACTAACGATATTCTGCAGCTAAGCAGAAATCAAATGAGGCTTGTCACGGGACTAATAGCTGGACATTGCCACCTTAGGGAACACCTACATAAAATGAGCATCTACCAAGACGAACCGATCTGTAGATTATGTAATGAGGAGTAGGAAACAGCCTCTCACATTATACTAGCACTTATATGCTGGATGTATAATCTCCTGGGGGCAGAAAACTTACAGGAGGCCTTCCCCAGAGAAAATCTGGTGAAGTGGCTGCTAAGCCAGATAGAGATAACAAACCTTTTCACCTGATAATAACGATGTAATTGGCGTAACACAATACGTCTTAAGGTTGCAGTATTGATGCCGTAATATCGATTAAATCAATCAATCAATCAATATGTAAAATATTAGTTTGAAAATGTTATTTGAGAATTAATTTCTTAGTTACCGGATAGAACACCGTAATGAAAATTGTCTAGCATTGAAGCCTTTGGCGGAGATAGAATCACGTCTCGTCTTAATTAAGAATAAAACTAAACTAATTTTGTTCCTGTAAAATATATTGCGGCCAACATAACGTATTCAGCACAACAGCTAACTAATTTTAAATTCGTGGTTTGGGATAACTTTGAGATATTTTGATAATATTGAGTTATAATGGTTTAATAATTTATTTAAAAAAATTCCATTATTTTATCTCCGATCAAATAATCCTCTTACTTTTAAGAATAGCTTCGGCTGTCTCAATGAAAAAATAGTAAACAATAGTGGCTTAATTATTGAGAAATATTAAATATCTTTAACTATATTCTTAATATTGTTTCTCTAGTTTAATAAAATAAATTGGATTTAGAAACCTTTATCAAAAATATAATTTTCTGAGAAATTAAAAATATAGGGTGTGCAAAGAAAATTGTACATTTTTAATAATTAGCATTTTTGGAATAACCCTGTTCATTATTAATACTGTTTCTCTATTTTAATAAAATATATTGGATTTAGAAACCTTTATCAAAAATATAATTTTCTGAGAAATTAAAAATATAGGGTGTGCAAAGAAAACTGTACATTTTTAATAATTAGCATTTTTGGAATCACCCTGTACATTATTAATACTATTTCTCTATTTCAATAAAATATATTGGATTTAGAAACCTTTGTCAAAAATATAATTTTCTAAGAAATTAAAAATATAGGGTGTGCAAAGAAAATTGTACATTTTTAATAATTAGCATTTTTGGAATCACCCTGTACATTATTAATACTATTTCTCTATTTCAATAAAATATATTGGATTTAGAAACCTTTGTCAAAAATATAATTTTCTAAGAAATTAAAAATATAGGGTGTGCAAAGAAAATTGTACATTTTTAATAATTAGCATTTTTGGAATCACCCTGTACATTATTAATACTATTTCTCTATTTCAATAAAATATATTGGATTTAGAAACCTTTGTCAAAAATATAATTTTCTAAGAAATTAAAAATATAGGGTGTGCAAAGAAAATTGTACATTTGTAATAATTAGAATTTTTGGAATCACCCTGTACATTATTAATACTATTTCTCTATTTCAATAAAATATATTGGATTTAGAAACCTTAATCAAAAATTAAATTTTCTGAGAAATGAAAAATACTGTGTTTTAGGTTCGATATATCTAGGATGCATTAGAGATAGAAAACTAACTTTAGGTTGGTATATGTATTTGGTTAAAACAAGTTGTTACATACATTAACCCCATTTTCAAAAAAAAAAAAAAAAAAATGTTAGTTACTGTGTTTTTTAATGCAGACAATTAGCATCCATTTAAATATAACCTTCCAAACTGATTTTTGTAGATTGTTGATTTATTTTTAATTTTATTTCTAAATTTTGTCACTTCAGATAAAAGGTCCTGTGTTTTATTCTAGACTCGTGTTTAGATAGTTTGTCATAAATTTTTCTGTAAACCTTTGAAAGGCACTAACCACCAAACCAATCTTTTTAATGATTGATTTATTATTTTTTTATTAATATTAACTGTCAGTAGAAAGAACGTTCTGTAAGTAAAGGCAATGACGTTTAGAATAAAACTTTACGAGTTGATTTCTTATACAATTGTCACAATCTAAACGTCATTGTCATTAGTTACAGAACCGTTAAAGTTAAAGAACGTTCTATCTACTGAGTATAATTATTTAAATCTGGTGGAATATTAGATACTCTACACAACTATATATGGTACCGCCACTATAGAGAATTCAATGTGTGAGTATGCAGAGGTTCAGCGTGTCAGAGCAGGTCTTCAGGTACTTTAGCTCTGTTTGGTTTGGTCCGGTCTTCAGGTACTTCAGGTCCCTCTGGTCTAGTTTTTAGCTTTTTCAGGTACGTCTACTATCGGACCAGAGGAAGATGATGACTAGACCAGACGGAGCTGAAGTACCTGAAGACCGGTTCTGTCACTCTGAACCTCTGCATCCTCTCACTCTAACACTTTGAATTTCCTATAGTGGCGGTAGGAACGGTGTCGAGTATCGACTACAGCTGAAGACTAGACCAGACGGAGCTGAACTACCCGAAGACCAGAGCTGACAGAACTGAAGTACTTGAAGACCAGAGCCGACGCCGTTTTCAGATTTCAGTTTCGACCAATAGTAACGGAGATAGATACGTTCTCTCTCTAAGACATTGAATTCCCTATACTTGCAGTAGGACTAACTTAGACTATCTAATTGGAATTATTGCAGCCATTTACAAAAACAACATTTTTTAATGTCCCAATATCAAAATTGTTCATTTGTGCAAAACTAACTAACACTTCATTTTTTGTGAGTTTATTGAATATCCAACCATTAGCGTATCATCAACTATTATTGAACCATCACGTAATGCTTGTGTATATTCTAAAGTTACTTTTGTGTTCTGCTACCACCCAAATTTTCCAGAAGGGGAATTAAGGGGTTTTACTGGGTTCACGGAAAAGATAAAGGGAAAACAGTACCTATTCTGTTTTGTTTATTAGAATTCTCCAGTATGTGCAATGGATTTAAAGTTATCAAAATAAATACTTTTGGTAGCTACAAAAAAACGTGGACTAATAACTTCTAAAAGTTTCACAGTAGTAATTTTTAGGAAGAAAAGAAGTAAGAAAAAATCAATGTTAATGATAAATATCGGACTGTTTACGTTTATTTTTTTTTTGATAGTCAAATGTGAAAGAGGCTTATCTGGTTTGTCGATCTTTCGTGAAGTCAGCGACGTGCGTTTGGCTTTCGGCGAGTAGCTACCGATCTCTTATGCACCGGAGTTCCAATTGGTAGGGTGGGCAGGCGTTTCAGGCGAGTTCCGTCCAGATGGTGACCCATAGATGGATGGAGCTCCAAATTGTAAGGGTTTCTTACTAAAAATACTCGATTCATGAACTAAACTTTATTTCAATAATATTCAACACGTGTGCCAAGTCTATAGTCTCTACCTGCTTCCCTCTTGCCTTTTCAAGACTGTCTTATATATAAACATTCAATATCTATAACGATTTATGATACTATTAAGTGGCCCGGTCCAACAGCCATTGGCTTATCATAATAATTCTTTACAAAATAAAGCGTTGAATCGAACGCCAGAAGAAGTTAAATGAAACAGATATCGGAGTAATGGATTAAGAAAAAGGCCTAAAAGAGACTATGAAGTAGTGATGGGGTTCTCGTACAGAATGTATCGAAAATTATTCGATTCTTTAAAGTTCTCGAGGTTCTCGAGAACCGACATTCGAAAGTTCTCGGTTCTCGAGAATCAGCGCCGGTGCTCGGATAAGCGGATATCGGTTCTCGTGTTCTCGTTCTTAATTTTTGATTATAGCTCGGGTGAGCTAACTGCTGCATCTAAACATTTTAATTTTAGTCAACGCATCAATATCAATGATTATTTATTATTTATATGTTCTGAATGAATTGATTGGAGAATTACTATATATCATATCACAATAAAGGGGCCGCGGCCGCGCGATATGTATATAAAAAATAAAATAAGTATTATTGAAATAGTTCCACACAGCAGATTTCTTTCCTTCAAGTTTCATGTTTTTAGAAGATTAAATTAATTAAAAAAATAACTACAAAAAACTAAACGAGCAAAACAAAACTTAAAACTTTATAATTTGGGAATCACAAGTGTCGAAAATCCGAGCACCGAGTACCGAGAACTGCCGTTTACTAATCAAATAGTGAGTACCAGTGCCGAACAACACCATATTCGGTACTCGGTTCTCGGTCGAGTTCTCGATTCTTATCAGTATTCGAGAACCGAGTTCTCAATTTAAAGTATTCGATTCTTCCCATCACTACTATGAAGATTAGGGAAGAGGTAAATGGGATTTTATTAATGAAGAAAAGTTTATTTTAGATTTTAAGGCTTACCTTGGGTGGTGGCTTTCCTTAGCGTGGCTTCAAGAGAAGCAGAAAATTTTGGTGAATTATACAGGAAGAAAAATGTACCCACAAAAGTAGAATAGCTATGACATTTCTAGCCCACTTCTTATGGAAATTAACATGGGAAAACGCCAAGGTCCATTCTGGTAATTTTTTGGGTCATTCAAGGTCATTCGTGACGTCATCAAACCTGTTCGAGGTCTGTTAGAAGCTGTTCGAGGCCTGTTAAAAGCTGATCGAAAGCGGATCAAAACCTGATCGAAAGCTCATTAAAGCTGATCGAAAGCTCATCAAAGCTGATCGAAAGCGGATCAAAACGGATCAAGACATGTTCGATACCACTTCAAAGCGGATCAGCTTTTAACAGGCCTCAAACATCTTTTATCAGGTCTCAAACAGCTTTTAACAGATCTCGAACAGCTTTTAACAGGTATCGAACAGCTTTTGATTAGGTTTGATTCGCTTATCAGGTTTGATGACGTCACGAATGACCTTGAATGAGCCAAAAAATTACCAGAATGGACCTTAGCTATTTCCCATGTTAATTTCCATAAGAAGTGGGCTAGAACTGTCATAGCTATTCTACTCACAAAGTATAGTCCGGTACTGATCCAGACCTTCTGAAATTTTCCTGGATAGTAAAATCCTGATTTAAATCTGCTACAAAGCAAGCACATCCACGTGTGTCTAATTCCAAAAAATAAAAAAACGGTTTCTCAGGCCACTTTTTAAGCGGTAAAACTTAGTGCTAAAATAATTTATCAGATTGGCACTATGTGAAATACGATGACGATATTTTTAACGATTCTTAATATCGATGAAAAGATGTAATTGAGAGTAAAGGAAGAACAATCGATTTTTGAAACATGATACTTTTCATTCGGAAAATAAGAGAGCAGATTTTAACCCGTTACAGTTCAAAGTAGATGACGAAGACGAAGACGAAGTCATAAAAGAAGTAGTTTGTTGATTAATGTTAGATATATTATCAGATGTTTCATTGTTTGAAGCATTGCAAAAGTAGAATTAGTAGAAGTGATCAAGACTTTCAAGAGTTCTATGACGCTTGCTTTGATATGTTTAATTGAATTAATTGTGTAACAGTATCTTACTCAGGGGGGTCTTAGTAATTTATATTTGACATGAAAGAAGTAATAAATTAATAGCCATTTCAGAAAAATAAGTCTATTTCGTTTAAAATTCAATACATTGTAATAGTTCACTTGAGAAATATTTACCAGGATATATAAATCAATAGGACAAAGGGTGTCTTTCCTAGAAAGGCCTCTGCAAAAGGCAACACATGTTATACATAAAACTTTCTGACACGAAATTAAATTTACTCGTTCAAAAATATAAAAATATAAAACAACGTATTTAGTTTAGTCAAATTATGTTATTAGATAAGAAATTGGAAACAGGACATGGCTTTGGATGATGGTTTTTTGGCGGGTCTTTCCATCCCTGAAAAGTCCAAAGTTCATGATTGTAACCCGACCTTTACCTGTCTCGGGAGATCAGACTTAATATTATATGGCGCGGATTCTAATTACATAGCCAGTCGCTGATATATCGCATGATTAAATTCAAGTAAACTCTTTCAAATTTACCCAGAGGCCAGCACTTACTGGAAGTCAAATTTGTAATAAAAAGGGATTCTTAGTTCGCTTAGTAAAAGGTTCTCATTTCTGATTTGCTAGGTTCCAGTAAGATTAAGGGTGGTACGGTCAAGCTTACGGGGTCCGAACCAATCCGGAAGCCTTTCGCTGTGCGACATTAATTTTGTTTGTAACTTTGAAAATTATTTCAAAATTTGAGTTAGTTAATTTCCAACTTCGCTCGGGATCGGTTCTTCTTCCAATAAGCAGTTGTTTTAAATCTTAATATTCAGAGTAAGTTTCTCAACTAAAATTCGGGTTTCATGGTTACAAGGTTGTTTAAGTAATAATAGTGATGAGAGTCCGCTTGATAGGGAACTGATTAGCTGTTAGAATAGATATCTCTCGCCAATAAAATTAATTAGTATTTATCTCGTGTTTCAATCAATGAAAATAATTATACTCCCGTAACCTAAAAATGTGTGAAAAATAGTGGCTACGACCTTCTTCACGATGACTACGAGTTGAAGATTGTTCGTCAGAAAAAGGTAGGTGAAATGTATTTTTATTAGATATAGAAATTCTCTGTGCTCGCGACGCGAATTACTTCTGTCTCGCGATTTCATCTTACAGAATCCACGTATGCCTCGCTCGGCATACAGTCAATTAGCGGTGTTTTACCAAGTCACTTTAAAATCAATAATAATAAATAATACCTAATAAATAGAATAGAAAATAAAATAGAACGGTGTGAGATGTAACAATTGGCATGACAGGATTTGCTTGCTAATTACAAAATAATAATTATTCCAGGTACACTATGTTTCATGTAAGGAGACAACAAGAATTTTTTTATGATTAAAGCTGAGGCGGCTTCAAGGAGGGGTCATGGCCTCCTTCAAGATTAGGATTTTACATGGGATATTTAAAAAATAAATTCTTTTAACCGAGGATTTTTGTCCGCCACTGTATATCATTTTCCTATTTTTTCATGTGTATTTAAAAATTATCATCTATCAATGAATGATTTTATTTACGTTTAGATAACAATTTGGGATTTATTAAAATTTAAGAAGAAAATTTGAAACATTATGACGTATCCTTAAAATATCTGTTTAAAGTTCCAAAAATAAAATAAATTTTCTAATCTAATCTAATTTAATACATTATCTATGCTTAGAAGAAAAAGTTAATTATAATAGATTATCAAAAACCAACTACTCTAAAATAACTTCAACGTTTCACAGGTATGATGGTTTTGTATCATAAATTTGTAATTAAATTTGCTGAAGTTCATTGTCCTGAAAGTTGTTCCTGAAATTCCGAGAGTTGAGTTTAGGAGTCCGGAAACGCTAGCAGAGGTATTGTTGGACGTTTCTAGATGTCTGGAAATATATGTCACATTGCCAACAAAAAAGTGGCAACACAAGTTACCGTGAAATTTCAATTTGAATTTACTAGGTCATAATACCTCTCTCTTGTACTTATTAATTAAGCGCCGGAAAAAGATTGAGACCGGTCAATTTTTGAAGTCAGTTATGCTTTGTAAAATTTTAAATTTATCAAATTTCTTTACCTTACATAAAATTTAAAATGTTATTCTAAAACTCAATATTTGCTGGAAAATTTCAAAAATTTGTCCAATTTTTAAAGCAGGACATCAATAACGTCACGAATTACTGCTTAATTTCCGCATTTCTAACTAAACTATTCGAGATTATAGTATCCGATACAATATACATATAATCATGTTCAACAATTATTGATTGAATATCAACATTGTTTAGTAAAATCTAGTACAAATATTTGTACATTTATTGAGTATGTCACAAGGTTGTTAAATTATAGTAAATAACACATTAGAGAACAAGAATACCCTTTAGGACTTTATAATAAAGTATTTAATAAAGCAGTGAAAAAATTACAAAATTTTTTAGTAGAATATTACGATATCAAATCATTAAAAATATTGTCGCCTTGTCCCAGGTCCTACTAGGATCAAGATATTGGCAACTCTTTATATTGAAAAATAATATTATGTGTTGATGTTTTAAAGTGTTCTTTTATGAAATATTAATTTGTGCAACAAGTGTGGACATCGTCAATCTCCCGACTGCGATATGGATAATCCACGAGTTGATCAGTACATTTTTTTTACATCCCATTAAAGGAAAAACTAAAAAATATTATAAATAAATGATTACAGTCACTGGGTTTGAACCGACGATCTTCGTATCCGAAAACGAGCATTGGACTGTCACGGACTTATAAACATTCTCATTTAAGTCGACAAAGAAAACTCGTATTTTGTTCAGAATTGTTTTATTTTTCGCAAAGCGCTTTCGGCTGTAAAGCCATCATCAGTGCTTATTGTCATAAAAGGTTATCATCACTTTTTTGAAATAACAATTGTATATTAAATAATGGAAACCATCACACTTCATTATATTCCCAATTCAAATTAATGTTATATTTTGAAGAATTTTGTGTAAAATTCATTAGTTGAAAAATTTTTTAATCACCGGTCGCATGTGGACTTTTTTCTTTTAAATTCCAAAATTTTTTAAACGAAAAAGAAATTTATCACAAAATTCTTCAAAATATTATTAATATTAATGAATTGTGCTGGTTTCCGTTATTTAATTTGTACAATTGTAATTTAAAAAAAAGTGGCGGTTACATACCAACTGCCGTCGAAATAAAAAGTCCATTTCAGGTAACAAAAAAAATGCTGAATTGCAGTCTAAGCATTTCAATAGAAGATAGTGCCTAATTAGATGAAGCTTAATTTTTAGGATCAGTGACCTTAAAACGTACCACTATGTTTACTGTCATTCCTAGGGGTATTTTAAAATTAATATGGATGTTACGTTTTTTTGTGCCACCCTGTATTTACATTATTCTCCTATTCAATAGATTTTAGTTTCATACTCGCTTGATGTCCCTCCCTTCTCTTGGTATTCCTATAAAATGCCTTTCTCATGTTAATAATGTTCTTCTTTTTACCTCAGTCAAAATAACTGACTTCATACCGTTTGTGACGCTTACTGAAGATTACTTTTTGTTCTCCTCCTCATCTTGTAGGGTTTTTTTGGTTCTTTTATTCTGGACAGTTTTTTCCTCTGGAAAGTTTTTCCTCAGGACAGTTAGTTTTACCTGGGCCAAGAAGTTTTTCCTCTGTACAGTTAGTTTTAACTGGGCCAAGAAGTTTTTCCCATGGACAGTTAGTTTTACTTGGGCCAAGAAGTTTTTTTTCCTCGACCGCAAGAACCTCAACCCCAAGAAAATCTAAGCTTTTTTTTTAAAGAGAAAAGAAAAAAAACCCTTACTTTATTATCGTAAAATAAACAAATATAACTATAACGTTTAATTTGAGTTTAATTTCTTTAACCCAAAAAAAAGGACGGATTTTGAAATATATCTTAATTTTTTTTGTTAATTGTTTCTAATTACATTAAAAAATCAATTTGACTGGCGTCCAAAACTTTTTTTATTTAATATTTTACTTCTGATATATTTCAAATTCTATTCGTGGAACGAACCCAAAATATAAAGATTTGACCTTAATCACATTAATTATTTATTATCAATAAAAAAGTATCGTTTCATGGATATAGATTTATTGAAACGTGTTATAATATAATATTTATTCAATTTTTATTACTATAAAACAACATGAAGACTCGCCTAATAATTAACATAACTAAGAGACACACATTTTAGAAAATCTAGTCTATAAATTTCGTTACATAAATACTGATCAATTTTTTGTTGAATAAACTTTTGTTTTATCACCGTTTTTGTACGGATCCCAAGCAGCAAGATGTCGTCAATTTGACGTGGTTTTTTCGTCATTTTTGGTCCGAGACGTCATTTTACCAATAAATGACGTGATTTATGCCGATCATTTTTGGACGTCTAGTAGACGTCATAGAGATCACGTCATTTTTATGAGATTTTTCGTCATTTTAGAAAAAATAAATATATTGTTTTAATTAAAAATTTAATGCAAATAATTCATATTTATGAGTATTAATATCGACTTATACTTGATTTACATTTTTTCGTGTCGTCATTTTTAAAACATTTTTTCGTCATTTTTGTCATATAATTTGAGTATTTATTTCTCGTGAAGATGGCATCACTGGGAAGTGATGCCGAGCCAGCCGAGCAGACAAACAAATTCATATTGTATAATGGCTGCTAATTGGAATGGTTGGTTTTTTTTGTGTACGACCTTGATATGATTGTGAATCAATTAAAAATTAAGAGGTAAGTTTAGCAACAGTAATTTTTATTTTATTTTTCTTCAAAGACTTGTTTGTACCTATACCAAGAATTAAATTTGTTTTACTTTTATTGAGTTGCTACTCAGATTTTTAGTGTGCATGCATGTAAAATGGCGGAATATAAATATGTAAACACATTTAATTTAAATTATTTATTAATAAATTCAGTAATTTAGACTTCAATAAAAGATCAACGCAGTGGATTTTTAAATTTCTTAGATCAATATTTACATCGACTTATACTTGATTTACATTTTTTAGTGTCGTCATTTTTACAGCAGTTTTTCGTCATTTTTAACTTTTTAAACTTTTAAAATTTAAATGTTCTGCATTCTGTAAAAACCGTTTTTAACAAGTTTATATTTTTTAAGTCTACCTATATTTTTAGTACATTTTTTAGCCAACGTCATTTTTACTTGGAAGATTTTTCAATGTCTCTTCAGTAAAAATTCGTATTTTGTCAAAAAATCAGTTTTCCTATCAAAAATATTTATTTTTAAAATCTGATAATTTTAACAACCTGCTTTTACCTGGTATTACAGGTTAAAAAAATGTTTTTGTGTGAGTTTTTTATAGGTATTTTAAACCAATTTTCAAATCTATTCGTAAATAAAAATCACTGTTATATAAATTATTTCTATTGCATTAACTTTGATTATTTACTTGTTTTTTATAGTATACTTCAGTCGTATATACGAGATTTGTCAAAAAATGTAAATTGTGAATGTGAAATATGCAAGTACCCTCATTTTTGACAATATCGAAATTTGTTATAAAGTCAACTACGTTCAGATATGCAATAATATCCATGTGCATTAATAAATGAGATTTTTATTTTTTTGAAACTTTTTACAATAACATAATTACATTTTAGTTTTATTTTATGTCACTTATGACTATATAGTCGTTAATACATTTCAATTGTAAATATATTTTTTTCTACCAATTTTTGATGTTGTTACAAGTAAACGTAATTTACTCTGATACAAGATTCACATTTTTTGGCACACTTCGTATACGACTGAAAAATTTTATATCTGGATGGTTGTATTTTAGGTTTTATACCATGCAGAAATTTTATGAAGAACAAGTTTTTTTATAAAACTAATAATAAAAAAGTTTCCCATATGGTACCGACTTAAGTAGATTGCTTCATCTACTGGGATGTTTGTGAATTATGTAAAAAAATGTGTATCTTTAGAATATTCATTTATGTTTAATACAATAAACGTATTTCTATCGTTTTTAATAAACGCATTTTTAGTTTAGGAAAAATTTTTTTTTACTAAAAAAAGTCCCAAAACCCCACCTTTTATAATGAAAGTGTCAAACTTTTTTATTATTTTTTTTGTTTTTGTTTTGTATATGTTGCATTTTTATAGAATATGGAATTTTGACATGCAGGTGACCAGACAAGTTTGAAAAGCTGGTCAAATAAACAACATTCCGGATTCCAGAACAAATCTTGTTGGATGTACAAAATGAAAAAATAGCCAAGTTGACGTATGTATAAAGTTAATTGTATCCTCATTTTTTTTCAAGAAATTTAAAAAAAAAGTTTGAGAATTAGTATATTTACTCATTTTGATTCTTCTGCTTTCGGTCAATGTATAGCTTAGGAGGGTCGCGTTTTCGCACTTCGCGCCCATATGTTCCGTGCGTGGTCTTTTATGAATGTTTAGATGAGGTGTGTCACAATACTTTTTAAATACAGAGCGGATTGCCTCATAATTATTTGTACTCCGAAAATTTTTCAAATGTTCCATCCATATATTCTTTATGTTCACATAAAAATGACTGATTATGAAAGCTCGAAAAAATGACAACTTCTTAAAGTATATCATAAAAAATTCCCACCAATAGCCATTTTCAGTTCCATTTGGTTTAGAGTTTCTTGAAAGGAAGCTTTGGTAACATTTTTCGTCCGGCATTGTTTGAATTTTTTCCAATAAGAGTAGGATCATTTACACTTAAAACATTTTAAAACATCAGAATCTTTATTGATTTCTTGCTGAACTACTTCCTTGGTTTTGTTGACAAGAGTTTTGTAAATGCTTGTTTAAGTTTGTTGCTCATTTTTTGTCTATTCAATAATTGAGTATTGTCATTATTCTCCCAAAAAGCAAAAAGTCATTAAATGACAATTTTAGGTACATATTATTATCCCAGAAATATAAAAACTTATTCCGACATTTATTAAACGAAACGTACAAACTCGTAATTTTTAACAAATATCCTAACGTTCGATTTGTAATAAATATTTTTAAAGAGACGCCCATGCATACTCAAAATTTTATTTTTATTTAGACTGCAATTTGTATGTTTTATGTACATGACCAGCGACCTAAAACTTTGGACTGCAATTCGGCATTTCAAAAAATTTGGACTGCAGTTTACCGGAACCGAAAGTGACGAGCACTTATCTTCTTGAATAAACTTTTATGACAGATGATAGCTTTACAGCCGAACGCGCTGTGCGAAAAATAATATAATTCTGCACGAAATACGAATTTTCTTTGCCACATAAGCTACATGCATACAGTCACCACCTAGTTAGGTCATTTGAAACTAATACACACCTCCTATTTTTAGATAGGTCATTTTCATATTTTTTCAATTTTTGGGGTAATAAAATTATTATTACGGATTTGCGGCAATCGCAATTGACACGGAGTAATAAATCTAAATTTTATGAGAGTTTTTGTTCTAGATACCCATTTAAATCCCCCGTGAACGTCTGTTCCCGTAAAGTTCTTTTGCTACGACATGATCTAATTATGCTCGCGCATCATCGTGTGTTCCCTCTCACTCGATGAGATGGGGTGCTTGCTCTTTGTTTTTGGTAGTAAGATGATGCTTGTGCTTCGGTTGTTTTAGAGGTAAGAATTAAATCGTTTAATTAATCAAATATCTATTTTATAACTATCCCACTCCTAAATAACCCTATTATAACCAGCTTATCAATCAGACATGATAACATTTTATTGCACAGGCGGCTCAAACAAAATCTGTGATTTTAACGAGCCCGCAGTTAAAAGATGTGGTGAATTTAAGAATTTTACCTGTGCCGCCCGCTTTTGTGTAATATTACAATAGGCTACCCTTATATTAATCCCTTTAAAGACTCTGCTGAGGGCACAGTAGTTGGGTAAATAAGGGGGTATTTGTTTGTACTAATATTTTTTGTAACTATTTTAAACTTAAATAATTGTAATTTAACCGCCGGGGTGCTTGTTTCAGGTGAGTCCCCCACCACTCACCCTTTAAAAAATTTTTTTTTTGGTTGGCTTCGGCCAATTTTTTGATTTTTGTGTTTTTTGGAGGTAACAAATCAAGAACTTGGTAAATTCAATATTTATACCACTTTTCTGACTTGCTGCGGTTTTGCTTGCGTTTTTGCAGTTTTGCACAATTTTGAGCTATTTTGGTGGTTTAGTTCCTGGCAGCAATATCTATTTTGAGGTCATCTGAGATGATTAAGACCATTTCCAGATGGAAGTCTGTCTGTCGGTCTGTGTGTGTGTATTCTTCCACGATAGAGGCCACACGTTTAATCCGATTGAACTGAAATTTGGTATATAGGTTTTTGTTACTCGTCGAAAGAACACATTAATTTTTGTACGACATCTGTCAAACCGAAGTGTCACTATCAGAAAGTTACAGATGCAATATGTCACGGATTTTGACTTGCAATATGCCATTTAAAAGCCCTTGAAAAACTCTATTCAGAATAGTCAAAATTATTTCTTCAACTGTCACCTGTCAAAAATAAAAGTATGTCAAAATTTGAAACTTTAACATTAATTATCTGAAAAAGTATTCGTGGATACTCGTCGGGAAAGTTTTGGGGTGACACAACCCATTGTTTTGTTTTTGTTTTGACCCTTTTTTCCTTTTTTTGTTCCTTTTTTAAAACTTTTTTTGGTTAACTTTTTTTAAACCTTTTTTTTTGCCTTTTGTTGTTGATTTTTTACACCTTTTTTGCCCTTTTTTTGCTTTTTAAAACCTTTTTTGCATTTTTTACCATTTTTGCTTTTTTGCCTCTCTTTATTTTGTGTTTTTTTTTTGGTTTTTTCACCTTTTTTCTCTTTTTTTTGGGCATTTTTACGCCTTTTCGCCTTGTTTTAAAATTTCTGTTTTTACTTTTTGACCTTTTTGCCTTTTTTGTTGCTTTTTTTACCTCTTTCTTGACTTTTTTTTCAATTGTTTGCCAGTTTTGCTTTTATTGTCATATTTTTTTTTATTTTATTTTTTACTATTTTGACTTTTTTATGCATTTTTGATTTCGTCTTTACCCTTTTTCCTTTTTTTGACATTTTCGCCTCTTTTAAAACTTTTTTGGATTAACGTTTTGAACTTTTTGCCTTTTTTGTTTTTTTTGCCTGTTTGCCTTTATTTTCATACTATTTTGCTTCTTTTTTTTACTTTTTTGGCGTATTTTTATTTTCCCCTTATTTGGCATATTTTTGGACTTTTTAAAACTTTTTTTTTGTTTTTTTTGCCTTTATTTTTCCTCCATTTTGCTTTTTTTTAACTTTTTTGGCTTTTTTGGACTTTTTGTTGATTTTTTTCGCTTTTCCATGTTTTTTGCCATTTTTGCCTTTATTCGTCTATTTTGACATTTTTTTAAAATTTTTTTAACATTTTTGGCGGATTTTGCTTTTAGTTTTTAAGCTTTTTTGACTTTTTTTTGCCTTTATTTGCTTCTATTTTATATTTTTGTTGTTGCTTTTTTACCTTTTTTGTTTCTTTTTTAACCATTTTTGCCACTTTTTTGCTTTTTTAAAACTTGTCTTGGTTTTTTTTCTGCCTTTATTTTTTAACTTTTTTGGCCTATTTTGCATTTCTTCTCTTTACTTTGTATTATTTGATTTTTTTTTGGACTTTTTGTTAATTTTTTCCCTTTTTCCTTTTTTTTGCCTAGTTTTTTTTGCATTTTGCCTTTTTTTATCATAGTTTTAATTTATGCTGAAATTTAACAATTTTTTTGCCATTTTTTGAAATAATTCATTATCTTGTTCATATTTATAATAACAAGGTGCCATTTTAAGTAATTTTTATCGTTTTTCATTTTGATTAATTTTTTTGTATTTTTGCAATGTTTACCCATTTTTTCCAGCACTTTATTTCATTTCTACAACATTTTAGTTCTCCATTCAGACATTTTGTATTTTGTAATTAAAATAATCTCATTCTCTACATCTGAGCCGGGAAAGTTCTGGGATGACACAGACGAGTTTTTACTAATATGATATGCTTACTTACTCTCGAAGATCAGGAAACGTAAAAGTCTCTATTCACTTGATGAGTCATTATTTACTGATATTATTAAAGGTGGCACTGTAGTATCGACATCCAAGAATTTGTCCAGATTCCACATGTTTTCTTCTTCTTTTAACACATGCTCGATTGCCTTTTGCCAATTTTCCTTCCTAACAAGTGATATGGAGCTTACAATGCTTCTACATCTTTTAACATCTTTTAACTTGTGCCCATATCAATTCAATAGGATTTAGTTTGCAGTGATAGGGAGGAAGACGTACAACATCAATACCATGTGGTTTTGCAAGTTCATCAACTACATAACGAACTAAAGGCTTATTTAATTTCACATTTTCTAGTAGTTCTATTTTTATTGATTTTTCTGGAAAGTTAATGTCTCTGTCTGTTAGCCACTTAATGATATTATCTTTCTTCCATGAAGTAGCGTTATCCATTACTGTAACTGAATCCTTTGGTAAATGTTCTATCATCTGCTGAAAATATTCTTCAAAAACATCAGTGTTCATATGTTCATGGTAATCCCCGGTTTTTCTAGATTGAAATATTAAAGAACACGTTTTGAAAACCCGTCATCACTTCCAATATGAGTTATAATTAGACGTCGTCTTTTAGCGGAAAGAAACTTTAACCCTGTAGATAATCTTTCCAAAAAATCCTGTGGTGAAGATTGAATGTTGTGTCCTGCCACATTTTGCTAATTGTTAACCTTCATTCACCCATGTTTCGTCCAGATATAATATTTTTTTGCCTTCTGCTTGTAATTTAAATCTGGTTCTAAGGTATCTCCGTCTTTAATAAATAATTTCTTCAGAATCAATAAGTGCTGCTTTCCTGGCTTGTTTATCCCACTTGAACTTCAAATCTATTAGAGTTTCCCGTAGATTTGTCTTTTCCATTTTAGGAAAATACAGATCACTATTGATTGCGTCCAAAACCTTGGCCAGTTTTGGTATCTCTTTTTTAAAATAAAATTCGTGAACTTTTCTTCTTATTCCGCTTTTAATTTATCCAGTAAATTCCACTTTTTTCTTACCTCCTGCAGTTTTCTTTGGGGTTTTAAAAACTCCACTTTTTAATTGGTGATTTGCTTACACCCATATATTACTTGTCTTTTCAACAGTATCGTCAACAGAAAACGAAGTATTTTCCATTCTTAGACAATTATAAACATTGCTTACAAATATTTTCTCGTTTACTGACAACGCACACTTTTTATACGTTTCACAGTATAAACTTTGAACTTGAACCACAACTGCATTTTTTAATACTTCTGCACTATTAACCGAAAATAACCTCAACTTCTTACTATTATAGATTCTATAGAAGGCTAATCAAATAGGGTAGGTAATATTAGGAATTAATTAAGATACTAACTGCAACTGCCTATCTTATCTTGATACCAAATCCTAGGTACGTAACCATCTTATAATCCCACCCCTTGTTATCATTTTGGTTTTTCCATGGCATTAGTAATTTCCAAGAAGATGATAAAATAACGATCTACCATTAAATTATAGATTTCTATAATCAAAGGATTTATCCCATTTACATTATAGTAACATTTATAGATTTTGCATCCTCAGATTACTTTTTTTGTTTTTTAATTATGTTTATGGCTTTGGAAAAGTTTCAGATTACTTTTTATAATCTAAGCTGAAACCTTTCCCTCCACTTGCCATTAACTTTCATCTTGACAACAAGGATTTCCAAGAAGTCAATGATGAATAACGATTTAAACAATTTTATGTAGGTATACCTAAAAGTCAAATTTATACGTCTTGAAATATATTTGTTATATACGTTGTTGTTAATTAACTCAAGCAGATAACTCTGCCATTTACATAACAATTGAAAATAACCCAAAAAACATTTTGTAAAATAAATAAAAATTATATTTATAAATGATGATTTTATGTACTCGTAAATAATAATATAGGCACCCACACCTGAAATTTCCTGATCTGACAGATATATTACTCCGGCTCGACCACAATTCTAGTATAAATAAATATCTGGTGAAGAATCATTTATTGATTTATCACTGGAATTATTCATTTTTACAAATATGTTTCTGTATTAGTATAAATAATTATGAGAGTTGTTTTGATAGGTTATTTAAAATTTAAAAAAGGTAGCGGATTACTAAATGTGAACTTGGATTGGTGGATTTCATATTCGTTCTAAAATTTCAGAATGGATATGAAATTTGTATTATGCTGTAGAGTGTACGTAAAATAGACAATATCCATGTGCTGGTAGAAAAATATTATATACCAATTCTCAGTAACTGGTATACTAAAAACAAGCTTTTTTTTCGTATTAGTAAATATAAAATAATGACTTTTTCTGGAACACAAATACCGCTCCTATTCGACTACATGTCACAAATTAATTGCTCGTATCACGGAATGTAAAGATTAAGGAGTGGTATTTGATGAAAAACTTATTAATTCTAGTCCTGTTGAAAACCTGGTGTGCACACTTGATAAATTTTAAAAAACGAAATTTAGAAATTTTATGTTAGTGATAATATAATACGTTTTTAAATTTAACTAAAATGTAGATAAAAACTAATAAATCGTTAAAAAAAATTGAAATCGGTCAATAAATAACGGAGAAATATAATACTAAATTTGATGCTTTTTAGCGTGAATTGAGGTGCGTGTGACGTCACTTCTCCGCAGAGCCAAAGCGCCATACTACAACTAAACTCTTAAGGTCGATTATCATTTACGCTTTAACGCAGTTCATAGGGGTTCGCGTGGCGTTGCGATAAAGCGTAAAATTGCCAGGCAAATTCACATATAAACTTCAAATCGAAGCGTTAAGGCATCAGTTTATGCCAAACTAGAAGTGTGAAAGTTTATTTGTTTAGTTTTGGGATTACTTGAGTAAATAAAATTACAATGTTTAGGAAAATTTTATTCCTTCGATATTCACATTTGTACACTTCATTCTCTAATTTTAAAGCCTGACGACAATTCGACGCGTCCAGCTACTTCAAGTTCACGTAAGTGAGAACAGCTACATAAGAAACCACGAAAACTGATTCAAGCTACATTTTGAAGTCAAACAGAGTAAAGCACGCCGAAGTTTATATGAGAACCGGCCTTAAATCGCACTGAAGTTTATTATAGCGTTTTTTACTGGTTGCACTTTTGTGCACTGAGTGCAAGTTGAACGAACCACTGGTCATTTTAGAGCAAAATATTTTTGTAGCGCCTATTTCACTGGTTAGCTGTCACTCATAGCGGATGAACTGAGGGCAAAATTTTATGCACTAAATGGGCAGAAGGGTTTGGGTAAGTGCAAAAAAATAATTGACGTTTTAGGTTATGATAATTGTCAATATGTTGCAAACGGTTATAGGAAGAGTAGATTTTATGTATTTTCTGTAATAAACGGTCGATTCGAGTTAGTCGTCTTCTGACTCTGAAGAACTGTCTATTCTTTTAAGAAGGAAAGGGGGAACTAAAAACCCAAAAATTATTTATAAAACGTGAAACTTATGTAGGTACTAAAATTTTGATATTTAATCTTACCTTAAAGCAGGTGGTAAGTGATATCATCGACGTTAATCTCATAGGGACCTTTGTTATTGATTTTAAAATAGAATTTGTTCATTTTTATCATAAAAAATGTAGATCCTCAATATCAAACAAAATTTACTAACTCTAACCTTACTTTATTTCTATGACAAATACCCGAACAAGTTTCACTGGGAAACTGGGACGCTCCAGAGTTTCAACTATTGCTCGGAAACGATGTTAGTGCAAAATTTTTACGGTAATGAGCTAGCACTGAGGGCACCTAAATTATTGTCAGTGAAAACCGCTATTAGTTTATTTTCTGTGCTTATGTGAGCAGCGACTGTCAGGTACGCGTGGTCATACTAAACATACCACTTTCTGAAAGTGAAACTGAAAGTGTGTGTTCCTTTATCACGAGCGTACTTTCTATTTTCGTATACTTTTGGCCCCATTTTTCACTGTTATGACCATACAGTGGTCTTTTCTGTCGAGCCCCCATGAAGGGTCGCTAATATTAATCTTCCTTTTCCGGGATGGTGATACTCCTACAGGTGCTGTCCCTATGTACGGGTAATCATGGTTACCCCCTAGGCAGCAACCTACTTTTATTTGAAGTTTTCTATTAATTTTAATTTCTCGTAAATAATTAAGTTTATTTTACTTTTTATGGCTTTTCGAGTACCATCATGTTTAATTTTTATCTAATATTTCACTTATTTGATTAAATTTTTTTTTTCTTTCCTTCTTAGTACTTAATATTGGCCTGATGATGGTCAGTGACCAAAACTAGTTGCCTGTTAGTACTATATATTTTTTACAATCAAATTTTGTGGTACTTGACTTTGTGCTTTATTACCTGATACCACTGTTATCGAAGCAGAATAATAAATATGCCAGTTATTGGTACAACTAAAAATATTTCTACTGCGTTCTTAGATGAAAAGATTATAGAATTAATAGAATTATATCGCGAAAATTAATGTCTTTGGAACATTAAGTCAACTGAATATAAAAATAATATTGCCAAAAATTGTGCGTTGAAGAGGAAATAATTGAAAAGAAATTAACTTCTACACGATCCACGTAAAAAAAGAAAATTAAGGATAGCTCCAAAACACGTTCGGGCACAAATGATTTTTACTCGCCAACAGTGCCATGTTTTGAGCATATGAGGTTTTTAAATGATGCGATAATTGACCGCAAAACTTTATCTAATTTGAAATCCAAAATAATAGAGATAAGTTTATATTGTGAGGGCATTCTATGATAATCTAATACAGATTTTAAGTCGACATGTTATTGGCCCTCATTAAGTGTTTAATATCGATGAAACGGGTTTATCTGATGTTTAAATTCCCAGAAAAGTAATAGCTCCTAAGGGGATTACATCAACTAGGGCAAATAACATCAGCTCACCATGGAACACTGGTATTTGTTTGCTGTTGTATTAATGCTTCATAAAACTATCCAAGAAAACTTCAGTATTAATTCTAATGGACAACCTTAAGATACGTATAACATATTCGAGCACATTGTTGGCTAAAAACAACGGAGTTATTCACTTAACATTTCTTCCTCTAACTAGTCACCGACTTCAACCTCTAGGCGGAGCTGTTTATGGACCAGTAGAAAATATTACAATGAAGTTTGCCATCATTGGCTACTTTCTAATCCAGGAAAGAGAATTTCCATATATGAAATTGCTCAAATAACATTTTATCAGGTTTTTTTGGCAACAGGCATATATCGGTTAAAGAAAAACATTTTCCAAGATTTAGATTTTATGGTACCAGTCGTTACAGATCTACCTTTAGTTACTGCTGAAGATATTTATGATCGAAGGTCACCAGTGGCGGGACCAAGTGGAATTACTACTGAGCGCTCTACAACAAATGTAAACTCAATGTCTCTTCATCGACATGGTCAAACAACATCAGAATCGAAGACAAGAGGGTTAACAATTTATTAACATATACTAGAACACCTGAAAACAAAGGTGAATACAACACTTGTAAACAAGATTCGATAAGTACATCATTAATGATACCAAAAGATGTCCAGGCAAAATCGAAATCTGTGAAATGCAAAAAGACTACTTCAAAAATTTTAACTGATACCCCAAATTTAATCGAAATAAAAGATGAAGAAGAACGTAAGACAACATCAAGCAGACAGAAACGTAAAGAAGACGCAGAGAAAGTTAAACGGAACATAACTCAGAATAATAAGAACCTTCCCTGATTATTACCCAGACGATTCAGCAAAAAAAAGAGGTCGAGTTGATAGAGACTGAAAATGATGTGGATGAAGACTGTTGCTCTGACACACCCAATGAGGAACAAGATCTTTAATACAGATAAGGTAAAAGTGAATAGCTTCATTTTGATAAAATATGTGAAAAAGAAAATGGCAATATATTTCATTGGTAAAATAGAAAAAATTGAGACATCTTTTTAAACTGTTAATTTTTTAAGAAAAATGGAAACGACCATATATCTATTTCCAGAGAATAAAGATATCGACACTATCTAGAAAAATTATATTGTTACACATTTACCAGATCATACAACAGTTGGAAGCACGTCCCAAAGACAAGGACTACTGCATTTTAATGTCAATTTTATGCCTTATACTATTGAATATGTTATACGAGTTAAACACTTTTAATGTATTTGTTGTTTTTTTAGCATTTAACTGAATACAGTTTATTTAATAAATAAATAAAAGCACAGTGGACATACAAGTTTGTTTTTTTTAATTAATCTATATATTATTCAATTAAGTAGGATACTAGTTTTTATTCATATGTTGCGTATTGGGCCGTTGTTGATGGTAAATTAAAGATTTTAAGTCTAGAGTGCTTTTAAAAACGAATAGGCTCTAAAATGGCTACTGTGTCCTGGTCTCCCCTACCCTGAAATATAAATCAAAAAAGGGTTATTAAATTTTGAAAAAAGTAGAGAAATATAAACCTGTTTAATTTTTAAGTATTTTTATAAATATTAAAGCCATTTCTAGATTATTTCCGAAAATCACGAATTTTGTCATTTAGAATAGAATATTGTGATTGAAATTATATAGTGAGGTATAAAAAAATTAAAAGTTTAATTAATTTCTGAAAAACCGGACACGATAATTCTGAACAGAAGTAAGAAGAGGAGAAATCGAAAGATTCCACTAAGTTTAATAAGTCGGCTAAGGAGAAGATGGCTACCAACTACACTATTAAGGAGGTGACTATCTTAAATTCTTGGTTTAAAATTATTGGCATGTCCGAAAAACTATCGAAGGTACTTAAATTGTGGATACCACCATTTATCCAGAGTTTGTAAATATCCAATTTTCATACGTTCTTTAAGCGGTCAAAATAATCAATTAAAAGATTGTTCCAGGCCCACTGATTATTGCATTAATTACCACAATTATAATAAAATAACCAATAGCCCTATTCAGCCTATCATACTGCACTTAATACAACATGTTACGTTTATAAACAAATTCTTTCAAAATTTAAATCAAATATTCTCTAAAATGTGTAGCAATCACAGCAGGTAAATAATGATTCCAAATCTCTCAACTCAACTTCTGTTACCCTGGTACTACCAAAATGTACAAGGTATTAGAACAACAACCCAAGATCTCTACATCAGCACTGCTACCTCGGTATAATATGACATAATAGCTCTCACTGAAACATGGTTCATCGATGCAATCGCTAATTCCAAATTCATTAACATGCATGACTTTGACGTTTTTAGATCGGACAAACCATATCAAATATCTAATAATTCTAGGGGTGGAGGATGTTTGTAGGCTATAAGAAAAGAACATTCAGCATCCATCAATGACTTAAAACATATTGCAACATTTCTGGACTAAATCTTCATTGATATTGTTTCCATAAAGTTAAGGTTCAAAGGATCTGATTAATTTATATTCGTTCTCAGATTTCTTCAGCTGATGTTGAACCCTTATTTGATAATAATAGTATAATAATAATACTCGCCCTACATGATATTACATCACTAAATAATCTGTAAAATAAGAAACTATTGATTATTGGTGACTGATATAAAGGACTATGCTTCCTAAAAATACTCTGGTAAATCCCCCAAAAACTATTTAATCGCTAACATATTTCCAGTTTTTTTTATGATCTAGAACAATTCAATAAAGTTCTAAACGAGAATGGTCCTTTACTTGATCTAGTTCTTTCAAATGTATGCTCATATAAAGTGGAGAGAGCATAAGAATTTTTACTTCCAACTAACGTTCATCATCCTGCTCTTGGTATAGAAATACCTTTTGAACATAACAACAAATATTTGGCTCCAAA
Organism: Neocrepidodera transversa; assembly: GCA_963243735.1. Taxonomy (NCBI): domain Eukaryota; kingdom Metazoa; phylum Arthropoda; class Insecta; order Coleoptera; family Chrysomelidae; genus Neocrepidodera; species Neocrepidodera transversa. The sequence continues at coordinate 22,299,253 of OY725343.1, forward strand.
ATCATCTTTTAAAAATCCAAACTTCCCTCGTTTGTCTCAGAGTATATTTGAAACTGAGTGGTCCTGCATAAATAATTGTGATAATGTGGAGGATAGTGTAAAGCTATTATATGAAAAATTAAGTCATTTATTTGAATTGCATGTTCCACAGAAAAGACCAACCAAAGCACACTATTCATAGTGGTATTATGAAAACAATTAAAGTTAAATATAAACTGTGGAAAAGTATAAACTCAATAAGAACAATCATAATTATACTAGTTTCCGTATTTGTAGATTTGGCCTTAAAGAAAACAGCATACGAAGCCTTTTTAAATGTCTTAGAAAAAAACATAAAAAAGGACCCCAAGTAGTTCTGGTCCTTAGTGAATTCAAAACGAGAGTGTTCATCTTTAATACCTTGCCATGATGTATAATAACAATGAGCTTAACACCCCTCAGGAGACAGTAAGAGGTACTAGATGCGTTAAAACCAAAAATGACTGCTGGGATCGATAACATTAAAAATGCTGTACATTATCGTCACCACTAACCAAAACTACACTTTTTAAAACACTCTACGTACGTTTCGCCAACTATGTTAGCATCATCAGGAATTGATGATAAACTCTCATTTTAAAAAATAGTAATTCTCAAAATTGTTGAAAGACCTCTTATATTTGCCCAATTTTTAAAAAGGCAACAAAAGCAATATTTCTAACTATCGACCAATAACAATTCTAAATAATTTCTCAAAGGTATTTGAAATAGTTATCCATAATCTACGATCACTAACTTATTTTGCAAGACACAGATTATATCTGAGTCACATGATAGGTCAAATGGATGTAATCTACACTGATTTCTGCAAGGCTTTCGACAAAATTAATCATAACCTGCTGCTTCTTATCTTATCTGTCAAAACGTCTTCAATTTGTTTAGTGCCTGGGTCACAGATGATATCCTTTTTACCAAACTTCTGGAGTACCGCAAGGCTCTGTTTTAGGACCACTTCTTTTCATCTTATTTATTAATAGTATTATTGAAAGCATCAACGTTATATATCTTTTATATTCTATTCAAAACAAAAACCGTTGCACGTCATCGATGATTTGATTTAGTGACGTTCGTACATGAAAGAAATGTTTGCGAGCTTTATTAGGTGGTAGCACTGCCGTCTTATTATTTCTTCATCGATGACGTGCAACGGTTTTTGTTTTGAATAGACTATATATGTTGATAATCTAAAGTTGATTTGTAAGATTAAAAGTGTTGATGATTATTTTAGACTGCAGATTAACATTAATTTATTAAATGAATGGTGCTCAGAGAACGAATTGCCACTTATGCTAGTAAATGTAGTGTTATGTCATTTTGTAGAAGATACTTATTAATAACCAATAAACGACATTGTATTAACACGACCTGAAATTATAAGAGATCTTGGTGTTTAATTTGATCGTAAACTAATGTTTAATGCACATATTGTCAAAATCACCACCAGTGGTTACTGTCTATTAGGTTTCGTCATCCGAAATATGAAAATTTTTAAAGATTTTTTAACAATAAATTTACTTTTTTTTGCATTTGTACGGTCCAAGATGGAATATTATCTGGAATGCAATTTACAACGTTCAGATTTCTTCAATTGAAGGCATACAAAGACGTTTCCATAAATCTTTTTGTCGCGCTATTGATGGTAGCTACCCACCTAGAGGCATTCCTCAAGAATACTTTTATAATCGATTTAATACTCACAGCTTACTGAGAAGGGGAATAATCTGTTCTTTTTACACAATATTGTCAATAATAAACTAGATTGTGTCTTCATTACAAACTTATTAAAAGTTCGTGTTCTTAATCAAGTATTCTATCAAAATACCTCTAGCACTAATGTATGTTAGGCCTCCCCTCTTTACTTAATGATTGAAAATTATTCTGGTGTTAAATCTCACATAAATATTTTTAACTGTAGCACATCCATTATAAAAAGATACTGTTTAAATTCTTTGCAGTAAACTTTTAATTACTTGTCTCTTTCCTATTATAACTGTTACTTATATTTATCATTTGTTAAATAGTTCAATAGATTTATTTGAGTGCAGATTTTTTTTTCTTGTCAAAGTTTTTTTTCCAGTGTGCATTCCGTTATATCTATATATAATCTACTATGTAAAATTGTAAGTTTCTAAATGTTTATGTAATAATTTCTGTAGATATATAGTTTTTCACCTTATCATGTAAGTGGGATTACCCGGTTGGATATTGTAAAATAAATATATAAATAAATAAATAGAAATATGTACAATATGTTCTTATATAAATGTTCCAAATTAAGATATTAATTGTAGTTGTCACCTGGTATATCACCCTGTATATAAATGATTAAACCGTATTTAACAGTGGTTTGTTACTTACCGCAATGATCTCGCTATAGAAAGACGTGACTCACCCTGTAGAACTCTTACAGGGAGCGTCGTTCGACAAAAACGTATATGTACTTTAGTATTATTTTTATACACTCTCGAAACATTTCTCAGTAATGAGATAATCAAAAAACAATTTTACACAAAAACAATTTTTCTGATAACTCACATATAGCACTTAAACTGTAGACAACGTAGATCTGACTCCAGTTTCTTTTTTCAAAAAATTTATTCTATTTAGAACTTTATAATTACATTTAAGTTTACATTTTTTCCGTAACTTTCACGAATTTTTCCTCTCACATGCACTTTTTAAAGTCATTTTCGAAAAACCCGATGCCAAAAATAATTGAAACAATATTTTAGAGTTCGAACGAACGTGTTTCGTACATGGTGTCGGCTACAAATTGGTTATTTCCTCCCAATATTATAGAATAAAAGTCTAACAACTATTTTCTTAATTGTATTATGTCTTGGTTTCAAACTGACGACAACGACAAGTCCTCTACGGGGGAATATAAATTCATAATAGAAAGATATTTTTATTTGGAAAATATTTTATTTGTTAGTTAAATTAAAAAATAATGGAACGTATTACGGCTACCACTATTTATATTTCACTGCTTTTATTTTTCTCTAAAAGGGGGATTGATGGGACGTTAAAACAAATGTAGGTCAGCTAAAATGAGTAAAAATACCTTTTTCTGTGAAATAAGAAACTCGCGCGTCATTAAATATAACGATGTTGGAAACGAAATGAAAAGCTCAATTTTTCTTAGTAGAAATAAGTAATTTCCACGCTGTTTTAACTTACATAAAAATAGCAGTTTTTGTTTTAATTGCTATTTTTATTAATTTTAAAATTACGCTTTTCACTCCTAAATCGTTTATAGGCAAGTATTATCCGTTAATAATTGAAAAATTCAAATCTTGTAAGACCGATATTTCCTAATACCACAGAAGGTCTGATTAACATTTTTTATGGCCTATTAAAAGGAAGAACTTCTGAGAACGTTTTTAAAAGGGACATAAAAAAACGTTCAAACGTCGATAAAGGCTCGAATTAATAAACGCTACAAACGTTTTTAAAACCTACGATTAAAAACTTATAATAAACGTTTTTTTTACGTCCATGTCAGAATGTTTTTTATAAAGTTGCAGTAGGCCAGTTTTTAAAACGTTTTATTTGAACCAAAAAACGTTTTGTATACGTCTTTAAAATTATGTTTTCAGAAAAAAATAGAAAGTGCGGTTTTATGTTTTTATAAATCATTTTTAGAACCACGGTAAGAAACGTTCAGAAGACGTTTTGTTTATGTCCGAAAATGTTTTGATAAAAAGTAACGTTTTTTTTGTGGGTCATTTTTATAAATACTTCTTTTCAGTTTTTATGCAATGTTTATTTTATATTAATTGATAAGAAAATTAATATAAAAAGGTCAGATCATGTCAGATGTTCAGTCCTGGCTGAAGTATTAATTGGCATGTCATTATACACCAAGGTAGGGAATAGTATATTATTGACCTAGGTAGAAAAATATTCTCTACCGTGGTTTATATACTATTTTTTCTACTACTAGAACATTTAATCATTTTTACAATGATATTTTTTGAAGAAAATTAGATTGTGTACAGGGTCGATTATCAAGTAATTAAAACGAATTACTTTTTAGGGCGGTCATTTTTCTTAGATGATATTAGTCGACGAACTTTCGTCCCCGTCCATTAGCTTAATTCATATTTCTGTGAAAAAGACTTGGCATTTATAGTACCTATAATAGTCCAGTCATTGAGTTACATTTTTTCAAAATACTAAGCATACTTTAACCGGTTAAAGTACTTAAATAACGTAACTTGTGAAGTGGTAACGATTATTTTTAATTGAGGTAGTAATTATTGGGTAATTTTCACATTTTTTGTCGCCGAAATAAATAGGAACCAACTTTATTTTCGTCGTAACAGCCAATACCATAAATATCGACATAAGTAAAGTATATATTATGGTTAAAGTCGACTTTCAACGACCTAAAAGTATGGCCTGTATCAAACTGCAAATTGAATCGCCTGTTAGATAAAAGACGCTTTTATCAAATATTGTTGTGTTGGCTGCACTGAAAATGATGTTTTATGATTTTAGTGACGTTATTTTGACACAATATTTTCGACTTAACCTAACTTGTTTATTTTTATTTGTTAGTGCGTGTTGATTTGTGTTTGCCGAAATATTTTTTAAATTGTTTTAAAATATCGTCAGAAGATGATTTATTATTGGTAGAGGCAATTTATAAAGAAAAATTATCGATATAAGGAAACGAACGAAGTTTCAAATCCAGAAAAGGTATGATTTAAATACTAATAAAAATACAATAGGTCAAGTGATGGGTTTGTTTCAGGACAAGTCATGGGAGCAGGTAGTGGTGGTTTTTAATGCAGTCTTTCTACTGCATTTCTTGTCCGTATTATTGACTCGTTATAAAAATTCTCTGTTTCAGTATGTACATGCTGCAACTTAGTCATTAAGTATGGTTCAACTCCGTAACTGCTGTCTCTGACCATCTACCATATCTGCCATTTTCATTGAAAATTGTCTGGTCATGACAAGAACCTGGCCAACATTCCACTATGTTCCGAGTTTTCAATGATGCTTCGGAGATAGTTTACACGTTGAGGCAAAAGTAGATCTTTCTTGAGTAATATATTTCGGCATTGCGACCTCCTACAAAATCAATTTTAAAGTGCAATATATTGCGCCAATCACCCACAGAAAATTCACTATTCTAAAAAATTCTGCAGCAGCCTTATGTTTCATTTCCTCATTAGTTTCATTCATTTTAATATATTGTGGACGTAGAGATGCGTATGATTCTACTGGCTGAAATTTTTGAAACACCAATAAAATCAGAATCAGAAATTAATAAATTTCCGGTAGCAAAAAATCTTAATGTCATCAGTAATTAATCCATTGGTTGAATAAAACCACCCCTAAAATTTAATTTTCATTTCATTAATAAATACAATTTAAGAAACCTGTCTACCTTTTCGTAGGAGAACGTATTAAATTATCTGTTTCTTACAACAAAGCCAATACAATATGCTCGGTTAATCGGAATCAGTTGAAAAACTTGATGTCGTCTTATTTATTTTAAAAACAAAAAATTAACCATACTCAAATGTGGTAAAATATTCAATAAGATTAAGACAATTCAAAGTTATACCACAAAAATTCTATTGTTATTACTATTGATGTATTCACAATGTCCTTTTTCTTATAGGCCTGATGATGGTCGTTGTAGACCGAAACATGTCGCCATTATGATGTTTATGTCTTTTATTAAAGTATTTTTGTGGTGTGATTTCGAGTTATTTTATTTATTTTATTTAAATAATGCTGCCGCTGTCTATATATTTTTGGTCTTCTCACTACAATATTTTCTCTGTCTTCAGAAGAGCTCGAACTACTACTTGAATCAAATATTAAACCGTAATCTCCCATTTTATTCTAATGTAAAGCACGCGTAGTGTAAAATAACCTTTAAACTGTAGGTATTTATAGGTTATGTTTCAAAATAAAATACCTACTGTCTGAAAACGTGTTTTTTAGGGCTTCAAACAAGAACGATACTTTTCTCTTCTTGGCTCGTAAAACCGAGAAGAGACCTTTTTGAAAATTATATAGGAGATATCGAGACCACATACTGCGAGACCCGAGAGTCTCGTTCATGTTTCTTCAGAATTTGTTTCTGAATTTCCGAGAAAAATAAACTAGCAAGCAGTATAAACATTTAATTTTTTATAATAAAGGAAAGGTCTGCATAGGTTACGATAAATTTACGATATCTAAAATCTGGTAACATCTGTGAAATATTGTATTGTATCTAAAATGACACTCTCCAGTTCAAAATCAACAATTGTAATTTTTTACTTCCCGAACCCAACAAAGTTGTATAGAGGGAAAGTATTGCGATCATGATATTTTGACCATACCCAGATTTTAACGAATCTTTACGTTTTTAGGTCACCTGAATCCATTTATACCATTTTTAGCATGATGTCTGTCTGTGTGTGTGTCTGTGTGTCTGTGTGTGTGAACACGATAGCGTCTAAACGGCTGAACCGATTTAGATGAAATTTTATATACATATTTAGGGTAGCAAGGAGACGACCTGCATATATTTTGGTGTTAATCCAACAATCTAAAGTGACAGTTGCTGTAAGTGATGACGTCATTACTAAACAAGATGGCAATAAAGTTTTATACATATATTTTTTATATGTTATAGTTTAATTTCGGATGATTAAAATTTTCAAAAACTTTTGCCATTGTTGCCAGATTTATCAATAAGTAAATTATTTTCATATATTTTTTTTTAAATTGACATTTATGAAAAATTACAGGATATAAATGTTGTAGAACATAAAATTTTCTACACATTTTGTCATTAACGTTTTTTCGAGTTCCTCACAGTTTCGCAGCTAGAGGGCGCGAAAAAAAAGTATATAGACATTTGCGACTTTTTTTAGATTTTGAACCAAAATTATGGATTTTATGAAAAATTACAGGAAATCAAAATTGTAGAACATAAAATTTTCTACAAATTTTGTCTTTACTTTTTTTTTTTAAAACGGTGTCTGGTTAGCCGTTCAGTTATCTCTCATATAAAAATAATTTATAATAAAATAAAATTTTTAAACTAATTAACATTTATCATTAACGAAATGTAAAATGTATGTTTGCGAAAATATTGTACCATGTATGAATGAAAAAAGTTGTATTTTATTATATAACAATATGTTTATAATTATAATTTGTATAGATAATGATTTAGTAACGTCCAAATAAAAAAACAAAAATAAATAAATAATCACGCATTTATAAATTACAATAGAATTAATAATTACCTCGTTTTGTACTAAGTTCTAGCAATAACGAGATTTGACGAGACGAGACGAGACAAACTGTTACGAGACGAGACCGAGACTGAAACGAGACTTATTTTTTTCTCAACTAACGAGACCGAGACGAGATTTTTGAAATTCTCGCCTTACCTCGTCTCGTGTGAAGCCGTAGTGTTTTTTTGGCTGAAACATTTTTCACCTCCGAGAAGGGGTCGCATTCACCCCAGGGTAAAAGCACAAGGTTAACTTTGAAGGAGAGGGTAAGTAGAACTTAAATCCAAATTTTTATGAAAATCGATGCTGTTAACATTATACGGGAAAATTGACTGGACTATAAACAAATTTTCAGGTCGTTTTATACTAAATTTACAAGCTATATTGACACTGAAACACATACTTAATTTTTGTAGGTATTGTACACATAGGGTAGGCTGGGGGAATTCCGGCCTTGGAGGAAATTCCGGACATCAAATTAATTGTTGCTGTACCCCCTCCACGAACGTGGCATCATCCATTACACTGTATTTTAACGCGCCAATACAAAAAATTGTTGGTAACTTCGTCAGAATAGATGTGTTGAAATTTAAGTAGGAGATTTAAAAAAATGAAGGATAGTGTTATAACGATCGAAATATTTTAAAGATGTATAGCTTTCAGTAACTTCATAAATTGTGTTGTTATTTATTTCAGTGAGCAGGTTATTTAAAATAAATACAATGTTTCTGTAATTTTAAAATTTCACTTAATTTTACTGTTTATTTTTTTAAATGTGACTAAAAATGTGGGGTAATACCGATATGTCTGTAGGGGAAAATATCGGCCTGACCTTAATTACCCACAACAAAATAACTAATTTATTTTTCATATTTTTTTCTGACCTGCAAATATATAAAAAAAACTGCAAAAGCATCCTTTACACAAGAAAACTTTAGATTGGCCTTACAAGAAATTAATAATTTACGGATTTTAAGACAAGCGGCAAATGCTTTTGTCATAGCGAGATCTACATTGCAAAATGGTAGTAACTTTTTCAAAACCATCATTAGGACGAAAATGAGTTTTTAGTAAAGCTGAGGAAGCAGAACTTACCAGACAAATTATTAAACTTTCGAAGTTGTTTTATTGTATTACCCCGTTAGATGTAAAGCAGTGTGCTTATAGCCATGCAAAAAACAATAATATAAAACATCCTTTCCTGGAAATAAATGAAGTAGCAGGACGAGATTGTTTGGAAGGATATATCAAAAGAAACTCTCAAATATCTCTAAGAAAACCGGAAAAAATTAGTATTAATAGGATTCAGGCATTCAATAGAGAGGAAGTTACGCGCTTTTTTGATAATTTACATGTGGTTATGGAAAAATATAATTTTGCACCGTCAAGAATTTTTAACTCCGACGAAACAGGCGTACAAAATCCTGGAAAGATCTACGCCAAGAATTGCCAAAAAAGAGTCGGGTTCGCAACAAGTGCAGAAAAAGGTAAAAATACAACGATTATGTGTGCATATAGTGCATCTGGAATTTATATACTCCCAAAGTTTATTTTTACCCGTAAGCGAATGGGTCCACAATTAAAAAAAAATAACGCATGCGAATCTCTGTATTCCTGTTCAGATAAAGGGTAGATGACTGAAAACCTATTTTTAAACTGGCTTGAACATTTTCAGAAATTTGTAAAAGCATCTCCACAGGATCCTGTATTGCTAACTATCGAAAATCTCATCGCATTCAACCTCTGGATGTGTCTTTCTTTGATCTTATGAAAAAGGCGTACCATTCAGAGTGTGACAAATATACCAGGTGGGCCAATTACCTTCCCGCGGTTTGTGGCGCCGAAACTAGTCAAGATATCAAAATGAAAAAAAAACAGTTTTATTTGGTTCGAAAATTCCTACAACTAGAAAATATTTTCATTTATACAGAGTGATCCATATACGGGCGGCTAAAAAAATTGTAATTTTTTTAAATGAAACATCCTATATATTTTTACATTTTTAGATTACTACTTTAGTGGCCTTTATGACAATATTTAATTTTTTTTAAATCGGATGCTGCGTTGCCAAGATATTCAAATTTTTACTAAATTTTCTAAAAAATCGCTACATTTCAAAATCATTCAAAAATTAATGTATTTTCCGAATTTGAAAATGAAACTTTGGTTAAAGTTATTTTAGATATGGATGTACCTCGTCCATATTTCATAATTATTTAAATATGTACAGGGTGTTTATAATATAAGATTAAAATTTCAAAATTGTAATTATAATAATCTTTGTTTTTTTAAATGAAACACCCTGTATATTATTTAAAATTTAGAAAGCCTATTCTACAGAATTTCTATACATACCACATACTAGGCTTTCTAAATATTAAATAATATACAGGGTATTTCATTTAAAAAAACAAAGATTTTTACAATTACAATTTTGAAATTTTAATCTTATATTATAAACACCCTATACATATTTAAATAATTATGACATATGGACGAGGTACATCCATATCTAAACTAACTTTAACCAAAGTTTCATTTTCAAATTAGGAAAATACATTAATTTTTGAATGATTTTGAAATGTAGCGATTTTTCAGAAAATTTAATAAAAATTTGAATATCTTGGCAACGCAGCATCCGATTTAAAAAAAATAAAATATTGTCATAAAGGCCACTAAAGTAATAATCTGAAAATGTAAAAATATATACAATTACAATTTTTTTAGCTGCCCGTATATGGATCACTCTGTATAAATGAAAATATTTTCTAGTTGTAGGGATTTTCGAACCAAATAAAACAGTTTTTTTTTTTCATTTTGATATCTTTACTACTTTCGACGCCACAAATCGCGAGAAGGTAATGGGGAGTTCAACTTGAAATATTAGTCCATCTTTTTTTGCATTATTTGAGAAAAAAATGAATTTCTTTTTATGAAAAAATTGTTTTTTCTGTTTTTTTCTTTAATTTAACATCAAAAAATTGATATTTAAAAATTACTGCATCTATGCAACTTGTAGTGCACCTACGTTACTTGTGTTCAATAGCTGCAGCATAATATTAACGTGGGCCAGTTTCTCTAAATAAAATTGACGTTTTCAATTATAGATGACGTTTGCTTATAAAGTGTCGTTTGGTCAATATGTTTTTAATTATGTTCACTTTTACCTTTGTTTACGTATCTATACAAATACAAATAAACCCGGAAAATTATTAACATCAACCAGCTCTACGGAGTACAAACTACAACAGTGACAGTGAACTATGCAGTAAGCAGACACGGACGCGACCTTTCACTTAATCAAGAACGCTTGTGCCCAGCACTTATGTACCAAACAGCAAAATTATTACCTGATCTCGTTAAAATAGTCGTTTTCTTTATCTAACAGCGGAATCTAATATCTTTATCTCTCTCGATTTTGAATGCGAATTCACATAGGATAGGTCCAAGTTTTCATCTCTATCCAATTATCATATAATGGTTTTCTCCATCTTTATCTGTATAAATCAGATTCAACAGCTGTTTCTTATTCATATTCTCTTCTTTACACATTTGCAGTTAATGGCTTGACGGTAACTTCAATGCACATAAGTGACGTCACGATCGTAATGGCGGCGTATTCAAATAATTGGAAATTTGAATTTTTAAATTAATTTATTCAAAAATCTAGCTCAAATTACGGTAGATAATTAAACTCAATGGGTTCTATTTGATCAATTCTATAACTGATAATAAAGAAAAAACGTGAGGTTATATTTTTGTTGAATTCCCCATTGGCCCACCCTGTATGAGAAATCATATGGGTATGAAAGGATATACACTTCCGAAATAGCAGAGCTATTTAATAATACTTTTAGTAGAGTAGCAACAATTGAGAAGGCAATTAATGGTTTTAAAGCCACTGGAATTTTTTCTTTTAATCGGGGTATTTTTACTGATGAAGATTTTTTTATCTGCTGAAAACTATCAAAAATTTCAATAAGCTCATTTGGTAAATGTCGCAGCAACAAACGAGAATTAAGATAAAGCAGACGAAAGATTATCAGAAAACATAGCTGCACCTAGACCCAGAACATTAGAGCGAACGCCTGAAAAAATCGTCAAAGAAAGCCTACAAAAAACACCTGCCCCTTGCACTGAACATGGGACCTCATTTGTAGAACTACTGGAACCAGTCCCAGGATGTTCGAAATATCCTACTAAAAAAGGAAGAGACAAACAACATTCAGAGATTTTTACGTCTCCTCCTATGAAAGCTGTTATGGAAGAGAGGGAGAAAAAGAAACAAGACTGATTAGAAAAAAATCGGCTGTGTCACCCCAGAACTTTCCCAGCTCGGCTATAGAGAATAGGATTATTTTAATTACAAAAGATTAAGCATTCCATTAATTTATGGAACAAATTTTAAATAGCAAGCGGACGGTGAATACGTCTACCCAATTAATATTTCAATATTGATAATGACATAAACGGGCGCATGCGTACATTATATAGCACACTGCTACAATGAGGATTTTCTAAAATCATGGGTGAAAACTATTGGGAATTCGAGAAAGAGTTCAATACAAAAGTTGTAGGGAATTTTATGCCCTACAAGTTTGCACTAGAACATTTTGCACTAAAGCCCATTATTTGCTTTGAAAATAAAAAAAAAATGGAAAAAGCCTAAATATGTATATTTTTCGCCCGCTGGCGGCGAAACTATGGGGAATCAGAAAAAAAATTAAATATAAAAGTTAAAGGAAATTTGGTGCTTTACAAATTTGCATTAAAAATTTTTCCACTAAAGTGCATTGTTTGTCCTCAACATTTGGTAAAACTGCGGAAAACCTACATGCATATTTTGCAAAGTTTGATACAAAAATTGTAGGAAATTTTATGATCCAAAACTTTGCACTAGAACATTTTGCACTTAAGTTTATTGTCTGTCCTTAAAATTAAAAAAATACAAAAAATCTTTCATGTGTCTTCAATAAATGTCGGTCTAGAGGACCTTCTACTGTACCAATGTAAACCAAAAACTAATGGTCGCATTCCAGGCACACACCGACCCTGTATACCAAATTTAAGCTTGATTGGTCAAACGATTCGGCAGTTATCGTGGAAGATTACACACAGCCACACAGACAGACCGTACTTTGGAAATGGTTTTAATCTTTTTGGGGGATCACAAAATGGATAATTCCATCGATATCTCGATTTTTTTTTGCTCGATCACTATACTTTCCCTTTGATGGGACAGGGAAAATAAAAAGAATAGGAACAATTTTAAGAAAGTTATACGAAATATTGTGAATTAAAGTGGCTTAAAAACTATTAATTAAAAATTGTTTCGGCTCTTATTCCATCTTCAGGCGCTACAAATTATATTGTTCGAACATTGTAAGTTTTAATTATTTGTTTTTCCTTTATATCATAATACTATTGTAATTTGGCCTAAGAGCCGAAACATGTCGCGAAGTATTTGGCACATTTTCAAGTTTCTTTCTCCTTTGATACACTATACCACATTTGGGAACGGATAATCTAGTTTATTCAATATAACCCTCTGAACATAAACCGAAATAGTGGCAAAAATATCTGTTTTTAAAGAACTCTTTTGGTCGGTGACATGTTTACCGGTACCATTTTCTGGTCAATTATATTTGGTGGCAAGTTTACTTCTGCCCAGAAAGGGACATCTATTATTATTTAAAAAAGCTCCTAGAAACCCAGAACTGTTCATTACCAATAAAAGTATTAATTAAAATTAAATTTTAGTGACGCCATTAAACTCGCGTAGCCAAAAACTGCTGACCTATAATCCGCTATATAAACTCGTCTATGAAGGTTAGGTATATTTTAATAAGTATTATTTTTTTCTTCGTCAATCACTTATACAGGGGCGTGATACTAATTTATAAAAAAGCCAATTTTTTTTCAACAACAATCTGTCAATGATTTATGAAATATTAAGTTTTTTGCGAGTGTTCTTACTAAAGATATATCACGTTCTACAAGCTATTATTTTTAATATTATTTAAATAATAAATTCACCACTTTTGTCAAAAACTTACCAAATATAACAAGTATTTTTCTGCAATTATTGAAAATTTATTTAAAAAATATAAAAGGTTATTGTCGAAAAAAGAAAACCACCAGAAATGCGAGAAAAGAAAAATCGAAAAGCAAAAATGGTGAGGTATCAAAAAGAAGATCCAGAGTACTCAGAAGAAGAGAAAGAAGAAATTAATGATATTAATGAAGGCATATGTCCTATATGTAGCGATTTGGGAAAAATAGTGATCTATGGGTACAATATACCATATGTGAAGAATGGGCACACAAAGAGTGCATGCACTGATTTTTATAGTCAACATTGGATATGTGATTTTTGCCATCGAGGGAAATTTCGGCGCCCTGACGCGGATAAAACCGGACAGTATTCAAATTTATACTATGTGTTGTAGAACATTTCTTTCGTTGTTTTGAGTTATTTTGATTACATTTTGTATTAAAATATGTATTTTATTTGTTTGTTAATAATTATCATGATCTTTTATGACAACTTGACATTTTCTTTAGGCTGCCAGAATTTCTCCAGCCTACCCTATATGTTGTAATTATTTTCTTAGTTAATAAGTTTATTTTATGTTATTTTTTATTAATCAGAAACTGATTTATTATCGTCCTTGTACTTTTATAGTCATTAACGTAACTCCTAAATCAATCTCTTAATCCAGGTAATAGAACAAATTGGATAAATCTAATTGCGAATTTTATTACCTATACCTTTACCAAGTGATTAAAGTGCACATAAAATTTATAATTATTGCCCTTATAATTTAACGTCTATGCGGAATAAAACCGGAGCTAGGTGGTGCATTTTCTCTAAAACGTTAATGCACAGAAATAGTAAAATAAAAATACCAACTTGCTCGCTATATAGGTACATACTAACAATGTGGCATTAAAGCTCCAAGCAAACAAACGATCCTTCACTTTCCTTTTATAAAAGGTCTACCGTGCAGGTAAAACAAATGAAGGTGTGTTTACTAAGAAAATGGATAGTAATGCTTCTGCTTTTCTCCACACATACAAATAACGGGTCTCTAAAGAAATCATTATTTGCTAATTTTTCATTTTAATGGACTAAAACGTGTTCATTATAAAATGTTTAATTAATATAATTTTATACCTGTACAATAATAATAATAATATTAAATCATTTATATCTTTGTAAATAAACAAAAAAACACATTATATTAATGTTAAAATGAATAATGTCTCACTTGGACATCCCTCCACTGGAACGGCCTATCTTTAGAAAAAACGGGAACTTCGGCCCCTGCGGTATTGAGAAGTCTTTTATTTTTTTTAGAGACAAGATAGGAGAAGAGAGTTGGCGTACAATGTTAAATTTGAAACGATTTTTCACAAATCAGACTTGAGACTAAATTTTCAATCAAAGAACACATTGGAAAGTATATTAAACAACCCAAGAGATAAAACAAGTCATTTGGAAGAAAGTGTAATCTACGAAATAAATTGTTCTGATTGTGACAAAAAGTATGTTGGATAAACTAGAAGATCTGTGAAAACAAGGTTTAAAGAGCACATGGCACGTTTGAAATACGATCGCACAGAGAAATCTTCTGTTGCTGAACATGTTTTTTGTCATAATCATAAATTTAGTGTAGATAATGTAAAATTACTTAAAAATATACCAAACAAAAGTTGTTGGATGCATTTGAAAGTGTAGAAATAATGAAATGTAAAATTAGTTTAAATAAAGACAAAGGACCTATACCATAAAGTCCACTTTATAGTTTAATTAGATAAAGTTGGAGGGCTTTTTCCAAATAATTGGATAAAGCCTTCTCGGGAATGGATAGTGAAGCTAAGAAACAGCACAAAATGGCCGGTTGGGTACTGGTGGGGTCACTGATGCCGAATAGGTGACACCAGGAAATACCAGTCCAAGAACATCCGCCCTAAGCACAGCAAACTGGCAAGTCCAACCCTGAAACGGGAGGGCGAATGGCGAGTTCTCGGCGCCATAAAACCGGGACCTTCGGCTAAGGGAAGGAAAACCCCTACAGAAAACCAATACGGAATCTAAGCCTCGGAAACTGCGACGAGGGATGAATGGCCCCCGAAGAGGGTCGCGAGCAGCCCCCTGGCGCCATGACAAGGGCGTACGGGGTATGCGGAGGCAACAACCAAAGGAATGACTTAGCAGTGGAAGGGAGCACTACACTGCCTGATCGATATAAATCTGTGGGAAAAATATGAAAGATGCTTAACCAAACACAACGGAACAGAAACGAAAATAAGGAGATAACCTAAGAACAATTAATAACAGCAGTGAGGTCAGGGGGAAGGAGGATGAGTCCGACATCTGGCTCAAGTGCTTGTCTGACTTTGGACAGTCAATCGCAGACGATGCGGGGAAAGAGGGATTTAGGAGAAGAGACTCCATACCGATCATACCACCCTCGGTTAGCGGGAGAGGGAAAGAGGAAGATACATATCACACACCGAAAGATAGCTCGATCAGACTAAACCCTGTGGACGGGAGGGCGGTAGGCGCAGAAGTAGGCTCGGAAACAAGAGATGTCGGTGTCTCAGGGTGTTCCTCAAGGCTTTGTACTTGGGCCGCTATTGTGGAATATTCTTTTTAGAGCTGAATCTAGGGGTCAGTTGTAGCCAGGTAGCTTACGCGGACGAGCTTGCGATAGTCGTCAACGCAGAAGATAAAAAGGAACTCATGTTCCAAGTTGACATGACACTCTGGAAGGTGCCAAATTGGTTAGTAAGCAAAGGCCTACAGATCGTGCCCGAAAAAACGGAAGCCCTTATCGCCAAAGGGCCCAGGAATAGGGAAGGCATAGTTTTCACTTTCGACAGATCTGAGATTATACCGAAGAGAGCGGTGAAATATCTGGGGGTACACTTGGGCCTGGGTACCATAGTAGGATTGTTTTGTATGGCGTGGTGGCCTCGGTAACTCTATACGCGGCTCTATTGTTGGAGTAGGGGCTGACGATCAAGATGTTCAAGCAAATGCAGAGACGAATGCTCATTAGGGTTGCCACCAGCGCCTACAGAACAGTGTTTGCGAAGGCAGTAGCGGTGATCACGGGGATACCACCCCTGGATGAGACGATAGTGGAAAGGTGCAGAGTGGCATCACAAGGAAGGATCACGGATACTCTTAAAAAAGAAGCTAGGGAGGCTACTATGGAGAGGTGGCAGGCAAGATGGGATCACTGTAGCGCAGTAGACTAAGGGACTGGGTTGGGTGTAAACATAGAAGGACTGGTTTCTACATTACCCAGGTGTTGTCCGGACACGGCAGTTACAAAGCGTACACGCATAGAATTGGAAAGGCCAAAACGGCAGAGTGTGATTTTTGTTTCGAAATAGATGATACAGAGCACACGATATCCGCCTGTGTCCACTGGGAAACACAGAGAATGGCCTGGGAGGCAAGAATAGGCGAGAGAGTATCCACAAGGGGAGTATTAAAATAAATGATGGCCAGGAAGGGAAACTGGGAACATGGGGAGAAGTTCATAAAAGTCATAATGGGAAAGAAAACAGAAGAAGGGAGAAGGATAAGGTAGAAAAGTCAGCGCCTATAGCCCGACGCTATGTCTTGAAAGACGGTCCCAGGCATAGGGAGCAGGGATGCTTTTAGTGAGTATACCCTTTCGGGGAGTCTTACACTACCAGGGACAGAAGAACCTGTACCTAGTGCGCATAAACCGTTTCCACCCGACAAAAAAAAGTTTAATATTTAGTTTATTATCAATTCCTGATGATGCTAACATAGTTACCGTACAGTGTTTTAAAAAATGTAATTTTGGTTAGTGGTGACGATATTCTTCTTCTTTATACAATGTTAAATACTTATTATTTTTGACTAAGGTTTTGACCTATTACTTCATTCGCAAATAAATTAAACAACGAATAATTGAGGAGGCGGGATCTGTATTCTTTTTCCTTTTCTTTCTCGGACTGGAAAATTAAATACGATAATAAAATTTAAATGAGGATAAATATTGAAAATTTAACAGAACAAATATAAAAGATCAATAAAATGACTATGGTGTGCATGAATTAGTTAAATGAATAAACATTGAAAATTCAACGATTAACTGAACTTAAAATACCAAAATTTCACAATTTCTAAAAAAACCAAAAATATCGAAATCTCAAGATAATTAACAAAATTGGAAAATTTCTCGATTACTGTAATTATAATATATATTAGTATAAGATCCGAACTAGAAATGACCTTCAACCATCTGCTTAATGGATGAAAAGTATTTTATATCAAATTTAATATATTAGAAAATATATCTCCAGTGGGTTGTCTACAAAATTCCCGGCCAGACTATAATTAATTAAAAATTGAAAAATGACTTTTTATTAAATATTGCACTCATGAGTTTAACGAATACATTTATTACCAACAGAAAGTATGAAGTCTATGGAATATATAAACGTTGGCTTATCTATTTTTTTCCTGGCGTTACTACTGGGTTGGCAGGTATAAACAGGTAAAGGATAGCGATATATTAGTAAATACTGAGCAGGTAGACATCTATATATAGCATATATATTGTTATAAAAAAATTTTTACCCTGTATACGGAATTTTATAAATTAAAAAAAAATTTATTGAGTTGAAATTTAATCTATGAATAGCTTATTAGTAGTTAAATGTCATGTTTATTAAATGGAACAAAAGAGTTGGTATGTAAGTAAAGAAAAATAAACGAAGGTATTAGAGATAAAATGGGAATAAATTTGAATCAGTGAAAGAATCTTAAAATTTGTTAAGATAATGAAAGATGATATAATAAAATTGAAATTTTGGAATCATAATACATTAACTTTAACAAAGTCAGATAGTTAACAGGGAATAGCGTTAATAAAAATAAGCTAAGGCTGCGATATTAAAAAAAATCCAGTGGTAAAAAAATTGAAAAGGCAAGAAAAATAATAAACAAAAAAAAGAAGATAATTGGTCTTCAGAATTAAGTGATGTCAGAAATTGTTTTAATTAATTGATAAAGTAAAAATCCGAATAATAAAATGAAAATAAATTAAAAGAAGGTTTTTTTGTACTTTTCAAAAATAATACAAAAAATAGGATTAGAGATAGCAGAGAACAGAACAAGCCGAGCTGAAGGTGAAGAGTAATCTAAGATTATAGCGAAAATAAGAAGGAGGAAAAGTTAGTAAATATAGTCATTAGAAGAATAGGAAGCAAACTATTTTTACAATCATACTATCATGCATCTTGGAGTTAAGATAAGAGATTGTTAAAGAAGAGGAAAACCGAATCACAGGAATATAAAGTTTTTTTTTATAATTTTTGTAATGTTTATTATTTTTCTACAGAACTCAACCCAAAATTGAGATAGTGTAAATATCATTACAATATTTTTGGTATTAGGCACGCGATATATTGTAAAGCCACATATAAAATTATATTATATTATTATTTAATATATTATATATTTATCGTTGTTTTCTCAAATCTAATGCCAGTTGCCCCAAAATAACGATTAGTATTTACTATCCTTCTCTGTTGCGCGAATAAATAGCATGTGCGCTCTCTTTTATCTGGCGGTCTCGTCGCGCGCAGCTGCAACATAGTGCCCTCCTCTTCTATCGCATGGAAAAATTAGTTCGGCCCTCTTTGTTACAACTTTCATCCGGCGGTCACGTCTCGCTCAGCTACAACGAGTGACTCGCGCCTAACCTAATAAATAAGGAACTCTTCATAATTTGAAGCTGATATTTTGTGCAATTCTGATTTTGTTTATTCATAAACTGCTGGCCACAATACTTGGATTGAAAATTGGAATACTTATGGATGTTTCTTAGATGAGCGTATACATTTTTCTCGTACATGAATTGCATGCCACATTCTTCGCAAATAATATCTTCATCCATACTAATATAAAAATATAATAAACAAGAAACAGAAACACAGATAAAAATTAACCTCAATTTGAATTCGGCGGTAAAATGTTAGATTTGACCTTGGACAGCCAAGATTAGGTTAGCCGCAAGTCACTCGTTCAGCTACAACGCTGTGTCGTCTTCTATCGCATGGGATAGTTAGTTTGTACCTCTTTGTCACAAGTTTCCACACTCATAAAATCTTCACATTTCAAAACTCGACAACCGTCATTCAGGCCAGATTTTTTACAGACAACCCTATATCATCGTATTTGCAATTACATAGCGCTCATTTTGATATAAGATTTATTTATTAAACAAATAGATAAAAATAACTATTATCGATTTACCTGTTTATACCTGCCAACCCAGTAGTAATGCCAGGAAAAAAACAGACAACCCAATGTTTGTTTATATATTCTATAGGCTTCATACTTTCGGTTGGTATTAAATTTATTAGTTAAACTCATAAGTGCAATATTTAATAAAAAGTCATTTTTCAGTTTGTTATTAATCATAGTCTGGCCAGGAATTTTTTAGACAACCCACCCGAGATATATTTTCTAATATATTAAATTTGATATAAAATACTTTTCATCCATTAAACAAATAGGTGAAGGTACTATCTAGTGCGGATTCTCTACTATAGTGCGAATAGCACTCGTACAAGAGTCTCGAAATGACACGTTCAGAAATCTAGATGCATTCTAGCCTGGTGGCTCAAAAACAATCCTTATTTTAAACCCAAAATTGATTACTTATATCCACATCCATGTGCATTGAAATAAATGTAAATGACAAAAAAAACACAGAGACTTTCTAGATCCCAAAAACCAAAGTTGCTCTATATATTTACTATATTTTGTTAGTTAAACAAAATTAAAATGTTAATTGTCTTACTAATTGACGATTTCCCTCATCTCGCGTTAATTTTATTAAGTAACGAACCAAAGTGAAGGTACTTATGGACTTTACGATATCTGTCCGTCCGCCCGTTTGACTGTCTGAGACAGCGATAAATCGAGAACGATTTCGAATTTTGGAACTCAGTTTTCAGCAATCGATATCTCATCTCATTAGCTCACAGAGGTTAACCGATAGCTTATTTTTAATTATTTTAACCTTATTATCTCTCAAAAAAATCACTATTCGTCCTGGAGTGACGAATTCACGCCAAACTTTGTATTTCTTTTCTTCAACACTGACTTTTTTCGTGTAAAAAATAAGATTCCCATTTTTCTTTCATTCTCCTCAAATTTTCTGTATATTGTTATGCAATTTTTTGTCGGGTATGCATTATGTGCCTCGAGAGCATGTTTTACTTGTTTATTTTTATTTCGCACCTCTCTTACTTTGCTAAAAACGTGCTTAATTAATATTACGTTTTTTTGTGCCATCCTGTATTTTTATTATTCCTCTACTCAGTATATTTTATAGTTTTATACTCGCTTGATGTCCCTCTCTTATTGCCTCGCGTCATGTCCCTCTCTTCTCTTGGTATTCCTATAAAATGCCTTTTCCATGTCCATAATGCTCTACGCTTTATCCACTGAGTCCAAACAATTAACTTTATATCGCCTGTGTTGCTTACTGAAGATTTCTTTTTTTCTCCTCCTTATTCTATAGGGCAAGTTTTTATTATATTATATTATATTTTCACTAAAATTTTTTGAAATCATTATTAATTATTTCGACGCTTTTAACTTTTATTTACTGTTATTTGTAATTCTATTAATGCCGGTATATCTTTTTTTTGGTTCTCGCAACATAGACGTTTGTTTTACTCTGGAAAGTTTGTTTTAACTGGTCCAAGAAGTTTTCTCTTGACAGTCAGTTTTGCCGAGTCCAAAAAGTCTTTTTCTGGACAGCTGATGTACTGAGAACAGGAAGTTTTTCGTCTACAACCGCAAGAGCCTCAACCTTCATGAAGCTAAGTTTTTTTATGAAAAAAGAACAAATACTCTCTGAATAGCCTGCTATAAATAAATAGAACGTTTCACTTGAGTTTAATTTCCTTAACCAAAAAAAAAAAAAGAAAGGACGGATTTTGAAATATATCGTAGTTTTTTTTGTCAATTGTTTCTAATCATATCAAAAAATCAACTTCTGATATATTTCAAATTCTATTCGTGGCAGGAACCCATAATATAATTTGAGCTTAATCACATTAATTATTTTTTTTAATCAACAACCTACAGTATCGTTACATTAAGTTTACACTAATGGATATTTACTTTCTGGTGGTCTTCTGTTAGTTTATTAAATTTCACATGAAATACTTTTTTTATGATGTGAATTATTTCACGATATATTGGATAATTCAATGTATTGCGTTAAAAATTTTAATCAAATACATTTTGATATACGGGCCACCTATACTTTCTTTCTGCTGTCATTAGATGGCGGCAGAATCTTTAATTCTTTGTTGAACGTGGAGAAGTACAGTTCCCATGAGTTTAAACGTATATTGAGATTGATTGATTAAATCTAAGCGATTAGCAAACAATATAAACTATTCTAAATGAAATAACAAAATTAGATATTTAACCCAACTGAAAAAATAATATTTTACACTTCTGTGACAGTGAAAAAAATTTCAAATTTTTAGTTATTTTATTTTTTAAATGAATCTACGGGGTACACAAATACCATACTAAAGCGCAACAGCGAGAGAAATTTTTTACATAAACCAGTTAATTAGAAGTAACAAGAACGTTGAATTTTTACTCATATTTAACCTCGACTATCTCGAGGTCTAGGCAGAATTTTAAAATTTCACCTGCATTTCGACGAGTTCTAGTTACGTTCTAGAAAATCGGCTTTACGAAAGTATTCACAATCCCAGTGCCGCCATCACTTTTTGCCATTTGAGGCGAGTCAAGAGACGCTTCAGTTAAGAACATTTTAAGTTTCATGATATGAAATTTAAAGTTCCAAAAAAAATAAAGTAATTCAAATTTAAAGTTTTTAATCTTTCATAATTTTTATCGTTCTAAAGCAGATTTAAGATGATAACATTAAAAATGAGTTGAGACATCTCTCTAGACCCCACGGCAGGAGTTTAAGGTAATCTTTGTTTATAGCCCAGAAGATAACGAACATTTTTGCTACTAATTTTTCCATAGCGACATTTATATTTTGTTAATAATGAAATATGTTACCTTTTTATTAGCCTGCACTTATGAAACTCGATTTACTATTAGATATTATTGCGAATTGCATTTAAAAAATAATTTAGCTGACAGAATTCACATTTGGCAGGTGCTCAAAATTTAAAAAAAAATCTTGGCACCTTTATTCGCAGCGCTGAAAATTCGTGAATAAACAATTTACTTTATAAAATGATCAAGTCAAATACTATTTTTATGCACTGAATACACAACTATAATACAACAAAACACAATCATTGGGCTATATACAAGAATCGATACCAAAAAAATTATCGCACATAAATCAGCTTTAACCTAAAAACTACTACCAGGTTATAATACAGTCTAGCACCACTACCGAAATTTACAGATAGGCATTATGGGATATATTTTATTTAAAACTTGACATCTGTTTTCATTATTCATTATCGATTGCGACATAATATATACTGCAATATTTGCGTACTTTGGGTTCGCTAGAATTTAAACACGTAGTCGAATTATAACTAATTTAATTAAGTAATACAGCTTCTAATTTATATGAAACACGACTAACAAAATATTTTAATTTATCTAACAGAACATACAAAATTCCTGCCCCTTGTCGATCCTTTCGAAATATTTATATTCATTTTGCTTGATCTGCGAACGCTCACGTTGTTTCCAGAACAATCTCGTTGCATCTAGTTTTCAGCGTTTTTTGATGAACCACTAATATTCTCTGTACATTCCATCAGACAGGACCGGCCTTGTTCCTCGTACAGTACAATAGACATTGAATAATTTTGTAATTTTTCCTGAATATTAAATGCCTCCTTCTTAAGATAATTTCGTTTTGAAATGTTCCAGGACTCACTATGGTATGGCGGTATCTGCAGGACTCCCCATTCCGGCACCGGGACGTTCGGTGGAAATATCAGTCAAAAGTCTTCAAGTCTGAACTGCGTGTATTGAGACAGTATATAAGTGCCACTGAATCGAACGACCGTTTCCATCATACTCCTCACAACTCGCTCCGCAGACTAATTTTGAGACTGCCAAGTTCCTTAGGTTCTTAATCATCATCACGTTTCTCAATTCTGCGAAAGCCTTCCAAAGGTCGTGATAGGTTGGCTTTTCATGCGAGAACGTTTTTGTTACCAACTAGAAGATGTCTCTTCTCTCCAACGGTTGCTCATATTCGAGTTAAAGGACCTTTCCCAACAATGGATTCTGCTCCCTTAGCTTTTGAAACTGACCGAACTTCTTGGCGAACTCCTTGGGTATTCGAAGGTCTTGAGCCATGCAATGAGCCAAGGAAAACTCTATTTGCACTTCAAACAGGTCTAGTGGTTCCTCTCTGGTCACGCCGTGTTGCATTTTCTTTTCATTCGAGTACAGTGCCATGGAATATTCGAAGGTCATCTCGTCATCGGATGGTTGGATGCTGCGAACTGGTTTCATGCATAATAAACTAGTCTATTGAAATGTACAACTCTTGGTTTTCCTTGAGGAAGCTTCTTAATTCTATAAACGACATCTTAAAATCTTGTAAGGACCCTCAAACGAACTCTGAAAATTGAGTGAATACTGCCAAACAAGATCACCCAGTTTGAATTCTTCATCTTCGACTTTGACGTCATATGTTTCCTTCATCTGGGTACTGGCATTTTCGATATTTGACCGAACTCGTTGATGGTTATTGTTTATTCTTTGGCGTAACTTGCTGACATAATCTACACCTACGTTCTCTTCTTCTGGGGGACACCTAAACCCTAGGTCACATGGTAGTCGCAGCTCTCGTCCCATAATAATGTTGGTAGAGATTTGACACGTTGATTCGTGTATCGATGAAGGCTATGCCATCAGAAATAGGTTCTAATCACTTGAGTGGTCATAAACTACTTTTGATAAACGCCTATTAATGATCCTATTCATTCGTTCCACCATTCCATCCGATTGCGGATGCAATGCTGTAGTCTGCGTTTTATTAATCTTCAGAAGTTTTCAGACGTTTTGAAATAGGTTAGACTCGAAATTTCTTCCTTGGTCTGAATGTAACTCTAAGAGAACACCAAAAAGGCTGATCCATTCCTCGACTAGAGCATCAGCAACGTTCAGCTTCTTAGTTCGGTAAGGCATAAGCTTCAGTCCGTTTACCAAAGTAGTACATCACCACCACAATGTACTTATTTCCAGAGTCATATTCAGCAAATGGTCCTGCAACATCGATTGCCATTCTCTCGAATGGGCTGCCCACGTTATACTGCTTCATACAAGCTTTTTAACGCTTCTGAGGACCATTTTGCTGCACAATCTGTACATTTCCGGCACCAATCTTTGACATCTGCTTGGCAATTTACCCAGTAGAATCGCTCTCTCAACTTCCCTAGGTATTTTTCCATCCACAGCTGTCTCAGCTCCGGATCTAATTTTTGGTCATTTTGAAACTCCCCAGATTACCAGTGGTCGTCTACTGCAGTGGACCTGCAAAGAACGGTTGTTTAAGGTTCCTCACGTGGTCCTCAAATGATTTTTCAACCACGATGATATCGTCAAGATACACCAGGGAGAATTTCCATGAAACTTCCTTCAACACTGGTTCCATCAATCTTTCAAATGTCGCTGGAGCACAACATAAACGGCATCACCGTGAATTGATAAAGTTATGAGCCAATGGTAAAAGCAGTCTTTTCTCGGTTTGCCAATAACCGCTTTTTAGGTCCAGGGTCGAGAATATCTTTGAGCCAGCCGGTGTGTCTAGGGTGTGGTATATTCTTGGAAATGGCCAGCTGTCCTTTTTCGCCATGTTGCTTAGTTGTCGATAATCCACTCAAAATCGGGTCGAACCATGTTTACTGTTTAACCAAAATAACTGGAGCAGCCCAATGACTTCTTTCTCCATTTCGTGGATTCTGTCCGCTGCCTCTCTTTTATCTAAAAGTAGCCGTCTTCCTGACTGTCGAATAGGCTAAGCACTTTTGGTATTAATTTTATATTTCACCAAATTCGTTCGCCCTCTTCTTTCTTTCCCTACGTCGAAGATATCCTGGTATTTATTAACGATATCTCTCAATTTTGTTTTTTGTAATTATTTTCAATTCTTGGAAGAATCAGTTACGAGTTTTTCTAGTTTTTCTGGGAATTTGACTGCTGGTGTTGCGGTATGTTGTATACATCTAATTACAAAGGAAACCCGTGAACACTGCTCTAAAATGGTTCCATTTTTTTAAGGTAACCAAGTAATAATTGAAGTTCTTTACTCTTACTGGCACAATCTCTTTAGCACGAAACAAAGTTTTCCTAGTACAATTCCTCTTCCTATATTGCCATCGTCAAGTTCGGAATCGAATATCATTACTATTTCGCCATTAACTTTTCCATCCAGGTGAGCATCCAGCTAACAATACTCGAAGCACTGCGTCATCTTTCCCACTTCTTCTATATTCACTCGCAGAACTCCGTGTTTAAAGATTAACTCGAATCCCTTAGAGTTCATATCATCTATTCCAATAATGACATCGTCTTCAATGTCAGCTATCAATTCTCGATGTTGGAATTTGGTACCTCCCAAGACCATTTCTATCTCTATTTCACCAAGGACATTAGCTGATTCTCTTGTCGCTGTTGTTTATTTAAGTAATACACAACTTCTAGTTTGTATGAAACACGACTAATAAAATATATTAATTTATCTAACGCAACATACAAAATTCCTGCCCCTTGTCAGTCTTTTCAGAATATTTATATTCATTTAACTTGATCTCCGAACGCTCACGTCGTTTTCAGAATAATGCTTTTGGCGAGTCACTAATATTCTGTGTACATTCCATCAGACAGAGCCAGCCTCGTTTCTAGTTACAATACAAATGCTTTTAGAATCAAAAATACTACTAGGATTTTTTCCGATCTGTAGGAGAATGTAAAAAGTTATTGAAAAAAAAATTTTAATTAATGTTTGATATTCGTTATTTATTAATTCATAAAAGATACTTAAAAAAATGAATAATTTTGTAATTTTTTCTGAAGTTATTAAATTTCGATTATATTCAAATTAATTATTTATGTACCAAGGGCATAAATAGATGTTTGTAAGTCGAGCGACCGCATACACCTCTGTTTATACCCGCACGGGAATAAAGTACACCTCTATATATAGTTGCTAACTAGGCAATAAAAAGAAAATAATGATCTAGTATGGCATAAAATCACATTTTTAAAGATTTAGCTGGACTTACATTTTTACAATATCTACAACATATTTCTAAACTGAAAATGGGTTTCCGTTGTCTGGGCTATTTTGCTGATTTGCCTTTTACCAACAGTTTTGCATGGTTTTAGCTTAGGCTTGATTTAGTATACGTAAAAAATCGTTATAAGATAGGAGTACAGAAGGTGCGGAAATATATTTCCACGGAAACGGATATTATAATATTGCGTATGTCGGCGTAGCGATACTTGATTTTATTATGTGGAGCGATTTTTAAATGTCATTTTTATGAATTTTTTTTAGCAGTTCTAACAACCAATCAAATTTTGTCATTTTGTGTCATATGAAACAATTTCACCCAATCATGTTAACATTACACTGATAATTGCATTCAGTGCAACTATCAATCACTATGACACTATTGAGTTTGAAAACTTCATTCCAAATCAATTTCAAAATGTCACGTTTTGGCAATGTGAATTTTCAAAGTAAAAAATATTTCCGCCGAATATATCTCGGACATTGACTAGCCAAAGCTTTTGAAACTAGAATCAAAGAACATATTAGATATATTGAAAAATACAAAACTCAGACATTACCAATACTTCTTCATTCTTTGCTAACCATATTTTAACCTCTAATCACTCGTTTTCCATTTCTAACTGCTCTCTCCTTCATCAATGTACCAAAGGTTATGGATTAAACCTACTAGAAATGCTTGAAATTCACTCTTTCCTCAACAACGACGATTGTGTTTGTGTTAACGAACAACCTAGATTCAGAGAAAATTACATTTTCCTGTCAGACATTTTCAAAGACATCATCTAACCCTTGGTAGATTATTATCCTGTCCTGTTCTCCCTTTTCTCCCTCGTTCTCAATATTCCCTCTTTTCTTTAAATATCCCATTCTCATCCTGGTTTCATTTATTTTGTATTCCACTTATTTTTAATTTTCTAACCTCACTTTGTCTTCTGTTTTCGTTCAAGCATTGGCCTTTTACAATCCCTGACCCTTTCTCTAGTTCTTCATTATTATTATCCTGACTCTGTCACATTAGTCCTGTATACAATCTCGCACATTTCTGTTCTGGTTTACTTTTTATGACCGTTGATGTATTTTTGAAAAACATTTTTTTGTATTTTTACCTTTCTTATATTTTTACTATTAAGGTTTCACCACCAAAAATTTTCTTAAAGTCAAAATTTATTATGTCAATGTCGACTGTCATTTGTCATTCCTCCATCTCAATTTTGTACTGTGATGTGAGCAATGGTACGTGAACGGCAACGATCTTTTATCTCACTGATTGTGGTTTTATTTTCGATTTTTCATAAACTACAATCTTTTATGTGTTTAACTACTTATAATCATGGTCCATTCGTGGGACCATTGGTTAAATTTTTAAATATTGTATCAGACTTTAAGTCTCTTTTTTGGGCTTCACAGCCATTACCGGCATGCACGTAAAATTTTGTTACTGCCGTTTAATTTTTAATCTCAGTGTTTAGTAATTTCGTTTTTTCTTCATGTACCACTTATAATTATTATGACGTAACAACCGCGCGGTTGTTTGATATATTTCAATTTAATTGTTTGTTATACTTCTATTGGTAAGTTTTGAATTTTGTTCAACCATTGAATGTAAATATTTTAGGCCTGATAATGGCTTTTTAGCTGAAACTAGTCGCCTTCTTCATCTTCCCTTTTAACTAATTGTAATACACATTCTGGTAATGACTTGGCGTTTTTTTTTTTTTTTTTTTTTTTTTTTTTTTTTTTTTTTTTTTTTTTTTTTTTTTTTTTTTTTGATTATTATCAATGTCCTAGGGATATTACTACTGAAAATCAGTTATAATGTATAATTTTTTGTCCTTAATTGAACTCAGCATACTTTATTATTTTTCGGCTCCTTTACCAGCCAGGCGGTCTGAATCTTCATTCCTTCTGTACTCTCACGTCCAGGCACCCATTCCAGAGTTATCTTGTTGTATCCTGGCAGGGCATTTAGGTTTTATGGCAGTAATACTAGTTTGAAGTGTATTTCCACCTTTTGTATTGCTTTATGGGATGATTGCCTATCTGCGAGTATACGGATTATCTTATTTCTAACGGTACGTTTAGATCTGACATTTATATCTGGACATATATGTCAAGTGTCTGATATAAAATCACTTTTACTGTTTATATTCTGATAGAAATTAGGAGACTGTTATGTCATACATATGTGTATGAAATGAGATAGCGTACAATAAATATACGAACCGTTTACATATACAGATTTGGTAATATTTTTAAGGAACATAGGGAATTTGTAATGAGAGGAAGAAAAATGTATTATTGCAACGATTCAATGGGAATAAATAATACGAAACAAATGCGGTAGCGGTTGCGGTTCGGAACGTGTTGGACGTTCGCTGTCAAGCTGTTTTCGCTTCCTTCAGTTTTTGGTAGTTGTATTTATTACAGAGACAGAAGTTATGTTTTTTGTTTATTCAATATGTTTTTTATTAAATTTAATAAGTGTTAGTGGTAAATGTTTTTACAATTACGAGGTGTATCCAATCCAATTAAGAATACAATATAACCTATATTTTTTACAAAATAAAATACACTTCTTGTTTATTTGATAATACATGGTATTTTCTATCGTTTATAATACTTGGGGATTTCTCACCACTATTTTCCAACTCTTGCTGGCTAGTATTCATCATTATCAAAACAAATTCAAATATCTCATCGCTACAAGAAATATGTAACGATACCAACAATAACATATAACTGCACCAAAAATAACAAATACTAATTATTTGAATTAGGTATCTGTTGGTAAATAATAAATCCTTAAAAATCCTTCTAAATCGTTAAAAATCCTTAAAAATCCTTAAAAATCCTTAAATATCCTTAAAAATCCTTAAAAATCCCTAAAAATCCTTAAAAATCCTTAAAAATCCTTAAAAATCCTTAAAAATCCTTAAAAATCCTTAAAAATCCTTGAATATCCTTCAAAATCCTTAAAAATCCTTAAAAATCCTTAAAAATCCTTAAAAATCCTTAAAAATCCTTAAAAATCCTTAAAAATCCTTAAAAATGCTTAAAAATCCTTAAAAACCCTTAAAAATCCTTAAAAATCCTTAAAAATCCTTAAAAATCCTTAAAAATCCTTAAAAATCCTTAAAAATCCTTAAAAATCCTTAAAAATGCTTAAAAATCCTTAAAAATCCTTAAAAATCCTTAAAAATCATTAAAAATCCTTAAAAATCCTTAAAAATCCTTAAAAATCCTTAAAAATCCTTAAAAATCATTAAAAATCCTTAAAAATAATTAAAAATTCTTAAAAATCCTTAAAAATCCTTAAAAATCCTTAAAAATCCTTAAAAATCTTTAAAAATCCGTTAAAAATCTTAAAAAAATTTAAAAATTCTTAAAATTTTTAAGAAAATTTTAAAAATATTAAAAACAAGTGAAAAACAGCAATATTTAGGCCGTAATTTCGAGTTTTCGAAAATTTAAAGTTACGAAAAGAATTTTCTATATAGGAATACCGGGTGTAAATGTGCCATGAGCCACCCCTAGAACTTTAAACGGGTAAATAGATTTATACCAAATTCGGGTCGATTATAATGGATCTGTTTTTGGATTTTTGTACATAAAAATCCAATATGGCTGACATCAGGTTTGACGGGAAATGACATGAAAATTGGAAATTCAAACGGAACATTTCTACATATTTGGACATCGATTGTCAAATATCACTTAAGACGCCATTTTTATTTAGTTTTTGAATTTTTTTCGTCCATCCTAGGTGGTCATGATTTAGTCTATATTATAATTGAACTAGAATTACCTACGAAGTCTCAATTTTGTCAATTATTTATTTTTGTTACCTTTATTAAACATTTAATTCAGCAAATCCGGTATTTTAACTAAAATTCAATTTTTTTAAATGAAGCATAGATGTGCCACCCGATATTAAAATTTCCATTAAAATGAAGTACATAAAAATTATATTTTTTCTCGAATTATTATTATTTTTTAATTTCGATACAAACTTCTCCTGAAGACATCCCTGTTAAAAAAAATAAACGATATTTCCAACATCATATTTTAAATATAAATAATTATTTTAAGAAACAAAAATAAATAATTGACAAAATTTAGAATTTTTAGATAATTTTAGTTTGATTATAATGAATTTAGGCCAAAACGTTAGCACCTAGGATGGATAAAAATAATTCAAAAATAAAACAAAAAATGGCGTCTTAAGTAGCATTTTACATTCGACCTGTACGTGTTTGAAGTCGAAGAATCCAAATATGTAGAAATTTGAATTTAAAATTTTAATATCATTTCCGGTCAAACCGGATGTCGGCCATATTGGATTTTTATGTAAAAAAATCCAAAATAGCTCTATTATAATCGGCCAAAAGTTGGTATAAATCTATTAACCCGTTTAAAAGTTATAGGGGTTGGCCCATGACCCATTTGTCACCATTCTGGATTTGAATAAGGCTAACAGACAGACGGACAGACGGACAAACCCGTTTTATAAGAGTTTTTTTTCTTCGAAAACTCTAAAAATCATGCAATCTTTTACTTTTTTAAATGACTGTTTTCGCAATGACTGACATTTTTGCATATGCCATTTTACCGTCATTTTTGAAGTAATCGCAGCCTTAAAGTGGAAAAACTCGGGAAAACCTACATGCACATTTTTTTCGCGCTCTCTAGCGGTGAAACTAATGGGAATTCGGCAAAAAATTGTAGGGAATTTGATGATCTACAACTTTGCACTAAGTGCTTTGTTAGTCTAAAAAACTTAAAAAAATCGGCTGTGTCACCCCAGAATTTTCCCGGCTCGACTGGAGAATGGGATTATTTTAATTACAAAATACTAAACATTACATTAATTTTTGGAACGCATTAAAAATAGCGAGTCGATGGTGAATATATCTACCGAATTGATATTTCAAATTTCAATGTTCATAATGACATAAGCGGGCGCAGGAGCACATTGTATAGCACACTGCTACAATTATGATGTCCTAAAATTATACGTGAAAATTAATTTGAATTCGGGAAAAATTTGAATAAAAAAGTTGTAGCGAATTTTATTCTCTACAACTTTGCACTGAAACATTTTGCATAATTTGTATTCAAAATTAAAAAAAAAAGGCAAAATACTGTATCCGGTTCACACATAAAGTCCATTTAGACTTTTTTGTATTTACCATCATTTTATATTGCACTTTTCTTCTTTTTTGGGAATTTTTCGAAAAATAATTTCTTTTCAAATTTTTCAATTTTTTTTCAACGAGTCCCATGCGATATGGATATCAATCGACGTGTCCTGACTTGCACAACTCCTTAAAAGAAATCAGTATCGAAAAATGTGCTTTCCTTATCGAGATATCTCGAATATAAGTTTCACTTAGGAGACGGGCCCAGGATCCTCGGACCCGAAGTAGCTCATCTTCTGATACAGCCTTCCTTTTTTGAATAAAAACCGATGGCCGAAAGAATTTTCCGGATCAGACGTACCATTCTCGAGTTATCGTGCTCACAGACATCCACACAGACAGACATTTTTTTTCGCGGAAAATCAATTTTCACCAAAGGTGAAGCGTGGGCGGGAAATTATTTTTATGGCCAACGATTAAACACTCTATATAAATTAATTAAACTACTCGGAAAGTTTTTTGTTTGTTTTAATGAAGTTCATAGTTTAAATTTCGTTTGAAACCTTTGTGCAGCTAACTCTATATACTTTTCATTCAAAATTATGAAGAAAAAGTGTGACATACAATTCATATGTATTTTCATAATAAAACGTTGTTTTGAAAGGATTAATTGTACCTTGTAAAAAATGTGTAAAGTAATAAAAACTTACGAAAACTGAAGGATTCTTATAAAATTATTTCTCTCTTTATCACTATATAATAAATTAAAATAAATGAAAATACGGTTTTAACCATATATTAAATAATATTTTGATTTTGATTATAAAAAAAAACAAAATTGATAAACCAAAAGTCAAAGTATCAACACATCAAAAAAACAAAAAAGTATCACTGCAAATTTTATCTGTAGGATGTATAGGGTGTTTCAAATCTTGATGGACAAACTTATATGGGAAACTTCTCCATAAAATAATGAAAATTGATATAGTGTAACATGTAGAACATTTTTCTATAATTATACTAAATTATTTTGGCAAATGTATCTAATTTATCCTAATTTATTCTAATTTAAAGGATATCTCTAAATTCAACAACAAACAATCACAACAATTTGTGACGTATTTCTGCTTGTCATAATGGACATGAGATTGAACACCACGATGGGAATAAGCATTCTTTTCGGTTTAATCGTCAGCTTCAGTTGGTCTCAGTCGAGATAGATATTTTAATTGGAGAAACCGTTCTGTTCTAATCAGTGAACTTTGCACAGGTATTAACAATTTTATTTATCATCTTTGAATTTATTAGACGTTTTCTTTATCAATATTCACATATTTTTGCAACGAATATTTTCCTTAGTTTATCTATTAAATAACAAGTGTTTTAGCTCAAATATTTATGGGTTCGTTACCACAAATAGGATTTGAAATATACAGTGTGATTCTTTTAAAGGGCTAATTAGAGGTTTCAGGAGAAGTAGGTGGAATTAAAATCTGAAAATTTGGAATAAGAGGTTTTCGGAGATGCCCAATTGATCTAAAATATTTAGAACAACCAGCTACTTCCGGTTATACCGGAAGTCGGTATCAACTTCCTTATTTTAAATGGAACATCCTGAATTTGTTACAATTTTAGTTTCGTTCTAAGAAGGTGATTTCAAAAACCTATTATACGTATATTATGAACTAAATAGTTTTGAGGTTATAGACAATTGAAAATCGCCTTTTTCCAAGTTTAAGTGATTGCTCCGGCCAAACAATATAAAATCGGATAAAACGGCTTACATGTCCCTATCTTAACTTTTTGAGTTCTAATAGCAAATAAAACTCTAAATCATGTACCAATTAAAACAATAGAAGGGCGGCAACTAGTTTCGGCTACAAGCCATTTTCAGGCCTACAAATAAATACAATCGAATAATATGGGAATACAAAAGAATTGTAAGTTTACACCTTACCATAAACTAACATGTTAACAATTGTTAAATCAAAAGTAAATTACAATGGAACACCATGGTTCAAAAACTGGGAAAAATACATATAGGGGGATATGAAGGGTACAAGAAAGGAAACGCAATGGATTATTTAAAATTAAACAAATAGTGGTTAGAACATAATTTTGAAAATAAGACGACTTTAGTAGATTGGACATGAAAGGTCCAAAATCAAAATAGATCTCTGCGAAAGTCAGCAGGAGAAACATTAGAAAGTTAAGAGACACGAGCAACGACATGTCAAACTGATAAGAAAAAATCAAGGAAGTTAATGGGATTGAGGTTGAAAATGACAGCCGGAACTAAACATTACAGAGGTGAAAGGAAATTAAAATTGGAAGAATTACCGAAGGTTAAAAAATACATGTTAAAGAGGTTAATGGCCTACAATTAGTCACAAAATATTATTTTATAAATTTAAATGAACATTAAAACCTAAAACTGAACGTTTAAAAAATTTTTAAGTTGACCTAATTTAAAAACAATAACAAAAGTGACGTTTATCAAAGTGATTAGATGAGTCCTACTTGGAGACATAAGAAGAAAATGTATTCAGGGTGATTCAAATTTGTGTACTTTTGATCGCCCTGTATACATTTTATTCTTTGTCACCAAGTAGAACTCAAAAAGTTAAGATAGGGACATATAAGCCGTTTTATCCGATTTTATGTCGTTTATTTTCTGATTGATTATTTATGAAATTAACAATATCGAAAACAAAATAAATAAAACTTAGTTCAACAAGGTTAAAGATAGAGTGAGTTTTCCGTAGTTCGTCGAACTTATCCTGATTGCCTCTATAGATTCCAACTTATTCCAAGTACCGCAAGACTTCTAGCGTGATTTGAAAACTTAAAGTGATAGGAAAAATTCTAGCTTGAAGAGAAAACTTGATGGAAAAAATTCTAGCTTGATCAAAAAACTTCTAGCGTGAAATATTGAAGCTTGGTCGGAAAATCCAAAAGGTTTGAGGCGAAAATAACCAATATAGCACTGGGTTAACAGCAGATAAATAGGTAAGATTTTTAAGATAATAAACTAAAAAGAAAGAAGAAATGAAGTCGGACAACCGTTTTATATGCCCTATTTTCGAGACAGGTAAAATATATTAAGTAGAAATGGACAGAGCAGGAATAAAAGTGAACGTGGGTTTTAAAATATACGAGGTAAGATTAAAAATGAATTATAAAGTATGGTCCAAGAAAAAAGAAACATAACATATTATACAATTAAATCAATGAAAGATTTCTATTCTTCTTTAAAAAAAAATGGGGAACAGTCCATGGCGGTATTAAATTTTCTTGTTCCATATTATTAAACTAAATTAAATTAAATTGAATTTTTTCCTAATTTTTTGTTTCGAATTCCTCCTATAGGAATATAATCAAAGTTCACCTAAAAGTTTACGTTCACGTGAAAGTTTAGTTCACCTGCCAGTTTACGTTTAGATTGAAGTTCACCTGAAAATTTACGTTCACCTAAAAGTTTACGTTCACCTGCAAGTTTACATTCACCTGCAAGTTTATGTTTATGTTTACGTTTATGTTTCTACTTGGATCAAGTTTCTGATTGGTTCAGATTCAGATTACGTTTCGTTTGGTTTGTCTAGATAGTCAGTTCAACTGATAAATAAGTTATCGTTCATGTGATCAGCGGATCAGAGGAAATTAAGTCAGCTTATCAACATCTACGATGGGTTACACCCAGATGCCTCTGTAGCCAATAATCTAACTTTAGTTTTTTTTATTTATTCTGCCGACAGAGTATATTTGAAAATTCAATAAAATAAATTCATTAGCATTAAACTTAAACTAACTTCATTTAATTTTTTTAATCACAAGTATATTTTTGTTTATTTTTTGGAACTTTATAATCAAAATAAACTGGCGCCCATAAAAATAACCTTTATTTGAAACATATCCTACACAACCCCTAAATAAATATAAACTGTATTAAGGTATGAACGCCACCCCTTAAGAGTCTCAATATTATTATCATTTTTATCTACGTTCACATCAAAAAGGGTAGTTTACCTGTTGCAATAGGAACATTAACCCTAATAAATTGTAAATTAAATTCAATAAGTTATCCATAAGTATCTCAAATGTGGTCCAAATTTTTAAGAAATAAACCACAAAGTCGTGTACCACAAGTTATAATAATTGTAAATAGATACTTCCTCAATGAGCTGTTGAAGGACCGCTCAACACGGCCTAATCCAAGGTGTAAAGCGACCCGTGTAGAACGATAGATAGTACCTGGGCCTACACCGGATATCAAGAACGGAGCCTCTGCAATACCGAGCAAAATCCGAGAGTAGACATCCTTGACCCTACCGGGGGAGCACTATAGAGTCGGACATTTTTCCCGAATACTCGTGGAAATATTATAGACCATAAAAACAAAACAAAAAACCCAAATCGAAAAGGAATAGAGCTGGTGGGGATTCGGACTCATCAGCAAGCACTTCAACCAACACTATCGTGGAGATGGATCACAAAAGAGTCATATTAACGAGAATTCAAGGAACCGACAGAACTGTACCAGAGGGATTTAAGGACCTCAAATTATAAAGAAGATCTACTGGGATGTCTGGCGTCTAGTGGAGGAAAGTTGTCAAGGCGGAGAAAATCGCTGAAAGGACGTGGATAATAAAAAATCACGGAGAAAAGAAAGCAGAAAACCACAAATTAATGGTAACAGTAACGGTACTGAGGGGAAGAAAAGAGCTCGGGACGAATCCAAAACGATCAAAATGCTCAGAAAGGTTACTAAACCCTCTGGTACATACAATGAGGTTGTAAATAATCTCAGAATGGTGGTGATTAATAAACGTCATCCTGAAATCTCCCTTTACCAGAGTCAGGCCGATCTGATGCAATATAAACTCATAACGGAAATGGACGAGATACCTTCAGGCAGCCAAAATCCGATTCAGTTCCTGAAAACAACGTTCAGCGGAGGGGTATTTTGAATAATCTGCGTAAAAGTTAAAACAAGAGAATGGCTTCGGGAAAGAATAGGGAAGATAGGTAGGTGCTAACATCACTGTCTTGGAGTCATGATTAGGGAAACAAAAGCCGAACCTAAAAGTAGGGGGCTGGCTACTATTGAACAGGGTAACGTTCGGTATCTTGAATGGTCTTGCCGATAGGGGCAATGGCGATGGTCAAGGTCCTTCAAGCGAACCTGCAACATAGCAAGGGAGTCTCGGCAGTCTTTGCTGTAATTATAGGGAAATTTCATAGAAGTACCTTGGATTAACAAGGAAAAGATTATGGAACTCTGGAGTATAGGTAAGCTAATTTACTCATCTGCCTCACCGAGAACCTGTATAATAATCAGAAATGACATAAAAATACTGCCGCTTAGTAGTAAAATTAAAGATGGCAACATATGACGACCCTGAATCATTGCTTACTAAAAAATTTGAGGAGCTGGTGGCTAATGAGCTCTAAATCTGGTTAGTGGATGGGTAGATGAAGATGGTCTAAATATTAGTCCCTCCCAATCATACGTAGTACCTTTTACCCGAAGAAAAAAGTTAGAGGGACTAAGCCCACTACCCCTCCAAGGGTCTAACACCCAGCTCTCGGGGGAGGTTAAATATCTCGGAGTTATTTTAAGCTCAAAACTCAACTGGAACCAAAAAGTATTAAAGGTAAAGAAGAAAGCGGATGCGACATTAATAGCCAGACGAGCACATGGAAAAACATGGGGGCTAAGTCCCAAAATGGTGTATTGGATATACAACACTATGGTGAAACCCATGATCATCTACGCATCTTTGGTATGTTGGACAAAGATAATTATTAAAATAACCGAGGCTGAGTTGAGCAAGGTACAAAGACTTGCCTATCTTAGCATGACAGGAGCTATGAAAACAAAACTAACAGGAGCAATGGAAGCTCTGCTGAACCTTCCCCCGATTGGCATAACCACCATGGAGGAGGCAAGAATGGGGCATTCAAGACTATAAAATACGAGCATTAAAACGGATCATAATAAGATAAAGGAAATAGTGGGAGGTAACATTCTTGAAATGAAACCAACGCACCACACAACTCCTATGTACTTTTCCAACCCTAACTTCGAGGTGAACATGCAAGACCGAAGGAAATGGACAAATGATAACATCAGGGACAAACCTGGAGAGAGGATCCAAGACCAGGGAATTAACTGGTGCTGGAATCTAGAGCGAGGGGAGAAACTCTCAACTGAGCATCCCGCTGGGAATAATTACTTCCGTATTTCAAAAAATAACTTTGACGTTGGTTCCAGGACACTGTGGCATCGAGGGCAATGAAAATGCTGATGAACTATCCAGAAAGGGTTCATCAACTCCATATGTGGGCCCGCACTCAGAATTACAAAATCTGCCATCCGAGAATGCATACGGGACTAGGTCAAACGAAAACAAAAGAGAGAGATGGAATAAAGCCTCTCTTATGTATCTCAGGAAAATATTCATTAAAGAACCGTCGAAACAGAAAGCTAAAGAACTACTCAAAATGAGTAGGATCCAATTTAAAATTATTGCGGACCTTCTCACTGGTCACAGTCCAATAAGGGGACACCCGTGCTACGGAGTACATTCCTGCAGGCAAAGTGGAAGAGGGACAGAAACGGCCAAACATATATTGTCAGAATGCGACGCATTAGACCGTAAAAGATAAGCATATTCGGACAGCCTAGGCTAATTCCCAAAGAATACAACATCCAACCGGTGATAAACCTATATAGACTAGTGTATGGGGACTGGAGTTACTGAGTGAGTGCTGTAGAACAAAATAAGATTAAGCTTAACTTACCAATAAATACCAAAAAACAATATACGTTTCATTTTCATTTTTTTTAATTATTAAATCTTTTACCGTAACGGAATTTCACATTTCATTCATCAAAAAAAATGTTTATTAGAACTTTGCTAGAAAGGCCTTACAATGAATATTCTATATTACTTTTGGTGTCGTTATCTTTATGAATTGTAACGAAGTTACTAATTATCGTGATAATTAAAATATATTAATTATATAGCGCACGGCACTGGACTAGAATATGGTATTACACCCTTTTTTGAAACGTGCTTTAAATAAATCATATAGTGATAATGAACGACTATAATTTTTATATAAATTTTTTAAAACCGAATAGTACCATAAAAATTACTTTGAATTTATCATTTTAAATTTTCGCGCGGAAACGCTAACCGCCTTGCTGACTCGTGACGTCACTCCGTTAGTAAATAGAACGTCTTTTCAAAAGAATAAAAATATTTTTAAAGTTAATAATGAGTTATAATCTTGTGCTCGAATGCAAGAATACTAGAGTAAAAATGTGGGGAAAGTTGTGAATTCAATTGACAGCTGATATAAGCATGAGAAACGCTTGGTTAAAACTCGCAAAAAAGATTCGAAGTTGTTGTCCGCAAATACTAGGCTATATTTCTGTGATGTAAGTACGCGTTTAAACAAGCGTAATAACTATGTAATAACTATCGTATGAAGAAAAGAAAACTTTATGATGGTATCGCAAAATCAAATTTTGTAATTTATTTATAGGTTACGTTATGAAAATGATAGAAAATGTAAAGATTATTGCATGCTTTAGATAAAAAATTACATGGAGCATTATAGGCAATATAAGAAAATGGGTTCTGTTATATAATAGGTATTTACATTGATTTTTTAACTCGGTAGAACAGAAATCGGGATTGCATGCAAAAAATTCGCCATCAACAGATTAGTTCTTTCTGCTTTTACGAAACCGTCTTCTATGATAAGATTTCAATAAAATACGGCATAAAAATTCTACAAATGTGATAATAACTCGAAAAAATTTCAAATTAATATACAGCACAACAAAAGTCTATCTTATGTACTAACGAAGTGACGTCACGTCATAGCGAATAGCGTTTTAGATATTTCAAGACCACGCTTAAAAAAATGATTCTTAAAATTGAATTATAAAATTTGTATTGCATTTTTATGAATAAAAATCAACTTGTCTCGTTTTCTTTTAATAAAATCTATCATAAATACCTTTTTTTAGATTTTTTATTACATGGTGCAGAATATTAACTTAGAATTATGGTAAAGGAAAGATGGAGTCACTCGTATATGCGTTCAGGAAATCTAGTCAACCTTATGGTATATCGCAGCCAGAGTCGATCTATAACGATTCAATCCGTTGTCATTAGTTGTAATGGCAGTCCAAATTCCAGTGTCAGTCCCATTTCGAGTTTGAGCTCGAGTCGAGATCCAGCTACAACCTGTTCAGCGATCTTTAGAGATAGGTTAAGCTAAAGGGAGTAAAGGCAAGGTTTGTCGACTCGAGGGACCGAAAGCACAGTTGTGCCAGAACCGTCAAACCGATCACTACGCCGGACTGATATTTGTACCATCCAAGTATCTGACACATTACCGTCGAGTAGAGGACCTTGTTACACACCTTTTTCTTTTCACACCGAATTTGGTAATTGGTATCATTCATTATTAATAAAAGGTTATTTTTATTTAATAAATTTTATTTATTCCAAGTTTTGGAATTATTGCATTGAATACACATGTATTCAACTCAGTGGGGCCAGTAAAGCCCGCTTTTCTGGCCGCTAACGCCTTGTTGATGCCATATTTTTCTCCACTGACGCTGCTCTGTGCAAGTGGCCTTTACACTACAAACTTAAGGATGCGCCAGAAGTAATCATAGTTATTTATGCACCAAGGGTATAAATAGATATTTATGCCTTCTGGCGATGATCTTACAAACCTTCTAGTTCATTATTGCATCCATAATATCAAGATTTAAAAAAAATCCGAAATAACTAATTTATTAGTATTTACATAATATTTTTATTTCCTAATTCGTAATTTTATTAATAAAGGCTATTAATAAGTTGAAAAATTTTTTTTTACTTTATGCCCGCGCGGGTATGAAGCACGCTTTTATGTAATTGGTAACTAAGCAATAAAAACACAATAATGAACTAGTATGACGTAAAAAAATATTTAAAATTTATACTTTATAAAAATTCTAAAGTGCCACCTGACTTTTTAATTATTTTTCATCAAAAAGTCATCAGGAATATCGACTTTTATTCCATTAATTTTTTATACATTTTCAATTTTCAGATAAATCGCTTTTGTTGCTTAACATATAATCGTGAATTGTGTATTGCTATAACGGTTCGACATGAAACGTTGAAAAATTTATTAAAGAACGATTGTTGGTCACATATTCCAAATCGAAAGCCAGACATGAATATTTCATGAAAAATTTTACTAGATATCATATTCCGCTTGAAAATAAACTGTACGTATTTATGGTTTAAGAAAATATTATTGAAGTATCGTAGGGCTATGCTTTATATGCAAATACGTTGATGACCTTAACGAATATCACATTATAATTTATAACCAAGTTCTAGTTAATCTTGATAACTCAAAGAAAAATTATGAAAATTATACACGAGAAACTCCAACAAGTTTCCCTTAAAATTTTTTCGTCTAGACTAGACTTTCTATTCCTTCGTTAGGAGAAAAATCGATGTGGTATTCGTGACGAAAGTAAATTATGAATATTAACTTCGATATTACCGAGGCCACACCTTTATCGAAATAGAGACACTCTATAATAGAGCCAAGAAGTTCTTAACATTTACTTTTTTAATAGAAAATTATTTAATGATGAAAGGTTATTAATTATAAACGCTTATAATTTACTACTTCGTGGAAAGATCGATTTTCTTCTTGACCATGAAAGTATGAAATATTTATTAGGGTTGTTTTATCAATATCTAGTGGTTTTAGTAAAAAAAAAGAATAAAGAAAAAGCAAGACAAAAGAGATTTATTTTCGAATTC
This sequence comes from Neocrepidodera transversa, assembly GCA_963243735.1. Taxonomy (NCBI): domain Eukaryota; kingdom Metazoa; phylum Arthropoda; class Insecta; order Coleoptera; family Chrysomelidae; genus Neocrepidodera; species Neocrepidodera transversa. The sequence goes on from OY725343.1 coordinate 22,340,880, forward strand.
AGGTTGTTTAACTTTTTAAGTTGTTCTGTGGAAAAGTAGGAAATTGGATAATGCATTTCCAGAAAAGTTTCGGACCAATTCGGATGTAGTAATAAACCGGAAAATCGGAACTGTTTCACTTTAGATAAGCTTTGAACTCTATTTAAGTTTTTTAAAAATATATCCAAGTTTTTCTTTAGTCGTTCTATAAAATTCGATAATATTAAATTCCACAAATTTAATGTTAGAATTTCTTCAGTAAATTGTCAACTATCCCTTAATTTTTTACTTTCCCGGACCCATCAAATGGAAAGTAAGGTGAACGAGCAAAAAAAAATATCGAGATATCGTTGGAAATATCCATTTTGAGGTCCCCCAAGAAGATTGAAACCATTTCCAGCGCCTGGTCTGTCTGTGTGTCTGTGTGTAATCTTCCACGATAACTGCCGAACCGTTTGACCAATCAAGCTGAAATTTGGTATGGAGGGTCGGTGTGCGCCTCGAATGCGACCATTAGATTTTGTTTTAAATTGGTACAGTAGAAGGTCCTCAAGACCGACATTGATTAAATACACATGTAACAATTTTTTATTTTTTTAAAAATTAAGGACAAACAATACACTTTAGTCTTAAGCTTTTTCCACAATTTCCAATAGTTACACCACTAGAGGGCGCGTAAGTATGTGCATGTATGTTTTCTCTAGTTTTTCTTGATTTTGAGGACAAACAATGCATTTTAGTGCTAAATTTTCTGGTGCAAAGTTGTCAAGCATCAAATTTTCTTTAACTTTTATGTTTAAGTTTTTATCGAATTCCTCAAAGTTTCGCCGCTAGATGACGAGAAAAATACACATTTAGGATTTTCCATTTTTTTAAAATTGGAGATAAATTATGCTCTTAAGTGCAAAATGTTTCAGTGCAAAGTTGTAAAGCATAAAATTCCCTACAAATATTGTATGAAAATTTTTCCCAAATTCCCAAAAGTTTTCACACATGATTTTAGGAGATCCTAATTGTAGCAGTGTGATATACAACGTGCGCATGCGCAGATTATGTTATTATCAACATTGAAATATCAATTCAGTAGACGTATTCACCATCGGCTCGATATTTTTAATGTGTTCCATAAATTAATGTAATGTTTAGTATTTTGTAATTAAAATAATAATAATAAATAACATATTCTCTATACGGTCAAGCCAGGAAAGTTCTGTTGTGACACAGCCGATTTTTTTATATGCCAATAGTTAATGATTAGTATACATCGATTTCATGTCGGAGAACCATAGTTTCTACTCTACTACTATCTTACGACTTGAAAAGTAGTCACTCATCTTACTATGGCAGTCGACGTGTTAATATCGACTAATTATCGAAAGGCCAAACAGCTGCAACTCTGTTAAATTATTATGAAACCGTGTTTCAAGCCATTATGAACAAAAACACATATCGAAGTGACAGGTACACAGGTACATTATTTTTAAATACACTTTAACAATGATCAGATTAATTAACTGTTGTCACTCACTATTCACTCTATAACTAGGTACAGTACTTTTGTGAAATCTCAGAAAACAATAAGTAAAAATAGGCCCGGTAATAACGCCATGGGAAAGGCTAATTCAATGCGACTGCTCACTCCGAGAGTTAATAAAACAGTGATACTTCTGGCGAGTTAGCTTTTTCATTCAACCTATACAAGCCAGGCATACAGCACACGATGTCCACTAGATATCCATTTAGGATCCAAATGAAGTCCAAAGATCCATGGACCTTAAATGGACGTCCAATGAATGTACCGGACTGGATCGCATTTATACATTCAGAAATTGTACATTTGTGTATCTATTGGACCAATATGGATTATCCATTTTGTACATCTCTGTATGTCTATAGGTTGTAATGAATTGGATCTTATTTGTACGGTCAGAAATTGTATGTCCACTGGATGTAAAATATTGGATCAATGTGGAATATCCATTTTTGTACATTTCTTTATGTCCATAGAATTTAAAGAATTGCATCTTATTTGTACATTCAGAAATTGTACGTTTGTATATGCTCATTGGATATAAAACATTATATCAAAGTGAATTATCCATACTGAGACAACACAAGTACATCCATTAAATGAACATATTAATTGTACCCATTAGGTAGCCAAATGTCCATGGACTTCCATTGGATATCCATCTTGTGGATGTACAATGGCCATCAAAATTTGTACATACATTAATCTAAAATGATGGCGCTCGCGTACGTGACGTAACGTCAGTGAATATTCTTTTATGAGGCAGATAAGGTTTTAGAGGCAGATACATGCATTTCTCATAAGGAAACATGTAAAAATAACTCAAAATCGATAAAATATGACATTGTTTGACGTATTTTTTCGACCAATAATTCCATCGACTAATAATTTCGACTAATAATTCCAAGCGTTAAAAAACGTTGAAAACATTGTAAAATGTGACGTTTCGAACGTTTTTTAGCGCTTCAAAATGCTGAACGTCAAAAAAAGTCGTAAAATTTGATGTCATAGCGAGCGCTCTCTCTTTCTGACACGCTGAATTTCCTATACCGTCCCTCTCTCTCTCTCTCTCTTTCTCTAACACGTTAAATTTCCTATACCTGGTTTCGAAGCGGCCTAGCCTATCTACTGACGTCTTGAATGGACATCCATTAGGTGTCTTGAATGGACATCCATTGGGTGTATTGAATAAGGACGTTCATTGGACGTCTCGAATTAATATCCAATGGACGTGTCAAATGGACATCCTTCGGACGTCTCGAATGTACATCTATTGGATGTGTTGAATAGTACACCCATTGTACGTCTCGAACAAACATTGTATGTAGTAACCTGAACTTTTGGGTACCTTATCTGGTCATTTCGACGTCTATGTACATTCATCCGACCATTTGAATGTCCATTGTACTTCTTTCATGTACATCTGCTGTACTGTCCATTGTACATCCTATATGTACGAGATTTGGACATTTTCTGGACTTTTTCTGGACATATTATTGTATAAAACTGTACGTTCAATGGACGTCCACAATATCCATTGTGTACATCCAATGAACATTCAATGGACGTACATGTGCTATATGGGGAATGCGTATAGAGATAAGTTTACCTAATGTCTTTGGTTGAAAGTTCGTGGGGTGATTTTGTGTAACGGTCTTTTGAGTAAAATTATAAATATGGAATAAAATATTAAGATAATATTTCTCGTCTCGGATGAGAGAGACGGAGAGGGATGAATTAAAATGAAATAAACATTATTGCGAAAGATTGTTGGATGCTTCCAGGAATTTATATGACGTAGATATGCAAGCTATGACTTGATGAAAAGCCGTTTAGAAAACGTTGTTGCAAAATAATAAAGAGTTTGGATATGATATTAAATATTTATTATTAAATGTTATTTTAAGGAAAAATATAGATAGGATTGTAAATTCTGGATAATTTGTCAGTGGAATTTATCCAGTAATATTGTAAAAAAGGAAAATAGTAAAACTTATAGAAATCTGCAACGAGACACTCCTTCCACTTTACGCATGTTCTAAGCGTCTCACTTAAGCTACGTCCACAGAGAAAGCAACACATAGGAACATTGTGTTTATGTTGCTTATTCCTGGAACTTGTTTCTGAATGTTTCTAAATGTTTATCTAGGTTCCTTATTGTTTATGGTTGAAAAAACAGAAGTTCCTATAAGTTGCTTATTTCCATATTTAGCGGTAAAGATCAAGGGAAACATAGAAACATAGGTAAACTTTTTTTTCTCTCAACGTTATTCCTCTGCGTTTCTTTATTATGGACATATCTTTACGTCTAATCAAAAGAATAACATAAACATAACCACGTTCAACTTTTATTGAGCATAGACCTCGTTGTCGACGTTTTCAGATTTTACTCTCTCGTTTACAACTATAATATTAAAATAAAAAAAAACAGAAACGCTGCAAGAATTCAGTATTACTATTCGCTGGGTGCGGAGTGCATGGTGGGGACAACTGAACTTTGGCGCCTTAGTCCAGGTTTCGGATTGCCTCGGGCACCACCTTCCGTTTAGAGTGTGAAGGCCACTGCACGGGCAGCGTCAGTGGAGAAAGAAATACTCCAGGGGTCGTTATGGTATCGACCAAAATCACTGGCGGCCAGAAGGGCGGTCTTTAATTGCCCTGCTGGGTTTGAGTAGCCTGGGTATTAGCTGCTGGGATGTTAACTCAAAACAAATAAAATTCAATAAAACATTTATTTTTACCAAAATCCGGCGGAGAAAAGGTGTCTAACGGACGATTGGCTTGGCGGTGTGGTGTAGTCGGACTGACGGTTCTGGACTCCGGATGCAACTTGAACTTGGCTTCAGCTTGACCTATCTCTAAAGGTCGACGGACTGCACTGCTGTTCCAATTGGGACGGCCACAGCAAGTCTGGCTTCTCGCTGCCTCTGCAGCTCCTGACAACGGTTTGAATTGCCCTACTCGATACGAACTTAAGCGTCTAAGAAGCAGAGACGAGAGTGTCTCCATCTGCCTGGCGAAGGTTCAACTGGTACGACTGGTCTTTTATTCACAATTTTAATTTAATTTTACTCCAGTGCCGTGCGCGATTTAATTTATATATTTTAAATAATACGGAAAAAGTAACTTTGTTACAAAGTAGATTATTTCTCAAGTGTATGAGCAAAGAACTTACCTTGGAAAAACAATACACTTTTGTAACTATTAAATACAGTCAAAATGCTAAAACAAATGGCCAACTACAAATTAACATAACGTATATTTTATTGTTAGTTTCTCTCAGGAAAAAAGCGTTAAGAAAAATATCTAAAGCACTTACGATGCCTCAAGAAACGACTCGAGAAAAGAATCGTCATTGCAACTTTTTTAAGCACTAAGAAGCACTAACAAAGCACTAACATCTGATACCAAAATTGAGTCAATAGGTAAATGTTTTGGGGTTGACGTTGAAGTTAAAATCTAAAATACCAAGAAAAATAGACAAGCACTTTCGAAACCATTTGAAGCACCAAGAAGCACTAATGATGCACTAAAAATGATACCAAAATTGAGTCAATAGAAAAATGTTTTGGGGTTGACATTGAAGTTAAAATCTGGAATATCTAACAAAATAGATAAGCACTTTCGAAACTGTTTAAAGCACTGAGAAGCACTAACGAAACACTAAATGAAAGTACGAAATTTCGACCATTTTGGAAGATTGTTAGGGCTGACCTTGAAATTAAAAAATCCTTAATATAAAGAAAACGGAAAAAGCACTAACGAAAATAGTTAAAGCACTAAAAAGCATTAACAAACGGGAAATTTCCAAAAAAAAAAATTGACACTTTGGGGCTAACTTCTCGGACCTCTTCTAGATACTTCAAAAATTCATAAAACTATATAAAGCGATTCGGACTAAGATAAGGAAAAAGAGTCGAATCAATCATATGATTGTTTTGACTTATGTATTAAGCAACGAAACAACAAAAGCACACTAATATTAATCTATATTACAGTTGTGTCAGATTTTAGTGTGAGTTGAGTCTTGAGGAACGTCTCTTAATTCGGCCATATAAATATCAAAAACATTTGTTGATATTTATTAAACAATAATATTTTTCACTATTACTAAATTATAAATAAAAATAAGTCGAAAAATTTTTAATCAAACCACAAAATGTTGAAGAATATCGTCACCACTAACCAAAACTACACTTTTTAAACATTCTACGTATGTACTTTATCATCAACTCCTATTAATGCCAACATATTTAGCGAAACGTACGTAGAGTGTTTAAAAAGTGTAGTTTTGGTTAGTGGTGACGATATTCTTCAACATTTTGTGGTTTCATTAAAAATTTTTCGACTTATTTTTAATTATAATTTAGGAAACTATTCTCTAAAAACTCTTATGTAATAATAGAAAAACAGTTATCTGAATATTTTCATTTTATGTTCATCGAAGGACAACTTTATTATATGTATCTAAAATACATTAGTAATTTAACAGAGCAATTTATTATGCGTCACAAGTGCCGCTCCTAGTACAGATTTAATTTCGAGTAAACTTCCTGATCCACCACTTAATTTAATCCCTATGCATATCATTAATTAAGTTTTGAGTACGTACAAGTTGAGAAACTGTTGAGTTTCCTGTAGCAATTGGAAAAAGGGAAGTTTCTGGGTCATAAACCACTTGTAGAAGTCTGTAATTCTCCGAAGGGACACAGGAAAACCCGCCCTTAGCTAAATCAACTCCAGAAAAAAGGAAGTTATATCATTTTTCTTTTTTCCGATGTTTTGTGAAGTTTCCCTCTTTATGTAGATAAGATTACTTTTTTATACGGTTATATAACACAAATGTGTTCTTGTAATTTCTCTTTCTTTTATTTTGTTAGTGTAAATTGTGTTTTCTTGAATTATATTTCTTAATAAGATTTCTAGAGCCAGTAGCGGATCGTGAACCATAAATAAGTGCTAGTCCAGCTTGGGTGACTCAATAACGTAAAATTTTATAAAATAACATCACAAACTGTGCATGAAAAAAAGAATAAGAAGATAACTAAATTATCTCAATATAATATAATTTTGGAAATATAAAAGAAATTTTAGTTATAGAATAAGTAAATGATAAGAGATAGCCAAAAACTTTTTAAAATAATATACGATTTTTTTTTATTTTGGAAAATTAAACAGATGAAGAAATAAATAATAAACGAGAGATGTCATTGAATCTTTAAATAATCGTGAGTATATAAGTTAAAAAAAATCGAATTATATAAAATGGAATTATATAGCAATTTAAAATATTTATAGTTTAATTTATAAAAATAAGTATTTAAAAAAAGTAAAGGTATACAAGAAGACATTTTTTCAAAATATATGCTGAGTTAGTTAAAATTATGGAAGGAATCTATATGGAATATTATCAAAGGAAATTTAAATTAGGAAAATAATATAAAGGTTAAAAAATCAATTTGTACCTGAGTAATTCTCTTCTGGTGCCGTATATCTTTTCTTTTTAATCTGCTTATACAGCTTCTCCCTGTTTTTTTTATCTTCCTTTCTTTTTCTTGTAGTCAAGTAGAAGCAGAGCAATTTTTTTATTATTATAGTTACGATATATCGATAATTTAACAGGGCGCCAGACATTTATTTATAAAAAAAATGACAAAATTGTAATCACAATCCTCCCATTTCTGAGTTAGTAAATAAAAAAAGAGTTAAATAAAAACATTGTAATGAATCAAATAAACTATACAGTTGTAATAGCGGAATTTTAATTTATTTTTTTGTTTAGGTGCTTTTCTTTGAAAACAGGAACAAAATCAATTGGAGTTTTCCTGAGAAGTTATCACGATATCACGTTATCAATCGGTATTACGTCCACCTAGTCCTGAGGTTTCATTTCTTATAATTGAGAGATCCGGATAAACCAATATATCTCTTTTTAAAAGAAATAATAATAGATAATTTTCAGTAACAAAAAACATATAATAACCAATATTTAATAAAAATAACTTCATAAATTTAAATACCGCAAAAAATTAAATCTTCTATAAACAAGTTAGATACATAATTTAGAACCAAATGATAAAATTTAATAAAATTTTCCATAATACTGATGATAAAGCAATAGTCGCCAAACACAATTAATAACAAACAGACTACAAGAAGCCGCCACGAACTTCGAAGAATGGTGTTTAAAGTGGAAAAATAAAATAAATGAAGAGAAAACACAAGCAATCCTATTCATAAATAAAAGACATGTACCAGATCGAGAAATACAAATAAGAGGAATTAACGCGAGGAGGACAAATAAAGTAAAATACTTAGGATTCATATTAGATAAAGGACTAACATTTACCGAGCACATAAACGATAGAGTAAACAAAGGAAAATATGTATACTCTCAACTTGCAGCAAACCGAGCTAAGACTAATAAATTCAATCATTATACCAACTATTACAAACGCCAAATGACCCTCCAATAACAAGTCACATCAGCAGTAGGACAGCTTCTTTCCTTGTGGATCTGGTGCCACCTGTTGCGTTCAATAGAACTTACCAGTATTCTGTAAGATGGCGCTCTTTAGAATTGTTCGAGTCTTCGCTGAGTTTGTCATATTTTGTGTGGACAGTGTAAAGCTGCAGATTCGAGCATTCGTCTGTATTCAGTACCAGATTATAAATACAGCTTGTGTGATCTGTGTTTACAGTTTACTATGAGCGGTATATGCTCCATCTGAAATTTCTAATGTGAAACTCTAGTAATCTCCCAAAAATTAATCAAAATCAAGTAGGTAGAGATCTCCCAGTTTGACCCAAGCACCTACAGGTATAAGTGGAAACACCAGGGATTTTAGACATCTTAATTTAGTCTAAGATGTCTAAAACGCTGGTGTATCTACTGATTCGATTTTGTTTCGAACTTTTTGGGAGTACCATCTATTGCGTTCAATAGAACTTACCTGGATTCTGTAAGATGGCGCTCTTTAGAATTGTTCGAGTAAAGCTGCAGATTCGAGCATTCGTCTGTATTCAGTACCAGATTATAAATACACCTTGTGTGATCTGTGTTTACAGTTTACTATGAGCGGTATATGCGCCATCTGAAATTTCTAATGTGAAACTCTAGTAATCTCCCAAAAATTAATCAAAATCAAGTAGGTAGAGATCTCCCAGTTTGACCCAAACTTTTACAGGTATAAGTGGAATCACCAGGGTTCTTAGACATCTTAGATCTGTCCCACACAAAAAAAACATTTCAACATTTTGGATCTTAGTACAGTTGCAACAATGTTAATTTCGGACATATTTGTGTTAGGATTCATTTCAATGGACTTATCCAGTAAGAACGAATTTATTGGTTTTATAATAATGAATGAATAGCTTAAAGAACCTAATTGCTTATGTTAATTTTCATTGTTCTTATAATATTCACTAATTAATAGAAATCAATAAAAAGTAATTAATATATTTTAAAAGTGGCGCTGCTTCTTGACCAATAATTAACGTTTTACTTTCTACAGCATTACCAAGATTCTAGCTTTGTTCGTTTGTAGAAAAATTTGACATATTTCGTTACTTCAACAGTCAAATATAATCTTCTTTCCTTAATCATATAACAAATGAGAACGAGAGTTGCCAGTTTTATCGATGTGAAAACATAGCCAAATATAATCTGTTTCAATTGGGCCACGTCACAAAGCCACTATAGCCACGATATTAAAATTTTAAGTTAATTACAGCCGCAGGATCGGTCTCAGAAGGGCTGGACCCGGTGTAATGTGTTATGGTAGGCCAAAATTATAAAATAAAAATATAAAAAAAATCACTGGATGAGTCCATTAAAACATTATCAGCCATCTCTTTCCTCTTTTCAAAAACTATTATCCAGTTCCGATATTACTGGATTTACTGATGACAGTCAGTAATTGCGGAACGAATTTTTATGTTCAGTAAAATACTATTAAAGGAAAATAACGGAACGCATAATAGTAGGTTCTAAAGTGGTAGGGATGACATTGGTTGGCGGCAATTATAAAAATGAATACCAATGGGGAGTTCAACTTGAAATATTAGTCCATCTTTTTTTGCATTATTTGAGAAAAAAATTCATTTCTTTTTATGAAAAAATCGTTTTTTCTGTTTTTTTCTTTAATTTAACATGAAAAAATTAATACTTAAAAATTACTGCATCTATGCAACTTGTAGTGCACCTACGTCACGTATGTGCAATAGCTGCAACATAATATTAACGTGGGCCAGTTTCTCTAAATAAAATTGACGCTTTCAAATATAGATGACGTTTGCTTATAATGTGTCGTTTGGTCAATATGTTTTTAATTGTGTTTACTTTTACCTTTGTTTACGTATCTTTACAAATACAAATAAACATGGAAAATTATCAACATCAACCAGCTCTACAGAGTACAAACTACAATAGCGACAGTGAACTATGCAGTAAGCAGACGCGACGCGACCTTTCAGGGACGCTTGTGTCCAGCACTTATGTACCAAACAGCAAATTATTACCTGATCTCGTTAAACTAGTCGTTTTCTTTATCTAACAGCGGAATCTAATATCTATTTATCTCTCTCGATTTTGAATGCGAATTCACAGTGGATTGACCCAAGTTTTCATCTTTATCCAATTATTATATAATGGTTTTCTCTATCTTTTTCTGTATAAGTCAGATTTAACAGCTGTTAATCATTCGTATTCTCTTCTTTACACATTTGCAGTTAATGGCTTGGCGGTAACTTCATTGCACATAAGTGACGTCACGATCGTAATGGCGGCATATTCAAATAATTGGAAATTTGAATTTTTAAATTAATTTATTCAAAAATCTAGCTCAAATTACGGTAGATAATTAAACTCAATCGGTTTTATTTGATCAATTCTTACTGTTAATAAAGAAAAAAAGTTTTATTTTTGTTGAAGACTGTTTCCGAGTTGTGAACTAACTTTCGTGAATCTTGAAAGAAATATGGAAAACTTTATAGTAGCTCTGGTAGATGATTTATTTGATTGCTCATCTGAGGAATCGAGTTTCAGTAGTAGTGAAGAACTAGATTTTGGTTTTGTAATTTGTATAGCAGAGATTTGTTTCTATTTTCACAATAAGCGAGGTCAGTGGCACAGATTGTTGGCTATCGGTCATATTCACTTATGACTGTTTATATGCTAGAGCCAACGTGGGTTCGTGCCTCGTATCTGGCAGTGAAATTTTAATTTAAAAATTTCAGTGTTAGATATTGGCTCGAATAGGTAAACCGCATTGAATATTAATTTAATTAATGTCTAATGTGGAGCCTAGATTTTCAATCAATGTGCCGATGATGGTGGTGAGGTTTTCCGGGTTTTCCTACACCTGTAGCCAAATGGCGCCATCAATCCTCAGTAAGTCGCCCCGGAGCGCCACGGCAAATAATAATAATAGCCGTCCCTTCCCCGCACAAGCCATTGGCTTCTGGGGTTCACTCGTAGGGGAGTGAAATGTAGGGCGAGTATTATTATTATTATAGTATATCCCTCTTCCAAGGGTACAAAATTACTTAGGTGTAGTGGGAAAGAATTCACCAATATTTCTTTTTTCTTAAAGTGACAGACTTCAGGTCGACTAGTAATTGTGTGTTAAAATATATAAGTGTGGCTAATCTGTTTGGATGTGTCTACTCGGACACTATCAAATTTAAAAAGTAGTGAATTATTTGAACATAATATGCACATAACAAATATAAATTACAGGGAATATAATTTAGCATATTCTACTAAATATTTATTATTCTGAAAAAAGGCAGGAATTTTAGAATATCTATATCCTTTATTCTAACTTAAAATAGTATCAATAGTCACTACCATTTTTTACGGATTATTGACAGAATTTGTGCAGTTTTAGCATATATTTATAGGAGTATATCGCCATATATGTAATACTCCTATAACGCCAACGTCCTATCTTTGGCTGTAGAAACAAACTGTTCCGACAGAAGGAAATGCAAAATCGGAATTGGGTGACAACGCGCATGCCCATATACATAAATTGCATTGGCGTGGTGTCCCGTGGTGAAAAAAGAACGTAGAGAAAAGGAAAGTTAAGCAAACGTAGGCAATTTTACAGCTGTGACGCCTATGACTATCCGAGGCTGCGTGAGAGAGAAACGATCGTCTACACTCTACTATCAGCGACACACTTCTCTCTCAAGCTGACGATATAGGAGTATTACATATATGAGTTTTAGTGAGTTTTTTTTTGGCTAACTCAGCTGGGGATTGTCAAAAAGTTAAAAGAAATATTGGACGGACTATATCTTACCTATATGCATTCCTCTGAACCTTAGTAAATTATACATCAAGATAGACGTATTAATTTTATTTGTAGTATTTTACCTGACACATTTCATCATTTACTTACAATGTTGAAAAATGAGCTGTATCTGAATTGAAATAAGATTTTACAGTTTACTAGTATCTAAATTTGATTGCAATAAAATAAACCTGTCTGTAAAATATCTGTCTTTTCGACATCCACGTTGATTTCATATTCCCCTACAGTTACCCGAAACATCATTTTCAACCTAAAAGAAAGTGAAACAATGGTATTTGGCCATAATTTATTGGATTACATAGGGTTATTGTGTCTTTCGGGTGGTTTTCAGTTTTTTACGGCTATATATTTAATAAGAATTTATTGTAAAGTAATGTACACTAAAAAGTAATAACTACTCTAATAAAGGTATAAACTTTTTTTATGGTTCCGATATGCTTTACAATATAAAAACTGTTTTATCGCTAGATGTAAAAACCAGAAAGTGCTCGATTATATTATGACTAATTTTATCGTTAAACTAATTGTCAAATATGTAACATGTTTATTTTCAACTAATGAAGGTTAGTAATAACAAAAACAAATAATACATTAACATAATAATAATTAGTAATAGAATAGATTCTTATAAAGACAATGCGTGATTAGTAATAGCATTCTAATGATCATGGAGATATACCAGCAAAACATGAAACAACATGAAAATAAATAAAAGGTAAGTATAGAAAGATATGAATAATATGGTTATCTTGCATCTATCAAGTAATAAATATAAGTCCTGTCAGTACTAATTAGGAAATTTTTTAATATTTTTTTAATGAAATTTATAGAATTAATTGTTCTTAAGTATATGTTATACATTTCTGGGAGTGAATTAAATATTTTTGTCGCTAAGTAGGTAAAACACCTCTTATATTATCAGTAAAACTTTTTGACGCATATTTTTATTGCAGATTTATGTTACTTAGGCTTTTATATACCTAGTGCTTAATTTACACTCAAAGAACGAATATGGCAAATATAAATACGAGTATTGGCAGGGATCGCGACGAAAACGCCATCTGGTGGTTGCATAAAATCATGCTCGACAATTTTGAGAAGTATGTGAGTTTAGTATAAAAAATAAAAATTCGTTATAAAAAAATCTCCTTAGAATTTATAAGCATATAAATAAAAAACGTGATTATATTTTTGAAAGAAAACATTCAGAAAAAACGTGTTGTGATGAACACAGTAAGTATAAAACGTGTAAATAAATATCATAAAAATTTTAATCTTAGGTTAGGATATCAAAACAAATAATACATCTAGAATAATAAAAATTTATGAATATCTGCTAGATTTTCAGTCACAATAATTTATCAAAAAATTTTTTTTTAATATTTTTTAGGCGATGATGAATATAATTATTCAATCAAACCGGATTTGAGTCAATTAGTCATCAAATATCATTTCAACTCGAAACGATGGACAAAGTAAAGCAGCTTGTCGCGGCTGGTCACTTTAGAGATGTGAAAGAATTGAGACATAGTGGCAAAAGTTATTTAATCACATCGAATAATTGTAGAATAAAACACACATTTGTCTAAGTAAGCATGCTACAGAAGTAGGTTATACATTATGTAACGAAGTTACTTAACTCCGGCTAATTTTAATAACTAGAAAAGCATCAATTATCCTATATTCGTTAATAATTGTCGTACAACATCCATTCTTTTTGCAAAAATATTATTTTAAAATAGTCTATACATCAGTTTGAATTATTCTAACGCATCGCCCCCTTTTTAACCCTTAATACTATACCGCTAATGAAGCCACCAAGTCTTTCCCTCTCTACATTGTTTTATCGCGACGGGCGATCGAGATTCAATACGGCTATCGATCGTGAAAAATCAATCCAGTAATTCAGTCAGTCAGTCCGCAGACACCGCCAGATCAAGACGACTGTTGTGACGTACGATATACCGGGTGAGCTATTGTAAGTATAAATAGAAATAAATTTCGTGAAATTTTCTAAGTCCGTTGTTTTAACTTAAAATAAATCCGTGAAACTACCAAGTCCGCGATTTCGGCAACACGCATGTCCGCCTCCTTCCAGAACCAAAGGTAAAAACAAGAGTGGGAAATTTGGAAGCTTGGTTCTCACTTGAAGGATAATATAAAGTCAGTTGTGCCAGCACCGCAAGCCGAAACACCACGCTAGACTACCAGTCAGACCAGAACACCGATGAGCAGAGTATTAGTAAAGCGAAGGTCCCGTTTGTAGATTTCTTCAAAGTTATATTTTTCATTTTAATTTTGAAATTATTTTTCAGCGTTGTTCCTGCCAGAGAGAGCCGTATATTTATTTTTAATCAGGATAACCGACAGAAAGCGGCTTGGGGTGAGTATTTACTTCACAGGGCCAGCCATCTGTCGGCGTACTAATTTTTCAATTATATTTCGACGTTGTTCCTGCCGGAGAGAGGCGTATATTTATTTTTAATCAGGATAACCGACAGAAAGCGGCCTGGGCTGAGTATTTACTTCACAGGGCCAGCCATCTGTCGGCGTACTAATTTTAAATTATTTTTCAGCGTTGTTCCTGCCGGAGAGAGAGTCGTTCATTCTTCTTATATTTTTAATCGTGATAATCGACAGAAAGTGGCCTGTGCTGAGTACTTACTTCACAGGACTAGCCATCCATCGAGGCACTATAGTTTATTGTTATATGAATTTATAAACCGGAAAATAGAACTTTGTCTCATAGACCCTTTTTGTACATTGAGCAATAAACAACAAGCAACATTTATGTTGACTGCCTTGATTACACTGGAACATTAATGTATTTCAATATACGCCAACCCAAAAGTGTGTTCTATCACAATATGAGTCTTACTATGGATTGTATTGTGACGATTTTGCCTTTAAGAAAGAATACCATTATTGACCCAAGCAAAACAGTAGAAAATTACCTATAAGGGGTTATTATCCATTTCAAAAGTGGATAAGCAGAATCTCCTATTAAATGATACCTAAACAATCTTAAGTATTTTTCTCTATTTCTATTAATTTCCACTTCTTGAAATATAAAATTTTGAAGTACCTAAAATAATTCATTATGTAGAAAAACACAACACGCATTCTAACTCTACTGTCATGCACAGGTCTCGAAATCCTACTATTATATCGGTAAAAACTTTACTCGCTACACATATCACTTGTAACTTCTTCAAACCTAATAGCATTTGTAGAACAATTTCTATTGTAAACTTCTGTGTACGCAAACAACCCTTTTCTAGCCACCACAGATTCATCATAAGCATTTTTTCACTTGAAATGGTTTTTTTTTCTCCCAGTGAAATCTTTATTCATTTACGGACATTGTATATATCCCAACAATACCTTAAATGTGCTTCTTGTCATCCTAAATAATTGAAAAAATCATACTCTAGGTATGAAGGTAGTTTAGGTTAGGTTAGGTTCAATGTGAGTGGAGCGTTTGCTCGCCCCTTCACTGCGGCCAGCAGAGGCCTATTGTGGCTCACCCCTATGGGCTATAATTCACCATACAATCCACACACCTTCTTACAAGGAATATGATTGATTTAGGTGAAGCTTTCTTGAAGTCTGTAGGCTCCAGCTGTACAAAACCAAACGTACGAAGCCTATTCATTTCCAAGGCAGGACAAGAGCATAAAACATGCTCTGCCGTTTTGTCTTGCACACTGCAGTTTGACTCAGACCTAGCTTCTTCAGATGGTACCGCAGACGACAGTGTCCTGTAAGCAGTCTAATTAGGATGCGTAGATCACTTCTACTCCATTGTAGGATCTCCGATAGGGTGCTACCTGAGGGTTTGACTATAAATGCCTTAGAGTCAGCTAACCCAGGAATATCTTTCCAGTGCTGCAGAGTTTTCCTCTCGGCCCATTTCCAGATAGTGTCTTTGGCACTGCGTTTGGCTACACCAAAGAATGGTTCTGCCTGGCTGTCCGATAAAATGTAAATACTTTTGTTGACAAGATGATGGTTTGCCAACTCTCTTGCACACAATTCTATAGCGAAAACCTTCTCCTGAAAGATGGTAGCATACTTGCCGAGGCTTACTGTGATGTCAATGAAGGTAACCATTCCTCACAAAATCCATCTATGCGAAAATGGTTCATGGTAGTTGGCAATAAAATTTGCATCATCAAAAACTCTTCTTCATCGTTCCTGAAATATATCCATCGCAATAACTGAATGCAATCATCATCATAATTGATAATCTGTGCCAAAATAAGGCGCATCATACATAATATTAATAAAAGCTTTGAGGTTATAACGTTTAATTAAATGTCAAGGAATTTGAACAAGCGGTTTCAATTTTGTCATTCTAGTGTTTCACATAAACGATGACGTATCATTCGAAGCGGTTTAAATTTATTTATCTATACAGTAGATCGCTAGAGAACAGCTCTACTATCTGTTTTATGATGCTCTATGTATTTTGTATTAATTAAATTATTTTCTATATACATTTGAGAATATATAAATAAGTTTCTCTTTAGGTGCATAATAGATAAAAAAGCGTTTTTCTCTTTTTGGTTCACCCAAGAATTCATCGTTATGAAAACCTAGCTTAAGAGAAAGCATAACTTTTGTCGATAGAATGTCAAACTGACTGAATTTATTTGAAATTAGGTTATTGTGTGACGTAGGGGTCAGCGGTCACTGAACAAACTGTAGTTACAGATTGAAAAAGGTCGTAAGTTAAATAAACTTTGGGATGTTGTTTAGGGATGGTTAATTAACGTTTTGGATCTCGAGGACCCTGTGCGAAAAGAGGACGGCGGTGGAAAACTGCAAAATTTTCGACTTTCCTCCGGTTTTTCTTCAATAACTTTTTTCCAAACCTTATGTCTTCTGTTATACCCGAATTATGATGAAAACTTATTGTAATTATGGTTCCTAATTACAATCACCAACTTTGGATACCCTCCCTCCCTACCCCAGCTTCCCCCTTCCGCCACCCAACCCCAATTCACAAAAGCTAATTTTCTTCTCTGGTGAAAGCCAATTATATTCACATTATGTTCGTTATGATATTAGTTACTTTTCGGATCGATATCCCCTATTCCTCCACTACATAATTATCCCTGGAGAGGTAAAAAAAAGACGTAGTCCTTTCGTGAGAAAAATTAATGTAATTAGCAATATTAAGGATTTTACAGTTTTGTTATATGGTCGATTATCTTCCTCAATCAGCTGCTGGACGAAAAACAGTTTTGCTGTATAATCGATTGTCTTCCTCAATCAGCTGCTGGACGAAAAACAGTTTTGCTGTATAATCGATTATCTTCCTCAATCAGCTGCTGGATGGAAAACGGCATTCATCACTGTTCTCATTTCATAAAAATATTACCTGCATGGCTTCGACAACACTCGGTGATGGGCGGAATCCTCTTTTCTACGCTGACTTAGGTGGATGGTAAAAACTTGCAAGGCACTTTAGCATCTAAATCAGTGTTAAAATTAGGCAACTGGTTGATGTGTTCTTCTATTTTATTCTCCCACTCGTCTTCACGCATCCTCGCCTTTCCGATAATTTTTTTAGCCGTTTCGGGTACAGTCATTAACCAGAGCATTGGGATTTTTCAATACAACCTTGCCTGTTTAGCTCTGAAATAATCAGTAATAGTTTTCTCACAAAAAAAAACACTCGAATTTCGCAACTTGTAACCCCCGGATAGGTACAGGAGAAGGAGCTTGAGATGTGCCATATGTTCCTTGTTTGGTAATAACCTCGGTAATAACTGTGCACTCTCTACAAAATTCTAAGAAATTTAAAGCTATACAAAAAATATAGAAATGTTTTTGCCGTAAGTCGTAAGAGGAAAAAGTTATTAAGGAAAACCGGTCGAAAATTTTGCAGTTTTCCAACCCCGTCCTATTTTCGCAAAGGGTTCTCGAGGTCCAAAATGTTAATTAACCATCCCTGAGCTACATCCCAAAGTTTCATTAACTTCCGATCTTTTTCCATCTAACCCCCATTGTTTCCAAACTGTCGACTGTACTAAAATATTTACTTAATATTTTGTTTGTCTGACAATAAATTAAGCTACTTAAAACTTTGTTTATTTTTCTGGCAATAAATTGAGCGAATTACCGTAACCTGGTTAGGAATTTCAAGCAAACATATTATAAAAACCTCCTTGCGTTTAAATAAATGCACACGTACACGCACTATTATTGAATTTCTTGAACGGGTGCGTGCTGTAGAGAAATATATCACGTATATAAAAATAAAAAATTAATTAGAGATTGCAGGGTTCCAGTAAAACAACGAAACTACTTAATTTAATTAATAAACTACCCACTTGATTTTGTTTCTTATACAGAGTGATCAAATTTTAAATTGTAGTGAAACACGGCTGGCTAAATTGGGACTGATTAAATCCTAAAAGTAAAGGCAATAAATTTTAGCAAAGTGACACTAATCACCTTTAACCTTCAACGTAATCTGAGAAATACCTTGGAAATTGCATTTGCTTTTCGAGTTACAGTAGATAACTTTATTAAACTAGATATATTTCCTATGAATATATTTGTTTTGTTTCTTGTATATAACACTCTGTATAAAAAAGGTCAGAACGTACGTAAGTAATAAAATAGAAAAATCAATTTTATTTGAAGTAAATTCCAGTAAGAACATAGGAGAAAATCGTTGAAAAGAAATGAACGTGTTCTGATTTTACGATAAGAAAATGATTTTTCTATTGTTCTCATCCAATGTACAAGTCGTTTGTCCGATTTAATCTAAGAGTCAATCTCGAAATAATACAGGTAAAACATCAAGAAAAATTGTAAAATAAGAATAAAGAAACCATATCACTCATGATTCCATTTTCTCATACCGGAAAAGAAGTAAAACAAATTGCGAAACTTTACTTTATTCGATTGATGTTTGAACTTTTTACTTTGTTTTCAACCTCAGACAAATAACGAAAATCTAGAATAAACTGAATGTTTTTGAGAAAACAATTATAATTTATACTTGATCAAAAAAAAAATAAAGCTAATTAGATTAACTACTTCGTTTTAATTATATTTTTATTCTTAAGAACTCTTCTACTTTCTTAGAACTAAAAGTTGAGACAATTAAAATCTTATAAATTAATGAATAAGCTTTAAATTTTATGAAATAAGAAATAAAATGTATACAAGAGAACAAAATAAATATATATATAATAAATAAATATATTGTAATGTTATACAATAGATATATCTCTATATAAGGTCGTTTCTATTATAAAAAATCTGATGTGGCCAGCACATGACCTCTCGCCATTTTTGAATCAAAAATTTACAGGTTGACACAAAAAAGTATGAAAAAAAATTGTTTTTTTGTAAATCTGGCAACAATGGCAAAAGTTTCGAAAATTTTAATGAGATGAAAATAAACTATAGGATATACAAAATATATGTGTAAAACTTTATTGCCGTTTTGTATAATAATGGCGTCATCACCCATAGCAACTGCCACTTCCGGTTGTGCGATTGGCACCAAAATCTAATCAGATCTAATCTAGGGCATCAGAATTCTGTATGCAAAATTTCAAATTTTTTTATTCAGTAGTTTTTGAGTTATCGTTACTACAACATCCATCCAAACACACACACACACACACTAACACACACACACACACTAACACACACACACACACAGACATCATCGCGAAAATATTAAAATCGTATTCTAGGGACCTTAAAACGTGTTTATCCATTGAAAACTCACTGCCCAATTTTTAGCATGATTCCTATATCTCTCTTATCTGAAGGGCGAGAGGTAAAAAATAGACATTACAATTTAAATAACATAAAAATTATAAATTTAAACATTTCTCCAAACTCTTTTGTTCCTTCCACAGTTTTGTTCCTTCCACAGTTACTTGAATTTTATCTTGCACTATCTTGAAATCTCTTTTGTTCCTTCCATAGTTTGCTCCTTCCAGAATTATTTGAACAGTTTTGTTCCTTACACAGTTACTTGAATTTTATCTTAAACGATCTTGAAATCTCATTTGTTCCTTCCACAGTTATTTAAACAGTTTTGTTAGTTCCATAGTTATTTGAACAGTATTAATTGTTCCTTCCACAATTATTTGAACAGTTTTGTTCCTTCCACAGTTAATTGAACAGTTTTGTTCCTTCCACAGTTACTTGAATTTTATCTTAAACGATCTTGAAATCTCGTTTGTTCCTTCCACAGTTATTTGAACAGTTTTGTTCCTTCCACAGTTACTTGAATTTTATCTTAAACGATCTTGAAATCTCGTTTGTTCCTTCCACACTTATTTAAACAGTTTTGTTTCTTCCACAGTTATTTGAACAGTATTAATTGTTCCTTCCACAATTATTTGAACAGTTTTGTTCCTTCCACAGTTATTTGAACAGTTTCGTCCCTTCCACAGTTACTTGAATTTTATCTTGCTTGAAATCTCATTTGTTCTTTCCACAGTTATTTAAACAGTTTTGTTTCTTCCACAGTTATTTGAACAGTATTGATCCTTCCACAATTATTTGAACAGTTTTGTTCCTTCCCCAGTTATTTGAACAGTTTTGTTCCTTCCACAGTTACTTGAACAGTTTTGTTTCTTCCACAGTTATTTGAACAGTCTTGTTCCTTCCCCAGTTATTTGAACAGTTTTGTTCCTTCCACAGTTACTTGAACAGTTTTGTTCCTTCCACAGTTACTTGAATTTTATCTTGAACGATCTTGAAATCTCGTTTGTTCCTTCCACAGCTATTTGAACAGTTTTGTTTCTTCCACAGTTATTTGAACAGTATTAATTGTTCCTTCCACAATTATTTGAACAGTTTTGTTCCTTCCACAGTTATTTGAACAGTTTTGTTCCTTCCACAGTTACTTGAATTTTATCTTGCTTGAAATCTCATTTGTTCTTTCCACAGTTATTTAAACAGTTTTGTTTCTTCCACAGTTATTTGAACAGTATTGATCCTTCCACAATTATTTGAACAGTTTTGTTCCTTCCCCAGTTATTTGAACAGTTTTGTTCCTTCCACAGTTACTTGAACAGTATTGATCCTTCCACAATTATTTGAACAGTTTTGTTCCTTCCCCAGTTATTTGAACAGTTTTGTTCCTTCCACAGTTACTTGAACAGTTTTGTTTCTTCCACAGTTATTTCAACAGTCTTGTTCCTTGCACAGTTATTTGAACAGTTTTGTTCCTTTCACAGTTATTTGAATTTTATCTTGCACTATCTTGAACTTTATCTTCCTTCTATGATTTGGCTATTTGAGTGTTCACCCTATTCGGATCTCCTCTATTTTTTTTTTACTTCCCAAAATTGTATAACTATAATAATAATAATAATGAGATAAGTTTTCTTACTATTCCACAATTGTTGGTTTGGCACCCTTTCATATTTTATATACTAAAAAATTCAACCATTTAAAATACCAAAATTTTTAACCGTTAACTTATTCAAAAACTCATACAAAGTATTTCATTACAATATATTTAGCACCCACGGCTTGGTTTGTCATTTCTTTCCATTTCTTCCTATTTTTACATTTGTTATTTCTTTCTATTTTTACATTTGTTCTTCTAGTTTTATACGCCTGGGCTTTCCAAATCAAATTCTTCACTCTTCCATATTTCCTTTAGTCTTCCTCTCCTCTTTTTTCTGCTTACGCTTCTACTAAGGATTGTTTTTGGGATTCTATTTGGCGCCATCCTTTATAAGTTCCCCAGCCATCTTAGTCTTTGTGCTTCTTCAAATCCTGTAATACTTGGTTCTTTATACATATCCCTAAGCTCTTGGTTTTTTCTTCTCTTCCATATTTCACTATTTCATTTTTCCTTAATACCTTTTTTCCAAGACTTCTAAGGTATTTATATCTGCTTTTAGTCGCCCCTTCCAATCCAACCCCTCCACGGACCAATATTCGCCTCAAAAAGGGGTGAATTTTTATATAATTTTAAATATTATCAAAAAACATAATCCTCCCCGTTTTTAAGGATGCTGAGCACGGTGGTGATGTTGGATATAGCGTTCGATCCCTGCCAATCCCTTCAACAACCAATACTCGGCCCCAAAATGGTAACTTTTTTTGTTTTCGGCATTTTAGCGGCTAATATATTTCCCTTCGACTTCGAGGATTCTGTGTATGGGAAAAATAATCGAATTTCTCTTCTTGGTTGTAACGGTCTCTTTTCTTTAATTTGTAAGTCCGCAGCCTAATTGAGGTAGTGAAGAAATGCACGTCAGTACGGATTATGGAGGTTAGACTCTCTTAGTACTGATAAACCTGGAGAATCTACAATGACAGTGGTGGCGCGGTTGCCGGTACTCCACTTCTCGGAGCCCACAGTGGCTGCGCAGAATGCTGTACACGCTTCACTCTCGACGCGCGTAAATTTAAATGTGCAGGGTGCGTAAAAAAAGGAGATGAAGTGATTGATGGAAATTACAGGGATTGGACCGGTTTAAAAACAGTCACCGTATTCAGCATCCTCGAAAACGGGGAGAGGGATATATATTTGCCACGGATATAAAAAAAGTCACCCTCTCTGAAGCGAGTATTGGTCGGTGGAGTGGTTGCAAGGCATTGGACGCGATATCTAACAACACCATCGTTCTCAGCATCCTCGAAAACGGGGAGGAATATGTTTCCAGCTGATATTTAAAAAGATGTCGAAAGCGAATATTGGCCGGTTGGGACCAATATTCAACAACACCACCGTGCTCAACATCCTCGAAAACGGGGAAAAATTGCGTTACTCTGCAGGGAAACCTCTTGAAGCACGTTTAACCGCTTTAGGTGGTGTCTTTTGGCTGTTTTGAGAGGTTGCTCAACCCCAAAGAGAAATTCTAACGCCTCCATCCTGTTCAGCATCCTCAAAGACGGAGGGAGGAGGTACTCTTGTTCTGGCTGAAAATATTTCCATTTTTCGGCCTTTTTTCCAACTCGCACATGCTACTATTTCGTCAAAATCCATGTTTCACAGGCAAAAATAACTATGGGCCTTATTACAGTTTTGTAAAGTCTAATTTTTAGTTTCCTTAGTTGCGTTATCAATTTAAAAAATTGGAAAATTAATAATCTACAAGTGTGATTAATTTTCTTGCTACTTAGTAACAATTTTAGTATTGCTTTTCACAGTTTCCACTATAGTTTAAACATATTTCACTCTCACTCCAAATAGTAGGGGAGGCATCGATGCTAAATAGGCATTTATTCGAGCGTCGTGAAGGCCCATTAGATGTAAAAGCTTAGACGATAAAAAGAAAAAATGTTATATAATGCATTCTCGTCCATCGGTTGGGGAACGTCTATAGAATTTCAAACATGAAAAAAAAAACCGTTACATGGAAATATCCGAGCGCGTCAGACATTGATATTATGTATGCCCAACGTATCTTTAATAATGGAGGTTGCTTAATCTGAAGGTTTGCACGATGGGGGTGCCTTTACGAAGGGTTGAAAATAGAAAAAAAATAATTTAATTAAGCGTGTCAGATATTTTAACGGGGTGGCAAGTATACCCAAAGAAATTCTTATTTAATATTCTTACGATTTGGACGTAACGCAAACTGTCGGTGATTTTTGAAAAATGCTGAAAAAATCGTCCTGGCGATTATTCGGAGGAATTTTATAAATTTGACAATTAAAAAAAAAATTTTAATGACTTTTTTTAATCATTGAATTTAGTCCATTAAAACGCATAGGAAACAGCATGAAAAGAAAAAAGTATATTTTTTTTAAACTGGATACATATATTTATAGAAAAATAAGTATAAGAATCTAATTTTTTTAACTAATTTTCTTTCTTCTCCAGAAATGTCACGCAATTATTGATCCTTATAGAATTTACGATAAGAAATATTTGAATCTTTCGAGAAAGAGCTAAGCTTTTGAAACATCGGTACGTCGTTGTATTCTATGGAAGCATTTTTTTAAATGCTCTGTAGTGTGGGGATGGTGCGAAAGAGTGAGAGATAGAAAAGAGTGAGAAGGAAGGAGAGTCGCGGAGTGGGAAATACATAATTCTCAGCAGCTGCACACACCACACTTTATTGATGATTTTAAGTACTCCGGCTTGAGGAAATCGGCAGATTATATTATTTTCGTAATCCTTAAATTATTTTCATCAAAATGAAAAAAAAATTAGCGCGCTCGAGTAACTCAAGGTAACGTTTTTTTTTACAAAATTTGTATTTCCCCCACTTCCTTTAGTTACACTGAAATCGTCAGATTATTGGAATATACACGGTATCCCCATATATTAATCTGCCGAGCTTCAGTAAATCCCCAAATCCCCGCTTGAGTCCCCTACTAAAATAATCATTTTTTATTTTCCCTGTATTCCAGCCAATGTTTTAAACATTTTAAACTCTATTTGCCCAAAAATTTTTGGGACACACTGTATATTTATCAAAGGTAATACCACGAGTCCTTCAAATGTTATCGATATTTTTTTGTTTTCCACGAAAACTAGTTTATTTGGCAAAAATATGAAAACAAACCGATTGATAAAATCACGAGTGATGGAAAATAAAATATTATTTGATAAAATTTGATGAATGAGTTTTATTTGAAAAGATTATTTTTTTCATCAATTTGAAATAACAAGAACTCATATCATCAAGATTTTATTAAATTCAATAAATCAAACACCGGACAGGTATGTTACAGATAGTGTCAAAATCTGACATTTTGCTGATTTATAATTTAAACGTTGTTTGGACCACGTAGTTTATCAGTATAAAACCGAATGATTGGTTAGAATCGCCCATTGCTATTGGTTGAAATCAGCAAAATGTCAGATTTTGACGCAAGAAAAGATAATATAAATAAAATATATACTTATGCCAAAATGTAACAATAATAAATTTTGTTGGTTCAAAGAATATATTTATTTGTTTGAACGTAATAAAGCCATGTCTAATGTTTTAGGTTCGTGCGTATATATGAATCCAGAAATAGTACAGGTGAGTTAGGTACCTGAATAATCACATATCAAATTCTTTTAGAGAATAAAATTTCCCCAAATTATGATTTTTAAAATTATCAAAAAGTTATTTAAATTAGATATAAATAAAATTTTGTTCAGTCATTAAAATTTAAATTCATTTATAAAAATTTAGTATAGGCTTTAGCATTTCTAATTAATAAAAATTATTACTAAATATGCAGTGGACAAAATAAATGGTGTATTCAAACAAAAGTTGTTAAAAAGCAATAATATGATTAAATATTGATCAGGTTTAAATCCCTGTTTTTCAAGCCATTGTACTCGATATTAATTTCGACCTTTTAATTTAGAAAATAGCGACAAAATGATCGAAAAATGAAGGTCGAAAATGTGCAAACTGAGTTTAGAATCGACATAAAAAACGATAGCTGGATTTTTAGTAGGGCTGGTGTTGAATAGATTAAACACGAAATTCGATTTGTAGTTGGCGCAATTAGTACTATTTTAATCTGTATATCAAAGTTGAAAACCCGAAAGTAACTTGTTTTTATAAAAAATTTTATAATTTGTGACAATACAACATTTTTGTATTTACAGATGACATTATAGATTGTAAATATTAATAAATATTGTTATCCAAAGTTTTTTTTTATTGTTGTTATTAGTCAGCATTGACCAAAAAGGCATGTGCTGATATGCCCTTCGTTAGTGATATATTCAATTAGGTTAGGATTTGTCAGGTATTTAATAAAAATAAAGTTAGTTATTTTTTAATTTTTCGCGAAACAATCCCAAAGCGGAATCATTGGCAATATTTATTACTAACGAATGACAATAATAATAATAATATTTATTTAATATCTAAGTATTTCCACTCAGAAAAATATTTTTCGCCTTCAAGGATGTACAACATTCTTGCCAAATTCAGAATAATACCTTGTCTTGTAAAATCCCATATTTACCGTTTTCAAATGAAAATACTGATGTTGATTTTACGGTATCTCGTCAGATTTAAAATTATCAGTTTTTTATCCGATTTTGCGATAGGTGATAAAATTAAATGCCACAGTCTTAAATCATCCTCCAATCGGCCAAAGTGAAGACAGGATAGTGAGCCAGGACAGCACTGGCGTCATGTCCATTGGAATTTCGAGAAAGTAAACCAAAGCCACTGATGAAGACAGGACAGAAGAATAACCGTAAAATGAACATTAACATTGTAAAATTGTTTATAAAAAATAATGTTGAAAACTTTAGTACCCAATAACCAGTACCCCAAGCCCCCCTCTAATTTAGAGGGCTTGGGGTATTGGTTATTGGGTACTAAAGTTTTCAACATAATTTTAATAAATAATTTTAGAATGTTAATGTTTATTTTCCATACCAAATTTTAACATCATGTGTAACTTCGTCATGAACTTTGCCTGATGATGGCCATCGTTTGGCCAAAACATGTCGCCACTTTGATCTCTTCCTAAACCAGAAATAAATTTTGTGGTATGACTTTGAGTTTTAATTATTCGTTGAATTTTATATAAATTGAAAATTTTCTTTAGTACTTTTAACTATTCAATCAATTTAAATTTTGTACAACTAAAAGATTATATAGCATTTACCATTGTTATTTTTTTCTAATACACTGTTAAAAATTATTACAAAAAGAAGAAAAATATGCACCCCTGTACATGTAGCGGTTTCGAAGGCTTGTGAGTTTTAAGGGTTCAAAATTATTTTTTGCAATTTCCGGCGAAGTGTGACTTTCAATTTGAAAATGGTCTACAGTAGAGTTGTAGATAATAAATAAATCCACAATTTTGTTTCAGTCCATTTTTCAACATAACCTCAAAGAACCCCACACAAACCATATGGGAATTGGCTCACTGTCAAATTGGCTGAAATTTGGATATGTTGTTCGTTTCGGCATCCTGAACAAAAGCCTCCGTGGGCACAAAGCTCAAATTTTACTTATTTTGGCTCCTACGGAGCTCCAAAGCTCCACGGATTTACCATTACTTCCTACTTAAAAGGGTAATCTCTTCGAAAGTTTAGTATTTGTTTTTGAGGTTGCTGAGTTCAAAACTGATGTTAAAAAGACGATATTGACAGTTGACAGCTGTCAACTAACTGTCAAACAACATGTGATCATCAAAAATCATAAAATCCACATGTAAATGTATGTTTTTGAGCTTGCTGGGTTCAAAAAATCGATGTTGACAGTTTACAGCTGTCAGATAACTGTCAAACAACAAGCAATAATCAATATTGATAAAATCCACATGTAAGTATACGTTTTTGAGGTTACCGAGTTCAAAACTAATGTTAAAAAATCGATATTGACCGTTGAAAGCTGCCAAATAACTGTCAAATAGCATGTAATACTCGAAATTGATAAAATTGACATGTAACCCAGATAGCACATATTAATCCATTGGATGTCCATTGGAAGTTCATTCATGGACATACCGACTGTCCAATGGACATCCAGAATTTTACAAATGGACATCCAATGGACGTCCAGTGGACTATACAAATGTCTCACTTATGGACATCCATTTGGACTCCTTGAAAGGTCCATACATGGATACTTTTTATATTGCTGTTGGACAATTTATGGACATCTGATGGACATCCACATCGACACTAATAAGTATTAAAATAAAATTGCCGCTAAAGTAGAAATACATTTACTGTTATTAATAATTATAATAAAATATTATACGATTTTTTTTATGTGTTTCTCTCCGCTGATCTTCTCAGCCATTTTTTAATTGCAATTTTCGTAGTTTTCTTATTAGAGCCGTTGTGGCTTTCAGCAGCAAATGGAAAATAATTTTAGAAAAGGATTTGCCTTAAATCAAATTGAACAACAAAGAGTAATAAATCTTTTAACAAACGTCGATTTGGCAAATGGGCTAAATAGTATTTTCCAGGATGTTATTGGAAAACAAACGATTTGCCTGTCTATAATGTTTTTTGTGACTTTTTGGCATCTTATAATTATTGTTAGTATTAAAAATGATACTTAGCTTTATTACCAGCAGATAAATATACCAAAAATAAACTCAAAATAATGTTAACAGCGTGGTTAAAAAATTAAAAAGTCGCGGAACAAGTCAATCTAAAATAACTAATAACTTCGAAGTTGTAGAACTTCTTCTTTCCCAAAAACAAATCTTTGGTGGCCTTTTACTTTATATCTGGTCAACAAGGTAATGAAGACAAGGTATTTTAATAAAATTGTAGTTTGATAATATAATTATAGTTATTTATTATAAGAAGAACATAATTCTACCTTAATAATATAGGTACTTATCAATGCTAGAACATTCCCTCATTTGGGACAGTTTTTGAACTTCCACTGGACTACCTGAATCTGTGTATCCAATGAATAACGGAAAGAGGACGTCCATTTAAAATCCATGGACATCCAGGACATTGTTTGGACAGAATATGGACGTCCAATGGATGTCGTGTGCTGTCTGGGAAGCATATGTCTTTAAAGTTGCCTAATTCTAATCTGATGGCAAAAAGACGATATTGACAGTTGAGTACTATCGTTAATTAAATATTTGACTGTGCATGATAATGTGTCAAGATAGATGATTGCCTGTTGTTTGACAGTTAATTGATAGCTGTCAACTGTCAATGTCGTCTTTTTGACATCAGTTTTGAACTCAGCAACCTTAAAAACAAATATTTACATGTACATTTTATCAATTTTGATTATTGCTTGTTGTTTGACAGCTAGTTGACAGCTGCCAACTGTCAATAATATTATATTGGCATTAGATTTGAATACAGCGACCTCGAAAACATAAGAGGGTACTTTTAGTTAAAGCAGCAAATACTAAATTTTCGAAGAGATTACCCTTTTAAGTAGTAAATAATGGTGAATCCGTGGAGCGTTGGAGTTCCATAGGAGCCAAAATAAGCTAAATTGAGCTTTGTGCCCATTGAGACTTTTGTTCAGAATGTCGAAACGAACAACATATCCAAATTTCAGCCAATTTGACCGGGAGCCAATTCCCATAAAGTTTGTGCGGGGTTCTTTGTCGAGATTATGGCAAAAAACCGTTTTACTTTCCCGGACCCATCAAAGGGAAAGTAAGGTGAACGAGCAAAAAAAAATCGAGATATCGATGAAAATATCCATTTTGAGTTCCCCCAAGAAGATTGAAACCATTTCCAGGGCATGGTCTGTCTGTGTGTCTGTGTGTCTGTGTGTCTGTGTGTCTGTGTGTCTGTGTGTCTGTGTGTCTGTGTGTCTGTGTGTCTGTGTGTCTGTGTGTCTGTGTGTCTGTGTGTCTGTGTGTCTGTGTGTCTGTGTGTCTGTGTGTCTGTGTGTCTGTGTGTCTGTGTGTCTGTGTGTCTGTGTGTCTGTGTGTCTGTGTGTCTGTGTGTCTGTGTGTCTGTGTGTCTGTGTGTCTGTGTGTCTGTGTGTCTGTGTGTCTGTGTGTCTGTGTGTCTGTGTGTCTGTGTGTCTGTGTGTCTGTGTGTCTGTGTGTCTGTGTGTCTGTGTGTCTGTGTGTCTGTGTGTCTGTGTGTCTGTGTGTCTGTGTGTCTGTGTGTCTGTGTGTCTGTGTGTCTGTGTGTCTGTGTGTCTGTGTGTCTGTGTGTCTGTGTGTCTGTGTGTCTGTGTGTCTGTGTGTCTGTGTGTCTGTGTGTCTGTGTGTCTGTGTGTCTGTGTGTCTGTGTGTCTGTGTGTCTGTGTGTCTGTGTGTCTGTGTGTCTGTGTGTCTGTGTGTCTGTGTGTCTGTGTGTCTGTGTGTCTGTGTGTCTGTGTGTCTGTGTGTCTGTGTGTCTAATCGTCCACGATAACTGCCGAACCGTTTGACCACTCAAGCTGACATTTGGTATGGAGGGTCGGTGTGTGCCTCGAATGCGACCATTAGATTTTGGTTTAAATTGGTATAGTAGAGGGTCCTCAAGACCGACATTGATTAAATGCACATGTAACAATTTTCTAATTTTTTTAAATTTTAAGGACAAACTACACACATTAGTGCAAAATGTTCTAGTACAAAGTTTTATAGCATAAAATTCCCTACAACTTTTGTTTACAAACTTTTTCCAGAATTTCCAATAGTTGCGCCACTAGAGGGCGCGTAAAAAATGTGCATGTAGGTTTTCTCTAGTTTTCAAAGTTGTAAAGCATCAAATTTTCTTTAATTTTTATGTTTAACTTTTTATCGAATTCCTCATAGTTTCGCCGCTAGATGGCGAGAAAAATACGCATTTATAATTTTCCATTTTTTTAAAATTGGAGGTAAATTATGCTCTTTAGTGCAAAATGTTTCAGTGAAAAGTTGTAAAGCATAAAATTCCCTACAACTTTTGTTTGAAAATTTTCCCGAATTCCCAATAGTTTTCACACATGATTTTAGGAGATCCTAATTGTAGCAGTGTGATAAATAACGTGCGCATGCGCAGCTTATGTCATTATCAACATTGAAATATCAATTCGGTAGACGTATTCATCATCGGCTCGCTATTTTTAATATGTTACATAAATTAATCTAATGTTTAGTATTTTGTAATTAAAATAATAATAATAAATAACATATTCTCTACGGTCGAGCCGGGAAAGTTCTGGGGTGACACAGCCGATTTTTTTTTAATTTCAAAGTTTTTATGTCGAAAAAAATTTCATTATACTTGTATGTGTATAGTTTCAAAAGTGTACTCTCCCCCCCTTCCCTATAAGGCATTATGATGGCGGATGGGTTCTATCTATCGGCGCGAAGTTGTACTTGGTCAGTCGTTTTTGCAGAACAGATGGAAATTTAAAAATCTAGAACGATCAACCTTTAGTCATTTTTATTCAGAATTTGTTTCTGAAAATAGTTTTTTTAATAAAAATAAATTTAAACTGTTAACAACTAGAATTTACGTTGCGGTAAAGCCGCTTTAAATTTAACTAAAACTCCAAGTATAAATAATTTTCAGTAAATGGAATATCCAACTGCATAATAAAAAGACAAAGAACTCGGTAGGTGTACTGGAAATAAACATAATTTCCCGTGACAAATATTTTCCACTTTAGCAATTCTGCAGGCATGTTTGCCGATCTCTTTCGATCGGCTATATATTCGCCACCTGTGGTCCTATTGAAAGAAATGTTGGATTAATTTATAGACTTTCAGAAACGTACAGGCACAGGCAATAAATCGTCCAATTTCTTTTTTTTATTTTATCGTGGATCGACAATATAAAAATTCTTGGAGAAAATCCATCTAATGCCGAAAAAAAAACAATGGAAATATAGTCATTTTATTTCGAGATAAAAATATTTAAACTAAATTAAATTTTGAAATTATTTGATTCAGTTTAAAAATTTTTCTTCCTATGTTGATTAACACTCTCTGTATAAATGTCTCATTGGATTAAGTGGAGGTTGGAGTCGCTCACGCAATTCCCTCATAAACTTCGTAGGATATATTTATGGCGAAGTTAATTTTATTATAAAAGAGATATATTCTATTTCCGGTTCGTTTATCACGTAGGGGCTCCAAAATAAACCCAAACTAAATTAAAAGAAGCAAAAGTGTTTTCTTCTAAAGACAATTTTCTGATGAAACTAACCTTTCCCAACATATTCCATTAATTTTTTAGGAGTTAACTTGATCACACATTCACGCGATGGCTTGTGAAAGTAGAAAAAGGTGTGACGACAAAGGAGAGTCTGTCAGTCGGTTTAGATGAAATTGTGTTAACTTCTCACATATACTAAACTCGCCTAAGCCAATTTGTCGACTTTCCATCTCGCCTTTTGAACTAGGGTTTTTTAGTAGTCCTTTTTGTATATTTCATGAAATATCTTCAGATTTTCTCAAATGAATTTTATTTTTTTGACATTTATGTCCTTTAATATATTTTTTATGTAGTTCTTGATGTTTCCTATATTATTTTTGACATTATTTGATTTTTTACATTACTATTTTTACCTTGTGTTCAGCAATTCAAATAATTTTTTGATGTAGTTTTTGAGATGTTGAGAGTTTTTTGACATTTTTACCAATATTGACTGCTTCATTTGATATGTAACATTTTTTGACATTTATTTTACTTTTTTTTTAGCATTTTCAGTAGTTTTTTTAACATACCACATTTAATTATTTTCTAATTTAAAATATTTAGTTGTTTTTCATATCGATTATTTTGTGACCAAGTAAAGAAACATTTTCACCGTAATTTTTTTTATCATACTTTATACATAAAGGATTATAAAATACAGGCGTGGTAAATAAAGTATAATATAATTTTAAATTAATTTTCATTATTTTAATGAAAATATATTACTAAATTTTCGCTAAAAAAAAGATAAATTCCGTTATATATCACACCTGAAATTTTATACAACAATGTGTTGCTTCTAAAACTAGGTCATTATTAAATACATATATAAGCGCAAAATTAAATATATTATAATAAACATCTTCTATAAAGAATAAAATAATTAAAGATATATAAATAAAAAAAAAACAAATGTAATATATTTAAATTTTTAAATTTGTGGACTTACCAATTTTCCCGATTTTAGCGGAATTTTCAAACAAAGACATCCCCTCACTCGCGGCGAACGCCAACTGAAGCGACGCCGACCGACGCCGACCGACGCCAGCGCCGGCCGACGTCGCAACCAAATGTTGCTCGGTCAATACTGGAATTCGCTGATACGGAATCCTCTCACCTGCTGCTGCCGAAGAAGAAGTTTATCCTTCGTCCTATTGGCGAAGGACGAATGGATCAGCTATAACAATGGAAGGAGTAAAATATAAATTATTTAGCATGGGAAAAAAAAATTAAACACGCAACTGTGTATATTTATTATTATAAAATCCCGTTCATTATATTTCCTTGGTATAGGTATAATTAAAATTTATTATTCCGGATTATTTATTATTCAAAAAGATGAAACTTGTTTTTAAAATTTCTCATTTATATTCCAGAGAAAAGCTACGTGACGTATTTATTCTTTTAGTGCTCAGCGCAACACTTATATTTTATCTTTTTGGTGGAGATGAATTTTACCTCTATCTGTGTAAGTGCATATTGATTCGAAATAAATTTGTATTCAGGTCCTTCATTGAAAATCCCTATATCGATTAGACTGAAGGGAAATAATTTGTATTCGTTTGATTGTTGAATTGTTTATGTTGACGTTTTGATTAAATAGATTTTGAAATGCTCGAGCGATGTTTTAATTGAAACAGGAAATGAGGATGGCCATAAAAGGATTTGTTATCAGTATCGCTTTAAGGGCATCTATCTAGGTAATCAGGGTTTACTTTGGTATATTGATATAATTATTAAGTAGTGTTGGCTCAGGTCATGGTTAAGCTAAGAATCATTTAACAAATGAAGAGGTTCACAAACTAAATTAAGGTGACAGAGTTTTCTAAGGAAAATACAAATGATCACAAGGAAAACTAGTGAAAATTCTTTAATACACTTTTAGTAAATACCTACATGTTGTTCACTCCAATATAATAATATAAATTTCACAAACAGTGTCAGCTAGAAAATAACTGTAAACTTATAAATTATTAAAAAGGTAATTTGAAACTTGGTTAGGTAATTAAATCTAGATGTAGTTAAAAAAATTGGCTGTGTCACCCCAGAACTTTCCCGGCTCGACCGTAGAGAATATGTTATTTATTTTATTATTTTAATTACAAAATATTAAGCATTATATTAGTTTATGGAGCACATTAAAAATAGCGAGCCGAATTGATATTCCAATGTTGATAATGACATAAGCTGCGCATGCGCACGTTGTGTATCACACTGCTACAATTAGGATCTCTTAAAATCATATGTGAAAACTATTGGGAATTCGGGAAAAATTTTCATACAATAGTTATAGGGAATTTTATGCTTTACAACTTTTGCACTGAAACATTTTGCACTAAAGAGCATAATTTAAAAAAATGGAAAATCCTAAATGTGTATTTTTCTCGCCATCTAGCGGCGAAACTATGAGAAATTCGATAAAAAGTTAAACATAAAAGTTAAAGAAAATTTGATGCTTTATAACTTTGAACCAGAAAATTTCGCACTAAAATGCACTGTTTGTTTTCAAAATCAAGAAAAACTAGAGAAAACCTACATGCACATTTTTTACGCGCCTCCTGTGGCGCAACTATTGGAAATTCTAGAAAAGGTTTCAGACAAGAGTTGTAAGGAATTTTATGCCCTAAAACTTTATACTTTAACATTTTACATTAAAGTGTATTATTTGTCCTCAAAATCAAGAAAAAATAGAGAAAATCTACATGCACATTTTTTACGCGCCCTCTAGTGGCGCAACTATTGGAAATTCTGGAAAAAGCTTGAGACAAAAGTTGGGGGGAATTTTATGCTCTAAAACTTTGTACTATAACATTTTGGGCTAAAGTGTATTGTTTGTCCATAAAATTTAAAAAAAGTAAAAAATTGTTACATGTGTATTTAATCAATGTCGGTCTTGAGGACCTTCTACTATACCAATTTAAACCAAAAACTAATGGTCGCATTCAAAGCACATACCAACCCTTCATACCAAATGTCAGCTTAATTGGTCAATCGGTTCGGCAGTTATCGTGGAAGATTACACACAGACACACAGACAGACCATACGCTATCTCGATTTTTTTGCTCGTTCACTAGACTTTCCCTTTGATGAAACTGGAAAAGTAAATTGGAAAAAAATTGAAAAAAATTGAAAATTTGGAAAAAGCGAGAAAAACAAAAAAATCCAAAAACCGACCGAAATAAAACAAAACCAAAATATCCAAAAAACCGAAAATATCGAAAAACAATCGGGAAAATTTAAAAAAACTGGAAAAAATTGGTAAAAAAATTTAAAAAGAATTAATTCATTTTAATTG
Source organism: Neocrepidodera transversa (assembly GCA_963243735.1). Lineage (NCBI taxonomy): Eukaryota > Metazoa > Arthropoda > Insecta > Coleoptera > Chrysomelidae > Neocrepidodera > Neocrepidodera transversa. The sequence goes on from OY725343.1 coordinate 22,375,545, forward strand.
CTTGGTAATCGAAGAATTCTGTACACATGATATTTTTTATACGGGGTGATTTTTAAAAATTTTTTTATTATAGCAATAAAGTTTCTTAATTAATTTTTTATTAAATATAGGTATAATTTAAAATAATGTATTTTATTTTACAGGCTAAAAACCTGACACCAACATTTAGGCCAACTTGATGTCATTTTTTGTATTTTCGAATTTTCCTTTTTAAATAAATTAAAAATAAAATCGAAAAAAAATACAAAAAATATTGAAAAAACCGAAACAAAATAACAAAAAAAATGCAAAAAACCGGGAAAATATAAACAAGCCAGAAAAAATCGGAAAAAATTGGAAAAAATGAAAAAAGAAACTTTAAAAATACTTTAAAATATTGGAAACAACAATTAGAAAAAATTGAAAAAAATGAAGAAAATTGGAAAAGAATGGAAAAAAAGGAAAAATGAAAAACATTAAAACAAATTGGAAAAATATTGGAAAAAAATCGGAGAAAATTTAAATAAGTCCATAAAAACGAAAGGCAAAAAATCCAAAAAACCGAAAACATCTACAAAAAAATCTGGAAAACAGAAAAAATGGAAAGAAACAAAACAAGAAAACGAAAAATGCATAAAATGGGAAAAAATAAACAAAACTGAAAAACCAGAAAAAGTTGTAAAAAATTGGAAAACTTTAAAAAATACTTTAAAATATTGGAAACAACAATTAGAAAAAATTTAAAAAAATGAAAAAAAATTGGAAAAGAATGGAAAAATTGGAAAAATGAAAAAATTGAAACAATATTGGAAAAAATCGGATAAAATGGAAAAAATCGGAAAAATGGAGAAAATCGAAAAAAGTCCATAAAAAACGAAACAAATGGCAAAAAATCCAAAAAACCGAAAATATCTAAAAAAAAAATCGGGAAAAACATAAAAAATCGAAAGAAACAAAAAAAGAAAACGAAAAATGCTTAAAATGAGAAAAAATAAACAAAACTGAAAAACCAGAAAAAGTTGTAAAAAATTGTAAAACTTTAAAAAATACTTTAAAATATTGGAAACAACAATTAGAAAAAATTTAAAAAAATGAAAAAAAATTGGAAAAGAATGGAAAAATTGGAAAAATGAAAAGATTTAAACAAATTGGAACAATATTGGAAAAAATCGGATAAAATGGAAAAAATCGGAAAAATGGAGAAAATCGAAAAAAGTCCATAAAAAACGAAACAAATGGCAAAAAATCCAAAAAATCGAAAATATCTACAAAAAAATCGGGAGAACAGAAAAAATCGAAAGAAACAAAAAACGAAAACGAAAAATGCATAAAATGGGAAAAAATAAACAATACCGAAAAATCAGAAAAAGTTATAAAAAATTGGAAAACATTGGAAAAAATTGGAAAAAAATATCGACCAAAATTGAATTATACGTAATTTTATGCTCTACAACTTTCTACTAGAACATTTTGTCCTAACGCGCATTGTTTGTCTTCAAAATTTAAAAAAAGGCAAAAAGCCTAGATGCGTATATTTTCGTCCGTTTGAGGCGAAACTATGGGGAATTAGAAAAAAGTTAAATACAAAAGTTCAAGGAAATTTGGTACTCTACAATTTTGCACGAGGAAATTTTGCACTAAAGTGCATTATTTGTTCTTAAAATTTTAAAAACTTCTAAAAGCTTACTTATACATTTTTTGCTCGCCCTCTAGTGGCGCAACTATTGAAAATTGTGGAAAAACTTTAATACAAAAATTGTATAAAATTTTGTACTTTAAAACATTTTGCACTAAAGTGTATTGTTTGACCTTAACATTTAAAAACGCGCAAAAAATCTTAAATGTGCATTTAATCAATGTCGGTCTTGAGGACCTTCTACTATACCAATTTAAACCAAAAACTAATGGTCGCATTCAAGGCACATACCAACCCTTCATACCAAATGTCAGCTTAATTGGTCAATCGGTTCGGCAGTTATCGTGGAAGATTACACACAGACAGACCTTACTCTGGAAATGGTTTTAATCTTTTTGGGCGACCTCAAAATGGATATTTCCATCGATATCTCGAATAATTTTTTTGCTCGTTCGCCTTACTTTCCCATTAATGGGACCGGGAAAGTAAAATGGAAAGTTTAAGAGAACAACAAATGAGAAGCAAGAACACAAATAAATTTGAGCAAATAATTCATGTGTTAGGGACCAACTAAAAAAATAGATCAGAATGTACAAGATGCAAGAAAAAATCGGCTATATCACCCTGAACTTTCCTTACTCGGCTGTGGAGATTGGAATTATTTTAATTACAAAATACAAAATTTCTGTACGGGTTTTAGGGAGGAAGGGGTATCTGTATACCAAAAATAAGGTGCACATCTTTAATATTCAAAAATTATGCGTAGAAAGTAAAGGACCTTCTAATTTAAACCAAAAACTAATGATCGCATTTCAGGCACACACCAACCCTTCATACCAAATTTCAGTTTGATTGGTCAAACGGTTCCGCAGATATCGTGAAAGATTAAAAATAGACACACTCTAGAAATGGTCTCAATCTTCAAAATGGATTTTTCGATCGATATCTCGAATTTTATTTTTGCTCGTTCACTATACTTTACCTTCGATGGGACCGGGAAAGTAAAAACAGACGACAAATTATAAAAAAAGCAAGTAATAGAAAATAGATGAAAATTTTGAAATGTTATAAAGAGAAACGAAGAATAATAATCATAAACTGAAGGTTTTAATGAATGAAATGAGGAAATAAGAAGATAATTAATAGAAGAAATAGGAATTAATGTGTATTTTCGTACGAAATTGGATACTGTTTAAGAAGACTTAAAAAAGGAACGTCAAAGAGAAAAACATGAAAGACAGCAAAGTATTATAATGATAGAAGAACAAAAACTTATAAAAAAAATAATACCTTGATAACAAAAAAATTAATATTTAAAAACTACAATAAGCTAAAAGGTTTTGGAATAACAATAACAAAAGATCTAAATCCTTAGGAAAGGACTGAACACAAACTACTGATTGAATATCTAAAACAGGCTGATATCAATCAAAACTCGGTTGTGTCGTCCCAAAACTTTCCCGACGAGTATCCACGAATACTTTTTCAGATATTTAATGTTAGTTTCAAATTTTGACATTTTTTATTTTTGACAGGTGACAGTGACAGTTAGAGAAATAATTTTGACTGTTCTGAATGGAGTTTTTCACAGGCTTTCAAATGACATATTGCACCTGTGATTTTTTGATAGTGACACTTCCGTTCGACAGATGTCGTACAAAAACTAATGAGTTCTGCCGACGTGTAACCCAAACCCATATACCAAATTTCAGCTCAATCGGATTAAACGTGTGGCCCATATCGTGGAAGAATACACACAGACAGACAGACTTCCATCTGGAAATGGTCTTAATCATCTCAGGTGACCTCAAAATGGATATTTCCATCTTTATCTCGAAAAATTTTTTTAGCTCGTTTACAATACTTTCACTTCTCGGAGGTGGGTCGGGAAAGAAAAATAGAGAAATTAGAGAAAAATACGGAAAAATGTATAAAAATATGGAAAGAGGAAAAAATAGGAAAAAACAGAGTAAAATAGAAAAAATAGGGAAAAACAGGGATAAATTGGTAAAAACAGGGAAAAACAAGAATATTTCTATGTTGATAATGACATAAGCGGGCGCATGCGCACATTATATAGCACACTGCTACAATTAGGATTATCTAAAATCATGGGTGAAAACTATTGGGAATTCGGGAAGAGTTCGATACAAAAGTTGTAGGTAATTTTATGCTCCACAAGTTTGCACTAGAATATTTTGCACTAAAGCCCATTAGTTGCCTTCAAAATAAAAAAAAGCCCTCTAGCGGCGAAACTGTGGGGGATCAGAAAAAAAGTTAAATATAAAAGTTAAAGAAAATTTGGTGCTCTACAACTTTGCATTAGAAAATTTTTTATTAAAGTGCATTGTTTGTTCTCAAAATTTGGAAAAACTGCGGAAAACCTACATGCATATTTTTTGCGCGTCCTCTAGTGGCGCAATTATTGGAAATTCTGGAAAAAGTTTGATACAAAAATTGTAGAAAATTTTATGCTCTAAACTTTGCACTAGAAGTGTATTGTTTGTGCTTAAAATTAAAAAAAAGACAAAAAATCTTTCATGTGCCTTCAATCAATGTCGCTCTAGAGGACCTTCTACTGTACCAATTTAAACTAAAATGGTCGCATTCCAGGCACACACCGACCCTCCATACCAAATTTTAGCTTGATTGGTCAAACGGTTTGGCAGTTATCGTGGAAGATTACACACAGACACACAGACAGACCATACGCTGGAAATGGTTTTAATCTTCTTGGGGGACCTCAAAGATATTTCCATCGATATCTCGAATTTTTTTTTTGCTCGATCACCGGGAAAGTAAAATAGGACAAAATAGGAAAAAATAGAAAAAAATAGGAAAAAATAAAAAAAATAGGAAAAAATAGGAGAAAATAGGAAAAAATAGGAAAAAACAAGAAAGCTCGGTCGTCCGGGTACTACTATAGACTCCATTGCAAAGCACCGGTTTTCTACTAGTTATTATATATAATGTGACAAAACGTTTATGGATGTCCCAGAGATTGTAACTAAAAAGTTATACAATCTACTTATATTAACTCAATTAAATTTAGAAACCAGTTAAAAAGTTTATCCCAAAATTATCGATCTTGTCGTCAATGTCAAACCACGAAAGTTCAGTAACCCTGCAGTATCCGTCAAAGTTGTAAGTTGCAGATTGAAAATTTTACATAGCTGCACCATTTTGCACCCTCCCCCCCCGAAAATCAGAGACTGGAAAACAAAATACAGAGATAGAAGAAAATGGAAAACCATAACAGAAGAGGGCAGGAGAGATAAAAGATTATAAGCTCACCGATAGAAGAGAAGTTATCCACCTGGTCAATAGGATTTAATACAGCTCTTTTTAACACGTTGACTGCCGATTACCAGATAAATAATAGTCAAATTATAAGAGTTCTCGTAATTGGCAGTCAACGTGTTAAGCTAGCCTTAATCCCCCAGGATTAAACGACCATGATGAGGATATTTAATTTGTAAATCTAAATATATTTTTTTGAAAGGTTAAACCTATTGATTGATTGATTTATAATCGATATTATTGGCTAAGGATATAGGCCTCAACATTGCAGCCTTAAGACTTATTGTGCTATTGTTATCAAGTGAAAAGGTTTGTTACCTTTATCAGGCTTAGCAGCCTCTTCACAAGATATTCTCTGGGGAAGGTCTCCTGTGTATTTTTTGTCCCTAGGAGGTGGTATAAGTGCTTGACACTCTAGTATAATGTGAGAGGCTGTTTCCTCCTCCTCATTACATAGTCTACAAGACGGGTTCGTCTTGGTAGATGCCCATTTTGTGTAGATATTCCCTAAGGTGGCAATGTCCAGTTATTAGTCCCGTGTCATGCCTTATTTGATTTCTACTTAGCTCCAGAATATCGTTAGTAAATGCTTTCGATGGCTTTTTGACTATCAGTTTACTGTTTTTCTGACCCGGCACGAGATTCCAGCTTGTCTGATGTTCTTTAGCAGCCCACCTAGTCAGCCAGAGTCGTACTAAGTATTTGGTCAGCTTCCTCATTGCCTTGTGTCCGGGAACCCATTTAAGTGTTTTGGTTTTCCAGAACCAGTAGGGTTTGTAGACAGTTCCAGACCAGTTTAGATCTAATTTTTTGCATGCTAGAGCTTGTATGGCAGCCTGACCATCGAAGTGAATGAGGATTGTTTTCCCTCTATAACCCCTTTCAATGTTCTCCCTTAGACATGTACCTCTGCTTAAAAAACTGATGCGTAATTCCCCAGTGGCGCATAGTTTTTAGCGTCTGGGTTTGTGGCCATATATTCCAGCACCTGTTCCACTGTCGGTTTTGGATCCATCAGTATACCATACCAGTGCTCCCTTTCGACAGTTTGATGTATCTTCACCTTTCCAAGTTAATTGAATGTTGAATGGCTTCGTGAAGTTATTTTTTGGTATCATTTCATCACTTCTCATTTCTAATAACGATCTTGTGATGACTTTTGTTACACTGGTATGTTCTTGTTCACTTGGACACCAGTTTCTGTTGCTCCCATTCTTGCCTCCGCTTTTGATATGAATATCAAGTGGGTGGAGGTTTAGTATGGTTTCCATAGCCTCGGTTGGAGTGCTCCTCATGGCGCCTGTAATACAAATGCAGGCAAGTCTTTGGAGTTTAGAAAGCTCCAGAATAGTCCTTTTTTTGATTTACTTTAAGCCACCATACCAGAGAGCCGTAGGTAATCATTGGTCTTACCACAGCAGTGTATAGCCAATGTAACATGGGTGGATTTAGTCCATTTTTTATATATACCCACTGTTCTTTTGGTAGCCATTAGTGCCATTTTTCCCTTGTTTATGGTTTTTTGCAAGTGCTTATTCCAGGTTAGTTTTGCATCTAGGGTTATGCCTAGATACTTCACCTCCTGGTTCATTTGTAGTTGCATGTTGAAGAGCTTTGGTAACGTGAGGTTGTACAGCTTCTTCTTTTTCGTGAAGGGGATTATTGCTATTTTACCAGGATTGACTTTAAGGTCTTCCTTGAGACACCACCTCTCCACGATGTTTGTAAAATTCCCCACTACAAGTATGAGTACGTCGTCTGCATACCCCTAGGTATAGAAACGGCCATTGTTAAGCTGCACTAGGAGCTCATCAATTACTAAATCCCACAGTAGACCTAACCCCTCCCTGTCGGCATCCCTTGGAGATTTACACCTCCATGGTCTCACCCAACAATGATGCTTCAGCTGTCCTATGGTTTATCATGTTTTGTATCCACCTACATGCGGGGTTATCTACGCCACGCCTTGCCACAGCTGCTGTCATCAATTTGAAGGAGGTGTGATCAAATGCACCCTCTATATACAAAAATGCTGCTAGAGCAATTTCTTTATTTCTGTGTACAGCCTATATCCTTAAAACAAGTTGATGGAGTGCTGTTTCACAGGATTTTTTAGTTTGATATGCATGTTGGTTTTTGTGTAGTGGCACTTCTGTTAGAAAGTTTTCCCTGACATGTATTTCAACCAGTTTTTCCAATAACTTTAGCATAAAAGATGATAAAGTTATCGATCTGAATGCTTTTGCCTGAGAGTGTAGTTTTTCCCAGGTTTTGGAATGAAGACAACTCTTGTTTTTTTCCAGCTTAATAGAATGTAGCCTGTAGCCGGACTTGCCCTAATTAATTTACAAATCACCGGTAACAGCAGTGTTTTGCCCTGCTATAGGAAAGCTGGGAATATGCCGTCCGGTCCAGGTGATTTGTACGGTTCAAACGAGTCTATTCCACAGCTGACGTTGCTGTGGGTTACGACTTTGTTTGCCAGTTGCCAATCCCTTTTTGAGGCCCTGTATCTTTGGTTTTCTGGGTTTCACTTGAATCTGGCAGATGTGTCTGTAGTAGTACCTCCAGAGTTTCCCTACCAGATTCTGTGTATGTCCCGTTCGGTTTTTGTATATTCCCGATAGGATTTATTGGATCTTTGGCTAGGATTCTGTGTATCCGCGCTGCTTCCGAGGTTGTTTCCACCTCTTCGCAGAACTTTCTTCACGAGTCTCTCTTAGCCTTTCGGATCTCTAGTTCTTTATTCCACCATTTTTGTATTTATTCTGTTGTTTTGGCTTGCCTCAGGACAGTTTGCCTGGTATGAGTTTATTATAGCATCTTGGAGTTGACCAGATGCTAGCTCTATGCGTCAGTGCTAGTTTTTATTTTTGTTTTATTAAGTCCTCCTTAAATTTCTACCTAACAACTTTATTTGAATTAGTCCAACTTTGATACATAATAAATTATTTGTTTACTGTGCTTATTAATATTAAAGACAAATTAAATATTTTTTAAACGCTCGGACTAAATTATTTATTCTTTTCGCCCCTTTCCCGTGGGACTAATATACTTTAATCACAAAATGCTTAGCAGTTAAGAAAAAAAACTAAACTGGGTTAAAACTGAGTGGGATGTTTGATTATAAAATCAATATCTTTCGGTTTACGTAGAAGAATACTTTTTGATACAAAGATTCCAGGGTCTTGACTCAAGGGAAAAATTATAGGTTACTTGCTCGTTCTGAAATATACGATTTCTTTTCACTTATTGAAGTTTATGATATCATCCCGCTTTGAGTACTAAAATGTAAGTTTTATGGGTTATCTAGAGCACCTAGAAATATACTTCATAGAAAGAAAAATCGTATTTGTATTTTTGTTAAACCAGATTAATTATTTCTTTAAAAAAAGTAAGTAATTGAAAAAGATAAAATTAAAACTGACTCTAGGTAATTATAGACTTGCTAATTTTAATTGGTATTTGATCTTGACATTAAACCTGGTGTCGATCAAACAGTCAAAAAATAACTTTATTGTTGTTTGTTAATTCCTGCGTTAGTTTTAACCGTTTGCAATTATAGTATATCCCGTATAATGTATATATACAAGCCATTTTAAGAGTGAACGACCTACTGACCAATTATTTAATTTTTATTTAATTAATAAACAAAATGGGTGACGTAACTTCTGATGATGATATAAATTATGAAGAATTTAAAAAGCTAGATATATCCAAAGATCAACTGAAAAGTAAGTAAAGTATATAAATAATTTATATATTAAAACAAAAAGGTGTTTTAGTGTTAAAACAAATTTTTGATTCGTTCGATTTGGAAAAGAAAAAGGAAATTTCAGTTGACATGATTGGTCAAATTTTGGATATGTTGGGACACAGGCTTCTACCAGAAGAACTAAATGTAATAACTACAAAAAGGTACTAAACCTTAGATTAATCGTATCATTCTAGGAAATTGTAAAAGAAATTGATGAAGATGGTAATGGTGTTATGAATTTTGTGGAATTTGCTCATTTAGCTGCCAGATTTCTAATTGAAGAAGAAGAGGATACGGAAGCTATTTTAAGAGAATTAAAAGATGCTTTTAGGTTGTACGATAAAGAAGGTAATAAATTAAATTATTATACATTGGAATTAGTCCTATTTATTATTTTTAGGATTAGGATACATATCGGTGGAACTTCTAAAAGACATACTGAAAGAACTTGAGCCTACTTTATCACCAACAGATTTGAATGAAATGATTAAGGAAATAGATACTGATAACTCTGGAACTGTTGATTGGGAAGGTAAGTTTTATTTTAAAAAATAATTCATAGATTTTCTTTTTCAATATTTTCTTTTTTAGAATTTAAAGCCATGATGATTGGTTAAGGCAAGATATTCAAAATAAAAATAAATATATTAGTTATATATCTTAAATAAATCAAATAGTGATATTTATATTAAGAATAAATAAAGTAAATTTTATATTATGGAAATATTTTAAAAATATTGTTTACAGGAAAATTTTAAATTTTTTATTAAAATTTTTAAAAATATTGATTGAATCTGTTTAACTAGAATCATATGATACTATTATTATTATTATTATAATTATACAGGGTGTTATTGAAATCTTTAGACTATCCCACAATGTACAAAATTATTATTAAAAAAAATACCTATAATTAAAAAAAGTAATTACATTTAAAAAATTTATGTTATATTAGGTTTACGCCACTGAAATCGTGTTAAACTTGACCTCAATTAGATATAAAAAGGTCATCAGTCTAGGGATTTCTTTCTAGGTCCGCAGTGATGTCAATTACACTATAATTTTTGGTATTTGTATAATTACAACTTGATTATATTAGTAGAATTTAAATTAACTAGTAATACAGTGCAAAACATAAAAGTAAAAAATTAAACGTGAAACTAGAATTTATTTCACAAATAAATTTTACCTAACGAAAATTCTTAAGAAAAATTTAATTCAATTAATTAAAAACTTTATTATAGCCTTTAAATTGTGTATCTGAATTCAATCAAAACTATTAAAATAAAAATTTTTAAACCGATTAGAAAATTAATTAAAAAATCGTTTATTAAAATTAATTTTTTTATAGATTTTGTAATCTTTTTTTATATATTTTTTATTTGATTTATTTATTTTTTATATTTTTTTTCGTTTTTTTCTTAGATTTTTTTTTTCTAATTTTTTTTTATTCTTCTTTACCTATATGTAGAGAGAAAGTAAAAATAACGGTACACAGCTGTATAATAAATTTATTCTTCAATAATTATCTAATGATCTGCAAAAATACCCAAAAATGGGAAATTCCCCACAAATCGGAATCACTGCTAATTACTGACTGACTGAGCTACTAATTTTTTTTGTTCTTCTATATATAGAGAGAGAGAGAAAGTAAAAAGAACGGTACACAGCTGTATAAAATACTTATCCTCCAATGATTACCCAATGATGTGCAAAATACAAAAAATGGGAAATTCCAAACAAATCGGCATCACTGTTTGATTACTGACTGACTCAGCTACGCGTCTAGCATATAATATTATAAAGATATACATATATTGATTTTTATTAAAGAATTTTTTTATAGTTTTATGTATACCAAGTTTAAAACATTAAATACAATTTATTATATTGTACTTATTTAATATTTTAATTTTGTGCTCATACCGCAGTTTGACAACACTACAACAGATATTTATGATGTCCACTTCCCGGGGAGCCTGCTCCTGAAGGATCGACCGCAACCATTTCCACTTCCACCTGGCTCGTTTACACGGCCAGTTAAGAAAAACTGAAGGTTTGTATCTGAGGTGTTTACTCCACCCTCAATATTATGGGCGTTGAACTACTTCTGTCCATACAAATCACCGCAGTAGATTGATTTTTCCAGCCTTGTTGCAAAACGAAGCAAAGGAGCTGCTGCCTCTTCTCGTGAAACTATTTCAGGCGAGCTTGGTGTGACTGGTCGTATATATACGGAAAGCGGGGACTGTAAACAAATCCCTGCCTAAATCCTTTCGACCGATCAGCCTTACTTAGTTCGGAGTAAAAATGTTAAAGAGAATTATAGATAGGTACATTAGAGACGGGATCTGCAGGGAAATTCCCCTCAACCTCGGACAATATGCCTACCAGGTTGGCAAATTCACAGATTTGGCTCTAAATAACCTCATAGAAAAGATGGGCTACCCTCTACAGCATAAAGAGATTGCACTGACAGTTTTCCTTGGCATTGAAGGGGCGTTTAACAACGACCTGCCTCAATCCCTTTACGTTACACTGCTGCTGAGTGGGATAGGCAGACTAATCTGCAACTGGATCAAAAGCATGCTTGAATATTGTTTTGTGACATCATCACTGCAAGATGAGACCGTTAGATTTAGGGCGGCTAAGGGGTGCCCTCAAGGTAGCGTGCAGACCCGTGGTTGACCCCCTTCTGGATAGATACTCTCAGCTAAGGGTGGATTTTCAATGCTATGCCGATGACATTATAATAATGGTTATAGTTTAGGAAGCCTTTAATATCGTATACAGTTTGTGTGAGGAGGAACAGATGTCTGTGAACCCCCAAAAATGGTGGTAGTCCCTTTTACAAAAAGAAGGAAGCTTGATAAGCTACATCATCCAATTTTGGAATGCATTACTATTCTGTTTGATGAAGAGGTAAAATATCTGGAGATTGTCCTAGATAGAAAACTTACCTAGAACTGCCATCTGAAAAGAGGAATCAATAAAGCCAAGGCATCCCTCTGGAATATTATTATAGTTTGCGTCAAATCGTGGAGAATCGACTCTAAGCAGATTTACTGGATTTATCAAACAGTGACAAAACCAATGGTCACATATGGCGCAGAAGCCTGGTGGACGAAGGAGCTCCAGTCTATTGCGGCGGCTAAGTTGTCTGGACTTCAGAGAATAGCTTGTGTCGCCATTACCGGCGGCATGTCAAGTACCACAACAGCGGCAATGAAAATAACTCTGGGTCTTACTCCTCTCCATATACTATTGGAGCAGAAGGCCAGAATGAAATCCTACAAAGAAGGGTCGCTGTTTAGTTAAATTGAGGGGAGAGACTATGAGACGACTCTGGACTGCTGCGAGAGATAAGTACTGACCACACTCTCAAAATAGTTTCAGTTGTGCTTTCCTCCAGAACTCATATACAAGTCCGTTAACTTTAAATTCCGAGAAGATACGAATAGGGAAAAGGGGGAGAACCTCTTTCCAGGGATGTCTTATTCGCTGGGTGCAGAGTGCATGGTGAGACCAACTGAAACGATCCCAGCGCTCGTAGTGGTCAAAGTTTCATGAAATCTGGCTCTTGTCATAAATAAACACGTCGAAATTAAATATAAAAATGGTTCATAATAGTTGTTGTGTTGTAATTGCAAAAATACAGGGAGAAACAGCAAGTCCAGATTTTACACATTTTTAATAGCTAGTTGGAAATTAAAGAAAAGAAAGAACTGGATAAATGCAGTTAGGAGAAAAAAGTAAGTAATGTATAACCTAACTTCTGTAGTATGCTTACTTAGGCGAATGTGTGTTTTATTCTACAATTATTCGATGTGATTAAATAACTTTTGTCACTATGTCTCAATTTTTTCACATCTCTAACGTGACCATCCGCGACAAGTTGCTTCTGCTTGACTCCAATCTGGTTTGATTAAATAGAATAAAATCCGGTTTGATTGAATAATTATATTCATCATCGCCTAAAAATTATTTTAAAAAAAGTATGATAAATTATTGTGACTGAAAATCTAGCAAATGTTCATAATTTTTTATTATTATAGCTGTCATGTATTATTTGTTTGGATGTCACTGATTAACCTAACCTAAGAATCATAGTTTTTGATATTTATTTACATGTTTTATACTTACTTTGTGCATCACAAAACGTTTTACTGAATTTTTTCTTTCAAAAATATAATCACATTTTTTATTTATATGCTTATAAATTCTAATGAGATTTTTTTATATAACGAATTTTTATTTTTTATACACAACTTACATACTTCTCACAATTGTCGAGCCAGATTTTATGCAACCATCAGATGGCGTTTTCGTCGCGCTCCCTGCCAATATACTGTACACAGGTGGTTTAAAGACCCAATATTATGTTTTTATCCTGTACCACCCTATATTTTCATGCTTCCTCTGCTCAGTATATTTTAATTTCAGACTCGCTTGATATCCCTTCTTAATTTCCTCGTGTCGCGTCCCTTCTCAACTTGATTTCCCTCTTCTTTTATACTGACTATAAAATCCCTTTTCCATGTTAAAAATTCTTCTTTTCTAATAGTCTATATCGTTTATTGAAATTTTCTTTTCTTCCCTCGACATATAGGGTAAGTTTTTATTATGTTATATTATATTTTCACTTATTTCCCCTGTTATCATTATTAATTAACGCTTTAACATTTATTTACTGTTATTTTAATTCTTTTTTTATGCCGGTATATATTTTTATATTCTTCACATTTTATCTTTTATTATAATATAAATTATTGTGGTGCTCTTTCAGTCTTCAATTATAAAAAGAGAATTTTTAACTCGTTTTTACAGATTGTCTTAAAATTTAATTCATTTTGATTATTTTCATATCTCATATTTTGATCAAAAAAAAAACACAAAATCCGATTATTATTGTCTTATTATTACTTTATGTAAACTTTTAGGGTTTTTTCGTTTTTTTTTCTTCTCTCCTGGATCCAGAACCTGCTTTTGGACTGGAAACATTTTTTTTTCTGCTGGACCCAGAACGGTTTTTCTTTGGTTTACTGCTTTTTCTTTTCTCCCGGATACCAGGAATCTTCTGCCAACAAGAAGACAACCTGTATGATAAGAAAAAAACAAGATAAGTTCAATTTTCCACAAAAAAATTGAGAAAAGTCTCTCAATAAATCATATTATTAATGAAACATTTATTTATTTTTGAGCTTAAATCACATTTATTGCTAAATCACTTTTAACAAACAAATAAAAACATTGAAACGTTATTTTATATTTATTTGTTGATAAAAGTGATTTAGTAATAAATAGAATTTAAAATATGTCAAAAAGTAAAATATTGAAAAAAAAAATTTTTGGACGCCAGTCTAATTGATTTTTTGATGTATTTAGAAAGAATTGACAAAAAAACTATGATATATTTCAAAATCCGTCTTTTCTTTCTTTTTGTAGGTTTAAGGAAATTAAACTCAAATTAAAAGTTACATTTGTATCATTGAAGAAAGAAATTTAACTAATAATACTTTCCTTTTTTATTTTTCGGGAAAATGTAACTTGGCTTGGTTTCTTCCAAAAACTTCCTAGATCCGACGGCAGAGAAAAGATGTCAGCCCAAAAGCAGGTTCTGATCCAGTAAGTAAGAAACTCGTTCCAAAAACACTCGTTCTAAAAGACTTGTTCCAAAAAAACGTTCAGTTCAAAAAAACCTAAAAGTTCACATAAAGTAAATATAAAACAAAAAACTTACCAGATTTTGGGGCCTCTGTTTTATAAAAAAAAATATATAAAACAATATTATATTAATATGAAATACATGAATTTTTAGATCAAAGTATGAAATATAAAATAATCAAAGTGAATTAAATGAAATAAAACAAATTAAAAATAGATTTTCTTTTTGTAAATAAAAAAATATATATACTGGCATAAAAAAGAATTAAAAATAACAGTAAATAAAATTTAAAGCATCGATATAATTAATAATGATAACAGGGGACATAAGTGAATATATAAATATAATATAGTAAAATCTTCAATAAGCGACACAGACGATATAAAAGTCAATTGTTCTGACTGAAGAGGCAAAGAGAATTATTAACATGGGAAAGACATTTTATAGTCATATCAAGAGAAGAGGGAGAGCTTAAGAAGGACCACGACGCGAAGAAATTAAGAAGGGAAATCAAGCGAGTCTGAAATTAAAATGTACTAAGCAGAGGACTAATGAAAATACAGGATTGTACAGGAAAAAAACGTAACAACATATGGGAATGCTATTCTAGCATGTACCGCACAAACTCCTGTTTTGGAATCTGTATTTTGTCTGTCAGTAGTGTATTTTTTTATTATAATAATGAAATAGATATGCCTATTAGTTGTGGTCCCATTTCAATATCTATTACCATTTAAAAGATATGATTTTTCAATTTTTTTAACTTTGAGCGCCATTTTCTCGGTAACGGTTTGTTCGACATCAAAACTAAACACTTTATTGACATACTTTTTCGTCCTAAACAAGAATCTGAAGTCAGATTTTAAATATCTTCATATGGTACACACACCCACGCACGCACGCACCCACGCACGCACGCTCGCAAGCACGCACGGTAGTGGTGAGCCATAATAGGCCTCTGCTGGCCGTAGTGGAGGAACGAGCTTACGCCCCACTCACATCGAACCTATACCTATACCTACGATATCCAATCACGTTACCAAGTCTAGAACAATCCAATTTCCTGTTAATAGAGTAAAGGCAACATTCCACCGAGTCCGGCTGAGTGCGACACGTTGACGTACGTCAAATACGGCAGGCGACGGTATAAGTCGAACAATGTACGGGTCTTTCCACCAAGCACGTCGCGTTAGTTGCTTTTTTGACGGCAAACATTATGGTGTGTCTTTCAAGAGAATCAAAGCGTGCACTAGCACTATATTTATTAAGAAAACGCCAAAAGAGGTCTGCAAGGTACTGGATTCATGCTATAAATCAGTTAAGAATTGAGTGCGGAGAATATCATCGGTTATATAGTGAGCTTGAAAATTACCCGGAACGATATTTCCAATACTTTAGAATCACAAAATCCCAGTTTGATGTCCTTCTTTCGCAATTAGAAAACGTAATTTCAAAGCAAAATACCAACTTTCGAAAATGTATTGATGCAAGAGAAAGACTTGTTGTAAGTAGAATTACTAAAGTCTATTACATTATATTGAAAACATTTGTTCAGTAAACCAAAACATTATTGTTAAATAATAACAAGTAATAAGAAAGTAGATAGAAAACCTTAAATTATAGAAATGTACAACTAGAAGACTCAACTGGTTGCTACGGTATCTGAGTTTCACTTCCTGTCGTGGGACTTAAGAGATTTCTAGCTGTATAAGTGGAAGTAGACCCTGAAGCTCATGATAGCGCCCTTTGTGGATATGTCTTGTTGGGTATGTTGTCATACTCAATGTCATATAGTAGTTGTTGTATCCTGATTCTAGCAAGATTGATTTTTCTCTGATTTAAACGTTTTAGTATAGGCAGGCAACTCAACAGAAAGTGTTCATCGGGATCCGCTTCTTTTGTATTAATTTCTAATAGTTTCCGATCTGTGTCATCTCGTTTTCTTTCTCTCTCTTTGGAGCTTGTTTTTTCTCAGCAAATTTTGAAGTGCTAGCTCGAGGTATTACAGTTTGAAGAACCACATCAGACTTTTCATGTTGAACGGGGTTTTCAGATTCATGATTTGATGTGCTGTCCTCGATTTCGCCTATTTCTTGCATCTGTGGAATAGTTTGTGTCTCTATGCCGGAAGTACAGTTCGGGTCATCAATAGTTTTGTCCGTACTACAACTTTGAATAGTTTCCTTCATCTCAATATGATTAATCAAAAATAATAAATAGTTATAATAGGCCCATCCGTTTTTGACCCCAGCTCCTGACCCGCTTGGTTTGAATTTCAAGGTATACAGTGGTATTTAATAAAGGCATCCCTAACGACCACCATCTCTTTTTGACTATATCACTATCTAAAAGAAAACATTCTTATAAAAAATACGTTTATTGTTGTCATAAGTTTAGGTTAAATTATTTTTTCTTTTTAATATAACTATACAGGGTGTATCAAATTAAGATAACAACAGTGCTCACTCAATTTCGTACACCCGGTATACAATAAAAATCAATTTGTAAAAAAGTATATTTATGTTACAGAGTCTTGGCGTCCGGGATATCGTTTCGAGATGCTGACTACAGATATCGTATGGGTGAAACTACTGTCAATTTGATAGTGAAGGAAACTTGCTCTGAAATTTGCCGAACTTTAATGCCATCTTACATACCGGAACCTAGTCAACACATATGGCTTAAAACATGTGATGATTTCTTTGACAAATGGAATATAGCTAATTGTTTAGGAGCTGTAGATGGCAAACATATAGGACTTTTTGCTACGAGAATCTCCGGTTCGTAATATTTTAATTACAAAGGATTTTGTTCAATTATTTTAATGGCACTTGTTGACGCAAATTATAAATACATAGCAATAGATGTAGGCGCATACGGAGGAAATAGTGACGGTGGTGTTTTTGCTAATAGCAACTTTGGTCGTTATTGGTTGAGGCCTTTCCTTTGAAAGAAAATATATTGGGACCATTTCCAGGAAAAAATTTAACAATACTCATCACGAGCACGAATAGTAGTAGAAAATGCATTTGGCATAACTGTTCACACTTGGAGAATCCTATTAAAACGTATGGAAGTGAATGTAAGCTTCGCATCTTTGATAACCGTTACATGTTGTATATTTCATAACTTTTTGTTAACCGAAAGATATGCAAATAATAATATTTCTGCACCTAGTAATTGTGAAAATAATACAAAATCGATTTTAAATGAGTATCTGTTAAATATTCAAGGCCGACAAGATGGGCCATGGATGTCCGCAATTCTTTTGCAGATTGGTTTGTATCACCTGCAGGAGAAGTAACCTGGCAGTACGAATTAATTTAATAAATTACTCTTTATACGTTTATGATATATTTTGTTATTTTCTTGTATTTTTAACCCTAAATTTGTCAAAATCAACAATAAATTAACAAAAGATGTTTGCTGATAGTAATTATTCAATGCATATTTAATACTTACCTAGTTTTAATTCATGTGACACTTCTTTCCACGCATTTTCACGTGTATTTGAGTTTTTGTAGGCAGTGAGACGTTTATCGTATAGAACAGCCCACTTTTCCACTTCGATAATTATCAATTCCTCCATTTTTCCCTACAAAATACCACGGCGAATCGGATTCAAACCAAAACATACGTCAACGTGTTGCATTGTGACGAACGTCATTTGACGTACCGTACTAGGTGGGAGGTCAACCAAGCAATTGCATAGAAAATAAAATATATGCATTGACGTACGTCAACGTGTCGCACTCCGCCGGACTCGGTGGAATGTGGCCTTAACGCCGTAATAAATTGGTAAATCTACATGTTACGTCACGTAAAGTAGTTGCAATACAATTTTAATCCCACATGATCAACTTATGAAAGTAGATATTACCATTTTGTTATAAATTTCCAATATTTAAGGTTTATACTATTGGTTAATATGGCAAGAGCTACAATGGCTTCTCAACAAAGTTTTTGAGAAGTCTCATGTAAGATTGCAATTTTGATGATCACACAAATTCGATATTTTTTCTGCTTTCTGCAACTCTCTGTTTTAGACTTATTATGAAAATCATGTCTTCCTACATTTATTAAAGATTTCCCGCACAATGAATGCATGATCCGATACGAATTCAAATTTCCTTATATATTATATTGGATGTTTTCAAGACATGATTCCGGCCATTTTCAATATGGGGAATAAAAGGATATTTTCAGCTGCCTATCCTTGTAAAAGTTAATAGGTATTGAAGGATATTTGGGGAAACTATACATGGCAGGAATACAGATTTCTCTGGGAATCCTCAATGTCAAGCTGTGATTTCATTTCCAGGCTATTGAGTGAAGGAAAAATAAAAGAAAACCACTTTATCCGCCTCGCGTTTTAAAGAGAGAAAGTTAAAAAGAAAAAACAACAAAAAAGTTTTTTTTTTAAAGAATAACAAAAACTTTGTTCAGAACAAAGTTTACAGTTATAGTAATTATCAGATTAAAAATAAAAATAAATAAATAAATGTATTTATTTTATGTCTAATGGATTTACAATGAAAAAAAATTAATAATAATATAATACTGACACATAAAATATAAACTAAATATTCTATTTTTTGAGAAGTAAGCATTTTTAAATTATCAAATTTTCGTTCTGTGTGTCAAAATTTTTAAATAAAATAATTATCATTAAAAATTGGATTTGTACCTAAATATGGAAAAAAATTATAAAAATGTTTATATACTTTTTAGCTATTTTATAAATTATTAACTATCAAAGCCGAATCATTTGGTGTTATTAAAACAACATTGCTTTGGGTTATCAAAGTACCAGTACTTTGATCACAGACTGAGATTTTTCTTTGGCCAACGGTCGACTTGAATCCATTTCTAAAATTCTGAAACAAAGAAAAAACAATTACTACTATTAAATTGGATTTTGAATTATTATCTAAGCTTAAACGTTACTAACCACATAAAACTTTTGTTTGTAAATAAGCAGAATGTGATATTTTACATGTCAAGAAACTAAACTTTCTTAATGACTAAAATCAGGAACCGTTCCCTAAGCTCATTAAACACTCTTAAAGCTTAGAATTTTTATTTAACTGGCGCTTAATTAATTGCGTGATTATACGCCCTTCTCGTGTATGAGTAGGTATAAATCCAATTTTCCAGCAAGAGCAAAATATGTGCTTGAAAACGTAAAATCAATAGAGAATTTTAATAGGACTTAAACTTGTATCGTCGGATCGTTAACGTATTTTATATCCCAGATAATTTATATAATAAACCGTGTCCTAAATTTTCTTAATATGAAATTTATTAAGGGTAGAGAAAATTTTAAATAGGATTTTACTTATAGATTATGTAAAAATGTCTTGTCATTTAAGAAGAATATTTTCTTCACAAGCTGTAAGAGATATTAGGTGTGACAAGGTAGAAAATTTATTACTAAAAGGTGGAGCTGAAATAGTACACAAACAATTTTGCATCTATTCAAATCCTTTCATAAACTGAAATCAATCAAGCACCCGCGTCCAAGCACTTAACGATTATATACGGTTACAGGGGGAATTTCATAATCATAATATTTTTATTACATAAGACCATTTACAATATTATTGGAAAAGTCAGTTTCCAAAAAATATGTAGGTATTAAGTATGAAATATCCATTTTCGGGTCCCCTGAGACGATTAAGACTATTTTCAGATGGAAGTCTGTCTGTCGGTCTGTGTGTGTGTGTGTGTGTGTGTGTGTCTCTGTGTGTGTGTGTGTATTCTTCCACGATAGAGGCCACACGTTTAATCCGATTGAGCTGAAATTTGGTATAGAGGTTTGGCTTACCCGTCGGAAGAACCCATTAGTTTTTGTACGACATCTGTCAAACGGAAGTACCACTATCAAATAATGACAGATGTAATATGTCACGGAATTGGACATGCAATATGTCATTTGAAAGCCCTAGAAAAACTCTATTCAGAACAGTCAAAATTATTTCTCCAACTGTCACCTGTCAAAAATAAAAAAATGTCAAAATTTGAAACTTCAGCATTAAATATCTGAAGAAGTATTAATCCGATTGAGCTGAAATTTGGTATATGGGTTTGGGTTATCTGTCAGAAGAATCCATTAGTTTTTATACGAGATCTGTCTAACAGAACTATCACTATCAAAAAATGACAGATGCAATTTGTCACGGAATTGGACATGCAATATGTCGTTAAATCGTCATACTCGATAAGAATTTCGATGTCTAAGAACCACAGACGCGATTGTCTCCATCTGTCGGGCGGAGGTTCAACTGGTACCTTATATTCTAAACTTTTAGCATTTCCCATCATTTTAAGTTCATTCTTTTCCAGTTCCATCCGCGATTTAATGGACCGTTTTATTATGAACCATGAGGGAATTAGAAAGTATATGAGCTAATATCACTCGGGAATTTTTTTTGGAATTTTCTCATAGCTAATTTTTTCATAATAAGGAAAAAGTGGATTCGTGACGTCAAGTTCATTAAAATTTGATATGGCATCGTTGTATAACTTGGGCACTATAGAACATCAACTCTGACGTATCACATTTGTCATTTAATACTTGATAGGCTTCACAGAGCAGAATATTATGAGATCTGTTCTCTTTCTTCAGCTCTTTTTCTATCAAATATCTCATACGAGATTAGCAGTTAAATCTGCTGCAAACGAACATGCCATTTGTGAAATTATTTTGTTTGGAAATTACTGTTCAGTGTGATTCGAAAATACCGGATACGGAGATATTCAACTTAAAATACAAGAAAACAAAAATAGTTAAAATTAAGACGTTAAATATTAATTCTTGAAAACAAACAGTTTATACTAGATAAATTGATCCGTAGATCATAGCTAAATAAAAAAGCGAAAAAGAAGAAGATGAAAAAAACAAACATTAACCTCAAATATCATATCTATCACTGTCTTTGGGATTTGCGGTGTTGCCAATGATTACTATGCATCAAACGAAGGTGCGTTCAGAAACTTGGAATGTTTTAAGTAAAGAAAACAGGAGCTAAAATGTATTTTTTTTTAATAAGTCGATCAAATGACAGAGTTTAATTATATATCAAAGGTGTATATCAAACATTGATCTACATTTTGGGAAAGAACAGTAATGCGTGTTTCTAAACGTGAATTATGGAAGAGGGGGTTTCCGATGAACGTGACGTCATTTGTACAATTTCAAATGCGATATTTTTTCCAAACAAAAAATATATGATCAAATTCTAAGTTAAATGGACGTTTCATATGATATACAATCGACATATATAAGATTTGGAATTCATTTTCCGGAAATGAAAAAGTCCGTTTAAATATTTAAAGTATCATGGTAACTTCGTTACAATGTTTTTTATATGTATACAGGGACCAGTTACAATTTTATATCTTTGATGGTAAATTTCTAGACGATGTGCACTTATTAATCCCGAAAATAAGACGTATTACGTTTTTTTGTAAAATAAACAATTTTATTGAAAATCTAGAAGTTCCCCATATTATAGTTGTTGTGAAAATGTATTTTTAAGTTGAGGTGCATCCAGACTGGTGCAACAAACAGCACAAAACGTTCGCGAATATTTTGCAACAAGCATTCGGGTGAGAGTGGATAACTTCTAAACTGCAGCAACAATTTTTTGTTTGCCAGTGTTCGTTGATGTTTCCATTTTTGTTCCTCAGACTCGCTGTGTAATTCCACGTCCAAACTAACGCGCACAAACAAGCAAATTTCCTTTGATGTACCGACATCGCATGGAAAACATTTTGCGCTGAGCAAAACAGCGCTCGAACGAATAGGCGTGAGCGCGCTCCCGTCCAAACCGAGATGTTTTGCAACGTACGCGAACGTTTTGCGCTGTTTGTTGCACCGGTCTAGATGCACCTTTAGATTGCGTCATAGCTGCTACATACCTTTTTAGAAAAGCGATAAGTACCTACATTCTTGGAAAGAGAGCGATGAGTCAAGAAAAGTTCCGAGGAATTTTATTGTCTCAGAAGAGATCACATTAAGATTTTCAGTATTTCACAAGGTTTATTTTAATCATTTAAAATAGGAAATTTCATTGAAACTATTTTCATATGGTTTAGAATTAAATCGTTGTTTAAACGCCATTCATTAAATTTATTATAGATTAGACTTAAATTATCTGCTACTTCTTCAGAAAAATTGCAGATAGTTGCGAAGAATCCATAAATTCTGGAAACATTAAAAATATAAGTAGCCATAGTTCAGACCCTTAAGGAACGCCCAGATTAACCATTGCTTCATTTGATTGATTATGATTTATTTTAACAAATATTTTATTAATAATATTCCAATAATCACTTTTTCTTGCGTGTACAATTCCATTATCTGTCCCATCTTGTCAAACTTTCTTAGCTTCATTTTCCTCCACTAGTTAGACAACCTCCCTTTGGCCCCATTACTTTCATTTTTTCTATTTCCGGTGTTGTTTATTTATTTATATTCTAACCTACAGAGTATACGACATATCAAGTGTCATTTCTCATTCACTTGTCATGTCATTGTCTTTCATTTCTTCTTTCTCTTCTTCTTGTTCTCAATGCCTATATCTGCACCCGCTTTCTGACATCTCTTATCTCTCCTTACCCTTTAAGTCATTTCCTATCATGGTTGCCCCCATTTTATGTGTCCCAAGGTGGACTTTCTTAAACTACCTGACGTTTCCGGTTGAGTTCAAGAAGCCGGCTGGTGCTGATCCAAGAGGCCATGCTGCCCCTTTTTTCACTTATTTTCCTCCTTTTTCCTTTTTTCATCTTCCAATTATTACGATTCACTTGTTAGAATCACCCTATCCTATTGTGGGGGTTCTCCACGATTGGAGATATCTAATTTTCTTTTAAAATCACCTGTTCCTTTTTCAATTTAATTGGGTACTATTTTCATGTTCCACACTTATCCTTTTCCCTTTATTCCCCATAGGTAACCCCTCCCCTACCTTTCAAAACCACTCATTTAATTTTATTTTAACTTAAAATTATGTTATAAAATTTCCACTATGTTGTCAACCAATTTATGGTAATAGTTTTGTTTTTATTATTGTAACCCACATCATCGCAATGTATTTCTTTTTATGCTTATCTAGGTAATTAATCATTCTATTATACCTAGAGTTTTCAACAACTTTACTAATCACATTTGAAACAGTTATCTGCCTATAGTTATCTATACACAGAGGATCGTCTTTTTTATAGATAGTGCGGTAACAAGTCCAATTTTCAGTTCTTCCATATGCTGATCAATTTCAATTGAGATATTTATCAAATCAGACAAAGGCGGTGCAATGTCCATAGCTAAATACTTAATGATTTTTGTTGATATACAGTCAACACCAGCCGGGTTGGTATTTTTTAAATTACATATTATAATAAGACCAAAAAAGAATTACTGCTATTTAGATTACATATAAGTAGGACGTCGCACATTAGTCCAAAATCAACTTTTTATCATGTTCTACATGCACAGAACTCGGCATTTAATTAATTCTAAAAGAATAAAATATGAGACTGAGAAAATCCAATGTAAACATCAAAACGAAATGTATAAAATTATAATGGGAATTCACAAAAACGAATACATACACTTCTTCCAGATACTATGGAATATACATACACATTAGAGCAAGTGTCATGGAAAATGGCACTAAACTGGTAAATTTTTAAATATTGGTTAACTGGTATTAATAAAATTCCTGACATCCTGGATTTCTTTTTATCAAGAATAACAATAAACAGAAGATTATCCGTACTCAAATGTTGTAAAAATTATGCAACGAATAATGAAAAACTAGATGATATCACAATAATTTAATGGAGAAAACAGATTTTAATACGGGGCGGCGACATGTTTCGGCTAATCATTGGCCATCCTCAGGCCTATAATACAAATTGACACTAGTTAGAAATACAATAAAAATCACTCTCAAATATGATTACTTACAAATTGGTTATATCACAACAAATAATTATGAAACTGGATGATTTATAAATGGTATGAAGCTGAATGTATAAAAATACAGAACATATTGAGGAACCAATAAAAAATTTTTTTTATGCTTTTCCAGTCACTGTTACAGAACAATTTTATCATGTGTCCGTTTGATATACCCATCAACCTACGATATATGTCGTGACTATCATTTGTAAAGTACATAGAAATACTTGGGGTATACAAAGAAGGTTTTGAATTCCAACAAAGTACCACTGATAATTCCTATGAGGATGATACATGTATGGTAATGGTTGGAGTGTATAGTTTAAAAAACTTACTCTCTCTGTTTTTGATTATACTAGACATTCAACAAGGAGCAAGGAATAATGCACTTGATATATACTGGATTTAATGAAAGAAAAAGAAAAGCCAGAAATTATTTATTGGTAAAGATCTTGAATAAGAATAAATTAACAAACGCTGACGATACAAATATAGATTACACAAAAAATAAAAAGGGTGAAACAAATCCCACCCGTACGAAAGGGAATAAGGAGCTGTTTTCCACATATTTAGAAAATAGCTTCCAACCTAACGAGGAATTTAAAGAAATAAACCAATCAGGAACATTGAAAAAAAATCGGCTGTGTCAGCCCAGAACTTTCCCGGCTCGACCGTAGAGAATATGTTATTTATTATTATTATTTTAATTACAAAATACTAAGCATTACATTAATTTATGGAACATATTAAAAATAGCGAGCTGATGGTGAATTAATATTTCAATGTTGATAATGACATAAACTGCGCATGCGCACGTTGTATATCAAACTGCTACAATTAGGATCTCCTAAAATCATGTGTGAAAACTATTGGGAATTCGGGAAAATTTTTCATACAACAGTTGTAGGGAATTTTAAATGTGTATTTTTCTCGCCATCTAGCGGCGAAACTATGAGGAATTCGATAAAAGTTAAACATAAAAGTTAAATAAAATTGGATGCTTTACAACTTTGCACAAGAAAATTTTGCACTAAATACATTGTTTGTCCTCAAAATCAAGAAAAACTAGAGAAAACATACATGCACATTTTTTACGCGCCCTCTAGAGGCGCAACTATTGGAGATTTTAGAAAAAGTTTGAGACAAAAGTTATAGAGAATTTTATGCTTTAAAACTTTGTACTACAAAATTTTGCACTAAAGTATATTGTTTGTCCTCAAAATCAAGAAAAACTAGAGAAAACATACATGCACATTTTTTACGCGCCCTCTAGTGGCGCAACTATTGGAAATTCTGGAAAAAGATTAAAACAAAAGTTGTTGAGAATTTTATGCTGTAAAACTTTGTAATACAATATTTTGCACTAAAGTGTATAGTTTGTCCTTAAAATTTAAAAAAAGTAAAAAATTTGTTACATGTGCATTTAATCAATGTCGGTCTTGAGGACCTTCTACTGTACCAATTTAAACCAAAATCTAATGGTCGCATTCTAGGCGCACACTGACCCTACATACAATTTCAGCTTGATTGGTCAAACGGTTCTGCAGTTATCGTGGAAGATTACACACAGACACATAGACACACAGACAGACCATGCGCTGGAAATGGTTTCAATCTTCTTGGGGGATCTCAAAATGGATATTTCCATCGAAATCTCGATTTTTTTTTTGCTCGTTCACCTTACTTTCTCTTTGATGGGTCCGGGAAAGTAAAATAGAAGAATTAGACTTGGTTATAACCAAGGATTTTGATCTTATTTTATGGAAAACACTAGGTTCAATGTGAGTGGAGCGTTTGCTCGCCCCTCCACTGCGGCCAACAGAGGCCTATTGTGGCTCACCCCTATGGGCTATAATTCACCATACAATCCACACCTTCTTACGAAGTCTATGGTTGATTTAGGTGAAGCTTCCTTGAAGTCGGTAGGCTCCAGCTGTACAAAACCAAACGTACGGAGCCTATTCATTTCCAGGGCAGGGCAGGAGCATAAGATATGCTCCGCCGTTTCGTCTTCCACACTGCAGAAGCGACAGTCCGATGTTTGACTCAGACCTAGCTTCTTCAGATGGTACTGCAGACGACAGTGCCCTGTCAGCAGTCCGATTAGGATGCGTAGATCACTTCTACTCCATTCTAGGATCTGCGATAGGGTGCTACCTGAGGGTTTGACTATAAACGCCTTAGAGTGAGCTAACCCAGGAATATCTTTCCAGTGCTGGAGAGTTTTCCTCTCGGCCCATTTCCAGATAGTGTCTTTGGCACTACTTTTGGCTATGCCAAAGAATGGTTCCGGTCCAATGAACTCGGATTCTGCACCTCTTTTCGCAAGGGTGTCGGCTTTCTCATTGCCCTCCACCCCTTCATGCCCAGGTACCCAGAGTAGGGTTACTCTGTTACTGGTAGCAATGCGATCCAGGGATTCGATGCAGTTCCATACCAGCTTCGAGTCCAGCCGGCTGGAGCTCAGTGCTTTTAAAGCTGCCTGGCTGTCTGATAAAATATAAATACTTTTGTTGACAAGATGATGGTTTACCAACTCTCTTGCACACAATTCTATAGCGAAAACCTCCGCCTGAAAGATGGTAGCATACTTGCCAAGGCTTACTGTGATGTCAACTCTCGGTTTTCTGCTGTACACTCCGGCTCCAACACCACTTGGGGTCTTTGAACCATCTGTGTACAGTACATAAGCCGTCCCTGGAAAGAGGATCTCCCCCCTTTCCCATTCGTCTCTTCTCGGAAGAAGGACGTTGAAGGACTTCTGTAAGTGAGTTCTGGGAGAGAGCACATCCGAAACCATTCCGAGAGCGTGGTGAGTACTCATCTCTCGCAGCAGTCCAGAGTGGTCCCATAGCCTCTCCCCCTCGATTTGACCTGCCACCGACATGGCTCTATAGGAGGTCATTCTGGCCTCCTGCTCCAGTAATATATGGAGAGGAGTAAGACCCAGAAATCTTTCCATTGCCGCTGTCGGGGTAGATGACATAGCGCCTGTAATAGCCACACATGCTAATCTCTGTAGTCCAGATAATTTAGCCGCCGCAATAGACTGGAGCCCCTTCGTCCACCAGGCCATTGCGCCATATGTGACCATTGGTTTTATCACCGTTTGATAAATCCAGTAAATCTGTTTAGGGTTCATTCCCCACGACTTGCCGCATACCCTTCTGATATTCCAGAGCGATGCCCTGGCTTTATTGATTGTTCTTTCCAGATGGGAGTTCCAGGTAAGTTTTCTATCAAGGATAATCCCCAGATATTTTACCTCCTCCGCAAATGGAATGGTTACGCCTTCCAGAATTGGATGACGTAGCTTATCAAGCTTCCTCCTTTTTGTAAAAGGAACTACTACCGTTTTGTGGGGGTTCACAGACATCTGTTCCTCCTCACACCATCTGTAAACGATGTTAAGAGCTTCCTGAAGGATATTAGAAATAATCTCTTCAAATAAGCCTCTAACCATTATTAAAAGGTCATCGGCATAGCATTGAAAATCCACCCCCCGCTGGGAGAGCCTGTCTAGTAGGGGGTCGACCAAGAGTGACCAAAGAAGTGGAGACAGCACTCCGCCTTGAGGACACCCTTTCGCCGCCCTAAATCTGACAGTCTCCTCCTGCAGTGATGATGTGACAAAGCGATTTTCAAGCATGCATTTAATCCAATTGCAGATTAGTCTGCTTATTCCCCTTCGCAGAAGTGCAGCGTAAAGGGATTGAGGCAGGGCATTGTTGAACGCCCCTTCAATGTCGAGGAAAGCTGTCAGCGCAATCTCTTTATGCTGTAAAGAGTGGGTTATCTTTCCTACGAGGTTATTTAGCGCCAAATCTGTAGATTTGCCAACCTGGTAGGCATATTGTCTGGGGTTGAGGGGAATTTCCCTGCAGTTCCCGTCTCTAATATGCCTATCTAGAATTCTCTCTAGAGTTTTTAGTACGAACGAGGTAAGGCTGATCGGTCTAAAGGATTTAGGCAGGGAATTATTTACCTTCCCCGCTTTCCGTATATATACGACCCTAGCAATCGACCAGCCCTGTGGTATGTAACTCCACACCAGGCTCGCACGATATAGTTTCACTAGAAGAGGCAGCAGCTCCTCTGACCCGTTTTGCAACATGGCAGGAAAAATACCATCTTCTCCTGGTGATTTGTATGGGGAGAAAGACTTCAGCGCCCATAGGATTGAGTATGGAGTGATCACCTCAGATGCAAACCTCCAGTCTTCTTTAACCGGTCGTATAGACGAGCCAGTTGGAAGTGGAAAGGCTTGCGAGCGATCCTCCTTTGCTCGTTCACCTTACTTTCCCTTTGATGGGTCCGGGAAAGTAAAATAGAAGAATTAGACTTGGTTATAACCAAGAATTTTGATCTTATTTTATGGAAAACACTAAATGGCATTGTTAAAATTACACATAAAAAGAAGAAATTAAAAAAATTGAAAGATCGAAAAATACTTTTCGGGGATATGAAAATTAATACATTTTATTTACATTGAGTCAAATTGTTACCATATTTTCGAAATTTTTGATAGAGTTTTTTTAAATTTTTTGATACAATTTTTTTAAATTCTTGATACAAATTTTTGAAATTTTTTATCCGTAATTTTTATAATTTTCCATCAAAATTCTTGAAATTTTGAGTTAAAGTTTTTTAAATTACTTGATTGTTTATGATCAAAATTTTCGAATTTTTTAAAATTTTTTGACCGATTTTTTTAATCACAATTCTTAATTTTTTTTTAACTCTTTGATTGATTTTTGTTTTAAATTTTGATAAAAGTGCTTGAAATTTTTTATCGCAATTCTCAAAATTTTTGATATTTTAAATTTTTTTAAAAACTTCGGAATTTTTGATTTTTTGAAATTTTTGATGATATTCTTGAAATTGTTGATCAAAGTTTTTGAAATTATTCTTCAAATTTTTTATCACAATTCATAAAATTTTTGATGTATATTTTTTAAATTTTTGATAAAAATTCTTAAAACTTTTTATTCATATTTCTTAAAATTTTGGAAATTTTTTGACTGATTTATTTCGAAATTTTTGATCATATTCTTGAAATTTTTGATCACAGTTCATGTTTTTGATCAAAGTTTTGAAAATCATTCATCAAAATTATTGAAGTTTTTTATCAAAATAATTAAAATAAAATTTATATAAATTTTTTAAATTTTTGATCAAAGTTCTTGAAACTTTTATGCATATTTCTTAAAATTTGGGAAATGTTTTTAGTTTTTTTTAAATTTTTTTGATCATATTTTTGAAATTTTTCATCATATTTTTGATCAAAATTCTTAAAACTTGTGTTCAAATTTTCTTAAAATTTTGGAAATTTTTTGATTGATTTATTTTTAATAGTTTTATCATATTCTTGAAATTTATTATCATATTCTTGAAATTTTTGATCATATTCTCGAAATTTTTGACCACATTCTTAAAATTTTTAATATAAATATTTAAAATTTTTGATCAAAATTCTTGAAACTTTTGTTCATATTTCACAAAATTTTGAATATTTTTTTATTGATTTATTTTGAAATGTTTGATCATAATTGAAATTGTTGGTCACATTCTTAAAATTTATGAAAATTTTAAAATTTTTGATCGAAATTCTTGAAACTTTTGATCATATTCTTGAAATTTTTGATCATATTCTTGAAATTTCTGACTGCAGTTTTTGAAATTTTTGATATAATTTTTTTAAATTTTCGAAATTTTTGACAGAATTTTTTTAATTTTTTATAGAATTTATTTAAATGAAATTTTTTATCCCTGCTTTTTAAAATAACCCATCAGTTTTTTTTTAATTTTTAATTAAAAGCTTTTAAATTTTTGATATTTTAAAATTTTTATCAATATTCTTGAAACTTATTCATATTTCCTTAAATATTAAAAGAAAAATTATTGATTTTTTTGAAATTTTTGATCATATTCTTGAAATTGTTCATCAAAGTTTTTGAAATTATTCATCAAAATTCATGAAATTTCTTATCACTGTTCTTAAAATTTTTAATACAAACTTTTTAAATTCTTGAAACTTTTACTCATATTTCTTAAAATTTTGGAAATTTTTTGATTGATTTATTTCCAAATTTTTGATCACATTTCTTGAAATTTTTGATCAAAGTTTTGAAAATCATTCATCAAAATTCTTGAAATTTTTTATCAAAATTCTTGAAAATTTTTTATCAAAATTCTTAAAATTATTGATATAATTTTTTTTAATTTTTGATCGAAGTTCTTGAAACTTTTCATATTTCTTAAAATTTATGAATTGTTTTTATTACTTTTTTTTTAATTTTTGATCATATTCTTGAAATTTTTGATCACATTCTTAAAATAATTGCAATTTTTGATACAAATTTTTTAATTTTTTGATAAAAATTCTTGAAACTTTTGTTCACATTTCTTAAAATTTTGAAATAAATTTTTAATTGATTTATTTTGAACTGTTTGATCATATTCTTGAAATTTGTGGTCACATTCTTAAAATTTTTGACATTTTTGATCAAAGTTTTTCAAATTATTCATATAAATTTTTGATATAAATTTTTTAAATTTTTTGATCAAAGTTCTTAAAACTTTTGTTCATATTTCTTAAAATTTTATAAATGTTTTTATTACTTTCTTTTTAAATTTTTTTGATCATATTTTTTAAATTTTTGATCATAATCTTAAAATTTTTGATCATATTCTCGAAATTTTTGATCACATTCTTAAAACTTTTGATATAAATATTTAAAATTTTTGGTTCAAATTCTTGAAACTTTTGTTCATATTTCTTAACATTTTGAAAAAAATTTTTTTTATTTTGAAATGTTTGATCATAATTAAAATTTTTGGTCACATTCCTAAAATTTTTGAAAAATTTAAAATTTTTGATTGATTTATTTTGAAATTTTTGAACATATTCTTCAAATTTTTTATCGCAATTCTTGACATTTTTTAAATTATTCATCAAAATTCTTAATATTTTTTACCACAATTCTTAAAATTTTTGACACAATTTTTTTAATTTTTGATAAAAATTTTTGAAACTTTTGTTCATATTTCTTAAAATTTTTGGAATTTTTGATAACAATTCTTGAAATTTTTGATCAAAATTCTTATCCCTTATTCACTCTTATAATATGTACATGAAAAACATTCTAAGTTTCTTTATTAAAATACTTATTTTTTCAGAATAATAAAATATTTCTGTCGTATTAAAAACCAAAATTGGATCACATTTTTTCACCAGAAATCAATAATAATTTTCTGAATCAAGATTTTATTGCCGTCTCAATTTTCTCAAAGTCACAATAAGGACTAAACTTCCTTTGTTTCTCGAACAATGTATCCCATCTCTCACAAAGATAAGGGTTTTGTCTATGTCACCACCAATTTCCTCTAACACACAAAGAAATGCCGTTAAAAGTTCTTTTTCCATTTAAAATTTATTCGAATTTATTAGTATAAACGAGAGCACTTTAGCCTACTTTTTCAATTATCACAAATATCGTTATAGATTATTTATTCTTAATATTGATTATTGTATTTAGTCTACAGTGTGGTGTAAGAAACAAAGTCAGATATAACGAAGTTACTTTATTGCCGGTTTTATTTTAATTCGTATTTGATAATTAAAATATATTAACTATATAGAGCACGGCACTGGATTAGGATTAATTCAAAATTATGGTAAAGGCAACCTTCCTTTGAGTATAAGATCAATCGTACCAGTTAAACCTCCGCCCAAGAGATGGAGACACTAGCGCCCGTGTACTTTATAGAATATTTTGACATGTTTACTTTTTGAAATTTTTGACATTTTCAAAAAAAATTGCAAAATATCAAATTTTTGAAATTTACGATACCCTTTTGAAATTTTTACTTATTTTTTTTTTCATTAATTTTGGAATTTTTTGACATATTTTATAAATTTTCGAGTGATTTTTTAATGTCTTTTAAAAAATTTTTGAAATGGTTAAAATTCTTGTAATTTTTAAAAATTTTTAATTAATCGATTAATTTTTTTTTTTGAAATTTTAGATTTATTTTAGAAGTTTTTTAATATTTTTGTTTTGAGTTTTTTTAAATTTTAAAAAAAAATTGCAAAATTTAAAATTTTTGATGAATTTGAAATTTTCGATATACTTTTGAAATTATCGAATTTCTAGACATTTTCATTTAGTTTTTTTTAATTTTAGAATTTTTTGATATATTTTTAAAATTTTCGAGTAATTTTTTAATGTCTTTAAAACATTTTTGAAATGGTTAAAATTTTTTGGGAAATTTTTGATATATTTAGAAATTTTGAATATTTTGACATTTTTACTTTTTGAAATTTTTGACATTTTCAGAAAAAATTGCAATTATCGAATTTCTAGACATTTAAATTTTGGAATTTTTTGATATATTTTAAAAAAATTCGAGTAATTTTTAGATATATTTTAAAAAAATTCGAGTAATTTTTTGATACATTTTAAAAAATTTCGACTAATTATTTAATGTTTTATGAAACATTTTTGAAACGGTTAAAATTTTTGAATGTTTTTAATTTTTTTTTTGAAATTTTCGATATATTTTAGAATTTTTTTTATATTTTGACATTTTTGAAATACTTTTAATTAATCGAATAATTTTAAGTTTTTGAAAATTTTTGATATATTTAGAAATTTTGAATATTTTGACATTTTTGCTTTTTGAAAGTTTTGACATTTTCGAAAAAAATTGCAAAATATTAAATTTTTGAAATTTACGATACACATCTGAAATTATCGAATTTCTAGACATTTAAATTTTTTTATATATTTTAAAAAAATTGGAGTAATTTTTTAATATTTTTTGAAACATTTTTGAAACGGTTAAAATTTTTTATGTATTTTTAATTATTTTTTTTTGAAATTTTCGATATATTTTAGAATTTTTTTAATATTTTGACATTTTTGAAATATTTTTAATTAATCGAATAATTTTACGTTTTTGGAAATTTTTGATACATTAAGAAATTTTGAATATTTTAACATTTTTACTTTTTGAAATTTTTGACATTTTCAGAAAAAATTGCAAAATATCAAATTTTTGAAATTTATGATACACTTCTGAAATGATCGAATTTCTAGACGTTTTTCTTTATTTTTGTTAATTTTGGAATTTTTTGATATATTTTTAAAATTTACTGTTAATTTTTGAAACATTTTAATTAATTGATTAATTTTGATTTTTAAAATTTTCGATAAATTTTAGAATTTTTTTAATATTTCGACATTTTTACTTTTTGAAAGGAAAATTGTAAAATGTTAAATTTTTAATATATTTGAAATTATCGAATTTCTAGTCATTTTTATTTATTTTATTTTTTGAAATTTTGGAATTTTTTGATATATTTTTTAAATTTTCGACTAATTTTATGTTTTTTGGAACATTTTTGAAATGGTTAAAATTCTTGTAATTTTTGAAAATTTTTCAATTAATCGATTAATTTTTCTTTTGAAATTTTAGATATATTTTAGAATTTTTTTAATATTTTGACATTTTTACTTTGTGAAATTTTTTAAATTTTGGGAAAAAATTGCAAAATAAAATTTTTTTGAAATTCTAGATGTTTTATTAATTTTTTTTAATTTTGGAATTTTTTGATATATTTTCAAAATTTTCTAGTAATATTTTAATGTTTTTAAAACATTTTTGAAATGGGTAAAATTTTTGTAATTTTTGAAATATTTTTAATTAATCGATGAATTTCGATTTTTGAAATTTTCGATTATTTTAGAAATGTTCAATATTTTGACATATTTACTTTTTGAGTTTTTTGAAATTTTCGGAAAAAAATGCAAAATTTCAAATTTTTGATATATTTTTGAAATTTTCGATATACTTTTGAGGTTATCGAATTTGTAGAATTTTTTTTTGTTTCAGAATTTTTTGGTATATTTCCGAAATTTTGGAATACCTGAAAATTTAGTTTTGTTTTTAATTTTTGAAATTTATTACAATCAAGTTTATTGATGTTTTATTTAAATTAACTCAAAATTTAACTAACGCCAAAATATTTAAATGTATTTTTCAACAATTTTCGAAATTTTTTTAATATTTTTGAAACTTGAGATTTTTGAAACAGTTTTAACTAATTCAATAATTTTTGGTTTTTTGAAATTTTCCATATATTTTAGAAATTTTTAAATATTTTGACTTTTGACATTTTTGAAAAAAATTGCAAAATTTCAAATTTTTGACATTTTTTTTAAAATTTTTGTTATACTTTTGAAATTATCGAATTTCTAGACTTTTTCATTTATTTATTTTTCAATTTTGGAATTTTTTTATATACTTATTTTTGAAATTTTTGAAAAATTTTTAATGTTTTTCGAAACATTTTTGAAATGGTCAAAATTCTTGTTATTTTTCAATTATTTTTAATTAATCGATTAATATCTATCGAATTTCTAAAAATTTTTTTTTCAAATTTTGGAATTTTTTGATATATTTTCTAAATTTTTGAATTTCTTAAAATTTAGTTTTGTTTTTAAATTTTTTTAATTTATTACAATCAAGTTTATTGATGTTTTATTTAATTTGACTCAAAAATCAACTAATGCCAAAATGTTTTAACGTATTTTTCAATATGTTTGCCCCTAGAGCACTCAGCCCTGCAAAATTTTGCCCGCCGTTAAAGGGTTAACGGGTCCGATGTGGGTTCAAAGACATTTGACGAGGCGGTCAATCCAGGACGGCACGCGACTGTAGCGCTTCAAGTGAAAAAGATATTAAACAATAATTTTGACAGGTGTGACTTAAACTATTTATATTTATTTTATTAAAAGAAGTCTTAACTATCTAAAGCAAGCCTGTGTATTTAAAAAAATAATTATTTTATTAAAAGAAGTCTCTATCTAAATCTAGCCTGTGTTTAAAAAAAAATTAAAAGGATATGTGGGATTCGATCCCCGGGCCCACTGCACCATTAGCGGGCACTATGCCACGCTGCTACTAGAGCTCATGTTTAAATATGTTCAAACTAACTTAATTTAAGAGAATCACGTTTCATAATAAGATAAATATAAATTAGTGTTCGCGTGCCGTCCTGGATTGATCGCCTCGTATTTTAATTATTAATATTACAGAGCTAAAGTATTCACATTCACTAAATCTCATAAATAAAATGATTTCAGTCACATCTGTCAAAATTATTGTTTAATATCTTTGTCACTTGGAGCGCTACAGTCGCGTGCCGTCCTGGATGGTTTCGTTCGTTACATTTGTATGTATGTATATTAAATAAATGTCTGCCATCTTTGATTGTCTAATTCTTTTCAAATTAGTTAAGTTTTTTTCCATTTAACAGCCTGCATCTCTTACGGTTTCTTATATAGCAATGTTATACTTTCCAATTTTAGACATTCTGTATACAGTGTGCTCCAAAAATCTAAAAATATTGCTCTTACTTTGCTGTATACAATGTGCTTTATATACAGTGTGTCCCAAATATGATTTTTTTTAAGAAATCTTAGAAGTGTGTGGAACAAATTTTAAAAGTATATACAGTTTGTCTTAAAAAGAGATTTTTCAAAAAAATATTATAGTGCATCCAGTGTGTTTATTTGTATATAATGTGTCCCAAGTTGATTTTCAAAAAAAATTGTAAGTTATATACGGTATGTCCTAAAAATGAAAATATTTTCACGTTGAAGATAGTATGTCCCAGGTTGAGTATTTTGAGTATTTTCGAAAAAAAGTTGTAAGTTGTAGGCAGTATGTCCTAAAAATGATTTTATTTTAAGTTGTAGATATTCTATCCCAGGTTGAGTTTTTTCGAAAGAAATTAAGTTGTATGTCCCAAAAATAAGTATTCTTCTAAAGCGCATACAGCATGTCCAAAAAATGAAAATTCTTGTAGGATGTATACCGGGTGCCCCACAGGTTTCTGGCCAGTAAATATTTGAGAAAATAAAATTTAAAAAATAATATGGGGTATAATAGATGAAAAAATATTTAACACGGTGAACTCTAATCAACCCCTTATCACATCACCCCCTAGAAACTACCCCTAACTTTCTTATTTCAAATGGCACCCCATGTCTTTTTTTAATATTCTGCTAGAATAGTTTACCCCTATTTCAGAGATATATTATAGTTGCTCCTTTCAAAGGCTTTAATGGTCAAAATTAAAATGAATTACACTTTAACATATGAATTATTTTATTAGATAATAGTCAAAATTTAATTAATTTATAATTATAATAAGTGTTCGAAATGTCTTCCTTCTCTTGTTATACATGTATCAAATCGTCGAATTAACTCTCGCACACTGGAAGCTCTGACCATTTCTTGAGTAGCTGTATTACAAGCCTGTACAATTTTCTGGGTTAGATCTTTCAGACTGACTGGTTGAGTTTCAAAAACCACTCCTTTTAAATATCCCCACAGAAAATAATCTAGAGGGGTCAGATCTGGTGTACGAGCTGGCCATCTGACAGGTCCATTAGTTCCAATCCAACGCTCTCCGAAAGTATTGTTGAGGTAATTGGATACAATAAAACTGTTATGTGGAGGAGCACCATCTTGTTGCCACCACTTTTGTTGTTGTTGTTGTACCAAGGGAATATCTTCCAATAAATTAGGAAGAGTATTTTCCAAGAACCTTAAGTATCGATGTCCTGTTAGTGTACTTTGGTAAAAAAAGGACCAATGAGTCGTCCATTAAATAAGCCGCACCACACATTTACACTAAAAATGGTCTGAAAATTGGTTTCTCTTATCCAGTGAGGATTTTCCTGTGACCAGTAATACATATTATCTCGATTGACAGTGCCATTATTATGGAAGCGGGTACTAAATCTGATTTAAAAAATTGGGATTTTCATCAATGAAACTCTCGAATTGGGTAATAAATGTTAATCGTCTGGCATAGTCTGCGAATCATAGCTCTTGGTGTAAATGTATATGAAAAGTATGGTATTTGTATTGCTTTAAAATCCTCTGCACAGACGATTTACTGACTCCAACTTCCATCGAAATACAACGAACAGAAACATGGAGGAAGGCTGCTACATAGGCCGATACATTTATACAATTCTCTTCAGTTCTTACACTCATCACATGTACTTGTTTAGACTTTCCTGGAAATGATCCACTTCGCATTTTATTTTCTACTAGGGAAAATGTATTAAGTCCTGGTTGGCGGTGATCAGGATAACGATAACCGTAGAGCCTCTTAGAAACACGTTTATTTTTTTTGTATTCACCAAAAATAAGATTCATATCTACTTATTCGTTTGCACTAAAAGTAAAAGGCATTTTAATACACGTGTACTACGTACTAATAGCAACCAGTAAACGAAATATCAAGTAAACGATAAAACTAAAAGAAATATGAACAATGGATTTTTGTTTGCCTTCTACTTTTAATAGTTACAGTGTGGCTCACTTTATACAGATTATTACAGTAAATTTAATTTTAAACAACTTTGGCGACAAGCCTAGTAGCGTATAATGCATTGCTGAAAAGTGTAAGAAATAGAATCAGATTAATAAAAAAAATATAAGGGTGCCATTTGAAATAAGAGTATTAGGGGTATTTTATAGGGGGTGGATTAATAAGGGGTTGATTAGAGTTCACCGTGTTAAACATTTTTACATCTATTATACCCCATATTTTTTTTTTAAATTTTATCTCTCTTTATTTGAATCCACTTTAGAACCCTTTAAAGGACCAATGTGAACTTAAGAATAACGTTAGCATACGTAGGAAAGTCTGGTATACATTTTAGTATATGTCATGAATCGGTACAAATGTGACGCAGAAAACTAAGATCGGGAATTCAGTTTTTAACATGTAAATTACAATATCTCTGTTTTGTAATAAGGCTCCTTAAGGTCAAATTTCGGAGATTTTGGCTCATTTTGTTCTTTATTCCCTCGCCTAGTAGGTAATATTTCTTATTGTCTATACTGTTAGTATTATTTAGTTTCAATTAATAACTTACCTGAGCTATACTCTTAGGTTGAGAAAAAACGTAGTAAATCGCATATAATGGAATCCAGATCATTGACGAAAAGCTGATACATAATCCAAGAATATCTGCCCATAAAGGATACTTGTATGAACCATATTCGAGTCTCTTATATTCAAAACATTGACTAACGAATATAACCTTAAATAAAAATCAAAATATAAATAGAGAAAAAATATGTTTTTTTTTATACTTACAACCATAATCAATGGTGCAATATATTTCCAACATATCGTCCAAAATCTACCTGGTTTTATTCCCATCATTTTTTCGATGCAGTCAGTTAGTTTATCGACACCGAAGAACCAAGAAATGGCGATGGTTTGGAAAAAACATACCCAAAGCAACGACATTCCGCTGGCTGAGTAATTATCCATTAGTTTGAAAATATACATACCACCCTGTAAAAAAAAGAAACTATATTCGAAAATTTAAAAATTTCAGATGTCTAACATTACGCCGAAACGTTTTATTAATGAAAAAATAGAATCTAGTTTAGAAATCCGATTGGTTTTTTTAACCAATTAGCCCGTTGCTGTTGTACCGGGTGTCCACTTATATTTACCCCTATTCTAACTCCTTATAACTGATAAACAGTTCGGGATAGAAATATGCCATTTTCGCTGAAATGTTTTATTGTAGAACCAGTTTTGTTTGAAAAGATTAAATTTTTCTATCGATTTCGATGACATAACAATAAAAATAGCGAATTTTTGACAATTTTTATTTTGTTTCTTAAAAAAGTTAACAAAAAAATTTGTAAAAAATCCGCCATTTTTATTGTGACGTCATCAAAAAGGATAGTAAAACTTAATAAATAAATAAAAAATAAATAAAGGATTTCACTAAAAACCGCATATTACTGTCATGAACCGTTTATGTGCAGTTAAAATAGGGAAAAATATAAATGGACACCCGGTATAACAATAACAATTTTACATAAATTAAACTTTATTTTTACTAGATTTTGAGAAAAAATTAGTTTTAATAAAAGTTGGTAAAGATGGTAGTAACTTAAAACATTGAAAAAAACATAGGACCAAAGTTATATGTTATCTTGCCTGAAATCGTTTTTGGACGGGCGCCTCCGTGCCACCCAAATTGATATACGCCACTTAGGGTTGGGCCGTTTGAGGTGGTTTTTTTTTTAATGATCGTCTTCATTTTCGCGGAATTTGACTCAAAAAATGGGTTTGCATGGAAAAAACTAGATTTTTCGCACAAAAATGACCCTACGGAACACGGGATTGAGATTTTGCCTGACTTTTTTATGTAAACCCTACAAGACTACCTACTTAGAATTCGAGAAGAAATTTTCCGTTGCCCTTAAAATGGCTACAATCATCCAAAAATATTCGCATATCAGAAATCGTTCTACTGAAAACTGGAAAGTATTGGAAAAAATTCTCATCTGACAAAAATTATTTGTCCACATTCGGGGATCCGCAAAAAAAAAATTCCATATCTTTTGGGCACAGTTTTGGACATTTAAAAAAATGGTCACATACAGAGATTTTCGAATTTTTCCGTAATTCTACACTTTTTTGGGAATGCAATTTTTTGACAAAAGTGGCCATTTTGGATACAATAGTTCATTATTAATGAGAAATGATTGATTGTTTCTTGAATTTTTCATCTTGATCTTTCTGTTTTTAGTAATTTTGATCCAAAATCCACAAATGTTCAATAATTTGGCTGCCCAAACAAACTCTTAAAGAGCTCAGTTTTTTGAAGGGTTATAAACACGTTTGTATGATTAGATTCCCCGAATGTGTAGAAATGGTTTTTGTCAGATGAGAATTTTTTCCAATACTTTCCCAGTTTTCAGTAGAACGATTTCTAATATGTGAAAATTTTTGGATGGTTGTAGCCATTTTAAGGGCAACAGAAAATGTCTCCTCGAATTCTAAGTGGACAGTCTTGTAGGGTTTTCCAAAACGAGCATTTACCCATAAAAAGTGCCACAAAATCTCAATCCCGTATTCTGTAGGGTCATTTTAGGGTCACTTTTGTGCGAAAAATCTAGTTTTTTCCATGCAAACCCATTTTTTAGTCAAATTCCGCGAAAATGAAGACCCGAAGCAAGAATCGAGAAATACGGATCGATAGGGAATTTTATGACGAACATTTGAAAAAAAAATCACCTGAAACGGCCCAACCCTAAGGAGCGTACATCAATTTGGGTGGCACAGAGGCGCTTCGCACCACTGTGGGGCGCTCCGTTAATATTAAAGATAAGAATCTGCCATTTTCACCAATAAATTCTGTATTTAATTCTTTGGTGGGCGTCTGTGGCACTTTTTTATTTTTTATTTTGTAATAGTGATACGACTATCAGCTTTTTTCTGTAAATAAATTTGAAAAAAGTAGCACAGACGCGTTCTTCTGATAAATATTATAAATATCATGAAACAAACGAATATTATTAGTTGCTATATTAGACAAGATCTCGTCAAAAAAACGAAAAATTATGTTTTGTAGCGCTCTACCCTTTTCTGCACCGAAAAAAATGGACTAAAGGGTAGGATTACTTAACATTAACTTGAAAATATTAAAAAAATGATTTTTACACCCAATTTATTAGAATACAAGCACATTTTCTTTGGGTAATTCTCTAAATGGCAACAACGCAAGTCACATGATGTGCGGGTCTCTTAACAACAATCAAAGCCATTCAAAATATGAAAATGCCGATTCAAAATAATTGGATTCATAAACTTACATGAGTAACCATAGGAATGCCCAAAATAAACATAATTATACAAATAACTGCAGTAAATGTATTTCTATATGGTCTTAATTGCGACCAATTATCAATAATTCCAGTGATAAAGGATTCAACCAAACAGAATTCACTGTCAATTCCCAATAACTAAAACAATTATATAGTACAGTTATTGACGGCAAAATTAAATTATTTTACTTACCAAAAGCATAATAAAAAATGTAACTGCCCAGAAAGATGATCCTGGCAATTTCAAAACGACTTGTGGGTACGTTATAAATACAAGCCCGGGTCCACTGTTTACAACACTGCCCACATCAGTATTTTGTTCTAGTGCCAAATGGCCTAAAATCGAGAACGTTACAATCCCCGCTATCACAGAAGTCAATGTGTTTACCACACAAGTTATCACAGCATCCCTGAAAAATTACTAAAAATACATATATTCAAAATGACAAAATTTGTTTTTAAATATGACATCGATAAGAATCCCATCTATAGAATTAAAGCCAAGCCGAAATTCCAATCGTATTCTTATCCGTATTGATCTGCGCATGAGAAAACTAGATACGGTGACAGATGTGTTTTACGGGCTACTTATCGATACGGACCCTTTCGGTATACGTATCGATACGGGCCCGGAGACGCATCTGTCAAAAATATTTACGTGAAGGAAAGTGTTTATAATTATAACCTAATTCTTTATTTAATATTTACTTTTTTAATTTTTTTACTGAAGTCAAAGTCCTGAATCCTAATTATAATTTGTCATTTATATAACTATTCTAAATATAATACCGAATCTAGTTATTTATAATGCCGGCAAGAAATAATTATTGTTCAAATAAAACGCCTCTTCTATTCCCCTGAAGACGATTTGCATGTCTTAAAGGAAATGGTGGGGCAGAATCCCTTTGATGACGCAAGTCGACGGCCACAAATTAGGAAAATGTAATAGATCTTTATGGAAAGGATTTCTCAGAGAGAAGCCTAAAGAAAAAAGTCTTTTTTTGTTTTATAATAATAAAATATTAAAATATATTTTATAAAATATCCAAATCCAAACATAACGAAAATACAAAATTTGGGTTATTATAAATCATAAATTTTAAGATATTTGACAGTAGTTGATATATGACATTTGAAGGTTCCGTATACGTTTGGGTTGATGACTAGCTTTAAGGGCTTATTTCCCCATTAACGTGATTCGATGCAATAGGTATACGTATAAAAATATACAATTGGGAAGTTCCCTCAAAGTTGCCAACCTAGAAAAAGGTCTACCAACGGGGAAGGATTATTTATGGACAAAATCTATTTCATTATTTTTGCAATGATAAAATATGTTTACAACATTGTACTGAGATTTTCAGAATGTATATCGTTAGCGAAATGTAATAATTCTAATAAACTCTACTTCTGATTGGTTGAAATTAATGTTGGTATCAAGACTTCAGGTGACAATTGACATTTTTCGTTGTCAAATGATACAGTAAGTATTAACCCATATATTGTTCTAATGTTTTTTTGCTGAAAAGAATGAAGAAGATGGCGTATATGTTTGGTTAAGCTCTATCTTTAATATTCTAACTATATGACACTGCTTTGAGAGAGATAGAGATTGACCGAACCATCGTTTCATCTGTTTCTCTTGAAATAGCACAATTTTTAGTGCTGGGCATGTCCCTGAGTATATGTAAATTAACCAGAGTGGCAACATATTTCATTTGCCGTGACTGACCTTCAGCCTAGGAAGGTCGATGGAACTAACTGAATTTGGCGGTTAATTTGAATATTCCGTATAATAGCAATGTCTGCAACACATAAAATGTCATTTTTATATTAAATTTTAGTTGTTAATAGTGAAATGCTAATAAAGGTGCATACAAATAATTAGAAAGAGTATAGTTAGTAACACATAAACTTAAAATTAAAATTAAACTTAATTCATAACTCACTTGGCAGTAAAGTGACTTTAATAACAACAGTAACAAAAAACAATGATAATAAAGAGTTATCGCCATGCTTCAAATAAATACGATAATCTTATTTTGACATCTATGTTTTTTTTTTTTTTTTTTTTTTTTTTTTTTTTTTTTTTTTTTTTTTTTTTTTCTTAATCGGGCGTGGGAGGTCCCACCTGCACTGAGTCTCAAGGCCTATTGTGCCCCGCATATTGCGGTTTATTGACAATAACGCTATGAGAAAATACCGTATTACTGTAACCTTAAAATTCAAATACGGTAACTTGATCGTGATTGGCCGCGGCCTTTCGTATTATTTCGAATAGTGTTACTTTTAAGTTACTTTTTTCTGTAATAATTAAAACATATAAATTAAATCGCGCACGGCAGAAATTATGAGAGAAGCTTCGAATATAAGGCCAGTCGTACCAGTTGAACCTTCGTCTGACAGATGGAGGCACTCGCATCCGTGCTTCTTAGACGCCCGAGTTCTTATCGAGTAGAACAATTAAATCTGTTGTCGAGAGCTTCAGTGGCATCCCGAACGAAGTGGCCGTCCCAATTGGAATAGAAGTGGAAATTGTTTCTACTTTTTGTTTTTTAATTATTTGTAAGTTTTAACAATCCCAGCAGTGGAGAATACTCCGGTACTCAACCAAGTAGGGCAAGTAAAGACCGCCCTTCTGGCCGCCAGTGATTTCCCCACTGAAGCTGCTCGAGCAAGTGGCCTTCACACTATAAACGGAAAGTGACGCCCGATGCAATCC
Organism: Neocrepidodera transversa; assembly: GCA_963243735.1. Lineage (NCBI taxonomy): Eukaryota > Metazoa > Arthropoda > Insecta > Coleoptera > Chrysomelidae > Neocrepidodera > Neocrepidodera transversa. The sequence continues at coordinate 22,419,296 of OY725343.1, forward strand.
GAAACATGGTCTAAGACGACAAAATACCGCGTGACGATGTAAAGAGCGTTAAGGCGGGTCCCCACCAAAGCAACACATTTTGACGACATTGTCGTCAACTTTGTTGCTATTTTCATAAACATTGTCGAAAAATATCACATCGTCCCCACCTACGAAATATTGTTGACCAACTTTGTTACATTAAAAAAAGCGAAACTCATCATTCATCTAGTGTTTAGCAACATGTGGAACGAGGAGGATCTGGCCATAGTTTCGGCGGCATTCCTTATTATTTCGCGAAATAAACATCGTCGTGGCCACCACCTACGTCGTTTTTGGATACGTCCTAGTCTCCGAAAGAGACATGTATATAGTGGTAGTGACTTGCTAACTGACCTTAATTTAGACGATTTCAATCCCCTTCGCAATGAATTGAAAAGTAGTTTTAAAAATTTCTTGAGAATGAGTTCAGTTGAGTTTGAAACATTGCTCCAAATGTTTGGCCCCAGGGTTTGTAAAATGGACACAAATTACCGAGGTGCAATTCCTGTTCAAGAGCGACTTGCAATTACTCTTAGGTTTTTAGCTTCTGGAGATTCATTCATCGTACTTTTTGTTTCGGTTTTTATACCATAAATGCTTCGAATCCCAAACTTCAGGGTGAGACTGATATTTTTCGATGAGCTGTCTTATTATTTCATTATTCCACTCCATACTAAATTAAAAACTAAAGAACAACAAAAAACACTGCAAACTCTACGCCTGGCTAAGTATAAATGAATGGCAAAATTGACAAAATACTAAAATATCCGAAAAAAATCAGTAATAAAGTTGATTCGGTGGAGACGCATTTCGACATGTTTGTAAACATTGTCGAGGAATCTATTTTTCTTTGATGTACCGCTCCTTGAGCGAAAACGAAAACAAAGTCGGCAACTTGAATTTGCGACATAAAAGTCGACGACTTACCCGAATTTTCGGAAACTTTGTTGCCAACATTTGTCGCCGACACTGTCGCCGACAAATGTTGCTTTGGTGGGGGGACCCGGACAGTTTGGTCAGCATTAACTATTTACATTTTTGTTCATGTTCTGTTAATTTTTCAATCTTGCATTAAATGGAAAGTACATTTATTATAATGAGATTTTAAAATAATTTATTTGATTTAATTGGATATTAAACTAATATTCACACTATAGAGGATTAATCAAATGTTTCTGTATAATTTCGGTAAATACTAAAAAAGATTAGTTTGTTTTTGGAAATCGGGTAGTTTCTTTGAAAAACATTTAAAATATCATTAGAGATTTAATATGCTAATATTCATTATTAATATTATTCATAAAGTTGCATTTTTAGTTTAGTCAGCGTTAATCAATATTAATAAAAAAATGTATTTATTTATACTTATCATCATAGCTTCAAATCAAAATAAATTTATTTTTAGTTTTACTAATGCCGATTCAGAGCTGGGACTAACAAAACTAAAATGTTACTTTTCAGTAACGCGTTACTAGTTATTTCGTTACTTTTTAAAGTGATCGAAAAGTAACGGTAATTGCGTCACTTTGTAAAAGTAACGCTAAATCGTTACTTCGTTACAGTAACGCTTTACTGCAAAAGTAACGCATTACTAAAAAGTAACGCGTTACTTTAAAACTAAGGATTTTCTCTGTTATTTTTCTGCTGTTTGACGTGAAATAATTAATGTTTTTATTATTTTTTTGTATACCGTCGATTTCGCACGCCACTGTGTTCTGGATAGCATTTTTAAAAATCAAGCTTAAGGCCGCAGTTTCACTGTATTTTGACGTATAAAAACACGGGTTTACCAGTTCCAATTACGTTTAAATTTTACTTGAACGAAGGAAAATTAAACTTTGGCAGCTTAAAGTATAATGTTTAAAGAATGGAGTCTCCTATTTTTTATTTGTCCTGTAATTAAACTGAGTTTAAAAAAAAATAAAAAAAGTGATTTTTAAAATCAGAGATAAAAAGTAGGAGACTTCATTCTATGTATTTTTGTTAGTAAGCTCCTTGAATATTTCTTTAAAAATCAAAATCTCCAACACCAAAAACCCCATGCACCAATTTTGAATGGAATCGGTTAATAATCATAAATTTCGTCCACCATTTTGGAGTCGCCATCATGAATATATTTATTTCGAAAAACAAATTCATAATATCCGACCCCAAAAAACACAAATACCAATTTTGAAAATAATCTGAATAATCACATATCTCGTCTGCAATCTTGAATTTATTAATTTTAAGAAAAAATTTGAAATCACCAACCCCAAAAACCTCCATATGGCAATTTTGAAGGAAATCTGTCCGTCCGTAATGAAATATCTGTAAAATATATTTGGGATTTATATTTGATGATTTTACGTATTTATCGAAGATAAACAAACAAACAAAGTTAGTTTTACAGCATTGCCATATCCTAGCAGAGCTCAGAGATTTTCTTGCTCTTGGCATAAAATGAAATAAGATTAAAATTATATTGTATAGTAGACCAGATAAATAATATGAAATAAAATGTCACTACTAAAACGAGTAAATAATTTGGTCAAATGTATGTTGAAATAATCGTAAATAAGACATATTGCTACATCTGTTGAATAATAGATTTATGAAATTTGACATTAATATGACATATGTCACATTTAGTTATTGTTATGAATATTGGAGTGTGCCACTGCGGCCTTAATCATACAATTTTTATTTGAAAATTTTGTTTGTATGTGAATAATAACAGCGATAAATGATGAGATGCATAATAAAAGAATGAGAAGACATGGAACAAGAAGAATATATAGAAAAGTAACGCGTTATTACATTAAAAGTAACGCGTTTCTTTTGAAAAATAACGAATAAATCGTTACTTTTTAAAAAAAAGTAACGGTAATGTTTATCTAACGCGATACTTTTTAGTAAAAAAAACGGTAAAGTAACGCGTTACTTTTTCTTAGTAACGCCTCAGCTCTGTGTAGATTACATAAATTACAAATAAATTATCGTAAACAGTGATGTGGCGATAACTGTAGATAGGGTTTTGATCTAATTTTAGAATAATGCTAAAAATAAGGTTACCGTATTCACAAAAGTGTCAGTGGCGATAACTCTCTAATGGCAATTGAAGTATACAAATGAGATTTTACAATGAAATATGTCAATTATCACATCGAGTCTTGATACCAATATTAATTTGAATCAATCAGAAACGGAGATTATGAAAATCATTATATTTCGCCAACGATACATTCTAGAAAGCTCAGTAAAATGTTGTAACTAATAAAGTAGATTTTGGCCAAAAATAATACGTCCCTGCTGGTAGACCTTTTTCTATGTTGGCAACTTGGCGGGAACTCTACCATCGGCTTTAAGTGTCTAATATTTTTGTATTTAATACCTGTACGAGTTGTGATGGAATTTATTATAAGACCCTAAAGCTGGTAAGGCTCCGCATCCAATGCTGTAAGCGAAAAATATTTGGGAAGCCCCATCCATCCATGGGCCTGGTGTTAAAAGAGCCTCCCATTGAGGAGTTACATAATAAAGAAGACCAGCACCAGCGCCTTCTAAGGTTACTGCTCGGACTAGCATAATTGTGAGTATGACGTAAGGAAATAAAGCAGTAAACCAAATTATCTAAAAAAAATTAAAATTTTTATTTTATTAAATATTCAGTGATGCAACATTTAATAGATGTTTATTACTAACCTTTCCACTTTGGTGTAAGCCTTTTCTTATAATTGCATATACAATAATCCAGCCAATGCATAGTGAAATAAAAATATTCCATTGTATACCTCCAATTTCTTCTAAACGGGGTGTTATTCCTAATACACGTTCACTAAAAATACATATGCAGTGAGCATTATAAGCGTTACCCCCTCTTATCTAACTCGTTACTGAACTCTTATTAGGAAAATCGCCGAGACATGTTGACCTTTGATTTCTACAATGTACATTTTTGTATAAATAATTTGAACCCTTTTAATCTAAGAGCTATTGAATCATCCGACTAACCCGTTTCCCACAAAGCTAAAAAAAAATTAAAATGTTTTATTATCAGTCAATTAAGAAAATACCGTTCTGGCAGAGATCTTGCAGTTGAGTCATTATACCCTAAATTTTTGAAAATGTAAAAAATTTTTTTTTAATCTACTCTCACAAGGCTACAATTTTAATATGTTGTAATTTACATATGTTTAAGTGTAAAAAAAATTGACAACCTATTTTGAGGGTTGCAAGTATGTGCCAGACGATAGCAAAGTTGTCATCGGGATAGTAATTCATAACCGGCTCCCACAAGGCTAAAATTTTGAGGGTATGTTCTTTCAAGTGTCTAAAAAGTATATGTAAGTTAGCCAGAATATTCCAGCGGTTGCAAGAATCTGCCAGACGAGTATACAAGATGTCTAAAATTGGAAGGAATAACATAGCTATATCAAAAACCGT